>CM057460.1:114419051-115019051 GCA_030035585.1 Dugong dugon
CTTTTTGGTACAGTACAGTGACTCTGTGTATTCCTTCTATCTTCTTTTGATATTTTTTGCATCGTTTAATATTTTCCTCTTAGAATCTTTCAATATTGCAACTAGAGGCTTGAATTTTTTCTTCAGTTCTTTCAGCTTGAGAAATGCCAAGCGTGTTCTTCTCTTTTGGTTTTCTGTCTCTAGGTCTTTGCACATGTCATTATAATACTTGACTTCTTTCTTCTCAAGCTAACCTCTGAAATCTTCTGTTCAGTTCTTCGACTTCATCATTTCTTCCTTTTGCTTTAGCTACTGCAAGTTCGAGAGTAAATTTTAGAGTCTCTTCTGACATCCATTTTTTGTATTTTCTTTCTTTCCTGTCTTTTTAATGACCTCTTGCTTTCTTCATGTGTAATGTCCTTGATGTCATTCCACAACTTATCTGGTCTTTGGTCATTAGTGTTCAATGTGTCAAATCTGTTCTTGAGATGGTCTTTAAATTCAGGTGGGTTATACTCAAGGTCATACTTTGGTTCTGGTGGACTTTTTCTAATTTTCTTTGACTTCAACTTGAACTTGCATAGAGCAATTGATGATCTGTTCCACAGTCAGCCCCTGGCCTTGTTCTAACTAATGCTATTGAGCTTTTCTCTCATCTGTTTCCACAGAAGTAGTTGATTTGATTCCTGTGTATTCCATCTGGTGAGTCCACATGTATAGTCACCATTTATATTGTTGGAAAAAAAGGTATTTGCAATGAAGATGTTGTTGGTCTTGCAAAATTCCATCATATGATCTCTGGCATTGTTTTTATCACCAAGGCCATATTTTCCAACAATTTGTAATTCCCGGCATAGTAGACTATATGATTGTCTGATTCAAAATGGCCAATACCAGTCCATTTCAGCTCACTAATGCCTAGGGTATTGATGTTTATGTATTTTATTTCATTTTTGATGATTTCCAATTTTCCTGGATTCATACTTCATACATTCCATGCTTCTATTATTAGTGGATGTTTGCAGCTGTTTCTTCTCATTTTGAGTCATGCCACATCAGCAAATAAAGGTCCCAAAAGGTTGACTCCATCCATGTCATTAAGGTCGATTCTACTTTGAGTAGGCAGCTCTTCCCCTGTCATAGTTTGAGTGCCTTCCAACCTGAGGGGCTCATTTTTTGGCACTGTATCAAAAAATGTTCCACTACTATTCATAAAGTTTTTACTAGCCAATTTTTTCAGAAGTAGACTGACAGGTCTTTCTTCCTATTATCTTAGTTTGGAAGCTCCACTGAAACCTGTCCACCAAGGGTGACCCTGCTGATATTTGAAATACTAATGGCAAAGCTTCCAGTATCACAGCAATAGGCAAGCCTCCACAGTATGACATGCTAACATACATGTGGTGGATATGACAACTCTATAGCAAGCCATTAAACCTGCTTTGTCCCTCATTCCTAATTTCAGAATTTCATTCTAGCTTCATGAAAGGAAGTTTAGGAGAGATGATCAACTTAGAAGCTTGCCTAGGGTAGGCTGATCACAGATTAAAAAAAAAAAAGACAAATAATGAGAAATCAGTTTCATACACTCCTTGTTTAAAATAATGGTTCCACACTGAAATATAAAAATCAAATATGTTAAGAAGAATAAATAGTCAATGAATAAGAAATCTTCTTTTAGTATAGATTGTACATTTTTATAATTTTTTTTTATTTTAAACATTAATAATTTGATTTTAATGGTTAAGTCTAAAAGGGATATTTTCCAAGACAGGGAGTCAGTTGTATAATAGAGAAGTCCTGCTTACATCTTGTGTTGTCCACCTTCTAGACCCTTGTAACTGTGATTTTGGAAATTTTAAGACCCAGGTTTTAGTAGTCAAGATATTTCCTCTAGAAACATAAAATAGGTCAAAATATAGCATTAAGCAAATTCATTTCCAAGATTAACTGCATAATTACACTAATTTGCTTTTTGTTTCTAATTATAACCAATAACATTATTCAATGTAGTTCACTATAGAAGTTTGTAAGATGAATATAATATCAGAATTAGAAAAATGACTGAAATTTTGAATAATAGCAAACTCCTTTAGGATGATTAAAGATCCAAACTGAAATTTTCTTTCATTTTAGGAAATAAAATCTGAAAATTTCCTTTATAAGTGTATTTTTATTCTGCTTAGTTCCAGTCAGGCAAGTCCTAATCAGGGAAGTGTTTTACCTCAGTAGTTGCATCTTGAACCATCTTAGAATGGAACTAGTATGGCTCCCTTGATAGCTTTAAGGAAGAGCTGGTGGTATAGTGGTTAAAGTGCTCAGCTGCTAACTGAAATGTCTGTGGTTCAGCAGTTTGAACCCAGCAGCCCCTCAGCAGGAGAAAGATGTGGTAGTCTGCTCCCCTAAAGATTACAGCCTTGGAAACCCTATGTGGCAGTTCTACTCTGTCCTATAGGGTCGCTATAACTAGGAATCAACTGGATAGCAGTGGGAACTTGATCCCACTGTCCTGATATTTTAAGAAACTTTGCAATGGAAAATTTAAGGCTATGTTCTCTGAAAATTGCCTAAATGCATACTACAGGTAAATTCATATTTTAATAGTTTAAGTTGAGATATGCAAAAATGAAATTCATGTAAATTCAGAAATTTAATAAAAACTTGCTTATACAAGGTGTTGAACTAATGAAATATGAATAGAAGCAAGATATTTATTAAAAAATTGTTCTAGATTTATTTCAAAATACTGTAAAGCTGTGTGCGTGTGTGTGTGTGTGTATTTGTCACTGAGCCTGGCTGTAATACTTTTTCTGGGAGAATATTTTTAATTGACTATTGACTAACATATACACTAATCATAAAATAAAAGAAAATTTTCACCACCAGACCTTAATAATGTATTCAGATAAGTCTAGTTTTAAGTAATGTAAATTCCTGGTTTTTTGCTTGATTTGTTTCTTTATATTGAGGTGTAATCTATACTGAAGGTTGTAGTCTTTGATCTTCATCAGTAAGTGCTTTAAGTACTCTTCCATTTTAGCAAGCAAGGTTGTGTCATCTGCAATCACAGGTTGTTAATGAGTCTTCCTCCAATCCTGATGTTGCATTCTTCATCATATAGTCCAGCTTCTCAGATTATTTGCTTAGCAGACAGGTTGAATAAGTATGGTGAAAGGATACAACCCTGGTGCGCATCTTTTCTGATTTCAAACCATGCTGTAGCCTCTTGTTTTGTTCAAAAAACTGCCTGTTGGTCTAAGTACACATTCAGCATAGGCACAATTAAATGCTCCAGAACGATATTGTTCAATAGTTTCTGCATTTCCTTTGATCACCCTTTTTTTGGAATGGGCACATATATAGATCTCTTCCAGTTGATTTGCCAGGTAGTTGTCTTCCAAATTTCTTGGCATAGACGAGCTGAGCAATTACAGCATTGTCGCATCCATTTGTTCAAACATTTCAATTGGTATTTTGGTAATTCCTGGAGCCTTGTTTTTCACTAATGCTTTCAGTGAAGTTTGGACTTCTTTCAGGTTCTTGATCATATATAACCTCCTGAAATGGTTGAACATCAACCAATTCTTTTTGGTGCAGTGACTCTGTGTATTTCACAACTGGGCTAATAAGCAACATCATGATAAATGGAGAAAATACTGAAGTTGCCAAAGATTTTATTTTACTTGAATCCATAGTTAATGTCCATGGAAGCAGTGGTCAAGAAATCAAATGACATATTACATCGGGAAAATCTACTGCAAAAGAATTCTTGAAAATGTTAAAAAGCTGAGATGCCACTTTGAGGACTAAAGTGTGCCTTACCCAAGTCTTGGTATTTTCAATCAACTCATATGCACGCAAAAGCTGGGAAATAAATAAGGAGACTGAAGAAGAATTGATGCATTTTAATTACGGTGTTGGCGAAGAATATTGAATAAACCATGGACTGCCAGAACAACAAACAAATCTGTCTTGGAAGAAGTACAGCAGGAACTCTCCTTAGAAGCAAGGATGGCGAGACTATGTCTCATGTATTTTGGACATGTTATCAGGAGGGATCAATCCCTGGAGAAGGACATGATGCTTTGTAAAGTAGAGGGTAAGTGTAAAAGAGGAAGACCCTCATCGAGGTGAATTGGCACAGTGGCTGAAACAATGGGTTGAAACATAACAATGATTGTGAAACTGCAGCAGGAAAGGGAAGTGTTTCATTCTGTTGTACATAGGGTCGCTGAGAGTTGACCTGACTTGTTGACACCTAAAAACAACAATTTTTTCTCTTAATTTTGGTTTGTACTTTATTACCTGTTTGTTCATGTGTGTAGTGAGAATTGATTAGATCTTAAATACTGAGTGCTGTAATATGTTTTACATCCTTAAAGACTTTTGGACTTCTTACAGGAATTTAACTTATTTGATAATAAGTTTAATCCTTTTGAACTTTGTTTATAAGTTGTTTTTACTTTATTTAGTTATTTATTTTTCAGTGTGGGTCTATAGTTGACTCTATTCTAGGACTCTTTTAGTTCTCTACTAGAATATTCTATTTGTTCATTAAGGTTTCTTCACTATGGCTGGTAAAAAGTGGAACTATTTCACCTCTACATGAGCTCTGTGAATTGTTAATCCCACAGACTTCAGGTAGTTGTTTCTTTTTCTCAAATTTCTCTTGCCTACCATTGTGTGCTTTCACCCTATGCTGCATAGACTGGTATTCAGTCACAGACTCACTGGGAATGCTGTGCAAATTCCTGGAGCTCTTTGTGCAGTTTCCTCTGTTTAGCTGCTCTGTCCCACAAATTCTAGCTGTCATATTCTCCCTGAACTCCATTCCTTGTATACCCTTTCCAGAGACTGCTGGATTTGTTTTGATTATCTCTCTATGTGCTATTGCTTGAGAATTATTTCAGATCTGAAATTCTATCTAATGGTAAAGCTCATCTAATTTGTTTCCCTTTTCCCAATGATCACAGTTTTTTGATTCCTGTTGTCTAATAACTAAAAATATTTGTCTCTTATATTTTGTATGTTTTTCAAGGGTAATTCTAGACCATTTCATTCCTTCATGGCTTGAAATGAATTTGTCATAGATTATTTAAAAATAGATCTCTTATTTTCTATTTGAGAATTTTCTTTTTTAAAAAAAAATGTAATTAAACTCTTGCTTAATTCACATAATCTGGACTATGACAGTTTAGAAATTTGTCAGAAATTGCCTCATGGATCACTGTATGTCCTTTCTAAAATACCTTCTGTTTGTGCCCAAAAATAAAATTTACCATACAGTTTGTGGGTATAGATCTCAGCCTAGCTAACTTTTTTGGAATAAACAAATACCCTTGGGACACAAACAGCCTAAAATGATGAGCTCAATATTGCAAATTTCTCTCTTTTCCCAATCTTAGCCTGGTAATTCTTTACTACATTGTTAGATTTCTGACTCCTTTTGACACTGTATAGGTTGAGCTGTGAAGCACCAAAAGATGTGTTAAAGTCATAATTTCCATCCCTGTAAATGTGACCTTATTTGCAAACAGAGTCTTTGCAGATATAATGAAATTAAGATAAAGTCATACGGGATTAGGTTATGCCCTAATCCAGTAATTTGTATCCTTCTAAGAAGAGGGAAATTTGGACAAGAAGACAGGGAGACATGCAATGTGAAGATGGAGAGAGAGATTGAAGTAATGCATCCAAAGCTATGGAACACCCAAGACTGCATGGAATCACCAGAAGCTGGAAGAGGAAAGGGAGGATTCTTTCCTAGAGTGTTCAGAGGAAGCTTGGCCTTGCCAACACGTCAAATTCAGATGTATAGCCTTCAGAACCATGGGAGAATACTTTTCTGTTGCTTTAGGCTAACCAGTTTGTGGTACTTCGTTATGGCAGAGCTAGGAGACTAATACAAACGTCCATCCTCATAGCTTTTCTGATTGTCCTCAGTGGAGGAATTGGTCTGAATTACCTGGTCTGTTGTTACAAAAGCATTAAAAAGAACTCCTTCATGCCTCTTCTTTCTAGGTTGGGAATGCTCATAAAGGAAGTCAAATTCATTCTGACTGTCATCTCAGTGCATATGGGAGGAAGCTTACCAGTTTTCAGAATATACTATCAAAAGCAAATTTGCACAGCTATCCATAATGTATGGTAAAACGTTTAAGGAAATAAGATGAACATTTGGATATATGAAAGCCTTAGTTTGTAGTTAATTGATCATATGGCTCACAAAAATAAAATAAATTATTGGCTTATTATGATCACAAAATTTCCAGAGCTTGAGAGAACTAATTGGATGCAACAGCTAGTAGATTCCAAACCATACAAGTGTGATTCAAATCTAGAATCTGAGGTCCCTGAATAAGGATTGTGCTATAAGATTACAGGCATAAATTCTTCTTAACTTTATCCAAAATATGTGTATAAAATTACCTGGATAATTCTATACTGAGGGAAGAGAAAGTTCAAAGTATTCAAGGGCTCTAGTGACTCTTAAAATAACACTAATCTCTAAAAATGCGTAATACCATTGCCATTTTAATCTGTCAGTCAGTGTGAAGACATGTGAGACAGGTGATTAATTAAATTTGGCCTCCTAATTGACCCCTGCTTACAATCCAGTGTAACTCTGAAATCATATCATGGTTTTTTTTTGTTTTTTTTTTAATGCTTACAACATTTGTGTTACACATGCTATTACTGTACAATAAATTACTCCAAAACTTGGTGATATGAAATATTTTGTTATAAAATTTTCAAATCAGGTATTTGGCTATAACACACAGTAGATGGCTTTTCTTAATTCTATAATATCTGGAGCCTCAGCTGGAAATAGTCAATGGCCAGAGGCCTAGATAGCAGGGGCACGGAATCTTCTGGGAGCATCTACACTCACATGTCAGGTAGTCACTACTGGCTGTCAAATGGGCCTCATGTGAGTCTGGCCCTCAAAGGACCTACATGTGGCCTTACTCTATCACCTGATCTTCCTCATATAGTGGCCTCAGAGTAGTCAGATTCTTCCATGGTGGCTCAGGGCTCTGAAAACAAGTCTCCTAGCAGACAGGACAGAACCTTCTTTGCTTTTTATGGCTTAGCATTAGAAGTGACACCGTGTCACATCTGCTGCATTCAAATAATCAAATGAAAGTCACTGATTTCAGTTCAGATTCAAAGGAGGGAGAGTTGACCTTAATTCTTGATGTTCAATAATTTGGAAAAATGTTTTAAAAATATCATGAGTTTAGAAGAGACAGATTTAGAAATTAATAAACACTGACACAGGTAACAAGGGCCATTATGGTAGGCTGGAAAAATTAAAAAGAAAAACAAAAACAACTGAGGATTATACTTACATTGTAAAATAGTAGTCAAAATCAATATAGTACTCTAGGGTGAGAAATATTAGTGGCACCATTAAATTTGTAATCAGAATGAAACCTATCATTTGATTTAATTTTTCAGTTTAGCCATCACAAAAGATTGTTGGATCTTTGGGAATTACTATAAATAATGCAAACACACTAATGGGGGAGGCAATGCTAATTCTGTCTACTGTTCTAATAGTATTATGTTTACTCGAGCAAGTTAATAGTGCTCTTGACACTAGGTATATGTGGCTTTTTATCTGACGAATTTTTTTTCTTATTTTCAATTACAAAGAACACTATATGGGCATTTTAGCTCCAGGACCCTGTGATGGAATTTAGACCTACTGGATCTTGATTTACTCCTTATCCAACAGGACAATATACTGATTGTTTGTATTGATGTCAAAACCTCAATAACTGATATAAAAACCTGTTTCCATCAAGTAGATTCTGACTCCTAATGACTCTATAGGACAGAGTAGAACTGTCCCCTAGGGTTTCCAGGGCTGTAATCTTTATGGAAGAAGACTGCTACATCATTCTGCTGGAGAGAGCCTGGTGGGTTCAAATCCCTGACCTTTTGATTAGCGCTTAGTGCTTAACTACTGCACCGCCAGGACTCCTTCAGTAACAAATATAGCTCATGCTTTTTCCAAGCGATGATAGATCCCCCAAAACATATAGAACACTTCTATCTAAGTGAAGTTCCACTGGTCTACATTGTTGGGAACTTGTGAGGATATTGTCTCACAAAATAAAGATATTCCAATACTTAGAACCCCATCAGCTAAGAAGGTAAAGTGCCTAATGGGTCCTTTTGGACTTGGGAGGCAAATATATACCACATTTTGCTGTCCTGCTGCATTTATAGATGAGCTAGCATACCACCTGCAGTTCTTGAGTGGTACAAATGCTTAACTTGCTCGGCTGCTAAGCAAAAGGTTGGAAGTTAGAGTCACCCAGTGGTGCCTCAGAAGAAAGATCTGGTGATCTACTGCTGAAAAAATCAGCCACTGATAATCCTATGGAGTGCAGTCCTACTCTGGCACACATGAGGTTGCCATGAGTTGGACTCATTTTGATGGCAACTGGTTTTAGCATGTCATTAGGCTTTGACAGGCACTCAGAGCCAACAGGCTTTCGTCCTGGTCCAGGAATTCACTTTACACTTATGCACACGTAGGTCCAGTAGTGCTCCAAAAGCCTTTGAGTGGTGTTACTGCTGTGGCAGGAATTGATAAGAAAATAATAACAGTGACTGCCAGGGTTTTAGATCACAGTCCTGCTACTTTTATGAAAAAGTTATTTTTTTATTTTGAGAAATATCTCCTGACTTTCTAAAGGGCCTGGTAAAAACTGAATGTTTGTCTTTGGAATATAAATTAACAATTTAATCCAAGCTATCTCTCACAAACTCAATACTATCTACTTCACTTCCTTAGAAAGCTAGACATGACAAGCAGGATTGCATCATTATGTTAAAATATCATAGACCGCAGGTGTTGAGTTAGGTCCAAAAAAAATAAGTAAGCTTAATAAACAGGTTTTTTACCCTCCTAGCAGTCCACACAGATGCTGTTTCTAGCATCGTCATAATTCTCAGGTCTGTTATTCCTGATCATTGGTGAGCCGAATGCTGGTCAAAAAGTGATTGTACCCAAAGCAGTAATGCTTATAAAAGGCATAATAATGGGGCCACAAAATCTTAAGCTGAGGTTGCCAGTTGGAAATTTTAGACTTTCTTTTCCACTAGCTCAATAGAAAATGAGGAGATTTATCGTATTGTCTGGAGAATTTCTCTTGACCTCTGGGAGAAAACAAGTGAGGAAGAAATATGGATTAGCACTGGGGAGGTTTTTCAGGGCTTTGCCCCATGCTATAAAACTGGAAGTAACGTTTAAAAGAAGACAACCGCAAAACAAGCAGGAAGAAGTCTCAAGGTCTAAGAACTTTTATGATTTGAGAGTTATGTCATATACTGTAAAAAAAATAACAAATAACTGAGAGAACAGCTAAAGGCACAAAGGGCAGGGCAGATGCATAACTAATTGAAATATTGGGAATATTTTGTTTTATTTTTTATATAATTTTTGAGTGAAACAATTTCCTCTACAATATAATGCGTTTCAATTTCTTTACATTGATCATATACTTTATAAATGACAGAATGTAGAAATGGGATCCAATGAAACTAGACATTTGAGTAAAATTTTTTTTATAAAAATGTATTTCTCCAGTAAAGAGAACGATGAAAAGGAGATCAGGAAATCAATACCATTTTCAATAGCCCCTAAAAAGATAAAATACTTAGGAATAAATCTGACCATGAATATAAAAGACCTATACAAAGAAAACTACAAAACACTGCTGCATGAAACCCAAAGGGATCTACATAAATGGAAAAACATACCATGCTCATGGATAGGCAGACTCAACATTGTGAAAATGGCAATTCTACCTAAAGCAATCTACAAATACAATGCAATTCCGATACAAATACCAACAACATTCTTCAAAGAGATGGAAAAACTAATTATTAACTTTCTATGGAAAGGGAAGAAACCCCGAATAAGTAAAGCACTACTGAAGAAGAAGAATAAAGTTGGAGGACTCACACTACCTGACTTGAGAACCTACTATACAGCTACAGTACTCAAAACAGCCTGGTACTGGTACAACAACAGAGACATTGACCAATGGAACAGAATTGAGAACTCAGATGTAAATCCATCCACCTACGGTCACCTGATTTTTGACAAGGGCCCAAAATACATCAAATGGGGAAAAGATAGTCTTTTTAACAAATGGTGCTGGCAAAACTGGATATCCATTTGTAGAAAAATGAAACAGGACCCATACCTCACACCATATACAAAAACTACTTCAAAATGGATCAAAGACCTGAATATAAAGCCTCAAACTATAAAATTCATAGAAGAAAAAATAGGACCAACACTTCAGACCTTAATACATGGCATTCACAGGATACAGACCATAAACATCAACACAAAAAACCCAACAGATAAACTAGATAATTGGGATCTTCTAAAAATCAAACATCTATGCTCTTCAAAAGATTTCACCAAAAGAGTTAAAAGAGAACCTACAGACTGGGAAAAAGTTTTTGGACAGTACAAGTCAGACAAAGGTCTAATCTCCATAATCTACAAGAAAATCCAACACCTCTACAACAAAAAGACAACCAATCCTATCAAAAAATGGGCAAAGGAAATGAACAGACACTTCACCAAGGAAGACATTCAAATGGCCAACAGACACATGAGGAAATGCTCGCGATCACTAGCCATTAGAGAAATGCAAATTAAAACCACAATGAGATACCATCTCACCCCGGCATTACTGGCACGAATCAAAAACACTGGAAATAACAAATGTTGGAGGGGCTGCGGGGAGACGGGAACTCTTATACACTGCTGGTGGGAATGCAAAATGATACAGCCATTTTGGAAAATGATATGGCGTTTCCTCAGAAAGCTAGAAATAGACGTACCATTCGATCCAGCAATCCCACTCCTAGGAATATATCCTAGAGAAATAAGAGTCATCGCTCGAATAGACATATGCACACCTATGTTCATGGCAGCATTATTCACAATAGCAAAATGATGGAAACAACCTCGATGTCCATCAACAGACGAATGGATACACAAACTATGGTACATACACACAATGGAGTACTATGCAACGAGAAAGAACAATGAATCGGTGAAGCATCTCATAACATGGATGAAACTGGAGGACATCATGCTGAGTGAAATAAGTCAATCACAAAAGGACAAATATTGTATGAGACCTCTATTGTAAAAACCCATGAAAAAATTCACATGCAAAATGTAACAATCCTTGTTGGTTACCAGGGATGGGAGGGGGGGGGGAATACTAAATAGGTAATAGATAAGTGGTAACTTGGGTGAGAGGTGAGATAGTACACAGTACAGGGGAAACTAACACAACCTGCACAAGGAAAGGTCATGGAGGCCCTATAGACACATCCAAACTCCCCGAGGGACTGAGTTGTTAGACGGAGGGCTCTGGGGACCATGATCTCGGGGAACATCTAGCTCAATTGGCATGACACTACTTATAAAGATAATGCTCTACATTCTACCTTGGTGAGTAGTGTCTGGGGTCTTAAAAGCCTATGAGCGGCCATCTAAGATACTCCACTGATCTCATCCCTTCGGGAACAAGGGAGAACGAAGAGAACAGGATACAAGGAAAAGATTAGTCCGAAGGACTAATGGTCCACAGCTACCAAGGCCTCCACGGGACTGAGCCCAGTACAGCTGGATGGTGCCCGGCTACCACCAATGACTCCTCTGACCAGGATCACAACAGAGGGTTCTGGGCAGAGCTGGAGTAGGATGTAGAGCATAATTTTAACTCCCAAAAAAAAAAAAAAAAAAAGAAGACCAGATATACTGGCCTAAAGAATACTAGAGAAACCTCGAGAGTGTGGCCCCCAGACACCCTTTCAGCTCAGAGGGGAAGTTACCTTCAAGGTTCGATGTTAAGCCTGGGAATGGACACCCCAGTAAAACTAAATGGGACTAACGATGTACAGGAGTCCGGTGACAAGGGCCAGAAGGCAGAGGGAGAGTAGGAAACTGATGATAAGGAACACAAATTGAATAAGGACACTGTCGATGTATTGTGAGATTGTTGACCACTGCTATAGGGCAACATTTGTAGTAACTATTAAATGGGAGGCTGTTTTGTCCTGTAAGCCTTCATCTTGGGTGAGAATGGCAGCACAATTGGAAGAGCATAGTCAATATCACTTAAATGTGTAAGTAAAAAGTTTTGAAATGGTGTTTAAATAAAATAAAAATAAATAAATAAATAAATAAATAAACAAACAAATGAGACTAAAGAGGTACAATAGTCCACTGACAAGGTCCAGAAGACAGAAGGGGACAAGGAAGCCCCCTGGTGATAGGGAACACAAGGTGGAGTAAGGATATTCTTGATGTGCTGTGAGATTGTTAACCATTGTCATAGGGCAACATGTGTAGTAACTGTTAAATGAAAAACTATTTTGTTCTGTAAGCCTTCATCTTAAGTGAGAATAACAGCACAGTTGGAAGAGCGTAGTCAATGTCACTGAACTGTGAATGTAGAAATTTTTGAAACGGTGTATCTTTGGCCATCTGTAATTTTCATCAAAAAAAAGGTTGAGAATTTAGAGGCTTAATACGTTGTGGGGTTGTTAACCAATGTCAAAAAACAACATGTGTACTACTATTTCATGAGAAACTATTTGCTCTGTAAGCTTTTACCTGAAGTACAATAAAATATATATATAAAAAAAAAAATGTATTTCTCTTTTTATTTACTATATAGTGTGATGTAATTTTTTAAGTGACCCTGCATTTTATAAGAAGAAGAATGTAGAGATAGAATAAAAGTATCAAAAATCAAAGGCATTGCTGTCAAGCAGATTTCAACTTATAGCAACCATATAGGCAAAGTAGAACTACCCCATAGGGTTTCCAAGGAACGGCTAGTGGATTCAAATGGTCGACCTTTAGGTGAGCAGCAGCAGAGCTCTTAACCACTGTGCCACCTACGAAAAAAAGTTGTTTCTCTTTATACAACCTCTATGGAGTTGCCATGAGTTGGAATTGAATTGATAACAACTGGTTTTAGAAGTATTAGCTAGTTTGTATTTCATTTGAAGGGAACAACTGCATTCTTAACTGTTCTATATTTTACTACACTATTTAGGATATGGCTTTTATTTAATTGTATATGTAGAAAGAAGGGTGAATAATTGTGAATAATTGTTATTATGCTACACAGCTGATGGCATTCAAAGGGAATTTAAATAGAACTTATTACTTTTTATCTTTTATGTGTCCTGCAGCATCCCTTTCTTGGGGAAAACTGCCCCACTCATATCTATGTTATTCTTTTCAATTGACTTCGGTGATTATCACTGTCTAACATTAGGAGTGGGCGTGTTAGCCCCAACTGGCTAATAAAATCTTAGAAAGAAATTAGAAGATAATGATTCATTTGTTTGAAGCAAGTGAAAGAGGAGGTGAACCCATGAAATTTTACGATATAAATCACCTCCATCACCTCCTTTCCTCCATCCCCACCCCCAGCCTAGCTATCTACTGCTTTCTTTGATTCTGAGAACTACTACATATATACGTGTATACATACGTATATGTATACATACATACATACATATATGTATATATACATACATACATATATGTATATATACATACATATATACATACATACATATATGTATATATACATATGTACATATATGTATATATACATACATACATATATATACACCTATATATTTGTCTTTCTTTTTTATTACTCAATTTACAGATTTTTCTCTCTTTTGCAAGATAGCAATTTACTAGCAAAATGGTATCTTTCTCTCTCTGCCTAGTCTGTTTGAACTGATGTGTTAACTAGGACATATGAATTAATCACACTATTCCCCCTGGATACTCTGATCTTAGAGTATTTTGTACTTATCTGAAGCTACTGAAACCCCACACTTATGAAACCAATTTGGCCAGAGGAATTTGGACAAATATGTACTGAAGAGGCACAGTCAGTACAAATGGCTTTTGTGATCAGGCAATAACTTACAAGGACTGTTCCAGTGATAAGTTTTACCCACTGCTACCTTTTAAATGATACTTTAGTGCTAAGTTTTTAAGTTTCATATTATGGCTACATTGCCTTCAGCTTTAGATGAGGGAGATGCATTCTCATATAAACTCTGTTAGATAGTGCTATGGATAGGGAGTATCATAGAAGAATCACTGGTTCTGCGATCATACTATTGCCAGGAAGATGTTGAGCCAACTATTACAAAACCACAGTTAAATACATTTAAAGTAGCATTGACCTCTGAATGTTCTTAGCTAACAACCTTTAAAACACATAATTGCTTATGCAAGGATGTATTTTGCAATTGCAGAGATTTTAATAGTTTAACAGGAGTTTTGTTGTTGTAATTAGGTGCCATTCAGTCAGTTCTGATTCACAGCGACCCTATGTACAACAGAACAAAACATTGCCCAGTCCTGCACCACCCTCACAATCATTGCTATGTTTGAGCCCACTGCTGCAGCCACTGTGTCAATCCATCTTGTTGACAGTCTTCCTCTTTTTCACCAACTCTCTACTTTACCAAGCATGATATCGCTCTCCAGTGACTGGTCCCTATTGAAAATATACCCAAAATAGTGATACAAAGTCTCACCATCATTGCTTCTAAGGAGCATTCTGGCTGTATTTTTTCCAAAACAGATTTGTTTTTTCTTCTGGCAGTCCGTGGTGTATTCAATTGCTTCACCAACACCTTACAGGTGTCATTTCTTCTTCTGTCTTCCTTATTAATTGTCCAGCTTTCACATGCATATGAGGCCATTGAAAATATCATGGTTTAGGTCAGGTGCACCTTAGTCCTCAAAGTGACATCTTTGCTTTTTAACACTTTAAGGAGGTCTTTTGCAGAAGATTTGCCCAATGCAATACATTGTACAATTTCTTGACTGCTGCTTCCATGAGCACTGATTGTGGATCCGAGTAAAATGCAATTCTTGACAACTTCGATAAAAGAAAAAAATTAGTCAACAAAAAAGAGAATATCAGTACAGATATAGAAACTCTGAGCAACATTATCAAAAACAGATTCAAATTGACACATAGAATGCTTAGAGTACTGGAGGTTCTAAACAGTGCAGTAAGGTAAGAAAATGGAATAAAATATGAAGATTTGAAAGAAAAACAATCAATTTTTCATGACAGATGTGTTATACATAAAAAGTATAAAAAACGCATAGATAAATTACCAAAATAAATAAATACATACAATGTTTACAAGAAAGTAGTAGTTACTCAGCAATTTGTAATCTATTCTTTACCTCTGTTTTTAGGGCAGAGACTATGCCACCAAGAAATAAAGATGATAGCCAAGTCAAATCTCCTCCTAAAAATACTAATGGCAACCATCATTGGAGAATTCTACCAGGCATTTAAGAGAGAAACAATACTAATTCAAAATAAACTCTTTCAGAAAATAGAGAAAAAGTAGACATTTCCTAACACTTTCATAAAGCCAGAACTACCATGATACCAAAACTAGATAGAGATACTTCTACTAAAGAAAAACTGCAGACCAATATCCATCATGAATACATACAAAAATTCATGACAAAAATCTTAGTAAAACAAATTTAAATACATAAAGATAATTAGTACATCATTAACAAGTGGGGTTTATCCTGAAAATGGAAATGTGGTATACATTTTTAGATTAATTAAGAGACCATATTAACAAACTAAATAAATAATTAAAAAATAAAAACACATGATCATCTCAACTGATGTACAAAAAGCATTTAACAAAATTTAATACCTAATCTCCTCTAAAATGATCTCTGAGAGCTATTTCCTGGACTCCAGAGAAGTAATCTCAGAGTCCACGCAGATTCAAGTGACATAAGGCAATAACTTTGTCATATTTTTCAGCATTAGTCTAAAAGGATAGAGATTTCCTTTAAGTATTCTAAATATCTTACGAGTTTTCAGGAACTGTGACACATAAGAAGGTTCTTTAATATATTGCCATAAAATGACTAAGTTATAATAGTTTACTCTCCCTATATGCCTCCATTGAGATGCAAATTCCCCAAAGAAAAATTTTGACACGTATACCTTACAGTAGGTCATAAAAAAAAAAAAAAAAAAAAAAAAAACACTGTCATTGAGTCAATTCTTACTCATACTGACCCCGTAGGGTTTAAGCAGACTGCCACATCTTTCTCCTTCAGAGCCACTGGTGGTTTCAAACCACTGACCCTTCAATTGCAGTCAAACTCTTTAACCACTGTGCCACCAGGGTTCCTTTTAAAAATAAGCAAACAAAAAGCAAACTTAATGCTGTCGAGTAGGACTCAGTGAATAGAATTGTCTCATAGGGTTTCCAAGGAGTAGCTGGTGGATTTGAACTGCTGACCTTTTGGTTAGCAGTTGAACTCTAAACCACTGCTCCACCAGGGCTCCAGGGCTCCTTTCAGTAGGTCGTAAGTCCCTCCTTTTCATCTGAGGTTCTGTGATTGGTAGATAATCAGAAACCTGGTATGGTAGGGACAGTTACACAAATAAAGAGATGCTGATCAGGCAAATACAAGAAATGCCCAGTCAATTACGGAATTAACCTGTACTCAAGTTCCAGTTTTGTCCTTAATGGTTGTGTGATTGTGAGAAAAACTCTCAGGGTGATAGTATTCAAACACATAATACAAAGACAAATTTACACAAGTTGACCTTTATGTTTCCTTCTGGCTCTAAGACTTTGTTAAGTCTAAAGTTAATTGGTATTTGCATATGTGATGGAACTAATTTCCCTTAATCAGGCCTAAAGCTGGGCAGATGTGATTTCTCTTTTTCATTCCGTTTTTTTCTATGAAACTGTATAATTCTGCAATGAAACTAAGCTGGGAAAAACGTGGATTTACTGCTCTGTAGGCCAAGTAGACCATATGACACACGTAAAATTGTTTTCTCTGACAAGCATGGAAACTGCTTAGACTATGAACGGGTTCAAGATCCTAACTCTTCCTAGGTCTTTATGTGCTAGATTTCAGTACTTGAAAAAATTTCCTTCCTAGCATTCAGAGAAAAGTTTTACCATATTATGTCTTATACATAGGCTTGTATATATAAATTTTTACATAGGTTTTGTGTGTGAGGGTGTGTATGTAAGTGTGTGTGTGTGTGTGTGTGTGTGTGTGTGTGTGTGTGTGTATGTGTAGTATTCTAGTTTTTTAAAACTATTATTGGATCATAGAATTCGTTGGCAATGACGTGGCAGAAGTTTCATAATTTCTAAATGTTTCTAAACATTTTATACTGCATTTGTGTCCATGAAAAGAAAAAAAAATACCCCATCACTCTTTATGAGATATCATTAATTTTTAAATTAATTAATCCATTTCTAATAAACGGTTTATGCAGATGGTACATAATGAAATATTCAAATTCACAAAGTTACACTTTTGAAATTAATTAACCTTCAAATCTGTCTCCTTCTGCCAAGATGTCTTTCTTTGAAGCTATACTTGCTATAATCTATGAAATGCATGTACTCACACTCACACACGCACACATAAACACACACACACACACACACACACACAACAATTCATCTTTGATTTATGTTTTGGTTATTTCTAAGTGTTAAGTTTGAGCAAAACATTCTGAAATCAATACATTTGCACATTTATAATTTTCTATATGTTTGAATATAACTTTAGAATAAACACCCCGGTTGGGATTATAAATACAAGAGCTGCATTTTAAATTTTGAACAGAGTTGCCAGATTAACTTTAGTCAAGATTTTCCAAGTTCACATTACCACTAAAGTATATGAGAGGTTGACACAGAGTGTTTTGTCTTTTTTTTTTAACTATGATAGAAAAACTTAGTTTTCTCCTGATGTTATTGCTAGTTACGATAAACTTCATGGCTTAACACAACACAAACTGCCCTACTGTGTTGTAGTTCAGAGGTCCAACAAAGGTCTCGGGGGACTTTAAAAAAAAAAAAATTAAGATGTCAGCAGGGCTATATTCCTTTTCCGGAGTTTTTAGGAGAGATCCATTTCCTTGTTCTTTCCAGCTTCTAGCAGCAGCCCACATTTCTTGGCTCCTGGCACCCTTTCTCAATCTTCAAAGCTAGTAGCATTTCATGTCTTTCTGTGCCTTTCTTCTGTAAAAACATGGTCCTCTGACTGATTCTTCTGCCTCCCTCTTCCACTTTTAAGGACATTTTTGATTACATAGGGCCGAACTAGATAATATTGGCTAATCTCCCTGTCTCAGAGTAAACCGATTAGCAACCTTAATTCCATCTGAAACCTTAAACTCCTTTGCCAGGAAAACTTAAAATATTCATAGATTCCAAGGATTAGGGCGTGAATATCTTGGGGAGGGGGTGTATATTCTGACTCCACATGCACCATAGTTTTAATTTGTATTTATCTTATTTTTAAATGATATTGATCATCGTAGATTTAAGGAGCGATGATTCTTGTTGATTTATTAAGTAAAAAACAGTATCCGATCTATTTAACGTTCTTTGCTATGAGTGTTAAAAATAAAGGTAAAGGTATAAAATTATTCACCAAAAGAAAGTATTAAGTTTATTCTTCAGAGACACATGGAGATATTTATTCTCTGATCTTAAAACAAAACAAAACAACAAAAATTGGCATAAGATTTTGATAAAATAAGTTTTGAATGTATTGTTAATTTAAATATCAACTAATCAGAGTCATTTATGTTGCATTTTCTTTCATGTTCATTTAAAAAGCCCCAGTTTGCTTAATTCTTTATTATCTTTTCAAAAGAAAGTTTTAAGCTACTAAATTTAAGGAATAACAATAATAACCACTACAGCAAAATTTAAAACAAAACAAAAAATTTTCTGCTGCTGTTCTTGATAAAATTTGGTGAAGGATTTGCTACAATGGCCTATGGCAGATTCAATGCTTTACTTCCAGTCTGGCTTGCAATTAGCTGAAAAGCAGAATTGAGCAAAGTCTCAAAATAATAGCTATCCTCCCAGTGATATATAACGTTTGCATTGAAGTAAATCATCAGAGAGTGTCTTTAAATGCAAGGGAAAAAACATATTTTGAAGACAAAACATTAAGGTTTATCATTCATATTTGTCTGTATTTCAATTATATAATCAAATATTGAAATGCTGCCAAGAGTTAATATGGTTTATAAGGTATACTCACATATAATTGTTCATACTAAAGGTGCATTCACGAAAAAGATGGACACTTAGACAATACAATTTTATGGCCATTTCATAGTCTTTTTTATGAAAACAAAGCAAAGAGAAATGTTGTATGGGAAATGATAGTAAAGGCATATCTCTACAGTATTCTACATAGTTAACATTGTGCATTCTTTATGCATTCTTCATCATAAACCTTAAAATTTGTAATGTATATGATCTTGATTAACAAAGTAATTTTAAATCAGAAAAAAAAAAAAAAAAACCTCTATATTTATGGGAGAAACCCTGGTGGCGTAGTGGTTAAGAGCTACGGCTGCTAACAAAAATGTCAGCAGTTCGAATTGACCAGGCACTCCTTGGAAACCCTATGGGGCAGTTCTGTTTTGTCCTATAGGGTCACTATGAGTCGGAATCAACTCAATGGCAATGGGTTTGTTTTTTGGGTTTTTATATTTATGGAATTGACAACTTTTGTTGCCTTTATTTGATGACTGAAAATTATAATTAAAGATCATGTGTTTGTTTGATAGCAAATTCAGGAGTTTATTATACTAGTCAAAACTAATCTGTTCCTCTCTTGATGTTACAAGCAGAACATTTCCTTTGATGTGTAGTTCTGATATAAAATCATGGTGTTCTTTTATTATAAGAATAAGCTAAAGTCATAGTGCTAACTACAGCTACAGAAGGAACAAATAGAACCATGTTTTATGCTTAATTACAAACTAATTTTACATACTTAAAAATAGTTTACCAGTTTGACTAGTTTCAATTTCTTTAAATACATGTTATGACTTAAGATTTATTTTCTCTGAGAGACAAACCAAAATTTAAAAAACAGAAGTTGCAAAAATATGATTCACTATCTAAGATGCACTAATTCAGGCAAGTGGAAACTACTGGGTATATTGTAAGATGAACACACTGGGTAATGTGAGAACGAATGTGTTCATTAATAGGTAGATTTAATTATAAGTATAAACCAATAGAGAAGCTTGATCATGCACTGAATATGTCTTCATCAATTATTTTGCTAAAGCCTTTATCAATTTTTGTAATGAGCCTGCTCTATATTCTCTGGTCATATTAATTATTTTCATGATGCAAGGGGGAAAATTTCCAAGCATTCAATATGCAATATTGGGTGTATATCAAAAAGACAGTATCTTGCTATTATTGTGTCCTAGACAGATGTATTTAAAATAATCATGGAACTCTGAAAAAGTGAAATGACAGGCAGTGCACATATAGCAAGTATTTTCAATTAGTATTTTAATTTTGCTTTGTGAAATGTGGTAATACTTTTGCATTTACTAAAAAATAATGAAGTAAATCTCATCAGCATTATCTGCTCCTATGGATAGCAATTTATATGATAAACCACTTTGATCTATAACTTCGTTACAAAAAACCAATTTCTACATGCTGTTCATGAAGTCAGTAATAGGACACAGACTGTGAACCTATTAAAGCAATTCAATAACAGACTATTAGAATGTATACTGAAATCTTACAGATGAGTACCAGAATGTTATATAATGCTGGTAAAATATTATAACGTAGTAGTGATTGTGTTGGTTTTACTCTATTGCCAGTGAATAATATTACTAACATAATTATGTTTTCCTACCCAATAGAATCCAAGTTTTACCCCAAATCATAACATTGCATATATGATACTAAAATAAAATTTCTTCCTGTTTTAGAAATGATTTGACATTCTGCACAATGTTCAACTTGGAAATACTTTGTTAACATTTGCATTTATTACAAATTAAACAAAGAACTAAGTATTAAATCTTAGCAAACTTTTAAAAATTATTTAAAAATGTCAAGTGATTCAAAGCAGTAATTTTGTTTTTATTGTTGAAAAATTAATTAAAGTTCATTTTAGAAAATGAAACATTGCTTTATACAGCGTGAAAACGAGGTACCTACCATGTTAGGTGTAAGAAAACTCTCCATTTCCTTTCAATGAGCATATCTTGTTCCATGTTTTTCCTCCCTCTCCTGAACTAAAGAAATTAGGATTTCCAGCATAGACCACAATATTCTAGTAACTAAAGTTACTATGGAGCTCTGGTGGTGCAGTAGTTTAGAGCTCAGGCTGTTAACCAAAGTGTCTGCAATTCGAATCCACCAGCTGCTCCTTGGAAACCGTATGGGGCAATTCTACTCGGTCCTGTAGGGTTGCTATGAGTTGGAATTTACAAGTTTGGGGTTTTTTTGGAAAGTGAGTATACCCACTTATGACAGCAGGCACACTGCTGAAGCTGACACTCCTAGATGTTTCCCTGGCAGTGTTTATTCTAGCCCTTAACTCACTACTAGCAGAAGTTTATTGTGCTAGAAACACAACCAAACCAGTTTTTACTTTTTTAACTGATAAATTTAATGGTTTATTACTTTGTCTCATTATCCATTTGCTGAGTCACTAATTCAACTTTTTTAATGAGCATTTATCATATGCAAGGGACAGTGTGCGATTCAGAGATGATTCAAACATATTACACTTCCTCAAGATTTCCACAGTCTAATGAGGAAGATAAGACTTATGCCAGGCTCTCTTTAACACAGAAAGTTGAGTAAAGTATCACAGGTGAGTATACTGTTGGTACTAATACATTGAAAAGAGGACAGTCCAACACCAGTGACGGATATTGCAATTTCTAAACCCATCATCAGTCAAAAAAAGTCATTTAACTGATTTTTAATGTGAAGAAAATGGGCCATAAAGATTAAATATTTTTTTCTTAAATCAAACTCAATTATTGAACCTATATTACAGCATAAGTTTTAAACTATTGTTAGTCACTTTTTTTTTTTTGAACGGCACAGAAGCATTTCCACGAAACTTAAATAAGGAGATATAATCAGGCCTAAGAATTTGATTTTGATTACTTTTAGGTCCTAAACTCGTATTATAGATTATGATGTGAGTATAAGACACTAATTTGTGTGTTGAGGGTGTTTCCCAAGAGTAATAAGAATAATATGAAAACTACCTAAATATGTGGAGATGAGGTACAATGTTTCATGGAACACATTGCATTCTGTTGGAAGAAGATAATAAAATTTACTGCATAGGAATGGTTGAAAGTCATCACTTTTGCTTTCCACAATCTTCTATGAAATAATAGCCTTTTGTCATTTTGAACACTATCAGTACTTTTTGCCCTGAAAAAATTCATGAACAAGTGGGCAGACAAGCTCTTCAAAATAGACTAGGAAAGTTGTCATAATTCTAATAAAAGCTTAAGGAAACTTAAAACTGTCTCATAAGTCCAGGTGGACTAAAGTCATATTATCATACTTGGTATTGCTGTAGTCACCTCAGCCCATTTTGCTGGGTTCCATAGAAACAGTTTGTCAGTGTGACATGCTCTGTGACAATGTAATGATTTTCTTAAAATGAAATGTGTCTACCAATGAATCTTTTGGACTTCTCAAAAAATACATATATATATATACACACACGTATATATATATGGTTACTTATCCAATTTGAATCTCATTTTACATAAAATCCTCAAAAAAATTATTTTCAAGTGGCAGTATCTACAGTTGCCTGCCTCCTCCTCCTTAAAACAACACACATTTCCTGTCCATGGGGTAGGTATGTAATGTTCTTTCTTAGAATTTGACCATCTAGCAAAGTAACCTCAGCGTTGTTACATAGCTTTTACTATGTCTTTTTTTTTTTTTTTTTCATACAAGAATATGTCTTAAAAGTCTAGGCCAGGTTTTCTATTCTGTATGCATAGTGATAGACCTCTACTCCTGCTAGGGGTCATATTCACGGCTTCCTCTCCAATAATTAAAAGACTACCAGCAAGCATATTGTCCACAGAATTTAAAGAATCAAAACATTTCTGTTAATACCTCGTTTAGCAAAAATGATTTTATCATGTTTCTTCCATTTCCTTAACAGAATAAATTTTCTACTGATTAGAGCAAAAGTTATTTCTTAGCACTGTTTATTACAATCCTCTTTACATACTTAGTTCACAAGCATCAAACATTTCTATTTTCTTGTGCAAATATTTTGGAGTAAAAAGCTCTGTGTTTATGAAATGCATATGACAAAGTTCTGGTAAGGAAATATACAACACAACATTAATAAAGTGAGTGTCCTTTTGTAAACTTCTTTAAAATTGTGAAACAGGATATGAATGATCTCATCCACATAAAATATATACATTTTAAGAATTAAAGTATTATATGGAGAGTGGCATGAGCAAAATGGCAGAAGAAACATTGAAAAACAATCAGAAAAGTCACACTTGACATTTCTCCAAAGAAGATATACAGATGGCCAGTAAGCTCATGAAAAAATGCTCAACATCATAATCATTAGGAAAATGCAGATTTAAACCACAATGAGACACAACATTATACCCACTAGAAGCGTTGTTATAAAAATAAGAAGAATAAATGTTGCTGAGGATGTGGAAAAATTGGAACCCACATTTCTTGCTGGCAAAAATATAAAATGGTGCAGCCACTATGGAAAATACTTAGGCTGTTTCTCAAAAAGTTAAACAGAATTATCAAACAACCAAGTGATTTTACCAAAAGAACTGAAAACAGGGACTTAAATAGATACTTGTACAGCAATGTTCATATAAACTTTATTCACAGTCAAAAGGTGGAAACAAGTATGTGAATACAATGGAATATTGTTCACTCACAAGACGGGACAAAATTTTGATACATTCTACAAAGTGGGTGAAGCTCGAAACATTTTGCTAAGTTAAGTAAGCCAAACACAAAAGGACAACTATTATATGATTCCACTTAATATGAAATATCTATAAAATAAGCAAATTCATAGAGGAGACAGTAACAAGGGGCTGAGTGTGAGAGACAAATGGGTTTAAAATTTCTGTTATGGGTGATGAGAAGTTTTGGAAATAGATGGTATCACTGGTGGTTGTACAACATTGTGAATGTAATGTAATTAGTTTAAAATGGTTAAAAATGACAAATTTTATATATATTTACCATAATAAAAAATAATGTAATAATAAAAACACAATATTATACTATCCTATATTTTTCTTAACATAATAGCATTAAATGAATATTACATCTGAAAACAAAATGAAATTATGTTTTCTGCATTCTGTTGTGTAAAAATTATTATTATCTATATATGCAATAATCTTATGCATGGTAGTATGTGATAAACCTAAAAACTATTGTGAGACACCTATTAAACAAGTGCCTCAGACACTTTAGGCGGGAGAAAACATTTAAACAAAGGAAGCTAAAAATTAAGTTGGTTAAGGATATGAGAAAAATGTCTGAAGAGTCATGAGGAGATTTAAATACTCATAGAAGAAAAAATACAAATATAATCTGGAGTTATTCAGTTACAGTTTTACTTGATTTTGTGTTTAATTACAAACACAATGGACTTTTCTGAGAAGACTAAATGAGTATCTTATATCACTGGGTGGAGGGAGAGGGGAGCAGAGAACTCTAGAGAGGTAACACATAGAACTTGGTAAGGAAACCACGTCTCAGTAAGGAGGCTGGATTGACCCAAGAAGGCATTATTTGCCTTTAATTTACAAATGTTTATACAATATTCACTGTGTAGTATCTTAAAAAAACAAAAAAAAAGTATTTTCTTAACTTCTTAAGCTATATGGGTTCTATAATGCCACTAAGTTGAGTCACAGGGCATTAGAATATGACAAAATAAAGGAGAAAATTATAGCACAAACAGGAAACCATTCCCTTTAAATTTAGAATAGCGACATTGGAGGGAAAGGGCAAAGCAGGGTCCTCCTATAAACATAGCAAAGGTGATTTATCTCCCCAAATTGAGAAAATAACTGGGGTAAAACTAAATATTGAAATTTTAAAGTTTGGCTAACTTTCCTTCTTCGTTAAAATACTGGATTAGATAGTTAAGACTTGTTTGCTATATGCATATGTGTGTATTTCTTCTATCCAAAATCTTATTTGTAAAAGTCCATTTAAAAACAATCATTTTCTAAATAATTTAATATTTTTGCAGCCCTCTTGTCACATTTTAATAATAGGCTGTCCAAACCCTGATTTCAAGCTTTGCTGAGATATCGCCAAGTATGTATAATAAAGCATAGATGAGCCCAGCGTCAAGGATATTTTTGCATATCCTAAAGAGCAATATTCTAGACATAGATACTTGAAGGAAAACCTGACCACAATTTATAACCTCATTTTCTTAAGATAGTGTAAAAATCATCCTAGCTGTATCTCTTTCCAGCTAATTTTGTAACATGCTTCTTAGGTTCTTAGGGTCCTCAGCCACCTCCATGAAACTAAGGAGATAGACTTCTTTTTTTTTTTTTTTTTTTTTAAGTGTAGCAATGTACTAATCATCTCTTACAAGAGAAAGAAAAGTGTTCATTTTGAGCATGGCTTTTTAGACCCTTCTCAGCTTTCTTCACTATCTTCCAAATCACTAAAAGGTTGGAAAATAGGAAATTTCAGAGGTGCTCAGGCACACGAATCAAGTCTTCAAACTTAATGGTGAAATAGTATTTTGTATGAATCTAGGTTCTTTGATGAAGGGTTATGTTCAGCAAACTTTGAAAGGTTGCCAGTGTTTGCTTTATAGATGAAAAAATAAATAAGTTGATAACAGTCATATAAAATTGCTCTTTTAATGGTATGGATTAAAAAGAGAAAAAGGAATTCCTTTGAAGTACTTACTTTAAGCCACAGAATACATTTCCTGGAAACTTCTTAGGAATTTACAGTTGCCTCACATTAAAAATATTAAAAAAGAGAATAAAGCACAACAAAATGTATTGTCTCTGTGTTCATTTCACATGATTATTTTATCACACTTTTCTGATCCTATAATAAAGACAATAAGATTGAGTTAAGTATGTAACTAAACACTAGTCAGTTTATGTACTTTCAATGTGTTGCATTTGATGTAGTCAGTATGATAAACCTCTTAGATTAAAAATTTTCTAAGATTAGAATACTACACCAGGCCCCTCAGAAGAAAGATATCATTAAAAACATTGTTTGCAGGAAAAGTAGACATGATTTGTAGCTGAACTCTACATTCCTTAGCAGGTAGACAGGATTAGTACACTGGGAGAGCCTGTAATATTGGCTTATTGGGGAATGATAAGACTATGTGGTCTGAGTATTTCTATTTACTTGTCATCTTCATTCAGAGCAGAAGTTCGGCTGAAGTGGGAAAGTGGTAAACTGTGAAAAAGGAAAGGGCAAAGAGAGAGGCAATAGAAGTTGTGAAGTGCTGCAGAATCTAAAAGCTATGTCTTCCTAGGCCCACTTTAACTGCCATTGTAAAATCGCTTGAAATAAACAAGTTGGAACTCATAGTTTCTGTTTTACCTTCATTATATAATTACACATTTCTGAAATTACATAGTAAAGTAAATGTTTTTATTGTATTTTTGAACGTTTTCCTATTTCAAAGAAGTAATTTATTTTTGTGAAATAATATATTTTCACATTTTTTAAAGGAAGTCTATTGAATTAAAAGTAGAAGTTCTCTTTACCTTTTTTTTTTTTTTTTATTACCCCAGAGGAAATGACTAAGATTTTATTTTTTTCCTTCATTAAACACATATATATGTTTATATAAATACATGTAATTTGGGTTTGGACTCATAAACGGACCACACTGAATGAGTATTCTTCAACCTTGGTTAAGCACTTAATAGAAATTCCTGGGAAAACCTTTCCATGGGAAAATTTCCCGTATACATATTTAGGGATTACATCTTTCTTATTACTTCTGCCTAATATGGAGTTGCCACAATAAATGTAACCATTTTCCTATAACATTCATTTAAAAATTCTACATCTTTTCACTATTTCAAACAATGCTGAGATCAGTATCCTTCTAAAGCCTATTTATTTGCATAAGCACATTTTATCTAAGCTATATAATTGCTGAGAATATAAAAATACTTATTTGTCATTGTTGTTATCAAATTTGCTACAATAAAATGGTTGTTCTAGTATACATTGCCACTAAGGGTATACGAAAGGGCTCCCAAATCCTTACCCAAACTGGAAATACACAGTCTTGCTCATTTTATTTGTCTGTTGAGAAAAATATATTATACATAAAATGTATATTCCTCTGATATTTATAGACTTGAGTATTGATGTATATGTTCACAGACAATGGATCTTCTATAAATTACCTGTTCATGTCTTTTGGACCAATTTTTTATGTTTTTCTTTTTTACATATATTGTATTTCTTTTACGTTTTTAATATAGATTTTATATCAATGTATGTATATCTCAGATATTTCCTCTTTTTAAATACTTTAGATTAAGTTATATCTTTTGCCATGTAGAACAGGTTTACTCTATTTGTTTTTCCTTTTTGGTGGTGAAGAGCTTTTTTTCTTAATATATTGAAGTTAGTCTTTTGTTCTTCTGGATTTTGTGTTTTCCTTAAAGGGCTGATATATAATGGAAGACATGCATATTCATGCCTAGTCCCAAGAAAGGTGGTCCAACTGAAATCGGAAATTATCAAGCAATATCATTAATATCACACACAAGTAAAATTTTGCTACTAAAGATCATTCAAAAGTGGCTGCATCGGTATATTGACAGGAAACTGCCAGAAATTCAAGCTACATTCAAAAGAGGATGTGGAACCAGGGACATCACTGCTGATGTCAGATGGAACCTGGCTGAAAGCATAGAATACCAGAAAGATGTTTACCTGTGTTTTATTGACTATGCTAAGGCATTCGACTGTGTGGATCATAACAATTTATGGATAACATTTTGAAGAATGGGAATTCCAGAACACCTAATTGTGCTCATGAGGAACCTGTACACAGATCAAAACGCAGTTATTTAAACAGAACAAGGGGATGCTGCATGATTTAAAGTCAGAAAAGGTTTGCATCTGGGTCATATCCTTTCACCATATCTATTCAGTCTGTATACTGAGCAAACAATCTGAGAAGCTGGACTATACGAAGAAGAACGGGGCATCAGCATTGGAGGAAGACTCATTAACAATCTGCGTTACGCAGATGACACAGCCTTGCTTGCTGAAAGTGAAGAAGACTTGAAGCACTTACTACTGAAGATCAGAGACCACAGCCTTCAGTATGGATTACATCTCAACATAAAGAAAACAAAAATCCTCACAACTAGACCAATAAGCAACATCATGATAAACGGAG
This sequence comes from Dugong dugon, assembly GCA_030035585.1. NCBI lineage: Eukaryota > Metazoa > Chordata > Mammalia > Sirenia > Dugongidae > Dugong > Dugong dugon. The sequence continues at coordinate 114,447,412 of CM057460.1, forward strand.
AAAAGATTAAAGTTGTCAAATATTTCGTTTTACTTGGATCCACAGTCAACATCCATGGAAAAAGCAGTCAAGAAATCAAAAGACACATGGCATTGGGCAAATCAGCTGCAAAAGAACTCTTTAAAGTGGTGAAAAGCAAAGATGTCACCATGAAGACTAAGGTGCACCTGACCCAAGCCATGGTATTTTCAGTCTCCTCATATGCATGCAAAATTTGGACAATGAATAAGGAAGACCGAAGAAGAATTGACACCTTTGAATTGTGGTGTTGGAGAAGAATATTGAATATACCACAGACTGCTAAAAGGAAGTAAAATCTGTCTTGGAAGAAGTACAACCAGAATGCTCCTTAGAAGCAAGGATGATGAGACTATGTCTTACATACTTTGGACATGTTATCAGGAGGGATCAATCCCTGGAGAAGGACATCATGCTTGGTAAAGTAGAGGGTCAGTGAAGGAGAAGAAGACCCTCAAGGAGATGGATTGACACAGTGGCTGCAACAATGAAATCAAGCATAGCAACCATTGTGAGGATGGCACAGGACTGGGCAGTGTTTCGTTCTGTTGTACATAGGGTTGCTATGAGTCAGAACCGACTTTATGGCACCTAACAACAACAACATATATATGTATATATATGTATATGTATGTATATATATATGTATATATGTATGTATATATATGGTTTTAGTTTTGTACCTAAAATAAAATCCATTTGAAGTTTTTTTTGCAATTTTTGTGAAGAACATATATGTTTAAAAATAATGTATTTTTCTATTCAGAATACAAAAGAATCAGAGTAAAAAGTGTACCCTGAGGGGACTTGATTTTACTTTAGGACAAAATATGATATTTTTCTACTGCAAATTGTGTTTAAAATCTGGAGCAACTAATATGAGCTAGAATCATAAGGGAAAATTTGGTAGAAAAAACAAGACTAACTTCCACACTATAATTTCTTCTCAGACACTCTTATGGATTTCCCTTCATTTGAACAACCCTCTTATGTGTTAGTTCTTCACAGCTGTCTCCTCAGTCGCCTTTCCTTTTGATTCTATTCCTCCACTTCATTGACTTCTAATAATTTTCAAATTTATGTCTCCAGTTAATGATGTCAGGCAAACTTATTTATCATCCTGTTTGTTGATGATGTGTCCTTGGATATCCTACAGGCTACTCAGTTTCAATGTCTAGATGTTCCTCAACCCCTTACTCTCCATATGTTCCCCTAGAATTGCCTAATAACACACAAGACCTTACCCATGTACTCTTGCCTAAAACCCTGCTGTATTTCCTGGTATACTGCTATTGTTATTTTATTATCATCATCCTGCAATATTAAAATGAGTCTAATAGCTGTAAGATTCTAATATCTTCATACTTCTCATCTCTATTTAATGCTCTCCATTTCACTGGCAAAAATTTAGTTTACAGGCCATCATCATCTACCATGGCAGACTGCTAAACCAATATTCCTGATTTTTTAAGTCTTGCTTTCAAATTTCTCTCTATAATGCAATCATGATAAACTTTCCATACTTCTGTCCTTCAAATTTTATTTTCCTCTGCCATAGCCCTCAGGCTAAAATTCTATCACAGGTAGATCCATTCTTGAAAATGTTAGAAATAACCATATCAGATAAATGCAGCGTCGTAATAGAATGACTCCTAGGAGAGGTATCTTCCACATTGTAACTCATAACCAATGCTGACGACACAATTAGACTTTATAAACTGATATACTTACCTTCTACACTGAGTCTATATTTGTTCTCATAGTAATTTTAAGATGTCCTAAACTATAATCAGTTAACATCTGGTGTCTACATATAACAGCACAATAGTAAAATTTGCCGTATCATGCTATTGTGATAAATAAAAATTATTAAAATAATTTGTTGTTTTAAAACTCCTTAAAACACAATTTGCCATGAATCAAAATACAATCATCCAATCAAATCAAAAGCTTAATACGAAACAGTACTTCTTTTTGGTAGAAGGAAAGGTGAGTATCTCTCTAGTTTCCTGGATGGCTATCATTATAAATATTCAGTACTTATATTGTGCCTGTAAAGCAAATACATCAATGTCACGAAATTCCTGCTTGATCTGTCTCTTTTTCTCTATCCCTGTCATCTCTCACTATCCTTGCCTTGTGTTTTCTGCTTCAACTGTGAAGAATACCTGCAGTTGCCTGAACATACATATATTTTATCATCAGGGTGCTTGTACCTCTGTTTAAGACACAAAAACAAAATAAAACAAGCAAAAAAAAAAAAAGTTGCCTTCAAGTTGATACTGGCTCATGGCTTCCACATGTATGTTAGAGTAGAACTGTGCTCCATAGAGTTTTCAATGACTGTTTTTTTTTTTTTTTTTTTTTGAAGTAGATCACCAGGCCATTCTTCTGAGGATTCTCTGGGTGGATCCAAACTTCCAATCTTTGGGTTAGCAGCTGAATGGTCTAATCATTTGGCAACCCAAGGACTCTTTTAAGATACGATATTGTTGTTCTTAGATGCCATAGAGTTGATTCTGACTCAAGGCAACCTTATATGTAACAGAAGCAAAAATTGCCCTGTCCCGCATACTCATAATCTTAGTTATGCCATACTGTAGTGGCTTGCATGTTGCTATGATGCTGGAAGCTATACCACAGGGATTTCAAATACTTTCGGGGTCACCCATGGTGTACAGTTTTCAATGGAACTTCCTTACTAACACACACTAAGAAGTAAGGCTAGATGATCTACTTTCAAAAGTTAGCCAATGAAAACCTAATGGAAAGCAATAGATCTTTTAAGATATAGACTTTTGTTTTCTATCTAAATAGTAGTCATGTATCAAGTCTTAAATTAGATCACAATCTCCATGAAAACTGCTTTTAGTCTAGATATCCATCTTACGTATCCAACTTGTATATGTTACTATCATAACATAGCTCATTTTGTGTTATGATACCTTTTCTTTTTGATGGACTATTTTGACAAATTCTTATGGTTTGACATATAAATAAAATTATCATTAAGGTATGGGATGAGATTTTTAAGATATTATGTTGAAAAGGACATTCCAAATAGAAAAAATATTCTAAGCTACACTGTTGCTGCTAGGTGCCCTCGAGTCGGTTCCAATTTATAGCCACCATATGTATGACAGAACGGAACACTTCCTGGTCCTGCTCCATCCTCACAATCTTTGCTATGTTTGAGCCTATTGTTGCACCCACTGTGCCAATCCATCTCATTGAGGGTATTCCGCTTTTCCACTGACCCTCCACTTTACCATGATGTCTTTCTCCAGGGACTGTTCCCTCTTGATAGCATGTCCAAAGTACATGAGATGAAGTCTCACTATCCTCACTTCCAAGGAATAATCTGGGTGTACTTCTTCCAAGACAGACTTGTTTGTTCTTCTGGCAATCCATGGTATATTCAATATTCTTCCCCAACACCGTAATTCAAAGGCATCAATTCTTCTTTTGTTTTTCTTATTCATTGTCCAGCTTTTGCATGCATATGAGGTGATCGAAAACACGATGGGTTACGTCAGGTACACCTTAGTCTTCAAGGTCACATCTTTGCTTTTTAACACATTAAAGAGGTCTTTTGCAGCAGATATGCCCAATGCAATACGTCTTTCATTTTCTTGACTGCTGCTTCCAGGGGTGTTGATTGTGATCCAAGTAAAATGAAATCCTTGGTAACTTCAATCTTTTCTTCATTTATTATGATGTTGCTTATTGGTCCAGTTGTGAGGATTTTTGTTTTCTTTATGTTGAGGTGTAATCCATACTGAAAGCTGTGATCTTTGATCTTCTTCAGTAAGTGCTTCAAGTCCTCTTCACTTTCAGCAAGCAAGGTTGTGTCATCTGCTTATCGCAGGTTGTTAATGAGTCTTCCTCCAATCCTGATACCCTGTTCTTCTTCATACAGTCCAGCCTCTTGGATGATTTGCTTAGCATGCAAACTGAATAAGTGATGAAAGGATACAACCCTGACAAAGGTACACTTTTCCTGATTTTAAATCATGTAGTATTCCCTCATTCTGTTTGAAAGACTGCCTCTTGGTCTATGTACAGGTTCTTCATGAGCACAATTAAGTGCCCTGGATTCCCACTCTTCTCAATGTTATCCATAATTTGTTATGGTCCATACAGTAGAATGGCTTTGCATAGTCAATATAACACAAGTAAACATCTTTCTAGTATTCTCTGCATTCAGCCAAGATTCATCTGACATAAGCAATGCTATCCCTTGTTCCATGTCCTCTTCTGAATCCAGCTTGAATTTCTGACAGTTCCCTGTGATGTACTGTTGCAACAGTTTTCAAATCATCTTCAGGGAAATTTTACTTGTGTGGGATATTAATGATATTGTTCTATCATATCTTCATTCTGTTGGATTACTTTTCTTTGAAATGGGTAAAAATATGAATCTCTTCCAGGTGGTTGGCCAGGTAGCTGTCTTTCAAATTTCTTGGCATAGACTACTGAACACCTCCAGTGCTGCATCTGTTTATTGAAATATCTCATTTGGTATTCCTTCAGTTCCTGGAGACTTGTTTTTCACCAGTGACTTCAGTGCAGCTTTGACTTCTTCCTTCAATACCACTGATTTTTGATCACTTGCTACTTTCTGAAATGGTTGAACATCAACCAATTCTTTTTGGTACAGTGACTCTGTGTATTCCTTCCCTCTTCTTCTGATGCTTCCTGCCTTGTTCAATATTTTGTCCACAGAAATCTTCAAAACTGCAACTCGAGGCTTGAGTTTTCATTAAATTCTTTCAGCTTGAGGAGTGCTGAGAGTGCTCCTTGCCTTTGGTTTTCTAACTCCATTTCATTGTAATACTTTACTTGTCTTCTCGAGCTACCCTTTGAAATCTGTTAAACTCTTCATCATTTCTTCTTTTCGCTTTAGCTACTCAGTGTTCAAGAGCAAGTTTCAGAGTCTCTTCTGGCATCCATTTTGGTCTTTTCTTTCTTTGCTGTTTTTTAATGTTCCTTTGCTTTCTTCATGTATGATGTTATTGATGTCATCCCACAACTCATCTGGTCTTTGGTCATTAATGTTCAATGTGTCAAATCTATTCTACAGAGGGTCTCCAAATTCAGGTGGGATATACTCAAGATTGTATTTTGGCTCCTGTGGGCTTTTTAAATTTTTCTTCAGCTTCAACTTGAACTTGCATATGAGCAACTGATGATGTGTTCCACAATCAACCCCTGACTTTATTCTGACTGATGATATTGAGCTTTTTCTTCCTTTCTTTTCAAGATTTAATCGATCTGTTTCCTGTGCATTCCTTGTGGCAAGGTCCATGTGTATGGTCACTGGTTATGTTGTTAAAAAAGGGTATTTGCAATGAATAAGTCATTGGTCTTAGAAAATTGTATCATGCAATCTCTGGAGTCATTTCCAACACCAAGGCCATATTTTCCACTTACTGATCCTTCTTCTTTACTTCCAACTTTTGCATTCCTATCACCAATAATTATCAGCGCATCTTGATTGCATATTTGGTCGATTATAGACTACAGACTTTGGTAAAAATCTTCGATCTATTCATCTTTGACATTAGTAGTTGGTGTGTAAATTTCAATAATAGTCATATTAACTAATTTTCCTTACAGGCATGTGGATATTATCCTATCACTGATAATTTTGTACTTCAGGATAGATCTTGAAATGTTCTTTTTGATGATAAATGCAATGCCATTCCTCTTCAAGTTGTCACTCCTGTCATAGTAGACCATACAATTGTCCAATTCAAAATGGCAAATATTTGACCATTTCAGCTCACTAATGCCTAGGATACTGATGTTTATGATTCCATTTCGTTTTTGATGACTTCGAGTTTTCCTAGATTCATGCTACATTCAACATTCTGATTATTAATGGATGTTTTCAACTATTTCTTCTTCTTTTGATTTGTGTCATATCAGCAAATAAAGGTTCTGAAAGCTTTACTCCGTCCACATCATTAAAGTCAACTCTACTTCGAGGAGGGAGCTCTTCTCCATTTGTATTTTGAATGCTTTCTAAGCTGAGGGGCTCATCTTCTGGCACTATGTCAGACAATATTCTGCTGATATTCATAAGGTTTTCACTGGCTAATTTTTTCACTGGTAGACTGTCCAGGTCCTTCTTCAGCTCTGCTGAAACCTGTCCTCCATAGCTTCCAGACTCACAGCAACACACAATCCTCTGCAGTACGACAAACTGACAGACAAGTGGTAGAAGCTATGCTGCAGAGATGAAAACGTTAAAAAAGGATGTATTTATTTTTCAAGTGACCAGAAAGAATATTTTGAATACCAGGAAAATTAAGGTGAGGTGAGTCATGTGAATGGACTCAGATGATAAAAAATAAGTAAAAATAATTTTGAAGGAATTGAGGTTCAGACACAGAAGGTAAGTTTTGATGCACCAGAAAGTGACCGTTTAGATTTTTCTAAAGAGAATGTCATGGAGACAATACTTTTGCTAAAGTAATCTAGCAGCCTTGCATAGATTGTTTAAAATGAGAAAACGTTCATCATATCATAAAAAGATGATACGTTATTAGGTTTTACAAAAAAGAAGAGGCAGAGGGAAGTTGAAAATACATTTCAAATAAAAAAATATATTTTGACTTGCTTGTAAATAAGCTTTTGTATTGAAAAACCAAGGAACTTGGTGGGAGGAAATTAAAATACACTGTTGTTGTTGTTGTTGTTGTTGTTGTTAGGTGCCATTGGGTCAGTTCCAACTAATAGAGACCCTAAGTGCAACAGAACTAAACACTGCCTGGTCCTGCACCATTCTCACAATCCTTGCTATATTAGATCCCATTTTTGTAGCCACCATGTCCATTCATTTCATTGAAGGTCTTCTTCTTTTTCACTAACCCTCTACTTTACCAAGCATGATGTCCCCCAAAAAATGTAATTAGACATAAGTGGAGAAAGAGGAGGCAATTGAAAAGGGTGATCTATTTGCTGTCCATTGCATCAGTTGGACTCTAATCTTTTAAATGTGTTTTGCCATGGAAATGGAGATAATAGCCCATAGTATGCATCATAATTTGGTGTTCCCAACCCGTCAGTCCTGAGCTTGATATTGGAGTTGATTCCTTGTTATTTTTATAAGCTTATTCAATTAGTTAGGCTCTAATTCTCTCAGATTATAGAACAAAAAAAGAAAAAAAAGAATTAAAAATGAAGGGCAAAGTATCTTTTGTAGGCAAAAATCATAGTAGTTTTTTACATCTTTCATATTGTTACCAAACCCTAGAAGATGGGTCCTTGTCTGGCATGCTCAGACTTACCAGTTATCTGGACACCTGTTTTGAGAAAGAATAAGTAACTTTATTGCAATGTATAGAGCAAGGAGCCAGGAGAAACTTCCTCAGATCTGGCTCCTTGAGCTACTCAGAAGCAGAGTGTATGTGTGATTTGGGCAGCAAGATAGATAGCACTTATGCAGGTGTACTGAGGAGGGAAAATTCTAGAAGGCAGCCAGGACCAGGTGAAGTGGTTCTTATCAGACTTCTGGCTTTGAAATAGGGTCCAGGTGATGATTTTCCTTCTGATTCATTCCTCCTATTGTTGCGTCCTCTGTTGAGGTCAATTAGCAGTCACAGCTGGCCCTTCTGTGCATGCAGGGTGGGCCAAATTTGGCTTGGACTAGTTTAAGGACTAATGGAAATTTACTGGCATTCGTAGGGTCAGGTTACAATATGTTTTATTTTATAATTGCTATTTTTGTAGTCAGCAATAAAAATAATATATTTTGTGTAAATTTGTAAACACTGGAATTGTTTTGAACAAAATTGACTAAAAAAGGCTAGTTTCTTAAAGAATATTAAAAAATGATCAGATATTTGTTTTTGTTAGAACATACGTTTTTCAATGAACTCAGCTTAAAATCCTGCCTATATTTAAGTCCAACTTGTTTAACAAGCTATTATCTTGCCAATGAAATTCCTTTAAGTGCATAAAACTAGAACAGTGATCAGACAGAAGTTTCAAAAATTCGTATATATGTATAACCCACTTTTTAATGAGCTTAGATTCATTTATCTTTTATACAAGATTAAAAATGTAAGTACACTGCTGCAATTGATATTTAAGGAAAATATTTTCTCAGTGTATTTCTTGTGTATGATCAGAGGGACTTGATTTTCATGAAGCATATTAGTTCAAAATACTAAAAATGTATCCTGATCTTCAGAGTACCTTCTATTTTCACATTTCTATGGATAAATAAAGACTAACAGTCTGGAAGTAAACGTAAAGATCTCTACTCGTTTTCAAGTTTTTTCCTAATTTGTTACTCATAACTAACTGCATGAAAACAAATGAAAACCACTTTATAGCTTATTTTTTGTTCTCCTTTATTAAGGATATTATTCAAATCTTCCTTCTAGATTATTTTTATATCTGCATTTCTGATCTTTATCCATAATGTAGGGGTTTAATGTCCTTATCTTCTTGTTCTTATTGTTGTTACAGTTTTTATTTAACTTCTTCTACTAATCAGTGAACAAAGAATTGCTATTTGTTAAACATGGCTGTGTTTCCACTCAATAGTCATAGTGATTACAAATGTTTTATGTATGTGAAGAAACAAAATAAAATTTTAAATTGCCTTTAAAAAGCAACCTATACAGTAAATATATAGTAGTATAGATTGTAATTAACTTTAGTCATTCCTTTACATGAAATTATCAAAAATTTGAAAATAGGGTGATATGCATCTTCAATGGCCTATTTAAATGGTGACAGATTATTTGTTGAATTGTACAAATAGCAGTGTTGCTGTTGTTGTTTGCCATTGAGTAGATTCTACCTCATGAACAACCCCAAGTGTGCAGAGCAGAACTGCACTCCGTATGGTTTTCAAAGCTATGACTTTTCTGAAGTAGATTGCCAGGTCTTACTTCCAATGTGCCTCTAAATGGGCTTTAACTGTCAACCTTTCTGTTAGTATTCCAGTGCTTCACCATTTGTGTCATCCAGGATCCCCTACAAATAGGGGTATCACTTCAGAAATCATAACAATGAATTATAAAATATTGATATGTTAAAATATTTAATACTTTATTTTTCATTCCAGTTAGCTTTGCACATGCATATTGTATATAGAGATATACAGATTTAAATATTCTAGAAAGAAAAATCAAAATGTTTTGGGACCTTAGCTTTTGTCCAAGACAGAGTTTCATAAACCAGTTTTACCATGCAAATATAGGAAACAATGGTTTTTAAGATATTGGAAATCAGACAACAAAGGAGAGTGATCTCAGGTAAATAGAGAATAACAAGGGGACTCGTAAAATAATCCAATCTTACTGTCTGTTCCTGGTGCAAATAGTGGAAACCCAGATGAATCCCCATGATTTCCAGAGTTGAGTACATAGAGGTGGGAGTTCAGGGAAGTGCAGTTTGTGTTAATTTCTGCAGCAATGTACCAAAGACAAGAGAGCGGTACAGAAAGAGAACTCCAGATATCTGAGGAGGCTCTCTGTAATGGTTAAGGTTGTGTGTCAACTTGACTGGGCCATGGTTCTCAGTGATTTGATAGTTGTACGATGGTGTGATCACTTCCATGATGAGATTTGATATTATGTGATCACCTCAATGATGGGATCTGCTGTGAGTAGCCTATCAGTTGAAGAGGAGTTTTCTTGGGCATGAGGCTTGCATTGAATATAAGTGGATATTCTGGCAACACTTGTGGGCTTTTGCTCATTCTGGATCTTGCAGCTGGCTTCTGTTCATCTGACCTTGGGTTCTCGGGACTTGTGCTAGCAGCTTACCAGCAATCTTGCTTGCTAGTCTTTGGGATTCTTCCATCTTCACAGCCTGGGAACAAGTGCCCTGCTCTCTGACCTGCTGATCTTGGGTTTGCCAGCCTCTGTGGCTACATGGATCAGGAGAAGCCTCTATCCTGACCCACAGACTTGAGACATTCCAGCCTCTACAACTGTGTGAGCCATTTCCTTGATATAAATCTCTCTCTATATATATACTTATATGCTTTACTGTTTTTGCTTCTCTGGAGAACTCAGCCTCAGACAGTCTCCCTAAAGCTTCTGCTAAACAATGATCAACTAGCATATACGAAAAAACTATCTACCACTGAGAAAAAAACCTCCTGACAGATGAAAGGGAACAATATGGACCTCATGCATATCAGGAATAGTTCCTGTTTCTGACCACTATAGTGGAAAAACTCATAATTAGCAGGGAATTGTGTACTCAGAAGAAACCTTGATAGTAGAGAAAATTAGTTCTCAACTAAATATTGATCTGGTCCCACCTATTAAAACTTAACACCAGGAATGAAAAAAATCAAAGGTCAATAATATTCATATCATAATATTATAAAAATAACCAGTTTCACAAAACAACTCACAATAATATTTATAGAAATACAAAAATAGCCAGCTACTGAAAAGCTAAAAATACAGTGTCTGATATCCAATCAAATATTACTAGATGTGCATGGCAACAGTAAAATCTGACCCATCATGAGGAGAAAGAAAAATAAATAAATAATTGGAACTGACCTAGAATTTCCTTAGATGATTGAATTAGTACACAAATACATTAAGAGAGTTACTATAACCATATTCTATAAATTTAAGACTCTAAAGGAAATGTTGTACTTGTTAAGTAAAAACATAGAAGACATTAAAGAGACCCACATCAAATTTCTAGGGATAAAAATGACAACATCTGAGATTTGAAATTTAAAAAGAAAAAGAATGGGATTAAGAGTAGATCAGATATTGCAGAAGAAAAGATTAGTAAGCTTGAAGACATAGTAATAGAGACTATCCAAAATAAAAATCATGAGGTAAGGGGGAAGAATAAAAAGGAATGAGAGTATCAGTGACCTGTAGGAGAACTTCAAGTAGCATTATATATATGCAATTTGAGTCCCCAAAGGTAAAGGACATCACAAGCATTCTTTGAGGAAACAATTAGAATATTACATTTTCAAATGTTTTGTTTTTCAAAAAGTTGTTTTTGAAGAAACACATCTGATGAAAACTTTAAGCCTACAATTCGAAGAAGCTCAATAAAACACAGCATATTAAACATGAAAAGAACTATACTAAAGCATATTGTAATCAAATTATTTAAGATGAGTGATAAAGAAAGAAATAAAAAAAACAGCCAGAAAAACAAGAGAAAGGGAGATACATTAGGTGCAGAGGAACTAAGACAAGCTGTACAGTAGATATTCTTGTTAGAAACAATGCAAGACAGAACATAGTGGAGAAACATCTGAAGAAAAAAAAGAGAGAAAGAAAACAAGACAGACGGAAAAAGGATGAAAGAAATAAAAGTATATTAGCTGAAAATTCTATATGAAGTAAAAATATTTTCAAATTGAAGATGAATTAAGTCTTTCCAGACATGAGCAATGGTTAAGAGCTTGGCTGCTAACCACAAATTTGGCAGTTCAAATCCACCAGACATTCCTTGGAAACCATATGGGGCAGTTCTACTCTGTCCTATAGGGTTGCTATGAGTCAGAATTGACTCTACAGCAATGAGTTTTAATTTTTGGTTTTAAACATAAAGAAAAAAATTCTTTTCTAGAAAACCTGCATTACAAGAAATGAAAATAAAGTTCTTCATTTATTTTTATCATTTATATAACTTTACAAATTAATTTATTCTCAAGGAAAAATTAATAACAATGTATTAAGGCATTTATAAGGTATATAGAGGTAAAATACATGATAGGTAAAATCCAGAGTGGGAAAAATGGAAATATACAATTGTAAATATCTTATAAACAAAATGGTATAATATCATTTTGTGCTAGAATGTGATAATTTCAAGAAGGTAAAGAGCTGTTGCCACAGTATAAATTAATTCACTGCTTCCTTTATTGAAATTCTTGGTATTAGAAAAAAAAAGTTAACTGAATTAATTAGTGATATAGTCAATTTACATTCTATAGAAAATTTTTATCATGGATTAGAATTTTCAGTGGCCTGGTTATAGTTAATGGAGTAATCAGAGAAGGAATATTAAATAGCCCTAATTAATATGTTCAAGAAAATAAAGAAAAAGATGTAAAATATCAGTAAATAGACTACTCATTTTTCATGGCACTTTGCTATCTGAAACATGTTCATGTCAAAACTGTGTTCTTGATTTACATGTTTCCAGTGACTGAAAACCCATGTGTCATGGATTGAGTTGTGTCCCCCTAAAATATCTGTCAGCTCTGCTGGGTCATGATTCCCAGTGTTGTATGACTGTGTAATCTGATGTGATTTCCTTATGTGTTATAAACTCTATCACTAAGATGAGGTTATATATGATCTCCTTAGGTGTTGTAAATTCTATCATTGTGATGAGGTTATACTGATGAGGTTTACAAGATTAGATAGTGTCTTAATCCAATTTCTTTTGAGATATAAAAGAGAGAATCGAGCAGGGACACATGGGAACCTCACACCACCAAGAAAGCAGTGCTGGGAGCAGAGCGTGTCCTTTGGACCTGAGGTACCTGCACTGAGATGCTCCCAGACCAAGGAAAGACTGATACATCACAAGGACCTTCCTCCAGAGCAGACAGAGAGAGAAAGCCTTCTCCTGGAGTTGAAGCCCTGGGTTTGTACTTCTAGCCTACTAGACTGTGAGAGAATGAGTTTCTCTTTGTTAAAGCTATCCACTTGTGGTATTTTTGTTGGAGCAGCACCAAATGGCTAAGACACCACGCAAAGGGAGGATACACTACTGATATGCATGAGATTCTGTTAACAGTACCATATACAGTGAGAAGTGTCTGCATATAAAAAAGATTCAAATAGAAATTCTAAAAGTAAAACAAAGTAACAATGTACTACATAAAGTTATGGACTTTTACCCACAAAAATCACTGCTGTTGAGTCAATTCTGACTCATAGCAACCCTATAGGACAGAGTAGAACTTCCCCATAGGGTTTCCAAGGCTGTAAATCTTTAGGGAAGCTGATTGCCACATCTTTCTCCCATAGAGCAGGTGGTGAGTTCAAACTGCCAATCTTCTGGCTAGCAGTCGAGCACATTAGCCACTGTGCCACCAGGACTCTTTGTGGACTCTGTAGTGGAGCATAAAATAGAATAGGCACAGCAAAAGACAGGAGAACCAAATGGAAAATAAATCAATAAAAAAAATTTGAAGTATAGAGACACAAGAGTGAAAAATATGGAACATAATACAGAATACATGTGCAATAGAGTAAAAGGTCTAAAATATGTTTAATAGTACTTACAGAAGAAGAAAAGAGAGAATTGGACAGAAGCACTATTAGAATAGGTACTGGCTAACAATTTTCCAAATTAGATGAACAATAATAACTCAAACATTCAATAAAAAGTTATATGGATCTCAATAGAGATAAATACAAAGAAGATCATTTATATACACTTCTTACAGCAGTATTATTCAAACTTTACATTAAAAAAAAATATTGATGGCCTAAGAAAGGCCTTTTTTGTGTGCAAATTATATATATGCACATATATGTATTTACAGTTTCTAGTATATATATATATATATAAGAAATTAAGATTGAGAATTATCCAAAATATGTATTTTAATTCATTTTTATTTTAGAATTCATTTTTCAAATAACAGTAATAAAACAATGATATTAATCTTTCTGTTTTTGTTATCTGTTTTCAAGTCTGCCCTCAACTCACTGTGACCTCATGTGCAACTGAACAAACCACTGCCTGGACCTGTGCCATTCCCATGACTTGTTGCCATCCATAGGGTTTTCACTGACTAATTTTTAGAAGTAGATCATCAGGTCTTTTTTCCTAGTCCATCTCAGTCTGAAAGCTCTGCCGAAACCTTTCAGCATCATAGCAACACGCAAGCCACCACAGACAAATAAGTGGTGGCTGTGCATGAGTCACGGCTGGGAGTCAAACTTGGGTCTCCCACATGGAACGTGAGACACAATACATATTTATGAAACATAACTACATTTTCCTAAAAATATAACTAGTGAATAGTGGCATTGTTTCATATTTTTGCAAATACCTTAAATGTCTGGGTTACTAGAGGACAGATGGATGATCATAACTGCTTCAGAAATCAGTTTGTTGTAATATATTATTTTGAAAGAAGTATACGAAGAAAAGCTTGGCCCAAATAATTATTTTGTCAGAAATTGGAACAATATTTAGATAACCTTTCCAAAGAATTAGGAATATTTTTCTTTGATACTACACCAAAACTCAACAAGTGATAGTATTATAAAAGACAATTATAATGTGGAATGTGAAACAATATCATCTAATTGTTGTACTTTGTTACATTAAAATTCATTAACCAAACTTGCACTTGGATCTTTTATCAATGCATGATTTTATAACATCAAACGTTGGATGCTTTGGAATAATTACCGCAAACTAGACCAAAAGAAAATCTTAAAAATGGTTTAAAAAAGAACGTCATTGGAGCAACAATATAGAAGTCAGAAACAATGGGTTGACATCTTAAAAGTGTTGAAAACTAAAATACATAAAGCACATTCCTTAGGCAGAAATAAAATGATTCCACAAGAAAACATGGTAGTGTAAGAGGATTAAAAAAAATGGAGAGAGGAGCCCAGCAAGATGGCGCTCTAGGCAGAAGCACCACGCCGTCCCTCCACAGCAAAGATCCAAAAAACTAAGCCAAACAGAGAATCAACAATCCTGAAACCCTAGAACATCAAATGAAGGGATAAAGAACTCAGCCAAACACTAAACGGAGTGAGAATACTGAAAGAGAATGGAAAGCGAGGAGAGATTCATGCAAAGGTCCCCTACCAGCTAATGCAGCGCGGATCCACCATCTTGGACTCCTATCGGAGACCAGCAAACGGGAGAATGGGAGAGCAGCTTTGTGGAGCTTCCGGGGGAGACAGAACAGCCGCTTAGCTTCACACATAACCATCTCCCCGCTGCATCCTGTCTACCTGCACCATGCACTTGACATCACACCACCAAGCTGTGCAGGCACGCCCTATTGGAACCTGCCCAGCACTGACTACCGACCGTCCTGGTGGCTGCAGTGAGTGCCACAAACAACCCGTCCCAGTGGCTCCTCTTCAGCTAGATCTGCCCAGCAGTACCACAAGGACGAAACAAAAAAATCTACAATCAATAAACGAGAGAAATATCTACTGAATGCCCCGAAAACAGCAAACAATATCAAAACACGTACAAAAACAAGACAAGATGGCTCCAATAGGCGTCCAAATTAAAACACCAGATAACTCTCCTGTGGAAGAAAATGCACTAGAAGTACCTGATACGGAACTCAAATCACTAATACTTGGAATTTTCCAAGAACTGAGGCAAAAAGCTGACAAACATGAGGAAAAAATAGACAAATTTATGGAAAATACAGACAAAAAATTGGAAGAATTCAGGAAGATGATGCAGGAACAAAATGCCAAAATAAATTCACAACTCGAAATTACACAAAAACAACAATTAGAAATCCAAAAGATAAACAACAAGATTTCCAAAATGAATGATGTCATAGAAGGGCTGAGAAGTAGATTTGAAACCGTGGAAAACAGGATCAGTGGAACTGAAGACAAACACTTGGATACAACTCTGTTTCAGGAATACTCAGAAAAAAGAACAAAGAAAAATGAAGAGACCCTGAGAGTTATGTGGGACACAATTAAAAGCAAAAACTTACGAGTGATTGGCATCCCAGAACAGGGGGAGAAAACAGAAAACACAGAGAGGATCATTGAGGAACTGCTGACAGAAAACTTTCCCAATATCATGAAAGATGAAAATATGGCCATCCAAGAAGCTCAATGAACCCCATATAGAAGAGACCCCAAAAGAAAATCACCAAGACATATCATATTCACACTCACTAAAACTAAAGACAAACAAAGAATCCTGAGAGCAGCTCGTGAAAAACAAGAAGTCACATAGAGAGGAGAAACAATAAGACTAAGTTCAGATTATTCGGCAGAAACCATGCAGGAAAGAAGGCAGTGGGATGACATATATAAAATCTTGACAGAAAAAAATTGTCAGCCAAAAATAATATATCCGGCAAAACTCTCGTTCAAATTTGATGGTGAAATTAGGTCATTTCCAGATAAACATAACTAAGAGAATATGCAAAAGTCAAACCAAACTTACAAGAATTATTAAAGGGAGTTCTTCAATCTGAGGACAAACAGCTTCAGCCCTCAGGCAGGACCTAGGACGCAGGTTCATACGAACCAGATACCATTCTAGGAAATGCACTATTGAGGATTATCCAAAACCAAAAGAAATACAACAGGGAATCAGAGCAATCAATCAAAGGATGACAACAACATCAAAACAATGAAAGAGGGAATAAATGGCATAGGTATAGAACCTTCTAACGGAGAGGAAGACAAGGTGATACCAAGTAAGGGTAGACTGCTTCAAACTTAGAAAGATAAGGGTAAAATTCATGGTAACCACAAAGAAAGTTAACAAACCAACTCATAAAAATAAAGATGAAAAACATAAAGTCTCAGCAAAAACAAAACCAACAAAAACAAAAGAAATGAACACAAAATCCACAAACAAAAGTAACTCAGCACAAGAGAGTAAGAAGAACAAAGAAAACATCAACACAACAAAAAAAAGCACTACAAAATGACAGCAACAAACTTCCATCTATCAATAATTACACTGAATGTAAATGGACTCAATGCACCCATAAAGAGACGGAGAGTGGCAGAATGGATAAGAAAACAGGATCCATCAATTTGCTGTCTACAGGAGACACACCTTAGAAACAAAGATGTGAATTTATTAAAAATCAAAGGTTGGAAAAAAATATATCAAGCTAACAACTACCAAAAAAGAGCAGGAGCGGCAATTCTAATCTCAGATAAAATAGACTTTAAAACAAAATCTACCATAAAAGACAAAGAAGGACACTATATAATGATTAAGGGGACGACCCATCATGAAGATATAACCATAATAAACATCTACGCACCCAATGACAGGGCTCCAAAATACATAAAAAAAACTCTAACTGCACTGAAAAGAGAAATTGACAGTTCCACAATAATAGGAGACTTCAACACACCGCTCTCAGTAAAGGACAGAACAACTAAGAAGAAACTCAGCAAAGATACAGAAGACCTAAAGGACACAATCAGCCAACTGGACCTCATAGACATATATAGAACAATCCATCCAACCGCTGCAAAGTACACATTCTTTTCCAATGCACGTGGAACGTTCTCCAGAATAGACCACATCTTAGGCCACAGAGAAATCCTCAACAAGATCCAAAATGCTGAGATAATTCACAGTATCTTCTCTGACCACAATGCCATCAAGGTAGAAATTAACACTAGAAAGAGCAAGGAAAAAAAATCAACTACATGGAAACTGAATCATACTCTGCTTACACATCAATGGGTAATAGAAGAAATCAGAGATGGAATAAAAAAATTTCTAGAATCAAATGAAAATGAAAACACATCATACCAAAACCTTTGGGACAAAGCAAAGGCAGTCCTCAGAGGACAATTTATAGCAATAGATGCACATATCAAAAAAGAAGAAAGGGACAATATCAAAACATTAACTACAGAATTTAAACAAATAGAAAGACAACAGCAAAAAAAGCCTACAACCACCGGAAGAAAGGAGATAGTAAAGATCAGAGCAGAAATAAATGAAATAGAGAACAGAAAAACAATGGAAAGAATCAACAAAACCAAAAGTTGGTTCTTTGAAAGAATCAACAAAATCGACAAAACACTGGCCAGACTGACAAAGAAAAACTGCAGAGGACATAAATAACCCAAATAAGAAATTAAATGGGGAACATTACAACAGACCCAAATGAAATAAAAAGGAATATAACAGAATATTATGAAAAACTATATTCCAACAAATTTGAAAACCTAGAGGAAATGGATAAATTTCTAGAAACACACGGCCTACCCAAACTACAACAAACTGATATTGAAAATCTGAACAGACCCATAACAGGAGAAGATATTGAAAAGGTAATAAAAAAACTCCCAACCAAAAAAAGCCCTGGCCCAGATGGCTTCACTGGAGAATTCTACAAAACATTTACAGAAGAGCTTGTACCAGTCCTACTCAAGCTATTTCAGAGCATAGAAGAGGTAGCAACACTTCCAAATTCATTCTAGGAAGCCAGCATAACGCTGATACCAAACCAGGCAAAGACATCACAAAAAAAGAAAATTACACACCAATATCTCTCATGAATATAGATGCAAAAATTCTGAACAAAATTCTAGCCAGTAGAATTCAGTATCATATCAAAAAAATAATACACCACGACCAAGTAGGATTCATACCAGGTATGCAAGGATAGTTTAACATTAGAAAATCCATCAATGTAATTCACCACATAAATAGAAGGAAAGAAAAAAATCACATGATCATCTCAATTGACGCAGAAAAGGCATTTGACAAACTCCAACACCCATTCCTGATAAAAGCTCTTAATAAAATAGGTATAGAAGGGAAATTTCTCAACATAATAAAGGGCATCTATGCAAAACCAACAGCCAACATCATTCTTAATGGAGAGAGGCTGAAAACATTCCCCTTGAAATCAGGAACAAGACAAGGATGCCCTTTATCACCACTCCTATTTAACATTGTGCTGGAAGTTCTAGCTAGAGCAATAAGGTAAGAAAAAGAAATTAAGGGCATCCAAATTGGTAATGAAGAAGTTAAACTGTCCCTGTTTGCAGACGATATGATACTATACATAGAAAACCCTGAAGACTCCATGAGAAATCTACCAGAACTAATAGAAAGATTCAGCAGAGTAGCAGGATACAAGATAAACATTCAAAAATAAGTTGGATTCCTATACACCAGTAAGGAGAACGATGAAAAGGAAATAAGCAAAACAATACCATTTTCAATAGCCCCTAAAAAGATAAAATACTTAGGAATACATCTGACCAGATATGTAAAAGACCTATACAAAGAAAACTACAAAACACTACTGCAAGAAACCCAAAGGGATCTACATAAATGGAAAAACATGCCATGCTCATGGCTGGGCAGACTCAACATTGTTAAAATAACAATTCTATCCAAAGCAATTTACAAAGACAATGCAATCCCGATCCAAATACCAATAACGTTCTTCAAAGAGATGGAGAAACTAATCATTAACTTTATATGGAAAGGGAAGAAGCCCTGAATAAGTAAAGCACTACTGAAGAAGAAGAATAAAGTTGGAGGACTCACACTACCTGACTTGAGAACCTACTATATAGCTAAAGTAGTCAAAACAGCCTGGTTCTGGTACAACGACAGAGACATTGACCAGTGGAACAGAAGTGAGAACCCAGACGTAAATCCATCCACCTACGGTAACCTGATTTTCGACAAGGGCCCAAAGTCCATCAAATGGGGTAAAGACAGTATTTTTAACAAATGGTGCTGGCAAAACTGGATATCCATCTGCAAAAAAATGAAACAGGACCCATACCTCACACCGTATCCAAAAACTACTTCAAAATGGATCAAAGACCTGAATATAAAGCCTAAAACTATAAATTTCATAGAAGAAAAAATAGGACCAACACTTCCGGCCTTAATACACGGCATTAACAGGATACAAACCGTAACCATCAACACACAAAACCCAACAGATAAACTAGATAACTGGGATCTTCTAAAAATCAGACACCTATGCTCTTCAAAAGACTCCTCCAAAAGAGTAAAAAGAGAACCTACAGACTGGGAAAAAATTTTTGGACAGTGCAAGTCAGACAAAGGTCTAATCTCCATAATCTACAAGAAAATCCAACACCTCTACAACAAAAAGACAAACAATCCTATCAAAAAATGGGCAAAGGAAATGAACAGACACTTCACCAAAGAAGACATTCAAATGGCCAACAGACACATGAGGAAATGCTCTCGTTCACTAGCCATTAGAGAAATGCAAATTAAAACCACAATGAGATACCATCTCACCCCGACATTACTGGCACAAATCAAAAACACTGGAAATAACAAATGTTGGAGGGGCTATGGGGAGATGGGAACTCTTATGCACTGCTGGTGGGAATGCAAAATGATGCAACCATTTTGGAAAATGATATGGCGTTTCCTCAGAATGCTAGAAATAGACATACCATTCTATCCAGCAATCCCACTCCTAGGAATATAACCTAGAGAAATAATAGTCATCACTCGAATAGACATATGCACACCTATGTTCATGGCAGCATTGTTCACAATAGCAAAACGATTTGAACAACGTAGGTGCCCATCAACAGATGAATGGATAAACAAACTATGGTACGTACACACAATGGAGTACTATGCAACGAGAAAGAACAACAATGAATCTGTGAACCATCTCATAACATGGATGAAACTGGATGACATTATTCTGAGTGAAATAAGTCAATCACAAAAGGACAAATATTGTATGACACCTCTATTGTAAAAATCCATGAAAAAATTCACATGCAAAATGTAACGATCCTTGTTGGTTACCAGGGATGGGAGGGGAGGGGGGGAAATACTAAATAGGCAATAGATAAGTGGTATCTTGTGTGAGAGATGAGACAGTACACAGTACAAGGGAAACTAACACAACCTGTACAAGGAAAGATTATGGAGGCCCCATGGACACATCCAAACTCCCCGAGGGACTGAGTTGTTGGACGGAGGGCTCTGGGGACCATGGTCTCGGGGAACATCTAGCTCAATCGGCATGACACTACTTATAAAGATAATGCTCTACATTCTACCTTGGTGAGTAGTGTCTGGGGTCTTAAAAGCCTGTGAGCGGCCATCTAAGATATTACACTGGTCTCATCCGTTCGGGAGCAAGGGAGAATGAAGAGAACAGGATACAATGAAAAGATTATTCCGAAGGACTAATTGTCCACAGCTACCAAGGCCTCCACCGGACTGAGTCCAGTACAGCTAGATGGTGCCCGGCTACCAGCACTGACTGCTCTGACCAGGATCACAACAGAGGGTTCTGGACCGAGCTGGAGAAAGATGTAGAGCATAATTCTAACTCACAAAAAAAAAAAAAAAAAAGACCAGATTTACTGGCCTAAAGGAGACTGGAGAGACTGGCCCCCAGACACCCTTTCAGCTCAGAGGTGAAGTTACCTTCGAGGTTCACTGTTCAGCCTGGGAGTGGACAGCCCAGTAAAACTAAATGAGACTAACGAGGTACAGGAGTCCAGTGACAAGGGCCAGAAGGCAGAAGGGGAGTAGGAAGCTGATGATAGGGAACACAAAGTTGAGTAAGGATACTGTTGATGTGTTGTGAGATTGTTAACCATTGTTATAGGGCAACATTTGTATTAACTGTTAAATGGGAGGCTATTTTGTCCTGTAAGCCTTCATCTTGGGCGAGAATGGCAGCACAATTGGAAGAGCAGAGTCAATGTCACTTAAATGTGTAAGTAAAAAGTTTTGAAATGGTGTATCTTTGGCTATGTGTATTTTCACAAAAAAAAAAAAAAAAAGCTGAGAATTCAGAGGGTTAAAATGTTGTGGGGTTGTTAACCAAAGTCATAAAACAGCATGTGTACTACTGTTACATGAGAAACTGTTTGTTCTGTAAGCCTTCACCTGAAGTACAATAAAATATTAAAAAAAAAAAAAAAGGAAAACTTAAGTATATGGATAAATACAAATGATTATTGACTGTATGAAATACTATTAATAATGTTTTATATGATGCAAATACATATATATTAAAATGCATGGCAAGGTTTAGGCAAAAGAAGTGAGTAGAGTCAATAAGGATAGAGTGTTTTAAGTTTCCAGTATTGTTGGAAAGAGGAAAAATTTATATTTGCATTTTTATTATTCTCACTTTTTTTTACCTTAATAATGCAATCATACATGCATAATCTCTAAAAATAGTAATATAAATAATAATATATCTGTATATATGTATAGAAACAGTAATATAATAGTAACAAAATGAAATGTGTTTTAAAAATAAATTGAATGATTTCACAGAAAGGAGAGAAAAAGAATCATGAAACATGTGTATCTAATATTGTAAGATGATTGATGTAATTCCAAATATACATGAACTAAATTGTACAATAAAAAAGTATGTTAATATATGAAGTTGAACCTATAGGTGCTATAGCAGTTGAATTACGGCATTTATCTTGAGTCTTCTAATACATTTGTTATTTTTCATATTTAATTAATTGAAGCATAAAGCCCTTCTCTGTTGCTGCCCAGCTGATTCTGACTCATAGCAACCCTATAGAACAGCGTAGAACTGCCCCTTAGGGTTTCCAAGGAGGGACTGGTGGATTTGAACTGCCAGCCTTTTGGTTAGTAGTCAAGCCCTTAACCACTGTGCCACCAGGGCTCCAAAAACCTTTCTAAGAAGGGCTTATTCATTGCTTTACTTCTTCATAGTTACATATTCTTATGCATTTTAGGAAAATATAAAGCTATTTACAAATATAATAATTAGAATATGCATAATACTATGGAGAAATAATGCATACAAAAAAATAACTGCAATAATAGAAGACAGAAGTTTTAGATGCAGTAAATTTTGCATCAATGTTTTTTCTGAGTACTGTTTGAGATCAATTGCATCCTATACATAAAAAGCTGATGAGGTTAAAGGTTAAAATCTTGCTTTAAGCCAGAGTTCACCCTTTTTTGCAACAAACACTCAGGTCAGTTTAGAGGCTAAAATTTTGGTCTCTAAAAATGTTGTCAAGTCGACTAAATGAATTAATAAATTAATATCCACTCCAGGAAAGCCTCTAATTTTGCGGCAACACTTAGTTATAATCTTTATTGCAGCTTTCTTTTCTTTTGTTACAGTTTCACATTAGATTATTGTCCTACAAGTCAGTGGCCAACTTCTTACTCATTGTGATTATCTTATCCTCCCTCTGGAACTAAATCTGAAATGACATATGGTCAGCCAAATTTTCAATCTCAGTTGCAAAGTTGCTCATAGGAACTTTAAAAAACAGCATGAATCTTTCAGAGCGTATCAGGGTCCAGAAAAACTTCAGCAAAAATGGTGCTAGTAAAAAGTCACATATGAAGGTATCTCACTAGAATAGCGGTATATATACAGATAAAGAAAATCCCTAATTTTTCAAGGGCTATATATATACTGTATATAATTGCCCTCATGTTTGACAATTTATCAGTAAGCTTTTCAACTGAATTAATTTTAAAATGTTATCATCCTGACAATAATTTATTATTAATAATAACATAGCTAAAATTTATTAAGTGCTGCTTCTCTGTCAAAGACCACAAAAAGCACTTTCTTATATTATCGTATTTATGTTTATGGATTATTGAAGGAGGTATTATTATTATCATTATCTTATAGATGAAGAAATTAGGGCCTAGACACAGTAAGCAGCTCCTTAAAATTTTCTAATATGTAGCAGAGCACAAATTCAAACCCGGGCAGTCTGACTCCTTGCAGAAGTTAACTTGATGTCTCAATTAAATTTGAAAAAATAGCAAATGTATGAGCCAAAATAATATTAGCAATTATCAAATTAACCCATTTTTTAACCTAAGATGATATACCTAAGATGAAAACCAAATTGTTACTCAGTAAATGCTACAGGAAATCAGTTAAATAAGAACAAATAAAATTGAAATTGCAAAATATTCATTTTTTGATGAAAAGCCAACAAATAGACATTAATAGTTTCTTCTTAGATAAGGATATGTTTTCTTGATCACTGGTGTTGAAGGGTACAGTTGAGTAAATCTTTTGATAACTGGTTGGGCTTGCAATGTATTTGCCATGTTAAGAATAAAAAGAAAATAAAAATAGGACTATCAGGGAATGATTCAAAGGACAAGAAGAATCCATTTTCTATTGTCAAATTGATTCAAAGTTCTAGTGAAAAAAGAGAAAAACAAGCATGGGGAAAAACAAGAAAGGGGTCTACGGATTAAATTAAAATCAAGGATCCAGGCATAGCTTCCCATGTTTCTTGCACATCTAATAATTTTCATGGCTATGAAAATAATAACAATAACTACTATTCCTATGAACTTAAAACACTTACTGATGAAGATCAAAGAGTACAGCATTCAGTATGGATTGCACCTCAACATAAAGAAAATAACAATCCTCACAACTGGACCAATAAGCAACGTCATGATAAATGGAGAAAAGATTGAAAAGATTGAAGTTGTCAAGGATTTTGTTTTCCTTGGATCCGCAATAAGTGTCCATGGAAGCAGCAGTCAAGAAATCAAAGGATGTATTTCACTGGGCAAATCTGCTGTAAAAGAAATCTTCAAAGCGTTAAAAAGCAAAAGATGTCACTTGAGGACTAAGGTACGCCTGACCCAAGCTATGGTATTTCCAATTATCTAATATGCATAAGAAAGCTGGACATTCAATAAAGACCAAAGAAGAATTGATGTCTTTAAATTATAGTGTTGGTGAAGAATATTAAATATACCATGGACTGCCAGAAGAAAGAAACCAATCTGTCTTGGAAGAAGTACAGCCAGAATGCTCCTTGGAAGCAAGGATGCAAGATTTTGTCGCACATACTTTGGACATGTTATCAGGAGAGACCAGTCCATAGAGAAGGACATAATGCTTGGTGAAGTAGAGAGTCAGGGAAAAAGAGGAGTACCCTCAACGAGATTGACTGACAGGTGCTTGCAACAAAGGGCTCAAGCATAACAATGATTGTGAGGATGGTGCAGGACAGGGCAATTTCTCGCGCTGTTGTACACAGGGTAGTTTTGAGTCTTGAACCCAGTCCACTGTAGCGTTAAGAGTATAGCTGAGTTACAAAAGCCTAGGTTTGAATAAAACTCTGACATTTATTAAGTCTGTGACGTTGTCCAAATCATTTTACTTTTTCAATCTCAACTTCTAAATTTTTGAAAGCATCAACCCAGACAAAGCACCCAGGTGACTTGTCTGAGCGTCATGGGGAGAAAAAAAGTTTCTGTATGGAAACCTTTACAATTAAATCACTGTTTTTCCTCAGCCTAAAACAAAAGGAAGAAAGTTTGACTTATTTTTTCAATTTAGTCTATAAAAATTGTTTAAGTTGTGAGTAACTGTGATATACTAGAAAATAGGAATAATAATTAAGTCAGGAGACCTGTTTTCTAGACTTATAATTCTAGTCAATTTCTCTGAATCAGTGAAGAAAGTAACTGCTTGAAGTGGTGACAGAACATTAACTCCGCTTTTGCTAAGATTTCTGGTGGTGTATTGGTTAAGAGCTATGGCTGTTGTGATGGTTAAGATTGTGTGTCAACTTGGCTGGGCCATGATTCTCTGTGTTTTAATGTAATCACTCCCATGATTGAATATACTGTGAGTAGCCAATCAGATGAAAGGGAGTCTCCTTGGTGGTGTGGCCCACATCTGTATATAAACAGACGTTCTGGCTTTTTGCTCTCTCTGGATCCTGTGGCTGCTTCTTTGTCTCATCTCCTGTTCTTGGGACTTGAGCTGTCAGCTTATCTGCTGAACCTGGGATTTGTCGATCTGCACAGCCTATGAGTGGGAGCCCTGCTCTCTGACCTTCTGATCTTGGGCTTGCCAGCTTCTGCAGCTGTGTGACTTGGGAGAGGCCTCTACCCTGATCCATGAACTTGGGACGTTCTAGCCTCTACAATAGGGTGAGCTATATTCTTGATATACTCTCTCTCTATATATATATATTTATACACTTTACTGGTTTTGCTTCTCTACAGAACCCAGCTTAGGACAGCTGCTAACCAAAATGTCAGCTGTCTGAATCCACCAGGTGCTCCTTGGAAACCCTATAGGGCAGTTCTACTCTGTCCCATAGGGTCACTATGAGTCTGAATCGACTCAAAGGCAACAGGTTTGGTTTTTTGGTTTTGTTAAGATTTACCTCCTTTTCTGCTTTCTTCTCTCCTTGAGGAGACAGTGGAGACTCATATTTTATCTATACTCTGATTTTTATGTCTGTAAAATCTGCAGGGTAGGAAAAATTAATCTGATTCCACCTAAGAAACTAGAAAGTGTATCTTTTATTGTGATAATAGAAAATAGAAAAAAAAAAGAATATAATATTAACAGTGATTCCTGCTTGTTCTGATTTCAAGTAATACATGTAGACAAAAAATATTTAAAAATTCAGATAATTTTACCACTCATAATAATCCAGGAGTTGCATTATAGCCAGTAGTAAAATAATAATAAAACCATGTCTATAGCTATAGACGGGCTTCACATCTGTAAAGCAATCAATTGTATATTTTTGTGACGTGTACCATACTGTGTGCTCCAACAAATGTCCATTTGTGTAAATTTATTTATTTTATATTGTATATATTGTTAAATGCAAAATGCAGATATGATTCTGTAACTCCAATCAGTTCAGATGTGTAAGTCAAATTATTATGCCTTTCAGGATGATGGTAGAGCAATATGAAACAAGCTTCCACTTAAAAAAAAAATTCCGATAATTTCGACACTGCTTTAGCTGAAGTTTTCATATTATAAATGAGAAAAATGAAGTGGAAATTGTCACAGCTTCTGAGTATTTAATCAGAAGTCAGTTTTAGCTACTGAGTAGAAAGTCTAGAAGGGACATTCTGACTTTCAGTTAATAATTGTTCCATTTTGTCCAGTGCGTCCTTGTTACTCATAATGTGAACATAATACTACAGACCAATTTTTATATTCCTAACACTTGGTTTTATGCTTTCATATCTCCGCTATTTTATTTTATTTACTTCTCTTCCTTTTTTTTTTTTGTTTTCATCTCTATCGGAGATTTGGAATGTGTAAATCCTGTGGATATTTTGTGTAAAATAATGCCTGCATATTTCTTTAATTGTCAATGTTTAGAATAAAACTATTCCAAAATCTATATAAATAAAAACAGTAGTATATCTTTATTTTCTTCCAATACTATAAGTTGCTTAGTTTTTATTTATATACACAATCATTTTAAAGAGTTTATCATCATTAAAATAATTTTATATATTCTCTTCTGTAATTATATTTCTAAAATACTTTTTTGAACTTCATTGGACTGTAAATGTTCATGTCCATTCCTTTGTTCCCATAACTGTTGTACATTTAATTTTATTATTTTTTATACTAAATATGCACAATTGTTCTAGTAAATTTAATCAAACTAAATTGTCCATAAATGAAATCACCCTAAGTCTCCTTATTAAGAAATATCATAGTTCTCGTACTTTAGTATTCTATACAGATCTTTGCATTTTAAAGACTTAAGTGTCAAACTTGAAGTACTATTCTGTTTTTCTTCTCTTCGGTTTCATGAATTCGCTAATTTCAAAAAAAAGGATGAATTATACAAAGAATCAAAACTAAGACTTTAATCAATTAATTGCCATAGAATGGGAGTATGTAAGGTATTTTGTTTTAGGAGGATGCAACTGGGAATTATAATCTGGGGCTAACAGTACTTTACTACTTGCAATAAAGTAACATTCCTGCCTAATTCAATTCTGGTTTTGGTTTTAGTTTTTGGTATTTTTTACAAATTCCCAGTAATGAGCATAAACTACTTTTTTTAATCAGAACAAAATAATGTAGCAAGTATAAATTTGTTCCACAGCACTTGGGGCAAGAAATGAATACTATTTCGTCAATCAAATTAAATCTTACCATGATTCCTCATTTACAGAGTGGAAAGATGTTCAATATCAATTATTATTTTACAGACCTTTTGACTCCCAAGTGTAGTCAAGACTGCAGAAAATTTGGAAAGGTCCTTCTGGTATTTCGTTTTTCTTGGTAACCACTAAGCTTCCTTGTTTAAGATTGTGTGGTCCGCTTTGAGGAATGGCAGCTCTACTCCCACATTCTAAACTTGGACTCAGGGGTCTTTTGCCATATGTCCAGCCTCCTTACACAAAACACAAAACTGAAACATGAGAGTGGAGTTCCAGTTTCCCAAGGCCCAAGCTTCCTATCATAGTCTCAGAAAAGCTGAACCTTTCTCTCTCAAACAGATGGTCATGTTATCCTTATTCACACATAATACCAGTTACCACTGAGTCCCTAACACCAGGGGGATAATGTTCTTAATTATAGGACAGGGACACTGATGTGTTACACGGAGGAGGGCCACAGTGTGGTATAGAGTCCTGAAAGTCCCCTGCAGTGCCAGGGTCCTGGAAACCTCCTTTTTTTACTGTATTACTGGTGGGTTCAGGAGCTTCTGGGACAGCTTGGCAGGGGAGAGACATGCAGGGAGTTTAGAGTAATGACTATCAACAACACTTATGGAAATATTTCAAAAATGTAGTACCAAATAGCCGCATGTACTGGTTAATATCAGCTTTGCCCATCCATCCTATCTTGAACTAATGAACTCAGTTCCCCCAAATGAATCTGAAAAAGACAACTAACCACTGAAATAAATAAGAAAAGAAAAAAAAATTTAAGCCTTATTAACTTACCCTGACATACATTTGTTTTGAAAATAATGAACAATCTCAACTTTAAATGAGATACTGTCTTATAATATTAACTTCCGGTTTTAAAATTTCGATACAGTCTACATGGTGGTGGGAATACAGCATCTGGTTCTTAATACTTTTGGTCATAAACTGGGTAAAATTGAAACTCTCATGTAGATTGTGTATGTTCAGTTGAAAATTGTATTATATTTTTAAATTATATTTCCTTTCACAGTTTTTATGATATATATTGTTGAAATTTATAAATGTAAAAATGCAAAGAGATACACATTTTAAAATGTTACATTTTAATCTTTAGTATGACTTTATCTTATAATATTAAGTTTAAAGAAATCAGGGTTTGGGGGACATTATTTGATTTATCCTCTCAGTGTTTGGTTTCTTCAGATGAATAATTAAAAATTTTATTGGTTCTTCTGCATCTCTTAACTTCAAAACGGAAATTTTTGAAGTCATCGAACATAAGAACTATATGTCCACAGTGAAGTGTGATACAGAATCCCAGAATAAGAGTCAGGAAAGGTGAATTTTATTAATAGTTTCCTAATGACCCTGAGCTGTCATTTTAACCTCACTCTTTCTTTGTATCAGGACCAATGTAATAAAAAATACAATGGTTAATATTGTCTAGACATATTAGCAAATATATAATACATTTAATCATATATACTAATAGTTAATTTAAAATTATATAATTTTGTAGAAAAATAATCTTAAATGAGTAGAAATTTGTAGTTACCTAGTTCATAGTTGGAAAAAACACAGGCTGTATATTTAATTCTTAAATAAATGCTTGAGAATTTGGATAAACCATTCTTTTGGTATGTTTTACTTCTGTTTACTATCAGTGTTCTAAATATATTCTTTTAATTTTGCTGTGTTAGTTATGACCATTTTAAAGTAACAACAGACCCTATGACCACTGATTAAGGCAAACTCCAGGCAACCTGACCCTTGATTCATTTTCATTAAAACAATAATTTGAGAGAAAATCAAGCTGAAATTAATAGCATAGACATATCTTTTCTTAAAGATCTCCTTTATTTAAAGCCTATAAATAGCGAGATTACATGCAGAGTGTGTACTAAAACACTTAGCTTTAGCTTTACTATGCTTCAGTAATAATTTCAATCATCTGATAGCCTTAGTCAGCAAAAAAAAAAAAAGTTTTATGCAAGCTTCCCTTTTTTTTCTTTTTTTTTTTTTTTGTTTCAATGCTTCATTTTGCCTCAAAGCAACATAATCTCTACAACAAAGTAAATCCTAGTTATCATTTGTATATTGTTCGTTTAGAATGCATGTGGCTAGAAAACCAAATGTAAATAAGACAGTCTTCCCCGGTAATACTCTCTAGCCTCTTTCACTGTCTAAAATCTTGTCTGATAATCTCTGCCTAACCTACAGACTATCAACATCAGGATTTTTCAAATTTTAATATATAAAAGTGTGCTTTAGTAATAGGAGTGCTGTATCAATTGAATTTTTTTTTTTTTTTAAATTGGCATTTCTTGGTTCTAACACTAATGATTCTGCTTCAGTAGCTTTGGAATGTAGCCAACAAATTGGCAACAGATTTATTGAGACAAATTTTTATAAGCCAACTTATGTTCTATCTTGTTAAGTATTCTTATTCAGTTGAAAAGAAAGCACAGTCTGTACTTTGGAGATGTATTTTCAATTAATATTAATTATACTGAGTTGTTTGATACAGTTGTTCAAATCTTCTATATCCTAAGTAACTTTAGTCTATTCGTTCTGTCAATACTCAACAGAGGATTGTTAAAATATTCAACTATTGCTGTGGATTTGCCTATTTCTCTCTTTATTTATGCCCATTTTTACTTTGTATTTTGAGGGTTTTTTTTTTATTAGATAAGTATACATTTATTATTTGTCATGATTTTCTGATAAATTGACTCATTTATTGCTATGTAAAATTCCTCTTTATCTCTGATTATATCCTCTTTTTTGAAGACTACATTTTCTGATATTATTAAAGACATTCAAGCTTTCTTGTGCTTAATGTTTGCATCAATCTTTATCCATTGTTTATATGTAAAAAAAAACAAAACTCTATATGTTATTCCTTGAACAGCATATATCTATCTCTTCTTATATCATTTTATAAACTCTGCCATTTAATTGGGTGCTTATCCTATTTACATTAAATGTAAATACTTATATGTTATCAATAATTTAGACTTTAAGTCTAAAGTTTTGTTAGTTGTTTTCTTTTTATATGGATTATTGTTCATTTCTGCCAACTTAGATTTTGATTTTTATTATTTAATTTTATTCCCTTCTTTGGCTTCTTATATATACTTCTAGTATTGATTATTTTATTAATTTTTTTAAAATTTACATAAAGAAAAATTCATACTTCTTATACAGTTCTATGAATACTGACAAATGCATGAAGTTAGGTAACCAACACTACAATCAAGATATAGAATTGATTCCTCACACCAAATAATTCTGTTATGTTTACAACTCCCCATATCTTGAATCCCAGTCAGCACCTGATCTGTTGTTCTCTGTCCTTAAAATTTCACCTTTTCCAGAATGTTATAAATGAAATCACATAGCATGTAATCTTTTGACTGGAACTCCACTCACCTAGCATAATGCATTTGAGATCCTTCCATGTAGTTGTGTGTACCAAGAGTGTCTTTCATTTTTATTGCTGAGTAATATTCCTTTGAATAGACGTACCAGTGATAGACTATTCATTCACAAGATAAAGGGCATTTATATTGTTTTCAGCTTTTGCCAGTCTAAAAAAAAAAAAAAAAAAAAGTTATTGTAAACATTTGCATATAGGTTTTTGTGAGAATAAAACTGTTCATTTTTTCATGGATAAATACCCAGGAGTAAGATTGCTGAGTCATGTGGCATGTATGTGTTTAACTTGATTAAAAAAAAAATAAAAAAAACTGCCAAATCGTTTTCCAAAGTGTATCATTTTGTAGTACTACCAAGAATGTATGGAAGTTTCAGTTGTTCTGCCTGCTTGCTAGCACTTGATAGTGTCTTTTGTCTTTAAGACATTGTAATAATAGTGTAGTTGTATCTTATTGTGATTTTAATCTGCACTTCTCTTATATTTACAGATGTTTAATATATTTTCATGTACTTACTTGACTTCTGTATGTTTTCTTTGGTAAAAAGAATGATCGAATATTTTGTCCTTTTGGTTTTGTTTTGTGGATTTGTTTCTTAAAATTCACATTTGAAAGTTTTTATACATTGTATACTTGACAGCAACTAGTTGGTTTAGTGAAATGTTTCTTACTTGTTTTCTGTAGCCCAAAAATCTGTCATTCATTTGGAGTAATATTTGAAATAAAAGTCCAACAGTAAAATAAATTTTGTTAGCATGTTTTAGACATAGCTTTAGATATAGCTCTTACAATCTCTTCTCTGTGTTTACTGAGCAGCCTAAAATTACCTTTCACATACTGGGAACGAAAATGAAGAGTCACTGTATCCCTAGCAACTGAATAATCTTATGTCATTCAGGTGTTTTTAAAATGTTTAGTCAAGGAAGGTTAAGAGAAACAAAGTAGGGAGCCAGCAACAGCAAGACTTTGCCAATTCTAAGCTGAGTGCAATGGGGAGGGAGTAGTTATCTGCATAGAGGGAGAGAGGGAGCTAAAGGGGAAAAAAAGGGACTCTTGACTTCTCCTCTTCTCAGTCACCATTGTCCTTTCAAACCCAATGGGAGGTCAGAGGGCAAAAGAATACATTTGATGTATGCCACAGCCTCCTGGGACACAGCGAAAGATCCAGTAGTGTAGAGAGGAGATTTGGAGAAACAAAGAGAGAATATTTTACATAATCCACTTTACTAAACTGCCTAAGGTCTTCAGTGAGTTACTATTAGTGAGAATTGACAAGAATCCAAAACCTGAACTGAGTATGGTCAAATATATAATCTCGATGTACATTTTTTTGGTAGGAATCAACTTGTATGAACTCTTGGTTTCAAGCAGTTTATTCCTAGTTTCTGCAACTGAGTTATTAGAAAAGCACTTCAATCAGTTATATTATTTGGACTTATATTATTGGGCCTACGTGTGTAGGTCACATATAAAAGAAAATATTTTTAAGCAAAAATTTCTTTATGGTCAGGAATACTAGTGCTATATACAGAGCGAAATAAATCAGAAAAATGGTGCAAGGCTCTTTGGATCACAGAATGAATAATTATAGCACTCACTGGTGCTGTCACAGGTTTTTATAGCTAATAGTAATCAGGCTGATGATAAATGGAGTAAGGGTTTATCGACAGCTAGGTTCCCTTAAAAGGCCCCAGTCAAACGTAGATGTTTTTGGCCACTTCCATGCATGCCCCTCATGTGCCATGGGCAAAAGCATAAAGAGAAACTCAGGCCTGGAGTTTATGTAGATAAACCAGAGGGGTGCATGTGCGGGACTGCATGGAAGCAAGAGGAAGGGGAGGTAAGAGGAGGGAGCCTTTGTTTAGGTGCAAACAGTATGAGCATCCTGTGACCAAAGTGCACATATTTCTCCTCTAGCTACAAGATTAATTACTTTAGTACAGTTAAGTAGTCATAGGTGATCTTGGAGACAGAGAAAGTTACTGTGAGCTCAGAACAGGAAGGAAACTTTCTCTGACAAGGAGAAGAAACTGGGAGACAGAACGAAACCCAATTCCCAGTCTTCTTATCAGAGGATGCCCTGAGCCCAAGGCCTCAGGTTAGGCAACTTGGATGGGAATCTTAGAGGCAGACAGCCCAACCAGCAACTAAGAAGCAATATGACCTAGTAGAAAGAAAAAAGTCTAGGAACCCAAAGAACTCTGTGATTAACTAAACTCGATACATGTGCAACTCATTTTTACCCCACTGAGAATCAATTTCCCTCATCTGCTAAATGGAGAATTTATCATCTCTGCTACGTACTTAGTAAAGATTGCTTTTGTATGGAATTATTACAATATTAACAAAAGTCTTATATAAAACAAATTCAAAATAAGCTGAGATGACTGATACACAAGAAAACAGTTCCTAATAAGTTGAATAATTCAACTCTAAAGTAATATCCTGCAAGCATTTAATCTCATTGACTGGAGATAGTTAAAACTGCCTTGGATAAAACAAACTTATTTCTCCATCAGGAGACATTTCAATAACAAGAAAGGAACTGTCAGATAATTTATGTGCTATTTTATATTTCCACTATATGTGGCTTAAAAATCTATCTTTTTACTGGTTTTCATTTGCTCACCGCTGGAACCATGATGAAAAGAAGATACTTTAAAAAAGGTGGTGTGTGTTCCTGATGAAGTTATGCTGGATCCTTGTAATCATAATTTATTTCAAAAGCCTACTCAGTGCTATAGTTGCATTTATTTTTTTTCCCATACAAAAATTTATACATACATTGTTATGTGACTCTAATTGCTCTCCCGATACTGTGACAG
Organism: Dugong dugon; assembly: GCA_030035585.1. Taxonomy (NCBI): domain Eukaryota; kingdom Metazoa; phylum Chordata; class Mammalia; order Sirenia; family Dugongidae; genus Dugong; species Dugong dugon. The sequence goes on from CM057460.1 coordinate 114,481,334, forward strand.
CACACTCCTCCTTTCCAACCCCGAGTCCCCATTTCCATTCAACCAGCTCATAACGCTCTCTGCCTTCCCATATCACCTCTGGACAGAAGCTGTCCATTTAGTCTCTTCCATCTACTTGAGCTAAAAGGCACAGTCCTCACGAGAATCACTTTATGCCCCACAGTCCAGTCCAATCCCTGTCTGAAGAGTTGGACTTGGAAATTGTTTCAGTTCTGGGCTGATAGAGAATCCAGGGGCCATGCTTTCTGGGGTTCCTCCAGTCTCAGTCAGACCATTAAGTCTGGTCTTCTTACTAGAATTTGAGTTCTGCACCCCACCTTTCTCATGCTCCATCAGGGACTCTCTGTTGTGCTCCCTGTCAGGATGGTCACTGGTGGTAGCCGGGCACCACCTAGTTCTTCTGGTCTCAGGCTGATGAAGTCTCTGGTTTATGCAGCCCTTTCTGTCTCTTGGGCTAATACTTTCCTTGTGTCTTTGGTGTTCTTCATTCTCCTTTACTCCAGGTGGTTGGGACCAACTGATGCATCTTAGATGGCCGCTTGCACGCTTTTAAGACTCAAGATGCCACTCATCAAGGTAGGATGTAGAGCATTTACTTAATAAACTTTGTTATGCCAAGTGACCTAGATGTCCCCTGAAAGCAAGGTCCCCAGACCTCCAGCCCTGCTGCTGTCTCCCTCAAAGTATTTGACTGTATTCAGAAAGCTTCTTAGCTTTGGTTTAGTCCAGTTGTGCTGACTTCCCCTGTGTGCATCTTTCCCTTTACCTAAGATAATTCTTATCTACTATCTAGTTAGTAAATATCACTCACTGTCGCAGCTCCTCACAAGGGGCACCATCTGTCACAGTGGTGACAGTTATTGGGGTGGCGGAGATAATAACCAATGCCACAACTCTTACAGAGAAGTGGGGCCAGGAGGGTCACTCTGAGGAGTCGGACCCAGCTTCAGTCCCAGGAGTTTATTTTATAGTCAATACAGCAAACAGTGAAGCAAATAACAGAACAGTGGGCTTTGGGTGAATAACAGTAAGTTTCAGGCAAGGGAGGAGGAATTCAGGTAAACAAGCCAATCAGTAACAGGACAATAGGTTTGGGAAAACAAGTCGTGCCTAATCTCTTTCTCATTGCTGACAAGTCTCCAACATGTCAAGTCTCCAACATGTCGTATACAGCATAGAGTCCTGTGGGGGCTGCAGTTGTCAATAGTGCAGCCATGTTTAAATGGCATATATCCCCACAACTCACCCTCCCTCTCCACCATCGTAACCATCAAAAAAGGTTTTCTTCTGTGTTTAAAATTTTTCTTGAGTTCTTATAATAGTGGTCTTATACAATATTTATTCTTCTGTGACTGACTAAATTCAATCAGCATAATGTCCTCCAGCTTCCTCCATGTTATATATATTTCACGGCTTCATTGTTCTTTATTGTTGCGTAGTATTCTATTGTGTGGATATACCATAATTTGTTTATCCATTTGTCTGTTGACGGGCACCTGGGTTGTTTCTGTCTTTTTGCTATTGTGAACAATGCTGCAATGAATATGGGTGTGCATATATCTATTTGTGTGATGGCTCTTATTTCTCTAGGATATATTCCAAGGAGTGGGATAGCTGGATCGTATGTTACTTCTATGTCTAGCTTTTTAAGGAAGTACCAAATCGATTTCCAAAGTGGTTGTACCATTTTACTTCCCACCAACAGTGTATAAGTGTTCCAGTCTCTCCACAACCTCTCCAGCATTTATTATTTTGTGTTTTTTGGATTAATGCTAGCCTTGTTAGGGTGAGATGATATCTCATTGTAGTTTTGATCTGCATTTCTCAAATTGCTAATGATCGTGGGCATTTCTTCATGTGTCTGTTAGCACGCCTAAATGTCTTCTTTGACGAAGTGCCTGTTCATATCCTTTGCCCATTTTTTAATTGGGTTATTTGTCTTTTTGTTGTTGAGGTTTTGCAGTATCTTGTAAATTTTAGAAATTAGATGCTGTTCAGATTAGTTGTAGCCAAATTTTTTTTCCCAGTCTGTACGTTGTCTTTTTCCTCTTCTGGTGAAGTCTTTGGATGAGCATAAGTGTTCAATTTTCAGGAGCTCCATTTTATCTAGTTTCTCTCCTGGTGCTTGTGCATTGTTACTTATGGTTAGTATTGTGTTTATGCCATGTATTAGGGATCCTAGCATTGTCCCTACTTTTTCTTCCATGATCTTTATAGTTTTTGATTTTATGTTTAAGTCTTTGATCCATTTTGAGTTAGTTTTTGTGCACGGTGTGAGGTATGGGTCTTCTTTCAGTTTTTTGCAGACGGATATCCACTTATGCCAGCAGCATTTGTAAAAGAGACTGTCTTTTCCCTAATTAATGGACTTTGGGCCTTTGTCAAATATCAGCTGCTCATAGGTGGATGAATTTATGTCTGGATTCTCCATTCTGTTCCATTGCTCTATGTATCTGTTGTTGTAGCACTACCAGGCTGTTTTGACTACCCTGGTGGTATAACAGGTTCTAAAATCAGGTAGTGTGAGGCCTCCGGAGCACTTTGTTCTTCTTCTTCAGTAATGCTTTACTTATCTGGGGCCTCTTCCCTTTCCATATGAAGTTGGTGATTTGTTTCTACATCTCATTAAAAAATGCTGGTGGAATTTGGATCGGGATTGCATTGTATGTGTAGATCGCTTTGGGTAGAATTGACATTTCACAATGTTGAGTCTACCTACCCATGAGCAAGGTATGTTTTTCCACTTATGCAGGTCTCTTTTGGTTTCTTGCAGTAGTGTCTTGTAGTTTTCATTGTATCGATCTTTTATGTCTCTGGTTAGATTTATTCCTAAGTATTTTATCTTCTTGAGGGCTATTGTAAACAGTATTGATTTGGTGATTTCCTCTTTGAAGTTCTCTTTGTTGGTGTAAAGGAATCCAACTGATTTTTGTGTTTATCTTGTATCCTGAAACTTTGCTGAAATCTTCTATTAGTTTCGGTAGTTTTCTTGTGGATTCTTTGGGGTTTTCTGTGTATAAGATCATATCGTCTGCAAATAGAGATACTTTGACTTCTTCCCTACCAATTTGGATGTGCTTTATTTCTTTTTCTAGCCTAACTGCTCTGGCTAGGTGCTCCAGCACAATGTGGAATAAGAGTGGTGATAAAGGGTATCCTTGTCTGGTTCCTGTTCTCAAAGGAATGCTTTCAATGTCTCTCCATTTAGGATGATGTTGGCTGTTGGCTTTGCATAAATGCCCTCAATTACACTGAGAAATTTCCTTTCAATTCATATATTGTCAAGAGTTTTTATCATGAACGGGTGCTGGACTTGGTCAAATGCCTTTTCTGCATAGATTGATAAGATTATGTGGTTCTTGTCTTTTGTTTTATTTATGTGATGGATTACATTGATTGTTTTTCTAATGGTGAACTATCCCTACATACCTGATATAAATCCCACTTGATCATGGTGAATTATTTGTTTGATATGTTCCTGAATTCTATTGGATAGAATTTTGTTGAGGATTTTTGTGTCAATGTTCATGAGAGATATTGCTCTGTAGTTTTCTTTTTTGTGGTGTCTTTGCCTGGTTTTGGTATCAGGGTTATGCTGGCTTCATAGACTGAGTTGGGGAGTATTCCATCCTTTCCTATGCTCTGAAATACCTTCAGTGGCAATGGTGTTAACTCTTCTCTGAAAGTTTGGTAGAATTTTCCAGTGAAGCCATTCAGGCCAGGGCTTTTTTCTGTTGGAAGTTTTTAAATTACCTTTTCAGTCTCTTCTTTTGTTATAGGTTTCCTTAGTTGTTCTACCTCTGTTTGTGTTAGTTAAGTTAGGTAGTGAGTTTCTAGAAATTTGTCCATTTCCTCTAGGTTTTCAAATTTGTTAGAGTACAATTTTTCATAGTATTCTGTTATGATTCTTTTAATTTCATTTGGGTCGGTTGTGATATCACCCATCTCATTTCTTATGCTAGCTCTCCTGTTTTTCTTTTGTCAGTTTGGCCAATGGTTTAGCAATTTTGTCAATCTTTTCAAAGAACCAGTTTTTGGTCTTGTTAATTCTTTCAATGTTTTCTCTATTCTCTTTTTCATTTAATTCTGCTCTAATTCTTATTATTTCCTTTCTTCTGGCGCCTGAGGGCTTCTTTTACTGCTGTCTTTCTACATGTTCCAGTTGTAGGGTTATTGTTTTGATTATGGACCTTTCTTCTTTTTGGATGTGTTTATTTATTGCTATAAACTAACCTCTGAGCGCTGCTTTTGTTGTGTCCCAAAGGTTCTCGTAGGATGTGTTATCATACTCATTTGACTCTATGAATTTCTTTATTCCATTCTTAATTTCTTCTGTAACCTAGTAGTTTTTCAGCAAGGTGTTGTTCAGTTTCCATGTGTTTGATTTTTTTTTTTTTTTCCTTGCTTCTTCTGTTGTTGATTTCTAGTTTTATGGCTTTATGGTCAGAAAAGATGGTTTGTAATATTTTGATGCTTTGAATTTTGTTAAGGCTTACTTTATGACCTAATATGTGGTCTATTCTGGATAATGTTCCATGTGCATTGGAAAAGAAAGTATATTTGGCTGCTGTTGGGTGGAGTGTTCGGTATATGTCCATGACATCAAGTTGTTTGACTGTAGCATTTAGCTCTTCCATGTCTTTGCTTAGCTTCTTTCTGGATGTTCTGTCCTTCACCAAAAGTGGTGTGGTGAAGTCTCCTACTACTATTGTGGAGCTGTCTATCTCTCTTTTCAGTGCTGTTACAGTTTGTTTTATGTATTTTGGAGCCTTGCCATTAAGTGCATAAATATTTATTATAGTTATATCCTCCTGATGTATTGACACTTTAATCATTATATAGTGTCCTTCCTTATCCTTTGTGGTGGATTTTACTTTAAAGTCTATTTTCTGAGAGATTAATATGGCCACTCCTGCTCTTTTTTGAGTGTTGTTTGCTTTATATATTTTTTCCATCCTTTGAGTTTTAGTTTGTTTATGTCTTTAAGTCTAAGTTTTGTCTCTTGTAGGAAGCATATAGACGGATTATTTTTTTATCCAATCTGCCATTGTCTGTCTCTTTATTGGGGCGTTTAGTCCATTTACATTCAGGTTAATTATTGATAGGTATGAGTTCAGTGCTGTCATTTTGATGTTTTTTTTTTTTGCATGCTGTTCACAGTTTCTTTGTTACACTTAATTTTCTGTGCTGAGTCATTTTTATTTATGTATTTTCTTTTCATCTTTTTCATTGTTGTTGATTTTGTATTTACTGAATCTTTATATTTTTTGAGTTTTTTATTTTGACTTGTAGGATTGTTAGTTTCCTTTGTGGTTACCTTAATATTTACCCCTATTTTTCTGAGTTTATACCAGTCTTTTATTTCTTTATATCACCTTGACATGCTCTCCATATGAAAAATCTATGTCTACATTTTTTAAGTCCCTCTTTTTTGTTTTAATGTTGTCATCTTTTACATATTGACGTCTGTTTCCCTATTTTCAGTGTTTTAGCTTTGATTTACTTTTGTGACTTCCTGTCTGGGTTGATATCTAGTTGCTCTGTCCAGTGTTCTAGTCTTGGGTTGATGTTACTGATTTTCTAATCAGAGGACTCTGTTTAGTATGTCTTGTAATTTTTGTTTGTTTGTTTGTTTTTGTTTTTGCATATTCCCTAAACTTCTGTTTATTTGGAAATGCCCTAATTACACCATCATATTTGAGAGACAGTTTTGCTGGATTTATAATTCTTGGTTAGCAGTTTTTTTCCTTCAAGGCTTTATATACATCATCACATTGCCTTCCTGCCTGCATGGTTTCTGCTGAGCATTCCAGGCTTATTCTGACTGACTTTCCTTTGTAGATGACTGTTCGTTTATCACTAGCTGCTGTTAAAATTCCTCTTTATCTTTAGTTTTGGAAAGTTTGATTATAATATGTCTTGGTGACTTTCTTTTGGGATCTACTTTACATGGGGTTCGATGAGCATCTTGGACAGATATCTTGTCATCTTTCATGATATCAGGGAAGTTTTCTGCCAACAAATCTTCAATACTTCCCTCTGTATTTTCTGTTATCACCCTCTGTTCTGGTACTCCAATCACTCATAGGTTATTCCTCTTGATAGAGTCCCACATAATTCTTAGGGTTTCTTCGTATTTTTTAAAACTTTTATCTGATTTTTCCTCAAATAAGTTGGTGTCAAGTGCTTTATCTTCAATCTCACTAATTCTGACTTCCATTGCCTCGATTCTGCTCTTATGACTTTCTATTGAGTTGTCTAATTCTGAAATTTTATCATTAATCATCTGGATTTCTGATTGCTGTCTCTCTATGGTTTTCTTGTAGCCTATTAAATTTGTAATTATGCTCTTCTCTAATCTTTTTAATTTTCTCTATTGCATGTTCTGTGTTTTGCTTAATTTCCTTCCTAATTTCTTGAAGAATTCTGTATATTAATCTTTAGTATTCTGCCTCTGGTAATTCCAAGAAATTTTCCTCCTCTGGAATTTATAAATCCTTTATTTTGGGAGCTTGCTGAAGCCATCATGGATTGCCTCTTTATGTGATTGGATATTGCCCATTGTCTCTGAGCCATCAATAATTATTATATTTATTTATTTTGTGTTTGCTTACTGTGTCCTAGCTTCTCGTTTTGATATGCCCAAATAGGCTGCTTATATGAGCTAGTTTGATTATTGGCATCTTTGATGCTCTAATGTCCTGTCACCAGGTGTTTAGATCTGTTACTAGGTATGTGAGCTCAGGGGTCCACCCACTCCTCCTGTTTGGATTCAACTCAGGTGCCCAGGTAGATAGCCACCAAGTGTGTGGTATAGGCTCTCACTTACAGTCCTAGAGAGGAATGGGTGATTGGTGTAGGCACAGGCATCTGGCTGCAGCAGGGGGACATACTCTGAACAAGGTAGGGGGCTGACAGCCACCCTTGAGTGTCCAGGAGGAAGGTGTGTCCCTATTCCCTAGAGCACGTAGGTGGGTGGGTTTTGCAGGCAGAGTATGAGCACCTAACGCTGTTGGCTGTAAGGACTGGGGGGCACCTTGTATTCATGGGCCAGTATCGCAGGTGGCTAGGTGGCATGGGTGGAGCCACCAGTCCTCAGGCCCCTGATGTGGATAGGTGAAGACCCTGCTTAATGGGCAAAACAGTGTCAAATGTAAAGATCCTGCCACTTCGCAGCTGAAACAGTTGAAGTTAGAGTTCCAGTATATACCCTGTTGTTCTGTGGTAATGAGGGCCTACTCTGTTGAGATGGGCCCACACAAGTCTATGCAGGGGGAAAGGCACTCAAAGTCTGTGGATCCCTTATGACTCTGCCTAGGCAAAGGAGCTGTGCCTACCTTGGTTTCCTAGCTTAGGGGAGCCGGCAATTTATTTTCTACCCTGTTTGTTAATTGTTCAGTCTCCAAGGCAGGGAGAATGGCTCCCGGCATGTGATGGATCCTACTTCCACTCCAGGGGACTCAGCAATTTCTGAAGCCAGTCTGGGACCCAGTGCAGAGCAGGAAGCAGGGAGGTAAATGAGAGGGAGATTTCTTCCTTAAGAAGGGTGTTTTTGATCCACATCGTAAGCCGTACACAAGTACTTGTCTTTCCCTATGAGTGCTGCTTCTCACTGGTTCTGGATGGCCATGTAGACTCTCTGGTGCTGGGTCTCTCCCAGTGAGGAAATGCGCCTCTCAAGCACTGCTGCATGCCTGCTTCACCACTCACCCCCAAGCTGCTCAGGCCTGAAGGTCTCAGGCTCTTGCCTGGTCAGGTCTGGCAAATCCTTGCTGCTTCCAAACCGTCTCTCCCTCCCTGTGCCACTCAGTCTGTTACCTCAACTCGTCCTTTGATGTTCAGGGCCCCCAGATTGCCAAATGTAATCGAATCACTTGTTTTTTTGGGTCTTTGTTGTAAGAGAGTCCACTGGAAGCGTCTGACTCCTCCACTATCTTGGCCCTGCCTCCAGAGTTGCATTTATTTTTATATTAAACTTCAGAAAACCTGTTTGTCTAAGGACAATATCAAGTGCATAATTCAGAAAAATATGCTACATTTTTGTAATATTTTAACTAGGTAATTTCCTTCACAAACCAATTTATTGCAATGTTACTTACAAAGGCAAAATCATCCTGAAAGTCCATAAATAGGGGAATAGTTGACTAAATAATGGTTCATAAGCTATGTGAAAAAAGAAAATAAAGTTTATGTGTACTAACTGGACAAGTAATTTGTGATATAGAAAGTGGAAAAAAAATGTTGCAGAGTATGTGTCATGCAACTCAATTTTTCCACCCCTTATCTCTCAGTTTGTCATACTCTGTGTTGTGATGGTTAATGTTATGTGTCAGCTTGGCTAGGCCATGATTCCCAATATTGAGTAAGTCCTCCATTTTGTGGTATTGTGTAATTATCCTCCAATTTATGTGTTGTAAATCCAAAACCTCTATATATTAATGAAGTAGGGTTAATATGAGGTGTATCTTAAGTCACACCCTTACTCAAGTCACCACCTTACTTAAGTCACAGCCTTATTTGATGTAAGGGAAGTTTCCTTGAGGGTGTGACCTACAATCAACATATATGGAAGCTCTGGCAAAACTCGTTCTTGCTCTGGATCCAGAATCTGACTTGTCATCATCTGACCTCTTGTTCTTGCAATTTGAGCCAGCAGTCTGCCATCTGACCCACTGATTTTGGGATTCAGTGTCCTCAGAAGATCATTGGTTTTGCTTGTCTAGAAAATCCAGTCTTGCATGTTGTTGTGATGCTGGAAGATATGCCACTGGTATTTCAAATACCCACAGGATCACCAATGGTGGACGGGTTTCAGCAGAGTATCCAAACAAAGACAGATTGGAAAGAAGGAGCTAGAGATCTACTTCTGAAAATGTTAGCCAGTGATAATTTTATGGTTAGCAGTAGAACACTGTCTGATATATTCTAGGAATATTAAAGGTAGGAAGGCATTCAAAATACGAATGGAGAAGGGCTCCCTCCTCAAAGTAGAGATGATCTTAATGTCATGGATGGAGTAAAGCTTTCGGGACCTTCGTTTGTTGATGTGGCATGACTTAAAATGAGAAGAAACAGCTGCAAACATCCATTAAAAATAGAACTGTAGAATGTACAAATTATGGATCAAGGAAAATTGGAAGTTGTCAGAAATGAAATAGAATGCTTAAAGATTGATATGCTAGGTATTAGTCAGCTGAAATGGACTGGTATTGGTCAAATCAGACAATCATATTTTCTAGTGTACTGGGAATGACAAATTGAAGAGGAATAGCTTCGCATTCATTGTCGAAAAGAACACTTAAAGATCTATCATGAAAATCAAGTGCTGTCAATGATAGGTTAATATCCATATGCCTACAAGGAAGACCAGTTAATATGACTATTATTCAAATTTACTCACCAACCACTAATGCCAAAGATGAAGAAACGGAAGATTTTTTACTAACTTCTGCAGACAAAAGTTGATCAAACATGAAATCAAAAAGCATTGATAATTACTGATGGAAACAAAGAAGAAAGATTTTTAGCTGGAAAAGATGGCCTTGGTGATGGGAACAACACAGGAGACAGAATTATAGAATTTTGCAAGACCAGTGACTTCTTCATTAGAAATACCTTTTTCAACAACAAAAACAGTGACTATGCAAGTGGAACTCGCTGGGTGGAATACACAGGAATCAAACTGACTACATCTGTGGAAAAAGAAGATGGAGTAGCTCAATATCACCAGTCAGAACAAAGCAAGCGGATGACTGCAGAACAGACCTTCATATGCAAGTTGAAGTTGAAGCTAAAGAAAATTAAAACAAGTCCACAAGAGCCAAAGTATGACATTGAGTACATCCCACCTGAATTTGGAGACCTTCTTGAGGATAGATTTGACACATTGAAAACTAATGATCAAAGACCAGATGAGTTGTGAGATGACATCAAGGACATCACAACTGAAGAAAAGCAAAAGGTCATTAAAAAGATGGAATAAAAAGAACAAAATGGATGTCAGAAGAGACTCTGAAAATTGCTCTTGAACGTCAAGCACTTAAAGGGAAATGAAGAAATGATAAACGTAAAGAGCTGAACAGATTTCAAAAGGCACCTAGAGAAGAAAAAGTATTGTAATGTAATGTGTAAAGACTTGGAGGTAGAAAACCAAAAGAGAAGAACATGCTTGACATTTCTTAAGCTGAAAGAAGTTAAGAAAAAAATCAAGCCTTGAGTTGCTATACTGAAGGATTCTGTGTGAATAAAATAGAATGAAGCAAGACAATGGAAGGAATACACAGAGTCACAAGAACTGAAATACACAAAAAGAATTGTTTGATTTTTAACCATCTCAGGAGGTAGCATATGATGAAGAACTGATGGTACTGAAGGAAGAAGTCCAAGCTGCACTTAAGCCATTGGCAAAAAACAAGGCTCCAGGAATTGACGGAATACCAATGGAGATGTTCATCAAATGTATGCGGTGCTGGAAGTGCTCACTCATCGATCCCAAGAAATTTGGAAGACAGCTACCTGACCAACCGACTGGAAGAGATTCATATTCATGCCTATTCCCAAGAAAGGTGATCTAACTGAAAGTGGAAATTATTGAACAATGTCATTGATATCATACGCAAGTAAAATTTTGCTGAAGGTTACTCAAAATTGGCTGCAGTAGTACATAAACAGGGAACTGCCAAAAATTCAAGCCAAATTTAGAAGAGGATGTGAAATGAGGGATAGCATTGCTGATGTCAGATGGATCTAGGTTGAAAGCAGAGAATACCAGAAGTATGTTTACCTGTGTGTGTGTGTGTTTTTTTGACTATGCAAAGGCATTTGACTGAATGGATGGTAACAAGTTAATGAACAACATTATAAAGAATGGAATTCCGGAACACTTGATTGTGCTTAGGTGGAGCAGTACCTAGACCAAGAGACAGTGTTTCGAACAGAGCTCAGGCATACTTCATAGATTAAAATCATGAAGGTGTGCTTCAGGGTTTGTATCCTTTCACGATACTTATTCAGTCTGTATTCTGAGCAAATAATCTGAGAAGCTGGACTATAGTAAGAAGAAATGCATCATCAGAATTGGAGGAAGATTCATTAACAAACTGCAAAATGCAGATAACGCAACCTGGCTTGCTGAAAGTGATGAGGACTTGAAGCACTTACTGATGAAGATCAAAGACCTCAGCCTTCAGTATGGGTTACACCTCAACATAAAGAAAATGAAAATCCTCACAACTGAACCAGTAAGAAACATCATGATAAACAGAAAATGTTGAAGTTATAAAGGATTTCATTTTACTTGTTTCCCAAGTCAATGTCCTTGGAAGAAGCAGTCAAGAAATGAAAAGACATAACACATTTAACAAATCTGCTGCAAAAGACATTTTGAAAGTATTAAAAAGCAAAGATTCATTTTGAGGACTAAGGTGAGCCTGACCCAAGCCATGATATTTTCAATTGTTTCATATGCATTTGAAAACTGGACAATGAATAAGGAAGATCAAAGAAGAATGGATGCCTTTGAATTATGGTTTTTGGAAAGAATATTGAATATACCATGGGCTTCCAGAAAAATGAACAAATCTGTTTTGAAAGAAGTATAGCCAGAATGTTCCTTAGAAGTAAGGATGTTGAGACTTCATCTCATGTACTTTGGACATATTTCAGGAGGGACCAGTCTGTGGAGAAGTATAGCACTTTTGGTAAAGCAGAGGATCAGCCAAAAAGAGGAAGGAGCTCAATGAGATGGATTGACACATTGGCTGCAACAATGGGCTCAAACATAGCAAAGTTGTGAGGATGGTGCAGGACTGGACAGTGTTTCATTTTGTTTTACACAGAGTCTCTATGAGTCTGAAGCAACTAGATGGCCCCAAACAACAACAACCACACAATTTTTGTTAAAAAGAATATAGAAAAAAACCTAAATTGTTAGGCTTTAAATTTATTTAAACATTCAGAAAATGAATGGGAAATCTTATAGTTTTAATATTGTTGTTTAACATTTGAGGTTGTGAAAATTAGTGGTGGATTGATGAATATTTTTCTTCAGTCACATCTAAATTGCTTGAAATGTTGCATATGACATACATTATTACATAATTTTTGAAAGTACAAAAATTATCATATATATTAAAAGTAATATATGCTTGTCAAGTAAAGCACCAGAACATTTTGCAATATGTGACTAGTGTTATTTGTTAAATTACAAGTAGAAACAACACATTATTGGTAGGAGCAACTGCAGACTGAGAACATTTGCAATTAACAAGAAAAAGGAAGACGATAATAAGTTTTGGATTTGCACCCAGAAATTATATATGTGTGTTTGTTTCTACATTTGCATATGTATATCTAAATCAAGAAAGACCACTATATATTTAGACTCAGAAACAGAATAAGAGTGATATCTGAGGTTAGTTTTTCACTCCTGATTTTTCTTCACTGTGTCCAAGAAATTTACTATAAACACAGCTGTTCAACATATTCAGTGAGTGTATAAAAGTAATACTTTTCTTCTTTCTCTACAATTAAACTTCAAAATTCTCATAAAATATGACATTGCTAGAACCAGAACTATCTAACAGTGCTCAGATGAAGCAAAGGAATATTCTTCCCCTCATAGAATACAATGAACCTCTAAATTCCCTAGCAACTATTCCATTAAAGTATTAAAAGTGATTTAACATCATTAAAATATTTACTGTTACCTTAAATGGTTTTGTCACAATAGTAATTCAAAGCAGGGCCCCAAAAAAATTATAAGCAAATTGTCACTACCATTGAGATATTTGACAAGAGTCAAACAAAGGTGATATGTATGTCAGCCCCATGCTCTGTCCTGGAACAGCATCATCTCTGTCCTGGAAGAGATACATTAGGATATTGGATAATCAGCCTAATGGATACAAAGAAGTGGATATCTTTGAGATACATTTGCTAACATAACTTATATAATAATCAAGGACAATGTCTTAGACTTTATCAAAATGTCTGTTCTTCAAAAAACACTATTAAGAGAATGAAAATACAAACCACTAGCAAATATGTATTTGATAAAGCATTTATGTTGGAATGTTTAAAGAGCTTTCAAACTCAATAGTAAAGAAACAAACAATTCTTTAACAAATGGGCATAAAATGTTAATGGACATGTCAAAGGAGAAAATGTATGAATTGCAAATAATCACATGAAAAGATAATAAATACCATTAGTCATTAGGGAAATGTAAAATAAAGTTATGTAGAAATACTACCACACACTTACAAGTTGGCTAATATTAAAAAGCATGACCGTATCAAGTGCTGCTGAGGATGTGGAAGAGAACCTCTGGTGGGACTGGTGGTGGAAATGCAAAATGTCAGAATCACTTTGGAAGCTCAATACAAAAGAATGCATATTGTACCATTCTATTTTTATAAAATTCTAGAAAATGCAAAGTAATTTATAGTGACAGAAAGCAGATCTGTGGTTGCCTAGAGACAGGGGTAAAGCTTGGGGAAGGGTGTTGAGATGGGGTAGGAGAGATCATCAAAGGATATGAAGAGACTTTTGGGGATAATGGATATGCACATTATTTTGGTTGTGGTGATTGTTTTGCAGGTATATTTATGCAACAAAACTTATTGAACGGTTCACTTTATATATATGTAGTTTATTGTATATCAAGTGTGCTGTTAAAAAAAATGAAAAAAAAAAGATGCCTACCTTTTGTCTTTAGCAAATGAATAGATTAAGCTGGCAGTTTCTAAAGAAGAGGCAAAAACATGTTTGACGGGAAAATCAAAAGTTATTTTACTGGGCATAGATACAAGACCTCTTACAATATGGTCAAATAAGTAAGTCTAGAACCTTCTATGAAACTCAAACTTAAATATATTTTCCCTAACTCTTATTTTAACTGTGTAAATTCTTGATATCTCAACCTTTGATAGCTATCTCCCACACTATTACCTGGCACTCTGGTCCTACAGCCTGCCCTGTTTCAAATGCTTATGATTTCTATCTCTTAATTTCATTTGTAAAAAGATTCCATCCCTTAGATTCGGTCCATTTGTCGTTTTGTTGTTGTTGTTGTTGTTTTAAAGGTCATCTGTCCATTGTACATCCTTTGCTTCTAGAACCCAGAAATGTTCATCTGGCAATCAAATTAAAGTATTTCATAAAAATTATATCAAGAAAGCTCGTCACACGAGCACAGTTTTAAGCTTGCAAAATCGTCCTTCTAGATATGCCACTTTGAAAAACTAAAAAGGAGTATAACTTAAGGCATGCTAGTTTCCCCTGTACTGGGTCCACCAAAAATATCTGTTTTATAGTGCAGCATTTGAGCATTTTAGCAGATACACTAAGTACTGGATTTTAGAGCAACTCTGGTGCATATGAACACTACCTCCCTCCACTGCTAATAAACCCCAGACAACTGCTATCACAAGAAGCATGCCTAGCCCTTTCTTTCCTCAATCAGTATTAAGCTCCAGAGTTCTGCATTTCTTCTTTAATCTAAACATGAAAACGTTCTATCCAGATCCTAATGGTGGTTGATGACTCTTCCAACAGTAAATTATTTATCTCTAGACCTTCAGGATTTGTATAATGGGTCCCAGAACAATAAGTACTATGCATTGAGTGTTACATGCTAGATGTTGCTCAAAGTGATTTTCTGTCTGTCTCTAATACTGATATCAGCTAATAAAACGGTCTGAACATTTTATTATAATGCTTTCATTTGTATTCTTGAGCCCTTTGAAATCTTCTGTTCAGTTCTTTTACTTCATCATTTCTTCCTTTGGCTTTAGCTACTCTATGGTCAAAGGCAAGTTTCAGAGGCTTCTGAGATCTATTTTGGTCTTTTTTTATGTAATTTTTTTATTGTGCATTAGGTGAAAGTTTACAGAGCAAATTTGTTTCCCATTTGATAGTTTGTACATAAAGTGTTCCATAACATTGGTTTCTGTTATGAATTGAAATGTGTCCCCAAAAAATGTATGTCAAATTGGCTAGGTAATGATTTCCAGTATTGTGTGGTGTTCCACAAGTTTGTGATCTGATGTGATTTTCGTATGTGTTTTAAATCCTACCTCTATGACATTAATGAGGCAGAATTAGAAGCAGTTATAATAATGAGGCAGAACTCAATCTACAAGATTAGGTTGTATGTTGAGTCAATCTTTTTTTTTTTTTTAATTGTACTTCAGGTGAAGGATTACAGAACAAGTAATTTCTCATGAAACACTAGTACACAGATTGTTTTATGAAATTGGTTAACAACACCACAACATGTCAACCCTCTAACTTCCCAACCTTTTTTTTTTTGGTGAAAATACACATAGCCAAAGATACACCATTTCAAAAATCTCTACATGCACAGTTCAGTGACATTGACTATGCTCTTCCGATTGTGCTGCTATTCTTACTTAAGATGAAGGCTTACAGAACAAAATAGTTTCTAATTTAACAGTTACTACACATGTTGCCCTATGACAATGTTTAACAATCTTACAACACATCAACAATATCCTTACTCAACCTTGGGTTCCCTATCACCAGCTTCCTTGTCCCCTTCTGCTATCTGGCCCTTGTCACTGGACTACTGTGCCTCATTAGTCCCATTTGGTTTTATGGGGCTGTCCACTCCCAGGATGAACGGTGAACCTCGGAGATAACTTCAGAACTGAGCTGAAAGGGTGTCTGGGGGCCATAATCTAGGGGTTTCTCCAGTCTCCTTTAGGCCAGTAAATCTGGTCTTTTTTTGTGTGTGTGTGTGAGTTAGAATTATGTTCTACATCCTTCTCCAGCTCTGTCCAGAACCCTCTGCTGTGATCCTGGTCAGAGTAGTCAGTGGTGGTAGCCGGGTACCATCTAGCTCTACTGGACTCAGTCTGGTGGAGGCCTTGGTAGCTGTGGACCATTAGTCCTTCAGACTAATCTTTTCCTTGGATCCTGTTCTCTTCATTCTCCCTTGCTCCTGAAGGGATGAGACCAGTGGAGGAGTCAATCTCTTTTGAGATATAAAAGAGAGAATTGAGCAGAGAGGAAAGGGACCTCATACCACCAAGAAAGAAGCTCCAGGAGTGGAGCTCTTCCTTTGGGCTGGGAATCCCTATGCTGAGAAGCTCCTAGATCATGGGAAGATTGATAACAAGGCCCTTCCCCCAGAAACGGCAGAGACAGATGAAGCCTTCCACTGGAACAGGCCCCCTGAATTCAGACTTCTAGCTTTCTAGACTGTGAGAGAATAAATTTCTGTTTGTTAAAGCATCCATCTGAAGTATTGCTGTCATAGCAACACTAGAGAACTAAGACGGTTTCTTTCCCTACAGTGTGTCAGCACTCTCCTCATTTATATCCTAGGTTCACTGTTTATTTTCATCCTGATTTTCTACCCATTCCTGCTTTCTCATCTTTGCTTTTGGGTAAGTGTGGCCCTTTGATCTCGTATAATTGATTATTCTAAGGAGCACATTCCTCATAGGTGTTATTGTTTATTTTATGATTATGTCTATGGTTTGTGGGAAAGGCAGTCTCCAGGAATAGTTTCAGTTCCAGTTCAGAGGGATGGCCTGGCCAAAGTCTCAGAGATTCCTCCAGTCTCTGACAGTCCTGTAAGTCCGACCTTTTTAGTGAATTTGATTTTTCTCTTCTATAATTTTTCTCCCACTCTATCTGGAACCTTCTGCTGTGATCCCAGTCAGAGTGGTCAGTAGTGATAGCCAGGCACATTCAAGTTCTTCTGGTCTCAGGGTCTTGTAGGCTGTGGTTCATGTGGTCCATTAGTCCTTTGAAAAAATTGTTTCCTTAAGTCTTTGGTTTTCTTCATTCTCCTTTACTCCTGACAGTGAGACGCCAATAGCTGTATCTTAGATGGCCACTCACAACCTTTAAGACCACGGACACTATTTACCAAAGTAGGATGCAAAAGTTCATCTTTATGAAGTATGTTGTGACTATTGGCATAGATATTCCCCAAACATATGGTCTTTCACTTTCGAGCCTAGGAACTACTTTTCTGTCTTTTTAATGACCTTTTGCTTCCTTCATGTATGATGTCCTTGATGTTATTCCACAACTCCTCTGGTCTTTGGTCATTAGTGTTCAGTGTGTCAAATCTATTCTGGAGATGGTGTCCAAATTCAGGTGGGATATACTCAAGGTAGTACTTTGGCTATCGTGGACTAGTTTTAATTTTCTTTAACTTCAACCTGAACTTGCATATGAGCAATTGAAGGTCTGTTCTGCAGTCAGCCCCTGGCCTTGTTCTGATTTACATGACTGGGGAAGACATACTTCCTCAAAGTATAAGCAATCTAATAATAAGGATGGAATAAAACTTTTGGAAACTTCATCTGCTTGTGTAGCGTGACTCAAAATGAGAAGAAACAGCTGCAAACATCCACTTATAATAGGAAAATGGAATGTACAAATTATGGATCAAGTAAAATTGGAAGTTGTCAAAAATGAAACAGAATGCTTTAAGATTGATATCTTAAGCATTAGAGAGATGAAATGGACTGGTATTGGCCGTTTTGAATCAGGCAATCATACAGTCTACTATGCTGGGAATGAAAAATTGAAGAGGAATGGCATCACATTCATCATCAAAAAGAATATTTCAAGATCTATCTTGAAATACAGTGCTATCAGTGATAGAAAAATATCCATATGCCTACGAGAAAGACCAGTTACAGAGACTATTATTCAAATTTATGCCCCAACCACTAATGCCAAAGATGAAGAAATTGATGATTTTTACCAATTTCTTCAGTCTAACGCTAATAAAACATGCAGTCAGCATGCATTGATGATTACTGGAAGGAATACACAGAGTCATTGTACTAAAAAGAATTGGTCAACTTTCAACCATTTTGGGAGGTAGGGTTCTATCAAGAACCCATGATACCGAAGGAAGAGGTCCAAGCTTCACTGAAGGCATTGGTGAAAAACAAAGCTTCAGGAATTGATAGAATACCAGTTGAGATGCTTCAACAAATGGATGCAATGCTGGAAGTGATCACTATGCCAAGATAGTTGGAAGACATCTACCTGGTAAACCTACTGGAAGAGATCCATATTTGTACCCATTCCAAAGAAAGGGGATCCAATGGATTGAGTAAGGTATTAAAAAATATTATTAAAATCACATGCAAAGAAAATTATGCTGAAGATAATTCAAAAACAGTTGCAGCAGTACATCCACAGGGATTTGCCAGAAATTCAAGCTCAATTCAGAAAAGAATTTGAAATGAGGGATATCATTGTTGATGTCAGATGATCTTGGCTGAAAGCAGAGAATAACAGTAAGATACTCTCCTGTGTTGTTTGACTATGCAAGGACATTTTACTGTGTGAATTATAGCAAATTATGGATAGCATTGTGAAGAATGGAAATTCCAGAACACTTAATTGTGCTCATGTGGAATCTTTACTTAGACCCAGAAGCAGTTGTTCTAATAGAATAAGGATAAACTGCATGGTTTAAAATCAGAAAATGTGTGTTTCAGGATTGTACCCTTTCACCATGCTGATTCAATCTGTAGGGTCACTATGAGTCAGAATTGACTCTATGGCAGTGGGTTATGTTTTGGTTTTTCATCCTTTCATCATACTTATTCAATATGTATACTGAACAAATAATCCTAGAAGTTGGACTATATGAAAAAGAATACAGCACTAGGATAGGAGTAAGACTCATTAACAAACTTTGATATGTAGATGTCACAACTTTGCTTGCTGAAAGTGAAGAGGACTTGAAACACAGATGAAAATCAAAGACTACAGCCTTTGGCATGTATATAAAGAAACACAAATCCTTAATAAGCAACCAATAACCAACATCATGGTAAACGTAGAAAATACTGGAGTTGTCAAGGAATTTATTTTACTTGGATCCACTATCAACACCCTTGGAAGCAGCAGTCAGGAAATCAAACAGTGTACTGCATTAGACAAACATGCTGCCAACCACCACTTTAAAGTGTTAAAAAGCAAAGTTATCACTTCGAGGACTAAGGTGCGCCTGACCCAATCCATGGTATTTTCCATCACCTCATATGCATGTGACATTTGGGCAACGAATAAGGAAGACCAATGAAGAAATAATGCCTTTGAGTTATGGTGTTGGTGAAGAATATTGAGTATACCGTAGACTGCCAGAAGAATGAACAAATCTGTCTTGGAAGAAGTACATCCAGAATGCTCCTTAAAAGCAAGGCTGACGAGACTTTGTCTCATGTACTTTGGTCATGTTATCAGGAGGGACCAATCCGTGGAGAAGGACATCATGCTCAGTAAAATAGAAATCAGTGACAAAGACCTTCAATGAGATGGATTAACACTGTGGCTCCAACAACAGGCTGAAACATAGCAAGGATTGTGAGGATGGTGCAGGACCGGGCAGTGCTTCCTTCTGTTGTAGATAGGGTTGTCAGGAGTCAAAAAAGAACTGATGACACCTAACAATAACAAAGAAAAACAGGGATTTTTATACCCTTTCTAAAGATAACGAGATACAGATGATTGTCCTCAGTGCTAAGATTAATAATGGATGGAGTCAGAATTTTGCCCCAGATTCTGTATTTTTTCCACAAATCCAAATTGGTGATTTTATAATTTTTTTTTTTCACTAAGAGTGAAAATCTAATTTTCATCTTAAATTTTTTTTAATTTTAAGCAATAGTTTTATAATTGTCTTTATTCAGCAGTGGGACATAATTGTGGGAAGAATTATCTTTTGCTAAATATATAAATAAGATATAATAAACTATACAGTTCTTTGAGCCAGAGCTTAACTGTGGATTTTGTCAAAATACATGATTAGCATTTCTCTATAAACATAAAATTTAATTCTCTTACTGTGGCATTGTTTTAGAAGAAACCAAACTAAAAGTAAAAAATTTATTGAAACTAAATTTTTTATAGCTTATTTACTGTCAAACCACTGAGCCCTGGCTGTAACCACTAGCGTTCAGTTGTTAGTTGCTGTCAAGTTAATTCCATCTCATCGCCACCCTGTATCTATAGAATATAAGTACTCCATAGAGTTTTTAAGGCTGTGACCTTTTAGAAGCAGGTCACCAGGCTTGTCTTCTGAGGTGCCTCTTGGTAGGTTCAAATCACCAATCTTTTGAGTAGTAGTTGAGTGCTTAACTGTTTACATCACCCAGAAATACAAACGCCAGTTCCACTCAGAAAACCTCTGTAAAAGTGTATCAACAGGTCTGAGTTGTGCTGAGTCATTCCAAGAAGTTTTTTTTTATCCTAATACAAATAGCAAATCAGTCTCAGCATCCACCCACTTCCTTCACTAAACCTCTACTCTTTCTACATCCCCACTACTATACATCGATTTATTGAAATTAGGCTCATAAAGAATCACTTCACTGGAAAACCAGAGATCCATGAGAAATACTAAAAATAATCAGACTTGAGTCACCCTCAATTTCTTCCCTTTGTGACCAAAACGTCTTAAAGGTAAACAATGTATATTTGTTAGCTTAGGTTCAAGTAAGACATTTGATACCTAGAAAAAATAAGCAGGAGAGTGAATAAGGCAGTATTCACATTTCTGAAGAATGAAGTTTGTAGATTGCAAGTGACAGGTTCAATTACTGGTCCATGGACCACTGACACATCTGCCTTAAACTCTGAGGAATGGGTAGTGGGAAAAGGATGAATAACTCCTCAGATTTAGCGAAAATATGTAACCACTCAGGCAGAAAATTAGCAATTACTTTTCGTGCCATCAGTAATAACTATTTCAACAAAGATCTTAGGTTAACGTCAGACTGTGTGACAGTATCTCAACCATTACACCTGTGTTTAATCAGCAACCACATCCCTCAACGCGATACTGACCTGTTTAGTTCAAATGTGGCTTGTTCAGTGATAAGCAAGATGGCTGACATCTGGTACATAAGTATTCAAAAACAATTTACTTCACAGTTTTGATGTTGACTGTTAAAAAGAGAAAATTTCCATAAAATTTGGACACTTGCAATTTGTCTCTTTAGATTTTGCTTTGATATTCTTTTTCTTATAAGTACATGAATAAAATTATAATTTTTATGGAAGACAAAACACCAAATTAGATCAATTGTTCAATAAGGAGGTTTTAGAGTGAAATGCATCATATTTACATTTAAACAAAAATCAACTTAAATGAAAAATGTAGATTCATTAGCAAAAGGGAGAAAAACAATAGATGACAAAATGCAATCGAAAGAATATAAATCTTTAATTATCTTCTCTATGCTCTTAATATATATCTGGTTTGATATTGTAAATGTAACTAATAGGTTGTTTTTTTAAATTTATATTCTTATTGTAAAAAACATGTGGATTATTTTAGATTTCTCAACAACAGAAAAAATATAATGAATTTAGCTCATAAGCCTCATCATCTTACATTTTTCTACCAGGCATTTGCTAAATAAATGAAAAGAATACAAAAAAGTCAATTTAAAAATCGTAAAGTGGATTAACGATGACTAACAGTCCTATAAATGCCTAATCAGATTATAACATATAAATAACTGTAAAAATATTGCTACATTGAGTTTTTAATTGACTTACTACCATATTTAGTCCCAAAAGTGTATTGGAAAATAACCTTTATAAATTACTACAAGACAAAGATAGGATTTTATTCATGAACATTTAAGTACACAAGTCAGATATGGGATATTGGTATAAACCCATTGCCATTGAGTCAATTCCGACTCATAGCGACCTACTGGACAGAGTAGAACTGCTCCACAGAGTTTCCAAGGAGTGCCTGGTTGATTCAAACTGCTGACCTTCTGTTTAACAGCCTTAGCACTTAACCACTATACCACCAGGGTTTCTAGATATTGGTATACTGGTAGTCAAATTAATAATAAATTGGTTAAAGTGTTTGAGGGTCAGAAGCAAACAAATAAACTGAATTTCCTCAAATTAACCATTAGATGAAATTTATTATGCCCAAACATCAAATTAATGTTATTAATGCCTCAGAACTAAGAGAGCTATCTTAATAACAAATTGAACTATTAAGCTCTTCTCAAATAACACATGCTCATTTTAAAGCAATTTTTTTAATAGCTGGTATCAATTTAATTACATATGGAGGGGTATGTATGTATGAGTGTGTGTATATGTATGTTATTAGGTGTTGTTGAGTCATGTTCCAGCTCATAATGTCCCTGTGCACAACAGAACGAAACACTGCCCAGTCTTGCACCATCCTCACAATTGTTGCTAAGTTTGAGCCCGTTGTTGCAGCCACTGTGTCAATCCATCTTGTTGAGAGTCTTCCTCTGTTTCGCTGACCCTCTGCTTTAACAAGCATGATGTCCTTCTTCAGGGACTGGTACTTCCTGATAACACGTCCAAAGCAAGCAAGACAAAGTCTTAATACGCTCTC
Source organism: Dugong dugon (assembly GCA_030035585.1). Classification (NCBI taxonomy): domain Eukaryota; kingdom Metazoa; phylum Chordata; class Mammalia; order Sirenia; family Dugongidae; genus Dugong; species Dugong dugon. The sequence goes on from CM057460.1 coordinate 114,503,733, forward strand.
TTCTAAGGAGCATTCTGGCTCTACTTCTTCTAAGACAGATTTGTTTGTTCTTCTGGCAGTCCATAATTCAATATTTTTTGCAAACGCCATAATTCAAATGCATCAGTTTGCATTCCACATATGCATTGTTGCTCACTCGTCTATGCCAAGAAATTTGGAAGAGAGCTACCTGGCCAACCAACTGGAAGAGATCCATAGTTATGCCTGTTCCAAAGATCCAATCAAATGCAGAAATTGTCCAACAATGTCATTAGTATCACACGCAAGTGAAATTTTGCTGAAGATCATTCAAAAGCGGCTGTAGCAGTACATCTACAAGGAACTGCCAGAAATTCAAGCCAGATTCAGAAGAGGACGTCGAATGAAGGATATCATTGCTGATGTCAGATGGATCACGATTGAAAGCACAAAATAACATAAATGTTTACCTGTGTTTTATTGACTATGCAAAGGCATTCGACTGTGCGGATCATAACAAATTTAGATAATATTGTGAAGAATGGGAATTCCAGAACACTTACTTGTGCTCATGAGGAACCTATACGTAGATCAAGAGGGAGTCATTCAAACAGAACAAGAGGATACTGAGCAGTTTAAAGTCAGGAAAGGTGTGTGTCAGGGTTGTATCATTTCACCATATTTATTCAATCTGTATGCTGAGCAAATAATCAGAAAGGTGGACTATATGAAGAGGAATGCAGCATCAGGATTGGAATAAGACTTATTAAGTTTTGTGCAGATGACATAACCTTGCTTGTTGAAAGTGAAGAGGACTTGAAGCACTTACTGATGAAGATCAAAGACTACTACCTTCAGTATGGATTACAACTCAACATAAAAGAAACAAAAATCCTCACAACTGGACCAATAAGCAACATCATGATAAACGAAGAAAAGATTGAAGTTGTCAGATATTTCATTTTACTTTGATCCACAGTCAACACCCATGGTAGCAGCAGTCAAGAAATCCAAAGATGCATTGCATTGGGCAAATCTACTGCAAAAGACCTCTTTAAAGTGTTAAAAAGCAAAGATGTCACTTTGAGAACTAAGGTGCGCCTGACCCAGGCCATGATATTTTCAATTGCCTAATATGCATACAAAAGCTGGGCAATGAATAAAGAAGACAGAAGAAAAAATCATGCCTTTGAATTATGGTGTTGGTCAAGAATATTGAATATACCATCGACTGCCAAAAGAACAAACAAATCTGTCTCGGAAGAAGGACAGCCAGAATGCTCCTTAGAGGCCAGAATGGCAAGACTTAGTCTCACGTACTTTGGACATGCTGTCAGGAGCAATCAGTCCCTGGAGAAAGACATCGTGCTTGGTAAAGTTGAGGGTCAGTGAAAAAGAGGAAGACCCTCAACAAGACGGACTGACACAGTGGTTGCAACAATGGGCTCAAGCATAACAATGACTGTGAGCATGGCACAGGACTGAGCAGTGTTTTGTTCTGCTGTATGTAGGGTCTCTGTGAGTCAGAACCGGCTTGATGGCTCCTGACAATAACCACAACCTGACTATATAAATACATAGCCTGCCCATACTGAGAAAATATGCCAGCATCATCCTTCAGTGTGCCTGTTAGTATTCTAGGCAAGAAAAAAGACAGAGAGAATAATATAATGTTTTATTTCCTCACCTTCAAGTGTCCTACTATTTACAATAGTACACTTTTCTTGAACTCAGCACCACCACCTCTACTGTTTTTTTCTCACATGGGGTTTAAACTCTTTACAACATTGTAAATAAGCAAAGTTTATTCTCAGCCCTTTACTATTTCTGTTTTAGCTTATCATCCACCGTACTCCTGGTTCCCAAAGTACTTCTATCTCATCTCCTTCTATCCGTACTGAATTTCAGATAGCTGTAATATTGGGAAGGATTTGAGTGACTATTTCTCATTAAGGTATAAATGATTGATTGAGACTTGTACTCTCTTTTCCGGGGCATTTACATTTTAATAGGGGATAATTTTTTCATTCATGGGGAATGAGTTCTATAATAGTGTCATTTCAAACAAGAAGGATAGGACAGTGTGAGGGGAACTTGGAATTGGGAAATCTTGTGCCTTCATGCCAAGGATATATCCAATTGCTTACTGCAATTCAAGAGTTCAAAACTTTACCCTGTATCTTGGATTCTAGTTTCTCCAAAGCTGACATTATTTTCTGGAAGCAATTTAAACATGAATGTAATTACATTAACTCTTTCATATCACAAAGATAACCATGAGCGCACAGAAGCCCTTATGTTAAAAAACTCTGAGGTAGATAGAAACAAAAGCCAAAATAAACCAAGCAAAAAAATTACAAAAAAACCCCAAATATCTAAAGCCACAAAAAGTGCAAGGAGACAACGTAATCAGCCATCCTAGCAGTAATATTTATATATACCTCCAAGAACCATCATAAATATTGTTTGATGAACATACACTATTCCTTCAGCTTCAAGGAGAGATGAGATTTCTAAGTACCCTCCTGCTGTACAACACTAGTAAATAAAATGTACAGCACTCTTATAACTATGCCTGAGAGACATGGAGATCACATCATAGGCATTCTTATTCTACCGTAAAACAATTTTTATGAATTGTAAATCACACATAATTCTGAGAAAAGGAAATGTACATGAAGCTTGCTGACAGCTTGTTTGTCTCTACAATCACAAAGGACTAAATTGTAAATTACATTATCTCAGATACCGTTCATTTTAGTAATTTCATTTACTGTAAAACCACAGCCGTCCCAGAGTAATTTTTTAAAAATTAGACAAAATATTATATATTGCTAAGACTACATATATGATCAGATTGAATTGGGAAAGAAAATTCCAGGCCAACTGAATATGACATCTTTATATCTAGGTGGACAATCCAAACATAAGTGAACTTTTACCCGTTTTTAAAGAAGCTATGTTTGTAAACTAACATTAAATAGAGTCGTTATTTATGCAACTGATGGAACAACGAAGAGCCAAACTCATGTCACTAAATTAAATCCCATATAAACAGGATAAACAAACAAACATTAATAAGGATTATATCTCAAATTCAGCCTCAAATATGTAAAGGTATTTTAGTTCTCTGCACCATTAGGGGAAAAAAAATGATTTTTCTAGACAATAGCAACTTATGTTTAAATGCTATTTTTGCAAACATTTCTTATTAATATTTACTGGTTAGAACACAATTAAATATTTATGGTTTCCTAGATTTTAGCATTGTAAACATAAATTTTTTCACACCTTCAATTCCACTTTAGTGATTTGGAATTGTTTACCCATAAATGGAGATTACCGAATGTCTGTGAATTGGGTATCTCACTGCACACAGATTACTTAGTGAAAACTGACGGTGAATTTGTTTGTCTGAGAGTATGTATTTGTATTTCTGGCTATTGCTTTGAAATAGAATGTCAAATAAGATATTTAAAAATAAAACCTACATTCCGAAATATTTTGGTTGTTGAAAACCTGTTCCATGAATAATCAGTATCTCATTCTGCTATATATACATATATATATACTTCACTTATTTCAGTTGGCTATCTTGTAGCCTCTCTTGACTTACGGCTTTTAATTAAGGTACTTAAAGTCTTCACTATATAAAAAAATAGACTTCCTCGGAATTCTTGTGAAATAATGTGTTTAAATTTTTATGAGTAAAAAAAAGGAACATTTAAAATACTCCCAGTTACATTTTCCCATTTTCCGCTGTACTCTGTGGAAATAACAAAAGATCAGTATTTTCTGACCTAATCATACAATGGAATTTTTGCAATTTCATTTAAAGAAATGTCACAGGAACTCTGCAGTACACTTGTCCAAGTGACAGTGAGTAAGGAAGAAAGGAAAATATATTCTTTTGAATTTCTTCTCCCTTTGGTTGGAGGAAATATTATTTAAAGAATATCAGGGAAAAATTCTTTCTTCTCTGCAAATGCACCATGTATTTTCATAGTGTATTCAATGCAAATTGCATTTGAATTAAAATGCCATTAATAAGAAAAATAGCTGAACTGCTGACTCAAAGAAACTGCTCCACAGAGGTTAATCAAGGAATACCTGCCTCAAATCAGATTAACAATTGCTAAAAAATAAGTATTTTCTTCCAAATATTCAATTATGTTTTTTCAGAAAATTTCAGATTGTGCTCATTGCAGACACCTTTGTGTAAATGTAAGAAATAGAACATACTTAATATTCATCAAAGCTTTCATAATATACTCCAAGTATTATTCTGGAGATAGGCTTTGAAATTCAAACTTTTTATGGTACTTTGAAAAACAGATTTTAAAAAAACAATCTTCTAAGCTTGTTTTTATTAAGAATACTTTGTTGTCAAAACTTGATTATCCTAAACTTTAAAATTAATATTGTATAATTTAAGAAAATGAATATTAAATATGTATCAAATATTTTATGATGTTTGCTTAACAAAACTTTGCTTTATTAATAAACCATTAAAAAATTCCAGCTATCTCTCCTCTTGAGATTATTTCTAGAGTAAAAGCAGAAATGTAAAAGTCCTATGGAAGTTAATTAGAATTTTAATGCCTACCACAACAATCTTAAATCTCATCGATATTGATTCAGTCAATGTTTTACATTACTGAATCTATACTGCATCGACTTACTTATTTCCCTTGTCCCTATGCTTTGACAAATTCTCAGAATGAAATTGATACACTTATTTCTCTCTCACTACTCTTTTTCTTTGCATTTAATATTGCAACAGGATGTTAACGAAAGTTGTCTAAATGTAAAGAACATTATACATCATAAGATAGTGGTTAGGAACAAGTTCTGTACTCAGAAAGCCCTGGCTCTTAATTCTGGTCTTTCTTAGTAATAGCGCTGTCTGTGGATTTAGAGTCGTTGTTCAACTTTCTAAAATATCGGTGTTCTCACCTGCAGAATGATAATAAAAATGGCACCCACCACACAGTATTCCAGTAAAGGTTAAATGATAAGTGTATGTAAAGCACTTTGCTGAAAACCTGTTGCTGTCGAGTCCATTCCAACTCAAAACAACCCTATAGGAGTACTTAGCAGAGGGCTTGAAATTCTTTTTTATGCACTCAATAAATTTTCGTATTATATCTTTATTCAAGCTATTCAAGAATAATGCTATAGCTATAGATAATTGTGTTTATTTTGTTACAGTCATGGGAAAAGTCACCTTTCTTCCCTCCCCATCTAGTTTTCTCTAACTTCTTTTTTTTAGAGGTCCCAATCATAGTATGAATTATTATTAATTATACAATTTGTCTAATCATCTGCCTCATTGGCTTCACCAAGGACAGATCTATAATGCTTCTGAGAGACAGAGGTTCTCTGAGAGAAGTCCTAGGTATCTGTGTTCAAATATCACCTAGACAGCTGAGTATTTTCTACTCTTCACCATTTCCTCTCAACACCTTGATCCTGCTTTCTATTTCCTTCTATCACTTATCACCACCTATCATAGTCTTTCTCCTGTAGTTATATTGTTCATTACATGAAAACAAAGATTTATCTGTTTTGTGCACTGATATCTAGTATACATAGTACACAGTAGGCACACAGCAGGTACTCATTAAATATTTGTGGAATAGATGGATTTATACTTGGGAATTGATAACTGGTAAATTTTAGAAACCTCTTATCATGCAAATTTTCAATGCCTAAGTGGCATTTCCTAGAGAACGGTATGCCTGCCAGCTTTTGGTAGCAAAGTCTACTAGGTATTTATCAGACCTCCCCCAATACCTACCAATAACAGAGATATTCTTGAAATTGACAGATGTATTTTATCTGCTTAAAGCTCACTAATATCTCATATATTGTGCATTCATAAAAATCACTTGGGTCTACAACTTATCCTTTGATTGATCAGAAATAACGCCTTTATTTGATCCCACCCTTCCTCCTATATTCCTGTGTTAACCTGGGTTCCTTAGAAAGCAGAACCTGAAGAAATACTTTAATAACAGTTTATTAGGAAGTGCATTCCTAGGGAAGTAGAGTGTAGGAAAAGGAAAGTGAGAAAGAGCAAAAAGGAGAACAATACAGTGTGTTACTAAGTTGGCTACAGCATCATGGCAGGCTAACTGCTAGGGCTCACTAGAGACCTTTCCGGAGGACTTATGAAACTATCATGGAATCTTAAAAACCACAGTGCTGATCATAAGAAGGGAAAAACATTCATCCATAGAATTCCACACCCCAGTGATCAAAGTTTGTCCCAAGAGCTACTCCCCTCCTCGACACATGCATACTTTTTGGTTGAACATGCTTGGCATCTGACCAGATCTTACAGTGTTTGAGACATCAGTGGTAATGGGGAAGCCTTGGATTAGGATAGAACCACCAAGCCTCATAGAAGGGGAACAAGGCACTGTCAGTTTTTTGGTTTTTGTGTTTTTTTTTTCTCATAGGTTCTTTAGGGGCCAGGCACTGTCACTGCAGATAACAAATATAACTGTTGCAAAGGCAGTAACAGGTAGCAGTGACCTGGTGTCATGACCATGATGGGGACACATGTAAGTTGTTACTAGGGCATCTCTAGCCAGAAGCCAGGCAAACATACAAACGAGGAGTGATGAATAAACTGAGGCCCATGCACGCTCTCATCCCTCAATGCACATTTATCAGAACAGTGTTCTCAGTCTGTAGCATTTAGCTTCCTAGACTCAAGGTGAATAAATCCCCAAAATCCTAAAAGTAAATTAGTATACACAAAACTATTAAAAGTAGATTTTCTTTTAAAGAAATGTAAAACTTAAATCAGGGCTGTATTAAAAGTCTAATTTGAAATAGAAAATTACAAAAGTTCAAACGTCCATAAAAATGTAATTCATAACACTGTTGTAACCTACACACACCCATAACCCAGCTAACAATATCAGTTCTTACTATGGTACTTTAGTAAGGGATTATGTTGAGGTACATAGCAGAAATATTCGATGAAATATAAACTAGGAGATAGCGTTATGTGCAGCTCTGCTTCTCAAACTTGGATGTATATATCAACACTTCCCAACCCTGCCCAAGAATCAATAATGAAATACCAGGGAAAATGAAGCCATAAGAAAAATATAGTGCTTCTTTCTGGAGCTTAAATTTCTCTCAAAGATTTAAGAAATGGTTTTGAGTAAATTCCATGAAAAATCAGCAGAACCTTGATTTCCCACGTCAAACAGTTTTATGTGAGAAGAGAAATTTTTTTTGTGCTGTACATTTTTGTAAAAAAAAAAAAAAAATCTTTCCTCTGTGTGAGCAGGAAAACCTCTGTTGTAAGTATGATAGTCTCATTAAAGAAAATAACCTCTTATTGTGAAGAAAGTAAGTTATTTGAATATCACTGACCTGCATAGCTTGTTTTAGCACTGGCTTTATCTAGGAAATGAGTAGTAAGCACCAGCAATCAATCTAAAACTTATATGGCATTCCTGTATTTATTTTAAATATGAATTTTAGAGTCAAGGATATTCAACCTAACCTAAATTATTAATTTTTTTAAAGAATAAATTGAGTAATAAATATCCCTCTGGAAGTGATTAACTAAAATGTTATGTATCTTAAAAGATACAAGTCTTGAACGAGAGCATTGGTTTTGGAGTCAGGTAGCTCTGAAACAAGTCTCAGCTCCATCATATGTTGGTAGACAGGTTTGGATATAGACTTAATTAGATTTAGGTCATCTAAGAAACATTTTTCTCCTCCTTAAAATGAAGATTAAATATCTATCTAATAGGATTGTGATAAGGAATAAATGAGATAATTTGTAGTAAAATTTAATTTAAACAGCTATGATATACCAAAACTCTATGTATCAAAATTTCAAATGCTGTGTCCTTAGATTAAATACTGAATAAAATATTGGGTGATAATATTAATGAACTTTATTTGATGTTTGAAACAAAAGGACACGCAAATTTTTTTTCTTATCACTCAAGAAAGACAGTATGTGAACATGAATGGATTAAAAGTAAAAGCATCATATGTGAGAAATGAAAAAAAATTTGCCCCCTTAGTTATTACCTATTCAACTCCTTCTTTAATCACTTGGTAAAAGTCAGGACAGCAGTGTTTAGAGCATCTGAGGTGCACACAAAGGCAGAAGATAGGTAAATGTTTGTTAGCAGAATGATGCCTTAAAATAACTGGGTATGTTAGTGGGATGAGCCAAATCAAACAAAGTCATATTTAAAAGAGATACACGTAAAGATCCAGTTCTTGTAGAACAAAAAAAAGTTTGGAGTATTGTAACATAATAAAAGCATATGTAAAACGAACTTAAATATTTTAAGATTGAGTAAGTGAATGGTATGCCAATATTTTTCTTTATATTTATTTAAAAAAAATCAGAATACATCAAGATGTAAAAACACAAGCACAGTGGATTAGAATTTCCCGCCTCTTTGTATGGTTTCCTCTGATAGTAGACCATGGGACAAGACTTGAATACCATTATTTATTTGGCAAGTCACCCGCAAAATCAGAAATGAGAAGGTGGAGAAATTGAGAACAGAGTAGAAGAAACCCACCAAACAAAGTATGACAGTGGACAACTAAAGGAACCTCAGAATTCTACCATCAGGGCATGAACATCTGGGGCATTTATCCGTTCACTCCCAGTCCCCATTACGTAATTCGTTTGTACTTTTGGGTTGTGCTTTCATGCAACTGGGTGGTCTTGACCCTCTGAGAAAGAACAAAGGAACCCTACTGCATCAGTATAGTACAGAATACTGAAAAGTGTACCTGCAATTGTCCACGACAGCTATACTAGACCAAGTGGGCTGGAAGGATATGGTTGGTGCATCCCAGAAGTCTGTTATACTTGTCTTCCTTCATTGCTCTGTCCTATTCACCCAACACAGGAATATGAATTAAGAAGCCACAGTTTATTAATAGGTAGTCAAAGTAGAACTCATTCAATGAAACTTGAATGAGCATGGACCTACTTCTCAAAAGAAATAGCTGAATCAAGTGCAAACGTTATACCTAAGCATGATAATACTCAGGGGAAATATGATAGAAGTCTTCAAATATTTTGAAATTTTCATGTGGAAGATAGAATGCATTTTTTTCTGCATAGCTAAAACCATAAAGTTGAGGCAAATGTGTGGACATTAAATGGAGATAGATTAAGATCAAATAGGAAAACTACAATGTAAGATCTGTGTAATAATGGACTGGGCTGCAGCCAGGTTAATATATGTCCAATCAAAAGAGATGTTCAAATAGAGACTGGTTGATCCCTTACTTGATAGATATATTTTAGAGCAGAATCAACAATCATGTAGGTGATTAGATAAAGCTGTGGTCCAAATTCCTTCCAAACACAATATTGCATACATCTATAAATGTCAGGATGCACTTATGCACATTCATCAATTCTTTCATTCAAAAAACATTTATTGAGAATTGTACTGGATACTGGGTGTCTAATGATAAAACAGAAATTTGTTGAAAGATGGTAGAGGATGTATTCAATGTACAATAAATATATGTGTTTTAAGTTCTATGAAGAAAAGTTTAAAAAATGGCAGAACGAAAGAATAACAGGACAGGCAGACTAATTTATTTTGGAGAATCTGGGTAGTCCTTTCACAAGAAGGCAGTTTTTAAACTGAAACTTAGAAAAAGAATGGAAGGAGTCAGCCATGGGAAAAGTTGAAGGAAGTGTATTCCAATTCCTATAATTCAAGGCTTAGCACACACACCAAAAGTATTTCTATAATGACATATCTTTATTATCAGTATATTCAACATGCAATCTTGAAACTTATGCAAATGACTACAGCCATTACCTTCCACTCCAACATGAAACTGTCCAGAAAGCTAAATTTAATAATAGGACATATTCTGAGTCAAGTAGAATAAATAGTTTGAAGCGGGAAAAAAAATATTGCGGAGGATTTTAGACTTTCATAGGGAAAATTATACATTGATGTACTATTACGTGTTGTTAGTTAAATTAAGTATCTTGAAATATCACTAAATCCACGTATACTAAAGCTACTACTAATGGGCACATTTAAAACTAAAAGAAAAGAGAACAAAATCAAACTAAACCAAAATAAAGCTTTCTAAAAATAAGTCCTCCTGCGAAGTAATTTCTATCTCTATTCAATGTATTTATTCCTTTGTTCATTTTAGTTTTCCATGTTATTTTTCAGTGCTAATACAATACTAAAATGACTTAATCTCGAAAGAGTTTTTGCTGTTACCAGATTGGTTCTGACATTGGAATTTTGTCACATAATGAGAAAAAAAAATGGTTGCATTTTCCAGTAACATTTAGTCCACAAAAGTTAATTTTGGAAACAGTCTTTTCAACAGGGACATATGATTCACCTTACAAATAGACATATTATTCTTAGGAAACAACCTTGCAACACAACAAAATTGGTAATGCCCTGATAAAGAGGGTACAAATTGTCTCATGAAGTAATCAAAGTCATTTTTGGCATGTACTTTGAATGTGTCATATGATAATTAAAAATCTCATTTTAGGTTTTCATACTTGAAAAATAGGCATAATCATTCTATGAAAAAGCAGAGATACGATTGCATACTTCTTATGAAACCGTATTGACTTGATTCTTAAGACTTTCATGGACTCACTAGGATCTTGTAAAGCAGGATATATTTTTTCTCATTATTATGGAGACTGGAAAAGCCAAACTGGTTCACTCATTAGGCAAAGTGACTGCAATTTCAATTGCATACTAACGATGTAAATAAATTAAACTTTTGGTTTTAGTCATGCAAAAATATTAATCTCCATTATATAACTCACTTTTTAATTTCATTTTTTATTCATTTCTTGATAATTACTAATAAGAGCTCCATATCATTTCCTACAGACATTTTACTTTGAAATCAATTATTTTACACAAAACTGTATTATAAGGCATTGGAGGAAATTTGAAGATTTGCTATTAACAGAGTAGGACACATAATTTTGTCTAAATGAAAGTATTTTAAAATACAATCATCAAAATAGCATAAACCAAGTTCTGAAAAATATTCTTAGTAAAGGTTATCACATTTTTTTCTGAAAATATTTTACATTCTTCCATTCTTTTTAAGCCATCTAATTTTTTTTGTTTTGGTTTTCCATATCTCCTGCTTGTCAGGAAATCCATGTTGTTCACAGTCTTTTTCTGAACAGATTTTTAAGCCTCTATGGCCATTTTTCAATTATCTCCTAAAATACTTCTTTAATGATAAGTAATTCACACGTCACACTAAATACATTTAAATAAGCAAATTTTCAATTCCTCTTCCCATCTTGGAAGAATTTACAAATTCACATTTATATTGTTAAATATTTACCCACTTGTTGCTGTGCCCTTTGCTTCTAGTACTAATGTCTCCCATTTAAAATTTCCAGAGAGATCATGTTTCACATGCATACTGTTGTTAAGTTACTTTATGACCTTTGTCAGATCATGGAAATCTGTTTCAATTTCCCCATGTGTAAAACAGAATTGTTACAGATCATATTTATGTAGATTAAAACATACTTTTAACACTGTTCATGCTAAACATACTTTTCTAATAACTAAGAGTAAAGTTTAATACATCATAATTATTCTATTTACCTAGGTCATTATTTTTTTTAACTAAAACCAGAGAGATTTTATTCCTAAGTAACATAAACTATCAGAAGTGCTGACCAGTCTTTGTGAGCTACCCTAAATGGCTGGCCTCCAGTTTGCATGCAAAGTTAAGCCCTTAAATCTTAATTGTAGCTAATATAAAAGGGGAGAATTTTAATTCATGGGTAAAATTGTATTTAGAAAGAAACAGTATAAATATATTTATGTAATTTACATGTTGTTTCCTTTATTAATGTTTGTAGTTTCAACGTCTACATGTCCTTCAGATGTTTCCTGAACTTTTTAGTTTTATTCATTGTATAGATATAATAAGGTAAAATTAGCATTCTTTATGACTCTGCAAAAAACAAATTATTTCTTATTTTGACAAAGGGGGAATTTGCAAAGCTGAATGATTAGCTTTTTAATTTCAGTTATTTATATTAGTGGCAAAACACAAGATTCCATTTAAATCTAATTTTGTAAAGATTTATCTAAAATTAAACCAAATTCTATCTCTTCAAAGTTTCAGTCATTAGCTTCATCTTGAAATATTGAAAAGATCTAAAATATCTATCTAATCTTTATAGAAAAGCATTATCTGTGTATTTTTTTCTGCTTTCATAATTATATTTCATTTCTCCTTAGATAGTTTTGTCCCTGTATAATAATACTGAAAATTATGAAAAACTCCAGATGCTACCTTGGCTACTCTCTTTTCTCCCAGGTTCTTGAGAAATCTAAGAAGAATAAATCAGATTTTCAGGTTTATTTTCACTGGTGAATTGGAAACACATAATGCACGAGCGCTTTTCTTCTGGGACTCTTGCTTTTTATGATTCATTGTGAGAATGGCTTAAAAGCCTTTTGACACAGCATGGTAAAACTATGAAGGTGAAATTACAATCTCATGACTTTCCACCTATAAAAGAAGATGATAATTTTATTGATATTTTTTCCTAACATCATTATTATCTGGCTCTAAAGAGGGAAGGTATATATTTATGGGCTCAGATATACTATGACTATAGCTATAGTAATTCAGATTTTTCCAAATACAAATGCAATGTTGGAATTGGAACCCAGTCATGATAGCAATGAATAAAAATGCAAAAATTTTTATAAGGATAAATTTATCAGTAGCTATTTATAATTTCAGGTATTTTTAGTAAAAATTCAGTGATATTTTGCAGCAGCATGAAGGAAGGCAATTGTTGATGTGTTGAAGAGCATTGTCAAACTTCTAAGTTAATGAAAAATACATGCATTCTTCCCATGCTCTACATAGGAATACACTGAGATTTTCTATCATTTGTACTAAGTCATCATTCAGTCAGAATCTTTGTATTTATTTCAAATTCACTTATTTCTAAAAAGCTCTTTCAGGATTTGGCTGCCTTTAGGAAACCTCTCTTATCTTCCTGTCAATAATTCACTTACTTACCAGCTTACCAGCATATATATATGCATTCATATTATTCAAAGTATTATTATTATTAGGTGCTATTGAGTAGGTTCTGACTCATAGTGACCCTATGTACAACAGGAAGAAGCAATGCTTGGTCCTGCACCATCTTCACAGTCATTGCTATGCTGGAGCCCATCATTGCAGCCACTGTGTCAATCCACCTCATTGAGGGTCTTCCTCTCTTTCAATGACCCTCAATGTTCAATGTATTCAGTGTAGAAACTAATTATGTCGGTTTATGTTGCTTATATTTTCAAACTTAAGATTCACACACATATATGCATTTAATATTCATTTCAAAGACATTTTAAAATAATAATTTAAATGAATATTAGCTTCAATATTCACTTTTGTTTAATCATAGCATAAGGAACTCAATTCACACTGTACATAAAAAGAGTATTCTTTATTTTTAATATCACATTTACACTAACCTTGTTTATTTTTGAAAAGTACAGAAAAGCCCCAAGAATAAAATAATAAACAGAAATATTATAAATGCTAATAATTGCTTAGCATATTTATTTCTATTTTAGTAATACATAATTTCAAAAAAATTACATGAGTAATAACTTTTTTTATTATATTAGAACTTTAGAAGTAAATCTAAAGCTCCCTTTAATCATTCTGTGTCACTCCTTGGAAATAAAATATGCATATATATTTTCTGGTGTGTATCTGTTCAGTTAATTCTATTCTATTGCACACAGCAGTTTTTCACAGATAATATTAACAGTTTGTGATTTTAAAAGGTACTTAATTGGTATCATACCAAAAAAAAACTGTATGTTTTACTCAAAAACATATTTTTTCCTAACTCACCATAATAATGAAACTCTAACTTATCTCTAGTTATTATATCAATGTTCATTTTTTTAGTTCCTTTATATTTTCTGAAATGAGAAAAGGAAAAATCAATATTTTGCTTCTGAGTAACCTAAAAACAGAAAAAAATAATAATATTTTGCCTGTTTATATATCATTATCTTGTATTAAATTCAGCTAATGGTTCTACTGAACCTAAGATGAAAATACCAAGTAATGTTCTAGTTTCCTATCATAATTTATATATATATATTTGTATAAAAAATATATAAGATTTGCCCAAATACTTCTAGTTATTTGAGGATTTAAGAATGTGTGTATATTGATAAAAGGTCTAATCATCCATCAGGACAATATAACAATAATAAACATATACACACCAACAACAGTGCCCCAAAATAAATGAAGCAAAAATGGATACAACTGAAGAGATAGACAGTTCTACATAATAGCTTGAGACTTAAAAACCTTCTTCTCAATAATAGATGGAATATCTGGAGGAAGATCAATAAATAAATAGAGGACATGAACAACACTATAAACCAGTCAGACTTATCAGTATATATTCAGACCAGTCCACCCAAAAATAGGAGAATACACATTCTTTTCAAGTGCACATGGAAAATTCTCCATGAAAGACCATATGTTAGTCAAAAACACAAGTCTTTATAGATTTTTAAATATTCGGTTCATATAAAGTATCTTTTCCAAACATAATAGAATGAAACTAGAAATCAATAAGAAAACAACAACTGGAAAACTCAAAAATATGTGAAAATTAAAAAAAAAAAATGATGCATTAAAGAAGAAATCTCAAGGGAAATTAGAAAATATCTTGAGATGAATGAAAACAAAACTTACATAAAAGATACAGAAACTTGTAAGAGTCAGCAAAAGCAGTGCTCAGAGGGAAATTTATAGATGTAGATATCTATGTTAAAAAAGAAGTAAGATCTCATATCAATAATATAGCTGTAAATATTAAGGAATTAGAAAAAGAAGAGCAAGCAAACCCAAAGCTAGAAGAAGGAAAGAAATAATATATATTAGAATGGAGATAAATCAAGAATAGAAAAAAATGAGAAAATTAATAAAACCAAATGTTGATTTTTGACAAAATCAACAAAATTGCCAAATCTTTAGCTATATTGACTAAGAAAAAAGACCTAAAATCAGAAATGAAAGAGGAGACATGATTATCAACTTTAAAGAATTCAAAAAGGCTAAAATAGCATGAGAAGAACAACTGTACATCAATAAAGTACATAACCTAGGTGAAATGGACAAAATCTTAGAAAAGCAAAATCCACAAAAACTGACTTAAGGAAAACTAGAAAATCTGAATAGACCTGTAACAAGTAAAGAGATTAAATCAGTAATCAAAAACTTCACAGTAAATAGAACCCAGGACAAGATGGCTTCAAAAATTTGAAAGGGAGTGGTGAAGGGAACTTTGTACCTCAATCTATGAGACAAGCATTACCCAGATACCAAAGTCAGATAAAGACACCACAAGCAAAGAAAAATACAGATCCATGTTCCTTTTGAATATGCTTGCAAAAGTCCTGAGCAAAATACTAGCAAACGGCCCCCGGACACCCTTTCAACTCAGTACTAAAGTCACTTCTGAGGTTCACCCTTTAGACAAGATTAGACAGGCACAAAAAACAAAATGAGACTAAATGGGCATACCAGCCCAGGGGCAAGGACAAGAAGGCGGAGAAGAGAAGAGTGTTGACATGTCATGGGGTTGGCAACTAACATCACAAAATGATATGTGTATTAATTGTTTAATGAGAAACTAATTTGCTCTGTAAACCTTCATCTAAAGTACAATAAAAAAAAAATACCATCAAACTGAACTCTGCAGCATATTAAAATGATCATACATTGTGACCAAGTGGGAGTTACCCCAGGATGCAAGGGCTGTACATCATACGAAAATGAATCAAGGCAATATACTACATTAATAGAATGAAGGAGAAAAATAATAATAATAATAATCTCAATTGACAAAGAAAAATCAGTTGAAATCCAACACCCATTCATGATAAAAACAGTCAGAAAACTAGGAATAGACTAGAAATTTCTCAGTATGATAAAAGGCTTTTATGAAAAACCCACAGCTAACATCATGATAAACGGAGAAAATATTGAAATTGTCAAGGATTTCACTTTATTTGGATTCACAATCAGTGTACTTGGAAACAGCAGTCAAGAAATCAAATGAAGTATCATCTTGGGCAAGTCTGCTGCAAAAAACCTCTTTACAGTGTTAAAAAGCAAAGATGTCACAGTAAGAACTAAAGTGTGCCTGACCCAAGCCATGATGTTTTCAACTGTCTCATATGCATGCAAAGCTGGACAGTTAATAAGGAAGACCAAAGAAGAATTGACGTCTTTTTGAATTATGGTGTTGGAGAAGAATATTGATTATACTGTGGACTGCCAGAAGAATGAACAGATCTGTCTTGGAAGAAGCACAGTCAGAATGCTCCTTAGACGTGAGGAAGGCAAGACTTTGTCTCACATACTTTGGACATGTTATCAGGAGGGATCAGCCCCTGAAGGAGGACATCATGCTTAGCAAATTAGAGGATCAGTGAAAGAGAGGAAGACCCTCAAGGAGATGAATTGACATAGTGGCTGCAATGATGGGCTCAAGCATAGCTGCAATAGTGAAGATGGTGCGGGACCGGGCAGTGTTTCTTTCTGTTGTACATAGAGCCACTGTGACTAAGAACTGACTAGATGGCACCAACCACCATAACAACAATATCATACTTAATGGTGAAAGAAAAAAGACTTTTCCTTGAGTAGCAGAAACAAGACAAGAATGCCTGCTTTCACCACGGCTATGCAACATTGTACTGAAAGTTCTAACTAGAAAAATTATCCAGACAAAGATAAAAGATATCCACATTGGAAAGAAAGACATACAACTATCTTTACTTGAAAATGGCACGGTCTATATATATATATCGAAAATTCCAAAGTATGAACAAGAAAACTATAGTAGTGCTAATAAACAGATTCAGCAAAGCTACAATATCAATATATAAAATCCACTGTGTTTCTATTTCCTTTCCTGAAAAGGAAATTAAGAAAGCAATTCCATTTACAATAGTATCTACAAAACAAACAAATAAAAAATAACTAGGAATAAATTAACCAGAAAGATGAAAGAATTTTACACTGAAAATTAAAATAAAACAAAACATGCTGAAAAAAAAATTAAGAGGGCCTAAATGACTGTTAAGACATCAGTCTTCATGAATTGGAGGCTTAATATTAAGACGTCAATATTATGCAAAATGATCTACATATTCTGTAGACCATATTCAGTGCAATTCCTATCAAAATTCCAACAGACTTTTTTTTGCAGAAATGCAAAATCTGGTCTTCAGATTTATATAAAATTACAAGGAGCCCTGAATAATAATAAAAAAAAATGGAAAAGAATAACAAATTTGCAGGAATTGCACTTCATTCCTCAATATCAGAGCTTACTACAAAGCTACTAATCAAAATACTGTGGTTGGTGTAAGGATAAACATAGAGGCCAGTTAAGTAGAACTGAGATACCAGGAATAAACCCTCACATATAGTTTCTTCAACAAATGGTGTTGAGAAAACTGGATATGTACATGCAAAGAATAATTTTGGACACTGACCTTTCATCTCATACGAAAATCAACTCAAAATGTGTCAAAGACCTTCACATACGAAAATCAACTCAAAATGTGTCAAAGACCTTCACATACGAAAATTAACTCAAAATGTGTCAAAGACCTAAGTATAAAAACCTAAAAACATAAAATTCTTAGAAGAAAATACATGGACAAATATTCATGACCCTAGATTTTTCAGTGGTTTCTTAAATAAAACACCAAAAACACAGACAAACAAGGAAAATATGGATAAACTAGATTTTATAAAAAAATTTTAAAAATTACTTCAAAGAATATTATCCGGAAAGTGAAATGGCTCCCCACAGATTATCAGAAAATATTTGTCAGTCATATGTCTGATAAAGATTTAATACCCAGAATATATAAGGAGCGCCTACAACTCAACAACAAAAAGACAAAAAACTTAATTTAAACAAAAAGACTTGATTAGACACTTCTCCAAATAAGATATACAAATGGCCAAAGAGCACAAGAAAAGATGTTCAATAACATTAGTCTTTTGGGAAATGCAAATTAAAAACAAAATGAGATACCACTTTACACCTACTAAACCAGTTGCCAGAGTGTCGATCCCAATTCAAGGTGATCCCATGTGTGTCATAGTAGAACTGTGTTCCACTGGGTTTTCAATGGTTGATTTTTTGGAAATAGATTGCCAGGCCTTTCTTCTGAAGCTCCTTTAGGTGGACTTATATCTCCAAACTTTTGGTTAGAAACCCAGCTTATTAACTATTTGCACTACCCAGAAACTCCTACCTAATACTTAGAATATCTAAAAGAGAATGGAAGACATAAATTCTACTTTATGTAGCTCAAACGATATGTTAAAAAGTGCAAGCTTAAAGAAACTATGGAAGCAGGGATTTGGATGCCTTCAAGAATAGTCATAGAAAATATAGTAATACAGTAATATCATGGAAATAATTCCTTATATGAACTGGAGTGAATTAGGCAAAAGAGACAATAATTATATTTTTAAGACTACTCTATTTTCCAGAAGATTTTCTAAAACAAAGAATAATTGGCAGATGCAAACGAAAATATGAGAAGTACAGCCCATTAGTCATGTTTTTAATGTCACTTAATCAAAGTGACTGTTCAGATATGACATAAAACTAACAACAAGCTAAAACTCAGCTTCAGTAAAATTAAGGAAAGGTCCTTAATGTGAACAGTCAAAATTTAATTAATAATCAGGCCTAAGAGGGGAGAAAGTCAGGCACAAATAAAAGCAGCACTCAGAGCTATCATACATCAAACGTAGATCAGAGGAAAATCTGAACTTTAATATTAGGTAGCACATTTAAGGGTTATTATTGCAGCTATTCACCCCCCCCCCCCCAAAAAAAAAGCTTCAGAAGAAAACCTGGTCAGTTACTTATATTATACATTTTCCCATAGGGTAGTGGATGGAACCAAAAGTTAAAAAAAAAAAAAAGACTATGTTGCAAAATTATTTAATTCAGTATTGCTAAATCACATTATTAAAGTGTACCGGTATTTGTTGTTGGTGTTAGGTGCTGCTGAGTTGCTTCGTACTCATAGTGACCCTATGTACAACAGAACGAAATACTGCCCGGTCCTGTGCCATCCTCATGATTGTTGTTTTGCTAGAGCCCATTGTTGGAAGCCACTGTGTCGATCCATCTCATTGAGGGTCTTCTTCTTTTTCACTGACCCCCTGCTTTACCAAGGGTGATGTCCTTCTCCAGGGACTGGTCCCTCCTGATAACATAGCCAAAGCGTATGAGACAAAGTCTCACCATTCTTGCTTCTAGGGAGCATTCTGTCTCTTTCCTTCCAAGACAGATTTGTTCATTCTTCTGGCAGTCTGTGATATATTCAATATTCTTTGACAACATCATAATTCAAATTTTTCTTCAGTCTTGTTTATTCATTGACAGAGCATATAGGTATTTTAAAAAGAGCTAGTTGCATATATGACTTAGGGAAAACCCTGCCATTACTCATGCCCCACTCTCTGCTAATTCGTTTTGGGTAGGGTAAGGATTAGCAAAGAGAGATCAGTGATTGGCCACAATATTATTGGCTGTCAAACTAATCGACTAGGGCTTTATAATAAAATCTAAAGCAGGTTTTGCATTCTCCTTTAAAAAATTAAGTCAAATAATTTTGTGCCAGATGGGGGTGGTCTTGGTGGGAATCAACACAGTCTTTAGAACTTCTGGAATCTCTTGGTAAGTTGATCAGCAAGGCTCTGAACATTTACAAGACATCAAAGAGACAAGTTAGCTAACGGGGGAGAAAATAATGTTTGTTGGGTGTGTATGTGAGGATAAGTGTGAGTCTGTGTGTAAGTGAGTCATGTATCTTTCTTTCAGTTTTCTGTCTATAATGTGGTCTAAATATAACTGTCAGAAAATTTAAGTAAAGAGCTACTCTTTAGGGTTTCATGAGTATGTATTTGAGGGAAATGCTAGTTAAGTCAGGAACCAGAAGAGGGAGAGTAGAGTCCCTCTGATCAAAGGCAGACATGAGTGTGTGTGACAGGGAGGTTTTTGAGGATATCAAAATGCATAGGTGTTATGACGGATTCTCTTGACTTTATTACCCCACTCAGCATGTACCCAGAGGTGAGCTATAGCAGTTATAGCTCAAGTTACAAATACACCGAGAGTATCTATGCTAGCTGGTAAAGAAACACACGTGGAGGATACTTGGTGTTCATTAAATATATTAATTTTCTTAGGAGAATTAAAATATTTAAATTTCTATAGTTACGAGTAATTTGGATCATTAATAAAACAGAATTAGAGTACAATGTAGAATATAACTGTTCTTTCAGTCAAGGTGCTTAAGGTAATGAGCCCCCAGTAAGACTAGTTTTCTCTCATCAAGACTCCATGCATCATTGTCAAAGACATGCAATGATCTCTGCTCTACTGGGCTTTCTATAATCTAATGCATTCAAAATTGTTATCATTCAACAAATTAAAACAAATTTCTAGGATACCATAAAAGGATATGCAAATGGCTATAATTCCAAATGCAGTATGCAGAGAAAATTTAAGAAACTGACATTAAAAATCTAGTACAATGATTCTCTGATTCCTGAAATTTAACCACCCTAGATTTTTTTTTTTTTTTTTTTTTCTGGGTGATAGGATTCCACATATATCAATAGTTCTTTAAACAAACTTTATTTCTATTGTGATGGCAAAGGAACTAAAAATAAATAAATAAAATGAGATACTAAAGTATGTGGTATGTGTTTTTTACCATACTGAGCATACATTTCCAAATGAGGGTGAGATCCTGGTAATCTGTCTCCCTTTGAGTCAATGCACTTTCAGTATTGATAATTTTTCCCTAACGTATTTCTTTAAACTCCATTTTGGAGATTTTCTTCAGAAATTTGCAAGTAGTTTGGCATATTTTCAATAATAAGACAATTTCGTCTTTAAAGGGAGATACAAATTCTTGAAATAGCAAACTTTTTTTTGGAAAAATATTTAGTTAATAAGGAGCACTGGTGGTGCAGTTGTTAAAAAAAGTGCTTGGCTGCTAACCAAAATGTCAGTGGTTGGAACCCACCAACCTTTCCACAGAAGAAAGATGTGGCAGTCGGCTTCCTTAAAGATTACATCCTTGGAAAACCTGTGGGGCCGTTGTCTTCTGCCCTGTAGGGTAGCTGTGAGTCGGAATCAACTTGACCACAAAGAGCTTGTTTTTTGTTGTTGTTGTTTAGTTAGTAAGTTATATGAACTTACATAATACTTTTTAAAGTAAAAATAAGACAAACTCATCAAGTAATAAGAGCAAATTCCTCATTCTGTACTTAAATTGGTTTTGAAAATACTTCACAGAGATTCAGAGATGTTCAGAAAACATTTGGAGAAATGGCAACATCCATGGGAAAAGCAAACATCCTCCCACTTAACTCCTTCAAAGGGAAATATTTACTATGCTTTCCCTTTAGTCACTCCAGTTGTTTCCTTCCTCAGAGACTGGGGAAGGTGAGAACCTCATGAATGAGCACTGTTTTTTGTCCTTTGTTTATTCATTTGTTTCTTTGTTCTTCCCCTCTTCCTTTTTAACTAATAGGCATTGGGTTCGTTATGCCTGTAGAGCAGCTATACATTTGCTGACGGCTTCTTTGTTAGCCTATATGTTTATCAGGCTCTGTATTTATTCTTAAGATTATATGAAAATTACTCCTTCCCTATGATGGTTAGCTCATCTATTCTAGGCAGATTTGTCCTATCTTCATGTTTTCCCCAGTCCTTTCTCTGATTTTGATAACTGCAGCAACTAAAGCATGTCACATGGTTTATGAAGTTTTACATATCTTTCTTCCTTAAAGATAGGATTATTCTAGGGAGGTAAACTATACTTCACTCAACTTCATATTCCAAGAGCTTACTTTGTGATGGGTGCATAGGAGCTATTCTTCCTTTTTTCGTTGAATTTACTTGAGTTATAATACAATAGAAGAGACAGAAATGAAGAGACAAACGGGAATGTAGCAGATGGAAAAGCAGAGCTGATTATTTTAACAGCAACCTGGAGTTAATAAGTTTAAAATCTCAAGGTTGTTAAAGCTTCAAATTAAGAAGAGATAAAGGAAAAAAAAAAAAAAAGATGAAAATGTGGGGACTTGGGCAGACATGGCTGTGGCAACCTGCTTGTCCGTTTTCCCATTCTTGCCTATTCTGTAATGTCCTTTGGACTCAGGCAGACGTGGCTGTGGCAGCATGCTTGTCCATTTTCCCATTCTTGCCTATTCTGTAATGTTCTTTGGATTTGGGCAGACATTCTAGCTCTGGCAGCATGCTTGTCCGCTTCCCACTTCTGCCCTTTTGGATATATGCCAAATAAAACTTTCTTTTTTGCTTTACTAAACTTTGTGATGTTTTTCCCCTACAACAGTCAATGGTGCTGTGAGCAGGATCTGAAGCTACAAATCCAGTCAACTTCGAAGAGACATGGACTGTGGAGCAGAAGTCGGCAAAGAAAGGGCCTATCTTCTGGACCCACGTGTTCCCACTCCATGTCCCTTCGACATTGACAGGGTGAGTGCTCTCTTTCTCATGTTTTCTTAAGTTTTGTTTGGCATATTTGTTTGTAAAACTGGTTGATTGATTAAGGAGAATCTTTCTTAGATTTTCACTTGATCATTTGGTTAAGAGAGACATTTAGTTACTCTTTAACTGAACTGCAGTTTAGGCCTGGATTCGGGCGAGAGGTAATTCTGTTTTCAAAGAGCTGTGAGTCACTATAAGCTGCAAAATTCAGACCTTTCTGTGGCTGAGAGAAAACCTGGAAAATAGTGCTCAGTTTTGCCAAATTCGCAGGAGAGGTGGCAGCTGTTGCCTGTTTTGCCAAATTCGCAGGGAGGTGGCAGCTCCCGACCTGTGTTTTGATATTTAAGGGAGAAGTGATAGTTCTGTACCTGTTTTTTCCATTGAATTGAGTCAATCTTACCAAAAATTGCTATATACACTTTTAGAAACTAGGATCCCCATATCCTTGTTTTGTGTGGTATTATCTGGTAAGTTTATGTGGTCTTTCTGTCTCCTTTTGTTCTAAGAGCTTGTTTCTGGTCTAGAGCATTGTGTCTAAGTTTGTCTTGTATTAGATTGGTGGCTATGGCTAAGAATTGCTGTTTTTTGTAAGGCTAGTCATAGAACCGCAGTTCCTTCTTCATCCAGAAAAAACTGCATCTTGTGTCTGTCTTGTGATTTAGATTTTTAATAGCTACTTGGAGAAACTTTGATGTAAACCGGTCTATTTGGAAAGTGTGCTAAATTCTTTGTGGTTTATACTATGTCAGTCTTAAAAGTGAAACCTTTTTATGTAACTTAAGCTAGATATTAAATGAAATGCATTTTATTTAAGGAAAAAGGATAGTTTTGCCTTAAAGTAGCAGTTCCAGCACAGTAAAAAAGAAAGAAATGAGCTATCTTTAGTCTTTCAAAATGCCTCCATCAGTTTAAACATATGTAAATGTCTTCCATGAGTCAAGAGAGTGAGGGCGGGGCATGATCAGGCCTCCCCAGCTCCCAATCTCCAAGGTCCTGTAGCTCCAGGGACGCTTTTGAAAGACCCCTTTCCAGTTAGGTGGAGACTCTTTTAAGAGAAAAGATAAGAAAAATTGCTGCTTTGCTATAGTTATCAGAAATTGGGTAGATCCTAATCATAGAACTGTAAACAAGTTCTCTCAATTACAGGGGAAATTTAAAAAGTAAAAAAATAGAAATCACAATGAGACGCACCTGAAGTGGCCTGGAAAAATGTTCCCAGCAGTAGCCAAACACTTAAGGTTATATCCATATCAATGAATTGGTCAAGTAGCAGAGACTGTGATTTCCAACACCAGTTGATACAATCTTTAAGAGCTAAAATTAGACTGGGAAAATATGAGAAGTAGTAAAGATTGAATGAAATCTTAGAATATTTAAATAGATTTTTCTTTCAACAACAGTTATGGTTTATGGTATACAGGCTTAAAATAATTCCAAAAGACATTTTAGGTAACTTACAGATATTAAATTGAGTTAATAGACATTAGCCACAATTTAAGTTCATACACTTTGTCTTTTTATGCCACAGAAGAAATGATAGATATACATATTTAAGTCTGCTAATGAGTGTGTTCATTTTTGCCATTTAAAGGGATACACTGATGTGTATTTTCACTAAAAAAAAAAAGGTTGAGAAGTTAGAGGGTTGATATGTTGTGGGGTTGTTAAGCAATGTCATAAAACAACATGTGTACTACTGTTTCATGAGAAACTATTTGTTCTGTAAGCCTTCACCTGAAGTACAATAAAAAGAAAAAAATAAAGGGGTACACTGTAAGAGATATACAACAAAGGCAACATTTAAGAGGTTTATTGAAAAAGAAATTTATTTGATATGGTCAAGTTACATCTGTCTGACTAAAGTTTAATGGTTTAATTTATGAGATTTTTAGGAGTTTTAATGTTAAGTAGCATATAAAACAAAGAATTGGGTTTCTCGCAGTTAAAATAACAAAATTTTCTTTAATTTCTGAGTTAAAGCGTTAATTTATTCTTTGTGTAATCTGCCTGGAAGACAAAGGTTTGGCCTCTCATTAGAATTAAGAATAACAAGCCTCATGGCTTTTAGAAAAGAAAGCTGAGGGTTTTACTTTAAGATCTTTGGTTAAATAACTTTATTGTTTCACAGTGACCTATATTATTATCTCTTTATTGCTAACTTGGTTGCAACTTTATCTTTTTGAATCTAGCATCATCAAAGCCAATGGTTTGATTGGGCAATTCACATCATTTTTCTATGAATTTTTTTGTTACTATTCAGGTATTTAGAGATTTGATAATCTTGGTATACTCTTAGTATATCCTGACTATATGGTATTTTGTCTCAAAATTATTATGCATTATATCTGAAGCCCTTTGAATACGGTTAATGGCTATATTTAGAAATATTTTTATCTAAAGTTTTTTTAAACTGATCTTATTTGGCCTTTATGTTGGGCTTGACATTAATTTCTATGAGGTCTTTCACTATTAAGAATATTATATTTATCAATTAATCATGGCCATATTAAGTTTTATCATCTGCAGATAAGCTTTTACTTTGCTGATACGCTGAAAAAGTTTGACCAAAATATCTCAACAAAAAGATGGACTATACTGGACTTACTAAAAAGACTGTGACTAGACTGAATAAAATTTCCAGAGCTCCTATGCAGAAGCTGATGGGTTCACAGACTGCGGCAGATCCAGAAACACGTGGAACAGAAATTAACTACAATAAGACTGAGTAAACTAAAGGAAACTGTGGTTTTTTTTTTTTTAAACATTGCTGATATTTTAAGGTCCTAATTTCTGGATATAAGAAATCATTCTCCTTTCTCCTAAATTATCTAACTAATGGGTTTAGATATTGTAACTCCTGAATTAGCAGTTCCTGTTGGTAAACTTAGCCAAGTTGTAGATATCATAACCAGAGAACTGTCTGAAATTTGAGCTACGATTTTACAAAATAGAACAGCATTAGATTTCCTGTTAGTCTCTTAAGAAACAGTTTGTGCCTTAGTAGATAAATGTTGCTGTATTTATATTAATACTCAATCTGAGGTTTTGCAGAATGTAGTTGCTGTTGAGGCACATGAAAAGCAGGTACTGATGCTACTTGTGTAAAGATAAACACCTCATGAGATTTGTTTCCTTGGTTCAAAGACTTTAGGGTCATTGATTTCATTGGTTATTTCAGACAATTGGCCTAATATTATTGTTAGTGTTTCTGTTTTATTTCCTAGTTTGCTGTATGGTGCCTGGGATCTTAAAAAACAGATGATGTCCAATTACCATTTATTGAACATTTTTGAGAAAAGATTCTATAACAAGCTCATGATCCAAAGGAAAGAATGATGAGAGAGTTGTATATAATCCTCCTGGAATCCAGATTTCTGGCTTTCAGGGAGGTTGAGGCAACCCACACGGGATATTTGCCTTTGGGTGTACTTTTGAACCCTGAGCTTTGAGAAAAAAACTGGCTCCTGAAGACACTTTGAGTCAAACAATGGTCCAGATAATCTAGTAAGACCATTTTGCTCTGGGTATTGAGCTTTTATTTTTGAAGAATTCAGTCTGTTTCAGGAAACTAACTTCACAGATCAGACTGAGAGTTATGTTTAGGGTAAATTAATCATTAGTTTAAGCAACATTTAAGACAAGTCATATGAAATACCTGTGTAATGTTTGTAATCAAACTGTCACCCTCTTACGATGCAGGAAATTATGTATCTTAAAGAAACCAGATTGTCAGAGGAGCTCGACCTCATGGCTCAGACTCCGTTTTGCCTTAGGTTCTATTTCTGCTTCTAAGAAAGAGACTCATGACTGTTAATAGGTAAACCAAGGAGGGGCAGCTTGCCCTTGAGAAGAACACTTAGTATGTTTTAAACAGACTAACTGAAGACCTCCTACAGGAAAGGTCCATCCTGTATTATCTTGCTAATTGTTAGTTCTCTGATGAAAACTTGCCACGTGTAAATTTTTCTATACCTTCTGTTTCTTCTAGACAAACTTTGTGTGCTTCTTATGGATATACATTTCTGTGTGGTAGATCCAACTATGCTAATTTAGATGATCCTTTCTAACTGACAGTGAATTTATGTGGGCAACCTTGTTTAAATTACTGACAAATGCATGGACAATGCACTTCAGAAACTTTAGGATTATCTTTAAGTATTCATAGTAACAATGCTAGTAAATACTGGAAAGGTAATGTTAAATTGTTACACATTGTAAAATGAAAGTCAGAAGAAAACCCATTGGTCCAACATTTGGGGTATGATTGGTAACTTTAATTCCTACTTATGGTATATGTGGGTCAGAGAAATCTTTAAGAAAATTTGTCTGTCACTATGGGACAAATAACAGATGAGATAAAAACACAACAGTGATCTCATAAGCCAAGGTGACATGAGCTAACAAAATAATCTTAGATTTTTTTTATTAGTCCAAGAAAGTATAGTTTGTGCTGTAGACAAGGTATACATAGAATTAGACAACAAGCTACTTGATTACACATTGTCACACCCTTACAAACACCAGATCTATTTGGTTGGTTATCATAAGGTATAAGTACATGGACTAGATCACTACTACAAGGGATAGTAATATTCCTAGTCTACATCCTGATAGTATTAGGCATAATAAAATTTATCCTCTATTGTCTTACACACCTAAAAGGCAAAAGAAGGCCTCAGGCTAAAATGTTGATGTACATTGAGTCTGCTCACTCTGGCGATGTGATTGATGAAAACATTGCTTTTACTTAAGAACCTGGTGAAGAACCAGACGGTATCCTGTGGAAAATCAACACCGTGAGTTTAAAGAGCCTACAATGGCCACCATCTAAGAGCTCGACTAAGTCCAGGTATTGATCATCAATGTGTTATCTCCAATCTCCAATCAAAAGGAGGGACTGATTTAGGAAATAATATTGGAGTTATTACTTCCTCTCCTTGAGCATACAGGATGTGACCCAGCAGCTGAGCCCTCACAGACTCACAAAGACGCATCAACCGGGCCCTGAGATAAGACAATGGATGGGACAATCTCAGAAATTATCTTAAGGAAGTTTTCACAAAAGGGCAATAAAACAACCCAAAGGACTTCTCACCTTTTGTGTTTTTCTATTGACATTTAGTGAACAGAAATTTGTTGAATCAATGAAGACCCTCCTGACTTTCATAACTGAAACCCGTACCAATGGTTGTTAAGAAAGATGATTCAAAATATAAGATTACAATTTCTAGCCGATCAGTGAAAAAGTGACTTTTTCAATGATTCTATCCATTTGGTGATGTTGATATATACTGATGGCCCTGTAACTGTTCTTGGGACTTGGGCAGACATGGCTGTGGCAACATGCTTGTCCGTTTTCCCATTCTTGCCTATTCTGTAATGTTCTTTGGATTTGGGCAGACATTCTAGCTCTGGCAGTATGCTTCTCCACTTCCCACTTCGGCCCTTTTGAATATATGCCAAATAAAACTTGCTTTTTTGCTTTTAAAAAAAAAAAGAATATTTGCCTACTTAATGATTACAAAATATTTTCTTGATAAATGAAGAAAAGAAGGAGTTTAAAAAAAAGTCTGAAAACCAATGTTAGAAATAATAAATAAATAAAAAAACCCAAACTTCCAACTCATCCTGGCTTTTGTAAATATGAGCAGTAACAGCACAGTTTGAAAGGGGAAATGCAATCTATGTAGAAATACATACTGCAAGTAAAATGCTTGTGAGTTGAAACTACAAAATTTATTTCAAAGAAGTGAGTCTTACAGCAGATATACTTTAGGAAATAGACTCAATTGTTACCTTGGCAAATAGGCTGAAAGAACTTCTATTATTTGCAAGGAAAAAAAGTTTTTTTCTAAACTGGATATCAATTGTGTACTAGACAAGCATGGATGAATGATTTGAAGTTTTTTATTGTATGAAGAATGAAAAAGGAGAGGTGAAAAGCAGCTTGGTGCTATATTACTGTGATTTTTAATACATGGTAAAGAAATATAAAAATATGAAGTATTATTAAAAATTTCTTTTCTTAAGGATTTTTTTAACCTGTGATGGCAAGAACAGAAGCTAAAATGAAGGCAATGGATTTTGGTGCAGTTCAGTTCACAGCTTTGACTGCCATGTAGAAATGTATCTGGGAGACATTACTGGTTCATGACAATCAGGATACAAAATAGCTCATGGATGGGATGATAATGATGGTACCATAGACGGATCCCTATAGTACTCAGGATATACAGATGTTTAATAAAGGAGTGGGACTTGAATATCTTCTATCATATCCCATGTGTTGTTGCTAGCGGTCGCACAGTTGACATATTGTACAATGGAACGAAAACACTGCCTGGTTCTGCTCTGTTCCCGTGATCGTTTGTAGATCGGACCATTGTGATCCACAGGGTTTTCATTGGCTGATTTTCAGAAGTAACTTACCAGGTCTTTTTTCCTTGTCCATCTTATTCTGAAAGCTGTGCAGAAATCTGTTCAGCATCATAGCAATACCTAAGCCTCCACTGACAGACGGGTGGTGACTATGCATGAGATGCATTGGGCAGCAATCAAATCCAGTTCTATAGCACGGAAAGCAAGAATTCTACCACCAAACCACAAACACCTTATATCATAATTTATAGAAATGTAAAAAAAGAAAATGTTTAATTGCAAGAAGACGAAATACTTCAGAGGGGAATAAGGAGTCCAAAAAAAAAAAAAAACAAAACAAAAGTGGATATAAGAAAAAAGAATAGATAGGTTTATAGATAGACAGACAGGCATACAGACAGGCTTATGGATAGACAGATAGATAGACAGATAGATGTTGTTAGTTTCCATTGACTCAATTCTGACTCATGGATATCCCATGTGTGCAGAGTAGAACTGCTCCACAGGAGGTTTTAAAGGCTGTGACCTTTTGGAAACAAAAAGGAAACACCTGTCTTCATAGGTGACTTTGGTTGTATTTAAACCACCATCCTTTCGGCTAGTAATCAAGCACTTAAATGTTTGTGCTACCCAGGGAATTGTCTAATAGAAAGATAGATAGGCAGGCAGACAGACAGACAGATAAATGATAGATAGATAAGAGATAGATAGATAGATAGGTGTAAACAAACAACCATAGAAGTCCAGGAAAATGAAAACCTCTCTCCTTCACTCTGGGTCAGACTTGCATCTAACGGCCTCAACTGGCTCCTACCCATACTCTCTCATTTCCTCTGATAAATTTCTTGACATTTATTCTCATTTCAGTGTCTGCTTCACAGAGGATCCAGACCAACATTTTCCCCCAGAATTTTAGTAATACTCATAACGCATACTCTATATACTTGGGTGAAAAAAAAAAAAATCAGTATAATTAAAAAATTATGTCATAAGATTCACTATGGGTTTTTACCAATTATGTTCAGCTCTCTTACACACAGGTAGAATTGATTTACATGTGACGGAAGGATTTGATTGCCCTTATTCAACAAGGCTCATTAAAACCATGTTTGTTTTTAATAGTTGTTTGTTTTCTATCTCCCAAAGCTATGCCAGTTAGCATGATTTATTGATATAGAGAATAGGACTATTCATTATTAATTATATTCTAAACAATAATACTTCACCAGCAGTTTATTTAGTGTTAGTACCAGCCTAATGGGAGAAAGTACTAGATCAGGCTAATTGTCCTGTTTTCATTTCAATAATTTTCTCTGTCCTTAAACACAAATCACAATGTTTTGTAATATTTAGCTTTGCTTCTTAAGCATTTTTCTTATGTGACTTTATAAAAGAATTAAAATGTTATTGAACTTGTAAAATATTATTTAAGTTGCTTGATATGAAAGTTCATTTTATCATAGTTGGAACAGAACAAAATGAAAGTATTATATAAAGAAGGTTGTTTGAGAAATTAGCCTTATGTAACGATTTGTAGCTCATACTAAAAGGTCTGTAGGATATCATTATAAGTCAGACAAGTGATTGTCATGACATTAAAACAAAACCTTGAACACTGTAAGGCCACATTGCCACATTTCAGTATCTGAAATTGCTAACAGAATGCAGAATTGTTAACAGAATGAGAAATTGTTGCCTATTACACTTCATTTATTTGAACATTAGTCTTAATTTAACCCAAGGATCTCTCTGTTGACTGTTACCTATGACTAAGACAAGGTGCCAGAGTTCTTAATCAATTATAACTTATTTAAATATTGGTGAACAAGCTCTTTCAAAAGACACTATATTTTTAACATTAAGTAAACCCGTTTCTATCAAGAATATGACTGTCTGATTCGAAATGGCCAATACCTGTCCATTTCAGCTCACTAATGCCCAGGATAACGAACCTGATGTGTTCCATTTCATTTTTGACGATTTCCAATTTTCCTGGATTCATACTTCGTACATTCCACATTCTGTTTTTAATGGATGTTTGCAGCTGTTTCTTCTCATCATTTTGAGTCTTGTCACATCAGCAAATTAAGATCCCGAAAGCTTTACTCCATTCATGTCATTAAGGCCGACTCTACTTTGAGGAGGCAGCTTTTCCCAGTAGTCTTTTGAGTGCCTTCCAACCTGAGGGGCTCATCTTCTAGCACTGTATCAGACAATGTTCCACTGCTATTCATAAGGTTTTCACAGGCTAATTCTTTTCAGAAGTAGTCCACCAGGTCGTTCTTCCTCATCTTAGTCTGGAAGCTCCACTAAAGTCTGTCCACCATGGGTGACCCTGCTTGTATTTGAATACTGGTGGCAAAGCGAATAAATAGAAATCTACCAACTTGAACAAAATCTGGACAATCTTCAAGGCAACTGCAGGAACTGGAAAGAAAGAAAATAGTGTCCTGGACAGAAGACACTCAAATGGGGAAATTCTAAATTTTGGGTATAAATCCTGCCTAAATCTTTAGCTAAATCATGTGAAAAACAAACTACAAACTGCCCAGGAATATGTAAAATGATTGAACTGAAATTTAAACTGCCATCCACCTAGGGGGGCAGTTTGCAGTTTGAATTCAGTTAAATTTACCACCTGCTGAAACATATCATTTAATGCTTTTTGGGAGAAAATTACAGTATCCACACTCTCTGTAACATACCCAAAAAAAAGTTCAGGATAAAACTCCAAATTACTTGATAAAGGAAACAATAGGAAAATGAGAATTTGTACCAAAGAATCAACAGAGGTCAGTCTTGAGAATAGCCAGATGTTGGAAATACTAGAAAAAAATATTTTAAAACAATTAATTATTATAAATATGCTCAAGGATGTTGTGGTATGCAGAATATTTCACCACAAGTATCACGTTAGAGGATAAGTGGAACACTGTAGATGTGATGACAGGCAAGTACCTTATAATAAAATGATTATCCTGGATTACCCAGATGAGGCTGATCTAATCACATAAGTGTTTAAAAGCCTAGAACATTCTCTAAAAAGATATGTCCACGTTCTAACACCTGGAATCTATGAATGTGCCCTTATTTGGAAAAAGGTCTTTAAAATATAATTAAATTAAGGATATTGAGATTAGATTATCCTGAATTCTCATTTGGGCCCTAAATCTAATGACAAGTGTCCTTATAAAGGAAAGGCAGAAGCAGATTTGAGACAGAAGAGGTGGAGACACAGACACAGAAGAGAAGGTCTTGTGAAGATGGAGACAGAGGTTGGATTTACGCAGCCAAAAGCCAAGGAACACCTGAGCTGCAAGAAGCTGGAGAAGTCCAAGAAGCGTTCTTTCCTAGAGCCTAGGACGGAATACAGCCCTGCTGATACCTTGATTTTAGACTTTCATTGAACAGAACAGCGCAAGAATAAATTTCTATTGTCTTGATCCACCTAGATTGTGATAATTTGTTACAACAGCCTGAGAAAACTAGTCTAGTAGTTACAGTATCAACCCCAGGAATGTGCATTTTAGTAAAAAAGACTAGTGATTTAGATACATGTAGTTCATTGACCACATAATGCAAAGCCTTATAGAGAAACCAGTGTCCTATGAGTCGGTATTAGAACATGTCAGCATAGTTAGAAAATGATTGTGGGCATACACTTAAGGGTCTCCTGGTTGTACTAGCTAGTAATTATGCGAGGTTAGGCTAATTGCTTACTTCTGTCTACATTTAGAGGAGCCCTGATAGCACAGTGTTTAAGAACTCGGCTGCTAACCAAAAAGCTGGTAGTTCAAATCCACCAGCTGCTCCTTGGAAACCCTATGGGGCCGTTCTCTGTCCTATAGGGTCGTCGTGAGTCGGAATTGACATGACGACATTGGGTTTGTTTTGGTTATCTGCAATTAAGTTTCTTCATTTTTAATTTTTTTCATCACAAAATGGAGATAATCCAGAGCTATGTAATATTAAAAAAATACATGCTGTACTTAGACTTGCAAACACTTATAAGTACTTTAATTTTCTTTAAGCTTAGTTTTAACACTTTACAAGTGTGAAATAACAAGAAAATAAGCAGTTTCCAATACAAATATTAAACTATGGTATCTCTTATTTGGTGAAGCAAACAGCTTAGGGAGTTAAATGATAAAATAAAAACTCACAAAATGTATCTTTGGCACAGTTGCATTTGAGGCTGTGAATAATAAAATAAGCTACCATTATTTTCCACAATACCCATGCTTTATGATTTTTCGTTTTTATTTAAATATTAATAGCATAAAGCTTTTTTAATTTTATATGAGTAAAAACATAATTTGATAATAAAAAAAAAGATGTCTTTAACTTTTAACAATAAAACAGCAGAAAAACATAGAATATCTGCCATATAGATGAAGTAAACTAATTTTACTTGAGAGTTTGACCACAAGTGGTTAAAAAATATTTGTATCTTCTTTCATTAGCAAAAAATAAGGAATTTACAGCTTAGTGATGTACTAAACTAAAACCCTTTTAGGTCCAAGTGACATGTTTCTCTATTTCCCTTTAATTAAATCAAATTCATCATTAAAGGGAGGCCACCATTTTTTTTCATATGTTTAATTCTCAAAGAAGCAACATATCATTTGTCTTCATAATTTCTCCAGTTTAAGATTTTGTTGTTGCTGTCATTTTAAGAATGTCATTTAAATACATGCATTGAATGTTGGTAACCAAAGACAAAAAGAAAAAAACCTATTTTAAAGGGCTTTTCTATAATAGAATACAATATTACATAGAAAGGCACCTAGTAAAAGAAATTGAAATCAGGGCGGAGCCAAGATGGCGGGGTAGTCAGATGCTTCCTATGTGCCTCTTACAACAAAAACCTGGCAAAACAAGTGATTTGATTATATATGAATATCTAGGAACCCTGAACAAGGCAAAGCTGAGGAATCAAACTGAGTGGTGGGGTGAGAGGGAGACGGTTCAGAAGAAGCCAGCAGCACCAGAGTGGCGGCGGCAGGACGGCACTCTTCAGCCACACCAGGAACTCTTCAGCCACACCGGGGGCCACAGAGAAGCAGGCAAACAGCTGTGCGTGCACTGAGAAAGCAGTTTCCACATCGAGAGAAATCCAGCAGCAGAGATTCTGCTTGGACACTCTGAACCAGTGCAAAGCAGCTCCCAAGTGGCTAAAGATAAGTACATCCATGCTGCCTTTCATGGGGATTTAAAAAAGAAAAAAAGCCCATTTGGGAAAAACCTCTCTCCCTTTTACCTCCTCCCTCCACGCTCTGCACCAGGAGTCCTCTGGGCCGGGAGTAGATCCCAAAAGGTGCCATGATCCATTCTCCTGGCCTTGGAGAGGGAACAAATAAACTACTGGCTCCCCTAAGCCAGGAACTCAGTGTTGGCATAGCTCCTTTGCTAGGCACAGGCATAAGGGTTCCGCAGACTTTGAGTCCCTTACACCCCTGTATAGACAGCTTTAGCCCTCACTACCACAGTATAACAGGGCAGACATCTGAAGTTTAACTTCAACTGTTTCAGCTGTGAAGTGGCAGATATGTGACCCTCGAAACAGCCCTGCCCCTTAAGTAGGCACTTTTACTGATCCACAACAGGGATTTGAGGACTGGTGATGTCACCTAAACCATCTAGTCACCTGCTACAGGAGTCCAAGAAAAAGTGGTGCCCTTGAGTCTTACAGCCAACAAAGTGGGGTGCCTATAGTCCGGCTGTAAAACTCACCTACCTGCTAGCCCTAGGGAAAAGGGACACGCTTTCCTTTCAGACTCTCGGGGCAGCCATTGGCCCCCAGCCTGGCTCAGCACGTGATCCCCTACCACAGCTGGAGTCCAGTGCCTGCACCAATCACCCATGCCTCTCTAAGACTGTAGGTTAGAGCCTGCAGCACACATTTGGTGACCAACTGCCTGGACACCTGAGCTGAACTCATATAGGAAAATTTAATGGACTCCTGTATGCACATATTTAGTTACAGAACTAACTACTTGGTGACAGGATATTAGAGATTCAAAGGTGCCAGTAAACAAACTAGGGCACATGAGCAGCCTATTGGGGCATATCAAAACAAAACAAAACAAGAAGCTAGGACTCACTAAACAAATATAAAGTAAAATTATAATAACTTATCGATGGCCTCGGAGACAACAGTCAATATCAAATCACATAAAGAGGCAGTCCATGATGGCTTCAGCAAGCTCCCAAAATAAAGAATCAATACATTCTCTGGAGGAAGACAATTTCTTGGAATTACCAGAGACAGAATACAAAAGATTAATATTAATATACTTTTCTAGAAATTAGAAAGGAAATTCTCCAAAATGCATAAACCTCCAGGGAACACACAAAGTAGTAGCGGAACTTAAAAAAGTTATTCAAGAACATAATGACAAATTTAATAGGCTTCAAGAATCCATAGAGAGACAGCAATCAGAAATGCAGAAGATTAAAAATCAAATTTCAGAATTAGACAACTCACTAGAAAGTCATAGGAGCAGAATTGAGGCAGTAGAAGTTAGAATTAGTGACATTGAAGATAAAGCACTAGATGCCAACTTATTTAAGGAAAAATCAGTTAAAAGAATTAAAAAGAATGAGGAAACTCTAAGAGGCATGTGGGATTCTATCAAGAGAAATAACCTATGAGAGATTGCAGTACCAGAATGGGGGCGGGGGAGGAGATAAAGGAAAATACAGAGAAAATTGATGAAGATTTGTTGACAGAAAACTTCCCTGATATCATGGAAGATGAGGAGATACCTACCCAAGATGCTCATCGAACCCCACATAAGGTAGATCCCAAAAGAAAGTCACCAAGACATATTATAATCAGACTTACCAAAACCAAAGATAAAGAGAGAATTTTAAGAGCAGCTAGGGATAAAAGAAAAGTCATCTACAAAGGAGAGTCAGTAAGAATAAGCTCGGAATGCTCAGCAGAAACCATGCAGGAAGGAAGGCAATGGGATGACATATTGAAAGCCTAGAAGAGAAACAACTGCCAGACAAGAATTATATATCCACCAAAACTGTCTCTCAAATATGACGGCGAAATTAGGGCATTTGCAGATAAACAGAAGTTCAGGGAATTTGCAAAAACCAAACCAAAATTACAAGAAATACTAAAGGGAGTCCTACAGTTAGATGATCAATAACACCAGGTAACAACACAAGACTAGAACACAGGAAAGAGCAACTAGATATTGACTCAGACAGGGAAGTCAAAAATAAATCAAAGCTAAAATATTGAAAATAAGGAAACAGAGATATCAATATGTAAAAAAGGACAACATTAAAACAAAAAAGAGGGACTTAAAAAAATGCAGACAGATTTTTCATATAAAGGGTAAGTCAAGGCGATATAAAGTAATAAAAGACTGGTATATATTTAGAAAATTAGGGGTAAATATTAAAGTAACCACAAATGAATCTAACAATCCTACAAATCAAAATAAAAAAGTAGAAAAACATAAAGACCCAGCAAACAGAAAATCTACAACAATGAAAAAGATGGGGAAAAAATACATAACGAAAAATGACTCAGCACAGAAATTTAAGAGGAACAAAGAAACTGTGAACAATACACAAAAAGAGATATCAGGATGACAGCACTGAACTCATACCTATCAATAATTACACTGAATGTAAATGGACTTAATGCACCAATAAAGAGATGGAGAGTGGCAGATTCGATAAAAAAGCATGATTCATCTATATGCTGCCTGGAAGAGAAGCACCTTAGACTTGAAGACACAAACAGGCTAAAACTCAAAGGATGGAAAAAAATATAAAGCAAACAACACTCAAAAAAGAGCAGGAGTGACAATATTAATCTCCGACAAAATAGACTTTAAAGTAAAATCCACCACAAAGGATAAGGAAGGGCACTATATAATGATTAAAGGGTCAATACATCAGGAGGACATTACTGTAATAAATATTTACACACTGAACAGCAGGGCTCCAAAATACATAAAACAAACTAACAGCTCTGAAGAGAGAGACAGACAGCTCCACAATAGTAGTAGGAGACTTCAACATGCAACTTTCAGTAAAGGACAGAACATCCAGAAAGAAGCTCAACAAAGACACAGAAGCGCTAAATATTACAATCAACCAACTTGATCTCAAAGACATATACCAAACACTACACCCAACAGCAGCCAAGTATACTTTCTTTTCCAACGCACACGGAACATTCTCCAGAATAGACCACATATTAGGCCATAAAGCAAGCCTTAACAAAATCCAAAACATCGAAATATTACGAAGCATCTTTTCCGACCGTAAAGCCATAAAAGTGGAAATCAACAACACAAAAAGCAAGGAAAAAGAATCAAACACATGGAAACTGAATAACACCTTACTCAAAAAT
The DNA here is from genome assembly GCA_030035585.1 of Dugong dugon. Lineage (NCBI taxonomy): Eukaryota > Metazoa > Chordata > Mammalia > Sirenia > Dugongidae > Dugong > Dugong dugon. The sequence continues at coordinate 114,541,124 of CM057460.1, forward strand.
TACTGGATTATAGAAGAAATTAAGGATGGAATAAAAAAATTCATAGAATCAAACGAGAATGAGAACACATCCTACCAGAAACTTTGGGACACAGCCAAAGCAATGCTCAGTGGTCAGTTTATAGCAATAAATGCACACATCCAAAAAGAAGGGCCATAATCAAAACATTGACCCGACAACTGGAACAAGTAGAAAGAGAGCAGCAAAAGAAGCCCACAGGTGCCAGAGGGAAGGAAATCATAAGAACTAGAGCAGAATTAGATGAAATAGAGAATAGGAAAACAATTGAAAAAATTAACAAGTCCAAAAGCTGATACTTTGAAAAGATCAACAAAATTGATAAACCACTGGCCAAACTGACAAAAAGAAAAACAGGAGAGGAAGCAGATAACCAGTATAAGAAGTGAGATGGGTGATATCACAACAGACCCAACTGAAATTAAAAGAATCATAACAGATTACTATGAAAAATTGTATTCTGACAAATTTGAAAACCTAGAGGTAATGCACAAATTTCTAGAAACTCACTACCTACCTAAATTAACACAAACAGAGGTGGAACAACTAAATAAACCCACAACAAAAGTAGAGATTGAAAAGGTTATTTAAAAACTCCCAACAAAGAAAAGCCCTGGCCCAGACGGCTTCACTGGAGAATGCTACCAAACTGTCAAGGAAGAGATAACACCACTTCTACTAAAGGCATTTCAGAGCATAGAAAAGGATGGAATACTCCCAAACTCATTCTATGAAGCCAGTATAACTCTGATACCAAAATCAGGTAAAGACATCACAAAAAAAGAAAATTACAAACTGATATCCCTCATGAACATTGACACAAAAATCCTCAACAAAATTCTAGCCAATAAAATTCAGCAACATATCAAAAAAATAATTCACCATGACCAAGTAGGATTTATACCAGGTATTCAGGGATGGTTCAACATTAGAAAAACAATAAATGTAATCCAACACATTAATAAAACAAAAGACAAGAAGCACATGATCTTATCAATCAATGCAGAAAAGACATTTGACAAAGTCCAACACACATTCATGATAAAAACTCTCAATAAAATAGGAATAGAAGGGAAATTTCTCAATATATTTAAGGGCATTTATACAAAACCAACAGCCAACATCACCCTAAATGGAGAGAGTTTGAAAGCATTCCCCTTGAGAACAGGAACCAGACAAGGATGCCCTTTATCACCACTATTATTCAACAGTGTGCTGGAGGTCCTAGCCAGAGCAATTAGGCTAGAAAAAGAAATAAAGAGCATCAAGATAGGTAGGGAAGAAGTCAAAGTATCTCTATTTGCATATGATATGATCTTATACACAGAAAACACCAAAAAATCCACAGAAAACTACTGGAACTAATAGAAGATTTCAGCAAAGTCTCAGGATACAAGATAAACGTACAAAAATCAGATGAATTCCTTTACACCAACAAAGAGAACCTTGAAGAGGAAATCACCAAATCAATACCATTTACAATAGCCCCCATGAAAATAAAACACTTACCAGTAAATCTAACCAGAGACATAAGAGATCTATACAGGGAAAAATACAAGACACTACTGCAAGAAAATAAGAGACCTGCATAAGCGGAAAAATATACCTTGCTCAACATAGACTCAACATAGTGAAAATGTCAATTCTACCCAAAGAAATCTACAGATACAATGCATCCCGATCCAAATTCCAGCAGTTTTTTAATGAGATGCAGAAACAAATCACCAACTTCATACGGAAAGGGAAGAGGCCCCAAATAAATAAAGCATTACTCAAGAAGAAGAACAAAGTGGGAGGCCTTACACTACCTGATTTTAGGACCTATTATACTGCCATAGTAGTCAAAACAGCCTGGTACTGGTTCAATAGATACATAGACCAGTGGAACAGAGTTGAGAATCCAAATATAAGCTCATCCACCTATGAGCAGCTAATATTTGACAAAGGCCTAAAGTCCATTAATCGGGGAAAAGATAATCTCTTTAACAAATGGTGCTGGAATATCTGTATATCCATATGCAAAAAACTGCAACAAGACCCACACCTCAGACCATGTACAAAAACTAACTCAAAATGGATCAAAGACTTAAATAGAAAAACGAAAATGATAAAAATCATGGAAGAAAAAATAGGGACAACGCTAGGAGCCCTAATACATGGCATAAACACAATACGAACCATAAGTAACAATGCACAAGTACCAGAAGAGAGACTAGATAAATGGGAGCTCCTAAAAATCAAACACTTATGCTCATCAAAAGACTTCACCAAATGAGTAAAAAGACAACCTACAGACTGGGAAAAAGTTTTTGGCTATGACAAATCCGATCAGTGTTTAATCTCTAAAATATACAAGATACTGCAAAACCTCAACAACAAAAAGACGAATAACCCAATTAAAAAATGGGCAAAGGATATGAACAGGCACTTCGTCAAAGAAGACATTCAGGCAGCTAACAGACACATGAAGAAATGCCCATGATCTTTAGCCATTAGAGAAATGCAGATCAAAACTACAATGAGATATCATCTCACTCCAGCAAGCCTAGCATTAATCCAAAAAACACCAAATAATAAATGCTGAAGAGGTTGTGGAGACACTGGAACACTTATATGCTGTTGGCGGGGATGTAAAATGGTACAACCAATTTGGAAATTGATTTGGCACTTCCTTAAAAAGCTAGAAATAGAAGTACCATATGATCCAGCTATCCTGCTCCTTGGAATATATCCCAGAGAAACAAGAGCTGTCACACGAATAGATATATGCACACCCATGTTCACTGCAGCACTGTTCACAATACCAAAAAGATGGAAGCAACTTAGGTGCCCATCAACGGATGAATGGATAAACAATTATGGTATATCCACACAATGGAATATTATGCAACGATTAAGAACAATGATGAAGCTGTGAAACATCGTATACATGGTGGAAGCTGGAACTTATTATGCTGAATGAATTTAGTCAGTCACAGGACAAACACTGTATAAGACCACCGTTATAAGAACTCAAGAAAAGATTTAAACACAGAAGAAAACATTCTTTGATGGTTACGGGGGTGGGGAGGGTGAGTGAGGGTTATTCACTAACTAAACAGATAAGAATCATCTTAGGCGAAGGGAAGGACAGCACACACTACAGGGGAAGCCAGCACAACTGGACTAAACCAAAGCTAAGAAGTTTCCTCAGTACAATCAAATACTTTGAGAGACAGAGTAGCAGGGATGCGGGGTCTGGGGACCATGCTTTCAGGGGACATCTATGTCAATTGGCGTTACAAACCTCATTAAGAAAATGTTCTGCATCCTACTTTGGTGAGTCTTGCAAGCTGCCATTGAAGTTGCAATTGGTCCCAACCACTTGGAGTAAAGGAGAACAAAGAACACCAAAGACACAAGGAAAGTATTAGTCCATGAAACAGAATGGGCCACATAAACCAGAGACTTTATCAGTCTGAGACCAGAAGAACTAGATGGTGCCCAGCTACCACCAGTGAACATCCTGACAGGGAACACAACAGAGGGTCCCTGGTGGAGCAGTAGAAGGTTGGGGTACAGAACTCAAATTCTAGTAAGAAGACCAGACTTAATGGTCTAACTGAGAATGGAGGAGCCCCAGAAAGCATGGCCCTTGGACTCTCTATCATGCCAGAACTAAAACTATTTCCAACTCTTCAGACAGGGGTTGGACTGGACTGTGGGACATAAAGTGATACACGTGAAGAGTGTGCCTCTTAGTCAGACAGATACAAGAGACCAAAGGGGCAGCTTCTGTCCAGAGGTGAGATGGGAATGCTGGGGAATCAGGGGCGGAAAGGAGTGTGCTGTCACAGAATGGGGTGAGCAATTAGTGTCTCACAACAATGTACCTATAAAAAGTTTTGTATGGGAGACTAACTTGAAATGTAAACTTCATTTAATTACAAAAATAAAAAAATGAAAAAGAAAAAAAAGATTGAAATCACAATAGTTTTCTAAAAGCTCAATTATGCCAACTTACTGCCCCTACAGTCGCTGAGGAATTTAAACCCTCCAGTTCTCTCTGTTACCTCAAGCTGTATCCTTCCTTGTGAAATCTTATTATCTGGAGTTCCTTCAACTGTACAGAATGCAATAACAATACAGATGAAGAGGGAGGCAAGTAAGACAAAGTGATGGGCAAATGAAATTCATGACAAAATATAAATAAAATTTACTGAGAAATTTGATAAAAATCTATTTTAAATAGAATTCTTAGGACCAAGGAGTAATGTGATTTGCCCAAAGCCACAGGACTAATTTCAGGAAATCAAAGTTGAGAAGCCAATATTCCAGGTTATTTCATTTACCATAATAAAGCTAACTCATGTGCATTTTGGTTCAGATATTGATTTTCCAACTTACTACACGTTAGATGTTGTAGATGCAAGGTATTTTTATTTTTAACTTTTATGTGATGTTTATTTTGATCCTAAATCTGTCTTGGAAGAAATATAGCCAGAATGTTCCTTAGATGTGAGGATGGCTAGACTTTGACTCGAATATTTTGAACATGTTATCAGGAGGGACAAGTCCCTGGAGAAGGACATCATAATTTGGTAAAATAGAGGGTCAGCAAAAAAGAGGAAGACCCTCAAGGAGATGGATTGACAAAGTAACTACATCAATGGGCTCAAACATGGTAAGGATTGTGAAGATGGCACAGGACCTGGAAGTGTTTCGTTCTGTTGCACATAGGGTCATTATGAATAGGAACCAATTTGACAGCATGAAACAATAACAACAAGAACAAATTTTGATGACTCTATGCTGGCTTTAAGGCCATTTTGCCTTCCATTAATAAAACAAACATTTAATCAGATTTTTCAATTTGTTTAGAAATTGCTTTCTTGAGGAATTAAGTCTCTTTACATACACTTTCAGACAACACAGTTAAAACATTTCCTTCTCCTGTTTTACTTTTTTATATTACTGTATATAAAAAGATAATTTTCATTATAAATTTTAAAATAATGATATCTATCACTGCTCAGATTCTTGTCCATTTTGAACTGAAGTAATTAGAGTAACCAACAGTAATTGTGGCCTTATTTCTGCTAATATTCCCCACTCAAATTTTGCAGTTTTCAAAGTTATCAACAAAACGCTACCATTTTGTTTGTAATTTTAAAATATTTTTTATATTTTAAATATAAATAAAAAGCAGATGGATTGGTTATAGACTGTTGCCATCTATTTCTTACCTGTTTGTGAGAAAATGTGGCCAATTTCTCTCAAGTATTCTAGACTTTCTCCATTGACCAAAATACTTCTGAAGGGTCTGCCTCTGAACAATAATAAAGAGCCATTCATCTGCTCACACAAACTGGGTAGGAATCTCCTGCTTTCGTCACAACTCAAGAGTTGCCTTTCCAAGGATGTTTTACCAACATCTGAGCACCACCTAAGACAAGATGTATAGTGAAGATGTTGCCCTTTACTGGCTAAGATGGGCCTGTGAATGGTGTTTGAAACTTCTTTTATAAACACTCCATGCTAATCACATGACAGGGCTTTCTGTTATTTTAGTAAAATGTCAAACAGTTAGAAGGAAGCTTGCAGAACAAAGACTGAGAAAGAGTGATTTAAATAAGATTTACTGTTTCCTGGAGGTGCTGCTTTGGCCTAAAATTGAGAAGCAGGGTAGGTAATTTGAATAAGCTGTCAAAGTGTAAGGACGTAGAGAAAAAGGATGCTGGGTCAGGTCTTATGGTAAAAAATGACTTTCAGTGGGAGAAACATTTTCATCAGTATTGATAACAAAAAAAAATTTATTAAATCCACTAGTGTAAGTGTAATTATAAGATCAGTAGAATGATTTTCAGCATCTCTGTTTCCTGTATGAGGAAAAATATAAATATTAGTGCACACTTTTTGGAGAAATTTGAAAGAAACAGCAGCTACCATATCATACCCCATTAATATCAAATTTCTCGGAAAGCAAGATTAAAGTCAAGTATTTCTTTTTTTATTTTTTATTTTTATTGTACTTTAGGTGAAGGTTTACAGAACAAATTGTTTCTCATTACACAGTCAGTACGAATCTTGTTTTATGACATCAATTAACAACCCCACAACATGTCAACACTCTCCCTTCTTGAACTTGGAGGACTTTTTTTCTTTTTTGGTGAAAATATATATAGCCAAGGATACACCATTTCAAAAATTTCTACATGTACAATTCAGTGACATCAATTACATTCTTCCAGTTGTGCTGCTATTCTCACTATCCTTTTCCATATTGTTCCATCACCATTATCTTCAACTCACTGCCCCTTAGGCTTCCTATCAAACTTTTTGAGTTGCTGTTGTTAATTTGATCTCACATAGATAATTCTCTTTTTTTTTTTTTTTTTTGTACTTTCGATGAAGGTTTACAGAACAGAATAGTTTCTCATTAAACAGTTAGTACACATATTGCCCTATGACAATGGTTAACAACCCCATGACATGTCAACACTGTCCTTTCCCAACCTTGAGTTCCCCATCACCAGCTTTCCTGTCCCCTCCTGCCTTCTAGTCCTTGTCCCTGGACTGCTGTTCCTTATTAGTCCCATTTTATGGGGCTGTCCAATCCCTAGCTGAACGGTGAACCTCAGGAGTGACTTCACCACTGAGCTAAAAGGGTGTCTGGGGGACATACTCTTGGGGTTTTCAAGTCTCTGTCAGGCCAGTAACTCTGGTCTTTTTTTGTGAGTTAGAATTTTGTTCTACATCCTTCTCCAGCTCTGTCCAGAACCCTCTGTTTTGATCCTGGCCAGAGCAGTCAGTGGCAGTGTGGTAGCCGGGCACCATCTAGCTGTACTGGACTCAGTCTGGTGAAGACCTTGATAGCTGTGGTCCATTAGTCCTTTGGACTAATCTTTCCTTTGTATCCTACTGTCTTCATTGTCCCTTGCTCCTGAAGAGGTGAGACCAGTGGAGTATCTTAGATGGCTGCTCACAGGCTTTTAAGACCCCAGATGCTACTCAACAAGGTAGAATGCAGAACACTGTCTTTATAAACTGTGTTATGCCAGTTGATCTAGTTGTTCCCCAAGAGCATGGTCCCCACAGCCTTCCACCCAGCAATTCAGTCCCTCAGGGAGTTTGGATGTGTCTATGGAGCTTCCATGACCTTTCCTTAAAGTCAAGTATTTTTTATTAGCTATAGCAAAATTAAAATAATTTTATGTAAAGATTATGGTGCAATAAAGTTGCATTATGAATGACATGTGTTGCTTATACTAACATATGTTCTCTGCTTCTATCACATAAAATATGAACAAAATAATTAAACTTAGAAAATTTTAAAAGTAGCAACTAAGGAAGTAATGAGGTGTGGTTTCATTTCAAGAAAAAAAAAAAAAAAGGCTAAAAGTAGAAAATTCCAGCCTGGTGGCACACCTAAATCTTAGAAGAACTACATTGTTGAATTTGTTGTTAGCTGTCATCTAGTCAGTTCCAACTCCTAGCGACTTTACGTACAACAGAATGAAAAACTGCCCAGTCCTGCACCATCCTCAAAATTATTGTTATGCTTAAACACATTGTTGCAGCCACTGTATCAATCCATCTAATTAAGGGTCTTCCTCTTTTTCACCGACCCTGTACTCTCCCAGGCATGATGTCTTTCTGCAGTGACTGATCCCTCCTGACAACATGTCCAAAGCAAGTGAGACAAAGTTTCACTATCCTTGCTTCTAAGGAGCATTCTGGCTGTACTTCTTCCAAGACAGATATGTTTGTTCTTCTGGAAATCCATGGTATATTCAATATTCTTCACCAACACCATAATTCAAAGGCACCAATTCTTCTCTGGTCTTCCTTATTCATTATCCAGTTTTCCTATGCATATGAAGTAATTGAAAATATCATGGCTTGCGTCAGGCACATCTTAATCCTCAAAATGACATCTTTGCTTTTCAACACTTTAAAAAATTCTTTTGCACCAGATTTGCCCATGCAATAAGTCATTTGACTTCTTGACTGTTGCTTCCCTGGGTGAAGATTGTGGATACAAGTAAAATGAAATCCTTGATAACTTCAATATTTTCTCTCTCTATCAAGACAATGCTTATTGGTCCAGTTGTGAGGATTTTTGTCTTTTTTATGTTGAGGTTCAATCCATACTGAAAGTTGTAGTCTTTGATCCTCATCAGTACGTGCTTCAGATCTTCTTCACTCTCAGCAAGCAAGGTTGTGTCATCTGCATATCCCAGGTTGTTAATGAGACTTCTTCCAATCCTGATGATGTGTTCTTCTTCATGCAGTGAAGCTTATACAATCATATGCTCAGCATATAAATTGAATAAGTATAGGGAAAGATACAACCCTGATGCATACCTTTCCTGATTTTAAACCACACAGTATCACTTTGTTCTTTTTGAATGACTATCTCGTAGTGTATGTACAGGTTTTGCAGGAGCACAGTTAAATGTTCTGGAATTTCCATTCTTTGCAATGTTATCCATAGTTTGTTATGGTCCACATAGTCAAATGCCTTCGCATAGTCAGTAAAACACAGATAAACATCTTTCTGGTATTCTCTGCTTTCAGCCAAGATCCATCTGACATCAGCAATGATACCCCTACATCCTCTTTTGAATCCAGCTTGAATTTCTGGCAGTTCCCTTTCGATGTACTGCTGCAACTGATTTGGAATTATCTTCAGAAAAATTTTACTTGTGTGTGACATTAATGATACTGTTCAATAATTTCTGTATCCCGATGGATTATCTTTCCTCAAAATGAGAGCAAATATGGAACTCTTCCAGTTGGTTGACCAGGTAGCTGTCTTCCAATTTCCTCTGCATAGATGAATGAATACCTCCAGCATTGCCTCTGTTTGTTGAAACATCTCAATTGATATTTTGTTAATTCCTGGAGGGTTGTTTTTTGTCAGTGCCTTAAGGGTAGCTTGGATTTCTATCAATACCATCAGTTCTTGGTCATATGCTACCTCCTGAAATGGCTGAACATTGGCCAACTCTTTTTGGTATAGTGACTCTGTGTATTCCTTTCATCTTCTGTTGATGCTTCCTGTGTTGTTCAATGTTTTGCCCATAGAATCCATCAGTATTGCAATGCAAGGCTTGAATTTTTTCGTCAGTTTTTTTCAGTTTGAAAAATGCTGAGTGTGTTCTTCCCTTTTGATTTTCTAACTCCAGATCTTTGCACATTCCATTATAATACTTTATTTTGGCTTCTGAAGCTGCCCTTTAAAACCTTTGTTCAGCTCTTTTACCTCATCATTTCTTCCATTTGCTTTAGCTTCTCTACCTTCAAAAACAAGTTTCAGAGTCGCTTCTGACATTCATTTTGATCTCTTCTTTCCTGAACACTAATGACAGAAGACCAGACAAGTTGTGGGATGACATCAAAGAAATTATACATGAAGAAAGCCAAAGATAATTAAAAAGACAGGAAAGAAAGAAAAGAAGAACTGCATTCAAAAAATAAGCTTAATTTGAAAAATACTGAAAGTTAAAACAAATGTCTTTGAATATAAAAAGATGTACGGAGATGAAAGAGTGTGCAGACAAGGGATGATTTAAAAAAAAAATTATTAGATGTTCCTATTACAAAGAATCAGCATTTTAGCAGAGACAGAAAAAATTACTTTATCAGTTCTCCATGGTGAATTGAGTTGAATTTGAAAAACACTAAGCTGCACACATTCACGGAAGATAATACATCTAATATGGTTAAACTGAACAATTTCCGGGATATTAGGTACAATCTCAGGAAAGAAAGCAGAAAGCAATATTACATCCTGCAAAATGACTATACACAACACCTGATTATTTATTTCCCTCCTTTTAGTATTAATATACATAACGAAACACTCTGTCCTCACACTATAACTCAGAGAGTAAGACATCTCATTTACACTGGAAAGCAAATCATGTGGGATAAACACATTTTTTAACAGCTTTACTGAGATATACTTCACATGTAATTCACAAAATTTTCTTCTTGTCTTGACTTTCTGTATTTTTACTTTGACTTGTCTGTTTGTGGGTCTCTTTGCTTTGATCCTACTTGGATTTTGTTGATATCTTTAATGTATAAGTTATTGCTTTTCAATAAATTTGGGAAGTTTTCAGCCACTATTTCTTTGAATATATTTTATACTCCTTTCTCTGTTTCCTCTCCTTCTGGTACTCCCATTACATGCATGTTTGTTTGCTTAATGGTTTTCCACATTTCTCAGAGGCTCTGTTCATTTTTCTTCATTCCTTTTTCTCTGTTATTTGGTTTGTATTCTCTATAAACCTGTCTTCGAGTTTTATAATTATTTCTTCTGTCAGGTCAGATCTACTATTGAGAACTTCTAGCAGCTTTCATTTCATTTTGTTTTCTTTTAATTTTAAATATCTTAGTTTTCAACTTCAGAATTTCCATTCAGTTCTCTTTATTGATATTCTCCATTTGATGTGATGTTATAATAGTTCTCCAATCAAACTCTCCTTTCGTTCTCTGGATATATTTATAATGGTTACTTTGAAATATTTTCCTGTTAACTTTGATATCTGGTAGGTCACACAGTAAGTTTCTGTTGCCTGCTTTTCTTCTGGTGTATGGATCATGTTTTCTGTGTCTGCATACCTCGTAATTTCTTGTTGGAAATTAGAATTTTTAGATAATGTAGCAACAATGGCTACTGCCTTTCATGTGGCTTGTTATCGTTACATAGTTTCTTTTTTTTTGTTTTGTTTTGTTTTGTTTAGTGACAAGCTGTATTATTTTATTGAATCTATTTTCTGCATCCCATCCTCAGTGTTAAATCTCTGATGTTGGTCCTCAGAGAGATGCAGTTTTGGGTATGCCCATAGTCACCCTAAGATAGTGGTGATAGTGGTAGGACTCTCTTCCACTTTTTCCTTGACCACATTACCTATTAAACTCCACCAATTGCTGGCTGATTGATTGTGGGCATGAATTCCTCTACAAACTAACCTAATGAAATTGTGGCTCCTTCCACAGAATAATTTCAGAGGTCAGTGATTGATATTTGCTCTGAATACTGGAGGGATTATCCCAGCTTTCTCATTCCCTGATTCTCTCTTGCAAACTAGCTAGCCTATAGTCTGGGCTGCATCATAATTAGATTCACTAATCTCTCAGTTCTTTTCACCAAAACCTACACTGTTCTTGAGATCCCTCTTATGTTTAAACTTCCCCACGCTCTGTTGCAAATAAAGAAATTTGGGAAGGAGATTAGGAGCTATCTATTTTACAGCCTGCTTCTCCCTTCAATCAAATATCTGAGCCAGGACTCTGGATCTGGGGCAGAAAGTGGGAGCTCCCTTCTTCCTCCCAGCCCTCACTCATGGAATGGACCCTCTACCTTGAGCATGGCATAATGAGAATACCAGGGCCATAACAGACCTTATCCCAGTTCATGAGGATGTGGATCTATGATAGGAGAGGCAAATGTAGAGGGCAACATCAGTTGGGTCTGATACAAATCTGCCACTTACTTTCAAATGGTTCAGAAAAAGATATATGGATGAAGCAAATATGAAAAAATACACACACAGAGATACATATGTATATACACATATGTACACACATATAGATATATAAAGGGAGTGAAAGAGAGAGATTAAACCTATCTATATGTTCACTTTTTTAATAAATAAAAGTTTAATAAATAAAGCATGACTTCTGAGAGAGAAACATAGAGAAAGTAAAATTGGAGATCCTTGTGAGGGATGGGAGGGGTTGGGGGGATACTAAATAGGCAATAGATAAGTGGTATCTTTGGTGAAGGGTGAGACAGTACACAATACTGGGGAAACCAGCGCAACTTGTACAGGAAATGTCATGGAACCTCCATAGACACATCCAAACTCCCTGAGGGACTGAATTGCTGGGTGGAAGGCTGTGGGGACCATGGTCTCGAGGGAACATCTAGCTCAATTGGCATAGCACAGTTTATAAAGACAATGTTCTACATTCTATCTTGGTGAGTAGCATCTGGGGTCTTTAAAGCCTGTGAGCAGCCATCTAAGATACTCCACTGGTCTCACCCCTTTGGTAGCAAGGGAGAATGAAGAGAACAGGACACAAGGAAAAGATTAGTACAAAGGACACCCTTTTAGCTCAGTGGTGAAGTCACTTCTGAGGTTCACCGTTCAGCCGGGGATTGGACAGCCCCATAAAAATAATGGGACTAACGAGCCACAGCAGTCCAGGGACAAGGACTAGAAGGCAGAAGGGAACAGGAAAGCTGGTGAGAGGGAACCCAAGGTTGAGTAAGGACAGTGTTGACATGTAGTGGGATTGTTAACCATTGTCATAGGGTAATGTGTACTGTTTAATGAGAAACTATTTTGTTCTGTAAACTTACATCTAAAGTGAGAATAGCAGCACAACTGGAAGAACGTAATTGATGTTACTGAACTGTGCATGTAGAAATTTTTGAAATGGTGTATCTTTGGTTATGTGCATTTTCACCAAAAAAAAGATTGAGAAAGGAGAGGGTTGACATATCATGGGGTTGTTAACCAATGTCATAAAACAATATGCGTATGGACTGTTTAATAAGAAACTATTTGTCCTATAAACCTTCATCTAAAGTACAATTAAAAAAAAAAAATTGGAGACTTTCCCAAAAAAGAAAACTTAAAAAAAAAAAAACTTGTTGGAAACATAAGAAAAATACAAGATAAATTTATGAAGTTATGAAGTATAACATTTCTTTTCCTTTTTATATGTTTTATTTAAAATAGTTGCTGTAAATCTATTCTAATAAAAATATTACTGTTAATCTATCTGTATATATGTATATAATAAGTTAAAATGGAATTCCTCCAACCCAATTTTAACTTAGTCACTCTAAAATGAAGGGTGAAACAGAGTAAAATTAAAAGATTTCATAGCAAGTGATCATAAACATGTTAAAAAATTCATCAACTTGGGGAATATATAAGGGTAGAATTTTGAAAGGCTGGAGAGTTTTGTTTTGTTTTCTTTTTCTTTTTTCAAGAATATTTGCTTGAAAAGTGATGTGGATTGTTTTGGAGGATGGAAGGAAGATGACTGCCCTTCACCTTAATTTTACTGAGGAGGGCTTCTAGGGTAAGTTGTTTCTTATAGTTGATGAATACAATATCATGAGGTCTATCTCACATCTCAGTAAACTAAAAAGAAGAGATTGCTTAAAGAAGCAGCAGTAAAAGAGAGGCTATGTTTAGAAGATAACTGCATATCTCTCTGATGATGTGAAAAATATGTCTGATTAGTGAAACAAGTTATGGAACTCACAGAAGGAATTTTGGCCTTGAGTTATTTAAAAGTGAACTGATTCTGATCAAGAAGACTTCTGCAAGAGTGTAGGAGATTTCTGCCAACAGTAGACTTACCTGGGAAAGACAATATTATTTAATATTAAATCAGTTTGAAATTTTGATTTTCACATGACACTAGGCATTTTTTAATTAGTGAGTTGGGAATATTATACCTCTTAACGAAAACTAAAAACACAAACCCATTGCCATCGAGTCGATCCTGACTCATAGTGACCCTATAAAATGAAACAGAACTGCCCCACAGAGTTTCCAACGAGCGCCTGGTAGATTCGAACTGTCGACCTTTTGGTTAGCAGATGTAGCTCTTAACCACTACACCACCAGAGTTCTTAAAGTAATCCTAAAAAGTTCTACTACCCAAGTGTCTTAGGCTGGGTTCTCTAGAAAAGCCTTTGAGTACCATCTTCTACAGTATACCAAGGCAAGTCTGGTCTTCATCTTGATTTAGTGTAGGCCACTGCATAATCCATGCTTCAGCAACTCAACCAAATAAACTATTAGATCCTTTCTTAACTTCTCGAGCTGAAACACTGAATGAAGAATCTGTGCTTAGTGGACTCATATCAGTAAACACAGACTGATCCATCTTTATGTTCCTTGCACCATTACACCACACCCTTAATAGCCATTCCCACACATATTTCCCAGGTTTCTGTTTGAATATATTAGAAAATTCAAGCAGTTCTTTTGGAGTGTAGTGTACCTCCAACACAAATGGATGGCTTTGAGAAAGAGGAATTTATTCTCTCACAATCTAGTAGGCTAGAAGTTGAATTCAGGGTGCCAGCTCCAGGGTGAGGTTTTCTCTCTGTGTTGGCTCTGGAAGAAGGTCTTTGTCATCAATCTTCCCCTGGACTAGGAGCATCTAAGCTCAGGAACCTAGTGTCCAAAGGACAGGCTTTGCTCCTGGCACTGTTTTCTTGGTAGTATGAGGTGCCCCTGTCTTTCTGCTCCCTTCTCTCTTTTATATCTAAAAAGAGATTGACTCCTCAAGACTAAATCCAATCTTGTAGATTGAGTCATACCTCATTGACATAACTTCCACCTATCCCAGCTCATTAACACAGAGGTAAGATTTATAACATACAGGAAAATTATATCAGATGACAAAATGGGGTGGACAATCACACAATACTGGGAATCATTGCCTAGCCAAATGGATACACGTATTTTTGGGGGGACAAATTTCAATACATGACACTCTTTCTGGGTCACACTTTGTACTTCACCTTTTGGAACTCGCTTGGACTTAAATCTATTTATAGGTCTAGAAGCCAGAATCTGTTCTGTGAAATTGTTTTGAGAACATTCAGCATTGTCTTGTAAAGTATCTGCCTCAGGCGATGCCCCAGGCAATGACTCAGGCAAGGGCTCTTTGGAGGTAGCTGGGCTAATCTCATTGGATGGGAGTGGAGGAGCTAATGGTTTTACTGCACAGGGTGGTTTAGCAGACAAACATGGAGTAATCTCTTCAGACGGGAGTGCTTCTGTTGGCAGGAGTGATTCAATGGAATTTAGAGGCTCAGCGTCTCCAGCTTCCTGATTCTCTGCCCATATGTCCCCATCCCAAGTTTCAGGATCCCATTTCTTCCCTATCAATACCCTTACTTTAACTTCAGATAGCTCTTGAGGTTGACAGTTGAGCTGGCATTGTGTGATGGTTAAGATTGTGTGTCAACTTGGCTGGGCCATGATTCTCGATGTTTTAATGTAATCACTCCCATGATTGAATATACTGTGAGTAGCCAATCAGATGAAAGGGATTCCCCCGGGGGTGTGGCTGGCATCAGTATATAAGCAGATGTTTTGACTTTTTGCTCTCTGGATCCTGCAGCTGCTTCCTGTCATCTTATCTCCTGTTCTTGGGACTTGAGCTGTCAGCTTATCTGCCAAACCTGGGATTCACTGATCTGCACAGCTTGTGAGTGGGAGTCCTGATCTCCGACCTGCCAATCTTGGGCTAGCCAGCTTCCACAGCTGTGTGACTTGGGAGAGGCCTCTACTTTGATCCAAGGACTTGGCACGTTCTAGCCTCTACAATCACTTGAGCTGTTTCCTTGATATAAACTCTCTTTCTATATATATATATTTATACACTTTACTGGTTTTTCTTCTCTATTGAACCCAGCCTAAGACACAGTGTAATTTAGCCACTCATCAATAAGACTCTGGGTTTGGTTTTCAGCAATGTCAACTCTGTTGCTACAAGAAATAAGACTTTCTTTCAAAATACAAGTGGAAACTTTGAGGTTGTTTATGCAGCTCTTGAGCTTTGACTCTGAAGCTTTGAACACATCTCTTTCTTTCACCAGTTTATCTAGCAAAAGTAGGACCAACCAATCACCTTCCTTATACTTCTCATTATGACAAAACTCTTGAAAGATATCACACGTATGTTCACCAGAGTTTCATTTCACCATTACCTGATCTATTGGTGGTAATATTTTGCGTATTTGTATTGCTACCTCACACCATGGATCAGCAGTGTTGTCTTTACTACTGGAAGCAGAGTCATCAACATCTTTAAGACTAACCAGACCTGAGAATCGATTTAGAAAACTCATACTTACAATTCTGTTTCTCTAGAACCACTCTTGGTGCCAAATGTCTTAGGCTGGGTTCTCTAGAGAAGCAAAACCAGTAAAGAGTATAAATATATACAGGGAGAGATTTATATCAAGGAAATGGCTCACATGGTTGTTGATGCTGGAAAGTCCCAAGTCTGTGGATCAGGATAGAGGTTTCTCCTGATTCACATAGCTGCAGGGACTGGCAAACCCAAGATTGGCAGGTGAGAGAACAGGGCTCTTGTTCACAGGCTGTGAAGGTTGATGAATCCCAAGATCAGCAGGCAAGCTGTTAACTCAAGTCCCAAGAACTAGAGGTCAGACAAACAGAAGGCAGCTGTGGGATCCAGAGAGGGCAAAAGCCAGAATGTCCACTTCTATTCAGATGCAGGCCACACGCCCAAAGAAACTCCCTTTCAACTGATTGGCTACTCACAGCAGATACCATCATGGGGGTGATCACATATCAAATCTCAACAGGGAAGTGAGCACAACTTTATATGACTACTAAAACACTGAGAATCATGGCCCAGCCAAGTTGACACAGTCTTAACCAACACACCAAGAATAGCTAAAAAAGTCAAAGAGCCTGCATATGCAATCATTTAAGATGAAGGGAAAGGACTTTCTCAATTTTAAGGGACTATGTGAAATTAAAGTAATAATACGTATATATATATTTGCAGCTTATGATTCTTGTTTTGTTCAACAGTCTTTTATATAGCATAGAGATATTAACGTTCTTTTAATAATAATAATGGCAATTTTTATGCAGATACTTTTATTTTTCTCTGGATTTTCTGTAATTGCTTATGTAGCGTATATAAAGATAAATCTCTTTAAAAATAAATAAATTATTAAATAAATATTAAATTTTATTTTTGATTCATTAAAATAAACTTATAGAAGTCTATTTTCTAGACTCAATTATTTTTACATTTAACATTTTTATGAACATCTATAGTTGCTTTTATAATATTTTATCAGCTATCTTAAGTCAATCACTTTAATTATAACAGCATTCTTTGGAAAACCATAATATATTTTTAAAACATGATTCTAGTAATGAAAGAAAGGGGCTCCCTGTTTTTAAGGAAGAAGGTAGAGAAATTCACAAATGTCAGAAAGAAACAATGGGAGCAAAGAAATAGGTTGGCTTGGCAGGTTAGAGAGAGCTTGATGTTCACTCAAAACTCTCCATTTTTCTTTTACTTTTTTTTTTCTTCAAGAGTAATGTTTCTGAGGAAAACTCAGAAAAAAGAACACAGGAAAATGAAGAGACCCTAAGAGTTATGTGGGATACAATCAAAAGCAAAAATTTGCAAGTGATTGGATTAACAGAACATCAGGAGAAAACAGAAAACACAGAGAGAATCATTGAAGAACTTCTGACAGACAACGTCCCCAATGTCATGAAAGATGAAAAGCTGACCATCCAAGAAGCTCAACAAACCCCATATAGGATAGACCCCAAAAGAAAATCACCAAGAAGTATCATAATCACACTCGCCAAAACCAAAGACAAACAAAGGATCCTGAGAGCAGCTCATGAAAATCAAGAAGTCACATACAGAGGAGAAACATTAAGACTAAGCTCAGATTATTCAGCAGAAACCATGCAGGCAAGAAGGCAATGGGATGACATATATAAAATCTTGAAAGAAAAAAGTTGCCAGCCAAGAATAATATATCCTGAAAAACACTTGTTCAAATATGATGGTGAAATTAGGTCATTTCCAGATAAACAGAAATTAAAGGAATATGTAAAAGTCAAAGCAAACTTACAAGAATTATTAAAGCAAGTTCTTTGATGTGAGGACAAAAAGCTTCATCTCACAGGCAGAACCTAGGACACAGGATCATAACAGCCAGATACCAATCTAGGAAATGAACTCTCAAGGACTATCCAAAACCAAAAGAAATATAACAGGGAATCAGAGCAGTTAATCAGTAAATGACAACAACATCAAAACAATAAAAGAGGGAATAAACGGCATAGGTATAGAACCTTGTAACGGAGAGGAAGGCAAGGCGATACCAAGTAATGGTAGACTGCTTCAAACTTAGAAAGATAAGGGTAAAATTTATGGTAACTACAAAGAAAGTTTACAAACATACTTGTAAAAAAAAAAAGAGGAAAAACATAAAGTCTCAGCAAAAACAAAAGAAATGAAAAAAAAAAATCCACAAACAAAAGTAACTCAGCACAAGAGAGTAAGAAGAACAAAGAGAACTTCAGCACCACAAAAAAAAGCACTACAAAATGACAACAACAAACCCACATCTATCAATAATTACACTGAATGTAAATGGACTCAATGCACCCATAAAGAGATGGAGAGTGACAGAATGGATAAGAAAACAGGATCCATCAATATGCTGTCTACAGGAGACACACCTTAGAAACAAAGATGTGAATTTATTAAAAGTCAAAGGTTGGAAAAAAATATATCAAGCTAAAAACTACCAAAAAAGAGCAGGAGTGGCAATTCTAATCTCAGATAAGATAGACTTTAAAACAAAATCTATCATAAAAGACAAAGAAGGACACTGTATAATGATTAAGGGGTCGAGCCATCATGAAGACATAACCATAATAAACATCTACACACCCAATGACAGGGCTCCAAAATACATCAAACAAACTCTAACAACACTGAAAAGAGAAATTGACAGTTCCACAATAATAGTAGGAGAGTTCAACACACCACTCTCAGTAAAGGACAGAACAACTAAGAAGAAACTCAGCAAAGATACAGAAGACCTAAAGGGCACAATCAGCCAACTTGACCTCATAGACATATATAAAACCTTCCATCCAACCACTGCAAAGTACACATTCTTTTCCAACGCACATGGAACGTTCTCCAGAATAGACCACATCTTAGGCCACAGAGCTATCCTCAAGAAGATCCAAAACGCTGAGATAATTCAAAGTATCTTCTCTGACCACAATGCCATCAAGGTAGAAATTAACATTAGAAAGAGCAAGGAAAAAAAAATCAACTACATGGAAACTAAAGAATACCCTGCTTACACATCACTGGGTAATAGAAATCAGAGGTGAATCAAAAAATTCCTAGAATCAAATGAGAATGAAAACACATCATACCAAAACCTTTGGGACACAGCAAAGGCAGTCCTCAGAGGAAAATTTATAGCAATAGATGCACATATCAAAACAGAAGAAAGGGACAAAATCAAAACATTAACTACAGAACTCAAGCAAATAGAAAGAAAACAGCAAAAAAAGCCCACAGTCCGTATAAGAATGGCAATAATTAAGATCACAGCAGAAATCAATGAAATAGAGAACAGAAAAATAATAGAAAGAATCAACAAAACCCAAAGTTGTTTCTCTGAAAAAATCAACAAAATCGAGAAACCACTGGCCAGACTGACAAAAGAAAAACAGGAGAGGACACAAATAACCCAAATAAGAAATGAAATGGGGGACATTACAACAGACCCAACTGAAATAAAAAGGCTTATTACAGAATATTATGAAAAACTATACTCCAACAAATTTGAAAACCTAGAGGAAATAGACAAATTTCTAGAAACACATGGCCTACCCAAACTACAACAAAGTGATGTTGAAAATATGAACAGACTCATAACAAGAGAAGAGACTGAAAAGGTAATAAAAAAATTCCCAACCAAAAAAAGCCCTGGCCCAGATGGCTTCACTGGAGAATTCTACAAAACATTTACAGAAGAGCTTGTACCAGTACTACTCAAGCTATTTCAGAGCATAGAAGAGGAAGCAACACTTCCAAATTCATTCTATGAAGCCAATTACGCTGATACCAAAACCAGGCAAAGACGTCACAAAAAAAGAAAATTACAGACCAATATCTCTCATGAATATAGATCCAAAAATTCTGAACAAAATTCTAGCCAATAGAATTCAGCATCATATCAAAAAATGATTGCTTTCTGACAAAAACATCAAAGCAATTCATAGGGGAAAGGAAAGTCTTTTTAACAAATTGTGCTGGTATAACTCATTAGTTGCATGGAAACAAAATGAGACTTGACCCCTACCTCCCTACACAAGCACACATACACACACACACAAACACACACACACAAATAATTTTAGATGGATCATACACCTGAATATGAAAGCTATAACTATAAAAGATTCTAAAAAAAACATAGAAGAATATCTTCACAACATACAGGAAGGTGAAGACTTCTTGGACAGGACATAAACATCACTAATCATAAAATAAAAATTTTTGATGAATTAAAAAAAAAAAAGAGTAATGTTTAAGTCTTGCAATAAAGCAGAGATGCAAACTCCTGATTTATCTCTACCCTTGAGAATTACCATCATTTGTAAGAATCAGCTAAAGCTGCAATGCCATTTAGCTGATTGACTTGTCTGTCCTGTGCAGAGAATTCGGACCACTTTTTCTATCAGTTCAGATCAGAGACAGGATTTCCTCTCCCCACCTCCTTCTTGCCCTTCACCTCACATTGATTTGTATCTGATTGAAACATTCATAGCTAAATATCACAGGGACTGAGTTCAACTCTTAAACCAGTCCCTTTCTGATAGCTCTTACTTAACACACACACCATATACAAATACATACATACACACACACCCATTGTACTTATGATGCTGTATAATCTTGAACAACTCATTTAATCATGTAATTTTGTTTGTCTCAATTCTTTTATGTATACAATAACTACAGTTATCCTAAACTTTGTAATATATGAGACCAGAAGAACTGGATGGTGTCTGGCTACCATTACCAAATGTTCTGATCAAAGAATCTACAGAAGAATCCTGATCAAAAGGGGGAAAATGTAGAGCAAAATTCAAAATTCTTATGAACTCCAGAATTTCTGGAGCCATGGAGACTAGATGAACCTCTGGAATTATTATCCTGAGATAATCTTTGAAACTTAAACTAGAAATATCCCCTGAAGTCTTCTTAAAACCAAATAATTTTTTAGCATAACTAGTAAGGAATGTCTGCTTGAGCATTGTGTTCTTTTAAGATCTATCTATCTGGGATCAAATTGACATTAGCAACTTGAAAGATTAGATAGGAACTTTTGGAGGCAGAGTGTTTATGTTAATGGGGGAGGAACAGGAGATTGAGAATGGTTGCACATCTCAATATAATGTTATCAAGGTCACTGAACTGTACATGTAGAAACTGTTGAACTGGCGTGTGTTTTCCTCTGTATATTCTCAACAACAACAAAATAGTTTTCTTTTTTTTTTAATTGGTAGTTGTCTTAGGCTGGGTTCTCTAGAGAAGCAAAACTAGCAAAGCGTATAAATATATATATATATATATAGAGAGAGAGAGAGTTATATCAAGGAAATGGCTCACACAATTGTAGCGATTGCAACTTCCCAAGTCCCTGGGTAAGGAAAGAAGCTGCTCCTGATTCACATAGTTGCAGGGGCTGGCGAACCCAAGGTCGACAGACCAGAGAGCAAGGCTGTTGCTCAGAGGCTGTGAAGATTGATAGATCCCAAGATTGGCTGGCAAGACCGCAAGTAAGCTGCTAGCTCAACTCCCAAGAACCAGAGGTCAGATGAACAGATGCCAGCTACAGGATCCAGAATGAGCAAAAAGCTCCAGAGCCCTGCCTGAACGTCCGCCCACATTCAGTTCAGCCCACATACCCAAAGAAACTCCCCTTCAACTGATTGGTTACTCACAGCAGATCACATCATGGGGGTGATCACATATCAAATCTCAATAGGGAAGTGATCACAACATTATACAACTGCCAAAACACTGAGAATCATGGCCCAGCCAAGCTGATACAATCTTAACCATTACAGTAGTATACACAGCAAGTTAGACATTGTAAGTAAAAATGCTTTTAAAAAAGAGAGCCTCTATATAAAATGATAGTTTAGAAAGTTAACTTAAATGGACTGAATTTTAGCCACATGTAACTTTTTTTTTTTTTTTAATGATGGTTGAATCCAATTTAGTGCACATCTGGGGATAGTATAGTATATTGTTTCCAATTTTCTGTAGTAAAAGAAATGTAAAAAAGTGCAATATTGGAAACATTATAGTTTAAAACATTTTAAGTAAATTAAGGTTTCTGAGAGATCCAAAGAAAGAAAAAAAAAAAAAAAAACAAAGCCATTGTAATTGAGTCAATTCAAACTCATAAAGAACCCATAGGACAGAACAGAACTTCCCCATGGTGTTTCCAAAGCAGTAAATCTTTATGGAAGTAGACTGCTACATCTTCCTCCCACAGACAGGCTAGTGGGTTAGAAGCTTAGCTTAACTTTTGCTTAGCAGCCGAGCCCTTTCACCACTGTACCACCAGGGCTCCTCTTCTGAGGGATAGACATACAGAAAAAAATGTTGTTTAAAATCAGCTAGCATCTACCTATTAGAAGTCTTAATGACTGCACAACACTGAACTATCACATACAGTCCTTCATAGTAAATGACTGATGATTCTACATACGCACTGAACACTAAGAGAAATTCGACTGGGAGTTTATCTCTACTTTTATAACTGTGAACCTCAGAAAACCTGTTATAAAAGGCTACTGCATCTCAAGATATTTTTGCTCTTCATTTTCGAAAAGTAATTAAGCTTCAGTCCTATTATTCTCTGACAATGGGAAAGCCATTGATTGTGCTGCTTTTGAAATTCTGTATCACATTAGGCACTTTCTAATAATGATGTCCTTGGCTTAAGAAGAAGAGAAAATTGACTTGACCTAATTAAAAATTCTGAAGATCCTTTTTATTATGTTTTCATAAAACTTATTTGCGTCATATGCCTACTAAAGGACAAACCTTTAAAAAAATTTCTGTCAAACGGAGATAAAATAAAATGATACATTTTAAAGTAATCAGATTGTAAGAAGCGAGATTTGTCATACTCTATAAAAATTTCTAAGCAGAATGCACATCAGTGAAATTTAAAATGGGAACACATTCATCATTGTTAGTTTCAAGTACCTTAGATCCAAGAAAAGGACGTGGCTGTGCCAAGAAAGGTGAGTCTGTAGTACAAAAGCATCTCTCTTCAACCATAATTACTAAAACTTCAGTGACTAATGGAGAATGTCTGTTACCTTGGAACCATCTTTCTGTATTCTTTCATTTTCTATTACAATAAGATATCCCCCGTTATTATTTATGAGTGAATCCAGAGCCAGGGAGCTACAGATAGTTTGGAATATGTTCAACTCGAAGTTTTCATTCTAAGTCAGTACTATTTCAATACACACACTGAGCAAGTCAATATATGCAATGAAGTTCAGTCTCCTGTTACGCCTTCAAAAGTCTCACTGGAGTCACTATTTTTAATACATCAGAATCGATTTTCCTGAAATCTCTGACAACTTTCTATCTCTTGCATATTTGAACATGATTGTCCGTATCTCACCTTGTGTTCTGTGATTCTGAACTACATTGCATAAAATGGTCAAGCTGCTGCTGTTTTCTTGGTTTCCTGCATAATATTTTATGACAATGCATTTTTCCTTCTGCTGTTAATTTTTAGACATGCATACCCTTTGTCTCTGATATTTGTTTTGTCTCAGTCCTGTTTATTTAGATATGACATCATACATGTAATTATTTAATAGTTACTTGGTATTTTTACCTCGTTTTATAAAATTATATTTTCAATGCATATAGAGATAATGTAAATCTTAGCAGCCTTGCATAAAAGTTTTCCACAGTATGTCTCAAAATTTAACAAGTGTTCAATAAAAATCAGGGCCATACTATACACCCTCCCTTAGTGAATCTTCCTCATACCTGTGCACCCAGTTCTGAATGTCAGCTTCAGTGTCTTCATTCATGGTCTTCTTCTTTATTTGGTCTTTGAATGTCTGGATGCCAAATAGTCAACTTTCAAAATCCATTATTAAAGATCCTTTTATTATTTAACTTTTCCCACCTGTCTTTATTAGGGAAAAAAAAAATAATTTCTCATTCTTCCAAAATCCAATAACAGCTTATTGGTACCCTTTTTATGACCCAGTATAGACTTCCATGATTCATTATATGTATTGGGTCTTTGAGTACTAGATGTCAATTGAATTTATGTAATTAAGTAACACAGATTGTTTTGTATAAACCATCTACATGTTAGAGTTTTGATCTGCCCATCTATGAAAGGAAACTTGGCTTCTGCAAAGAACAATATGATCGATTAATCTGCTAGACTCAGGAGGGCTTTATATGTGGAGAAAAATTTCTACAGCAATATCAATTAGCTTAAAATCACCATGGCACTGGCCGTAGTGGGAGAATAGAGAGGAAATTCTTATTAAGAGAAGATTGACTTACACATAAGAAATGAAAGAATCAAAAGGGTCTTCTTAAACATAAGAAACAGAAGAAGCTTCCCTAAGAGAGAAGTTTTTGTTTAATAGATGATATAATTTTATGCACACACAAAAAGACGCACGTATATGACACGAAAAAAGCAGTGCACAGATGAAATTTTGAAATTGCCTATGACGGTGCAAATGAATAGTAATAAACTATAAGAATATGTTGAGACAATCCATAAATACTAGAGAATGAGGCAAATCAACTTCAAAATAGAAGGTGAATAGTAATGCATTGAATAAAATAAGTTATTGTTAATATCCTAGAAAAGAATTGTTATTGAAGAGATATAATAAATTATTTAAACCTTGATCTGTGTGTGAACTTGTTCAAAATAATGAGTGATAAATATAATACAAATAAAAGGAAGAGGTACTTCAAAAATAAGTAATAAATTTATGGAAATCATCACCTGCAAAATAGTTGTGTAAGCTGAAAATGCAATAGTTGGCTTGAGTTTGTAGTTACGTTTAGTACAAAAAGGACTGATGTGCTAATAAAGCTTTGTGCAGATCTTATTATTAGGCATCTTAGTTATTTGAAATGTTTGCTATGTCTCGCTCTTCCACTAGTCTCTGAGGGTCTAATGTCCAATATAGCTTCTTGTTAAAAGTATCATATATTAATGAATATATGAATGAGTCAAACACTGAGAAGTTGTGGCATATAAGTTCTCTTTTAAAGGTAGAACAAAAAAACAGTAATAAACTTGAACCAAATCAAATTGAAAAACTATTTTATACAGAATATAAGACTGCATGAATAGTGGATCTGACTAAGAGTAATATTACTTCATTATCAGGATAGCAGAAACCCTGGTGGCATAGTTGTTCAGTGCTAAGGCTGTTAACCAAAAAGTCAGCAGTTCAAATCCACCAGGTGCTACTTGGAAACTTTATCGGACAGTTCTACTCTGTCGCATAGGGTCGCTATGAGTTGGAATCGACTCAACAGCAACTGTTCCAGTTTTGATTTTTTTAATCAGGATAGCACAGGCATTCATCAGTCTGGACACTGGTCACAAACAACTCAATAACCAGGACTGCACTTGTGAATACCAACAGATTATCAGCTTAGTTGAATTCAGCAAGAAAATTCTTACCCTCTCATTGTATTCCAAGGATCAAAATGAACTTTTCACATATCTGCTAGTTACATGGCTTAGCATACTTGGAGGCTTGGACTAATAATACCAATTGCAAAGTTAAGTTGCTTTTCTTTGGTTCCACTCCCCTTTTTCAATACTCACAAAATACTCACTGTTGATGACAGAGGTCAATAAGCAGAACTGCATGAGTGGATCTCCTTATATCTACTGTAACTCAAAAGCAGACAGAACTTAACCAAAAGTGATTGTTCAGATGATCGTTGATGAGGTGGAAGGATTTTTCAGTTGCTTTATTTTGTTGTGACTATAAAGACATTAAATAAGCGGTATTTACTTTTCAGAAAATACTGACAGTAATAAAGGTATAACTGCATCTACAACTACATCTACATCTCTCAATATATATAAATATATATATACACACTTTTTCATATATAGATACATTTACACACACACAGATAGTCCCTGACTTATGACATACATGAGTTACGACAAACTGCACTTCCTACCGTCCTTTCTTTTGTACATCTTATCGTTAGTAATATGTACTACATACAATGCTGCAGCACATGATTTGCTGATGTTATCACTCTCAGATATTCACTCACAAACGTTCAGTTTTATGGTTTATTGTTCAAAAGACTGTCATATAGATTTAGTTTTCAAAAATAAATCAGAGGTTTCAGTTTCTTGAAAACATGGACCCAAACACTGACGGTTTTGCTAAAGTTGATAGGCAGATTCTGGAATCAGTGAGATGTTACCATAAAATATATGAAGAAAACAAGAAAAGGATGATACAGACAACTGTCACTAATTTTCTGGCTAGAAAGTCCATCCACATTCCCAGGGATAATTCAGATGATCCAGAACATTCCACTAGTGGAGTTATTACTGAAAAGTACGAAATGCCAATGTCGTTCAACTATTCTTCATTGTCAGAGTAAATTTTTATGATTTCTGTATTTTTTTAGGTATGTATGTATGTATGTACTGTAATATGTATGTAAGTTTATATACAATGTTTCCAACTCTCAAAGATACATAAAGATTGGATTTCTAAAGATACTTTTAATAAAAGACAATAATAATGAAAACTAAAAAAAAATAAAAGTGAGATATTCGACTTACGTCAGAACTGCCTTATAACGGAGTCATCTCTCATAAGTTGAGGACTAGCTATATACATGTTTGTCAGTAAATGAAGAACAACACATGAAGGTGGCATTACTTACATACAATCCTTTTACCCTACTTTGGTTAAAACTGATATAAAGAAGAAATCCATGTCCCAAAGTATGTATCTCATGTTAAGTAAACAAAACTAATAAACAAATAGCAACACCTTCAATCGATTTTCTTTACAATATGGATAGCTGTGGACACACAGAAAAATAGACACGTCAAACTGCTGTATTAGAATTAAAAGCAACAAAGATCAATTTTTCCAGATTATCATAAATCATAAATATACTAAAGAAAACAAAATGTTATATATAATTTTATTTGATTTATTTATTTTTAATTGTATTTAGATGAAGATTTACAGAACAAATAGTTTCTCATTGAACAGTTAGTACACATATTGTTTTATGACAATGGTTAACAACAACACAACATGTCAACACTGTCCCTTCTCAACCCTGGGTTCCCTATTACCAGCTTTCCTGTCCCCTCCTGCCTTCTAGTCCTTGTCCCTGGACTGTTGTGCCCCATTAGTCTTATTTTGTTTTATGGGGCTGTCTAATCTTTGGCTGAACAGTGAACCTCGGGAGTGACTTCATTACTGAGATAAAATTTTAGTGTGAATACAGTTGTGCTTATAATTTGAGAAGCATTGTATATCAAAATAGTGTAAAAGCACCTATAGTGTACCTACTTTTATGTCACTATATTACATGATCTTTCAAATATAATAATCACAACAGATAAACTGTATACAAGTTTCCTTACCTGTGAAAACCAACTATATATACTTTTTAGGCATATGAGTTTGTGTGCAAATAAACTAGAATTTCTAGTAGAATCTCCCTACATTTCTACTCATGATACAGGCTTCCAAACTGAGTGGAGTGGAGTGAGTCAGTGATATGAATGCTTACTAGAACAATTAACTGCTAATTGAGGTAGTTAAAAATTATAAGATATGCTTCTGGAAACAATAAGTTAGTTAGAATCTAAAGGATATTAAACAGATTCAACTTACAATTTTGCTTAACATGCACATCCAGAAACCAAAATCAGAGAAGAAATTTCACACATGCAGATGAGCACTTGTGAACAACTCACAAAATAAATGCTATTTAGTCTGAAAAGCCTTGTGATTTGAGAGCCAATCTACTAGATAAATGCCAAATTAGCTGATAATTGCCCTAGTCTGAAACTATCTATACTGTCTGGTACTGATAAGTACTTGAAAAATAACATTTTCGTAATTGTATGTTCTATTAAATGAAATAAACCTGTAAAAATCATAGAAAAAACAAAACCAAACATATTGCTAAAGCAAATTATTCCTTTGTTAGAGAATAATCTTTTTTTTTTTTTCTTTTTAACATTGCTTAAAGCAATTCATTGGAAAAGCTAAATCTACAATGATACTGCATGTTATGCTTGGATAATGACTCTGTTCCACATAACCCATGCTTTACCCTCCCCAGGATGCTAAACTGTGGCAGTGTGTATGGGTAAAGGAGTTTATAAAATAAATCATTGTTAATCTTTGGCATCCAGACAAATTATTGGTTCTACCAAGGATCAAAAACAATTTGCAGCAGTTTCTGTTCTCCTTGCTATTGTATATTATGTCTTCCTCAGAATACTTGCAGAGTCAAATTTCGTACAGACTTTCTAATATATAATATATACTGTAAAAAAATTATGTAGATATAATTTATTTGCTCTCATTTTCTAAAAAATAATTACCATAAATATGTACTTATCAATTCAGCCAGTTATTAGTCACTTACAAAAATACTATGAGTATATATTTGTAAATTACAGAAACAAAAATTATAAGCTTTTCCAGCTTAGGAAAAAACGTTTTCATAATTTCTACTTCCATATTGCCACTTTTTTTATGCAGCTTCTTTGTGCAATGCTAGCAACTTAAATTTTGTATGACTTTTCCTTAAGTTGAATAATGATTAGCTTTGATTTTCAAAAATAAATGTAAGCTGATTTGTTTAAATATAAGACAATTAAGCTATAAGTATATGAGTTCAAAAAACAGACTATTTAAGGGAATATAAAGTTATTCAATGAGGGTAACTTTTTTCTTTTTTTTTTAACTTTACTTGAACGTATGATTGAGGGGGTAAAATACAGTCAATTTTGCTTATTTGGACAGAGCCAGAGATACTTACACAGTGTGTTTTCATTAATATAAGAAACAAAATTAGATTGAAACTTTTACTATTATAATTAAATTCATTTTAAATACATTCACTCCATGGTTGTGAAGTAAATATATTACATGATACAACAACAAGAAGATTGTGGACAATCTAATAGCGAAGTTGGGATTTGAATTAAGCCATTATTGGAGTAAAGAGGAAGAATGGCATCCCCAGTGAAGCTTTTTGTGGTTCTCTAATTCTAAAAAAATAAAACAGATCAATTTTAAAGTCTTCAATGCCATAAGATAGGCATAGAATTAGAAAACACTTCTTGTCCTCTATTTCTTCCCTCTCACTTTTCTACAAGGAATGCATTTTATCTCATCTAATAATCCAATAGGCAGTATTGACACACTCATCTCAGTAAATCTTCAGCAATCAAAACAAAACAAACAAAAACATCCAATTACAGAATTACATGCCTATATTGAATCTTACATGAGTATAATTTTCCTGAAGATCATTCAGAAGTGGTTGCAACAGTACATCGACAAGGAACTACCAGAAATTCAAGTGGGATTCAGTAGAGGATGTGGAATGAGAGCTATCATTGCTGATGTCCTTTTGACAGAAAAGATCAGGTATACGAGGGAGAAGGATTGAAACCTAAAGTTTCAGCCCTCCAAAAGCCTGAGACTTAGATATTTTGTTTTCAATTAATATCTAATAAGTTTCATTATTTGAGTGATCCCTCCATGGTGATAATTCTATGGGAAGTATTACAAAAGGTAAAGGACACCTTAGAAAAACCTGCAAGCTTTTAAAATATGTGTATCTAGGCTTCGTTTAGATTACTATATCCAGATCCTACGGGTGCAAGAAAGTATGCACATGAATTCCCTTCTATAATTATGCCTTTGTCAATTTATATTTTTAGTTCTGTCAATTACTGCTGTATACATTTTGAAGCTATGGTATTAAATATATACATATTTAGATTTGTTAAACACTTGTAGTTGATTCCTCATTTTATCATTATGTAATATTCTTCTTTATCACTTGCATTAAAATTTATCTTCCCTGATATTAGTGTATTCATGTTAATTTTCTTCTGGTTTAGAGTGTATGAGATATCTATTTCTGAATTTCTAAATATTTGTTTTCAACCGTTCTCTACATTTAAGAATAGACTTCCAGGCAACGTGGCACTATAGACAGAAGTGCCATGCCATCCCTCCACAGCAAAGATCAAAAAAACTAAGTCAAACAGAGACACACATCAATCTTGAAATCCTAAGCATCAAATGAAGAGATAAAGAACTCAGCCAAGCATTGAATGGAATAAGAAACTGACTGAGAACAGAGAGTGAGGAGAGATACATGCAGAGGTCCCCTCTCAGCTACCAGCTTGAATCTGCCATATTGGACTCCTATGAGAGATGGGAAAACTGGGGTGTGTGAAAGCAGTTTCACGGAGCTTCTAGCAGGAGACAAAACAACTGGTAACCAGCAATATACGCTTTTCCACCCCCCACCATTCTTCAAGCTCACGCGGCCTCCTCTGCTTCCTGTGGCCACAGATTCTTCTCCAGGAAGCACTGGATTCACCCCAGTGTCAATTGTGGATTGACACCTGCCCACACTGGCCAGCTCCCTGAGTGTGATTTGTTGGCTGCTGGTGTTGCTTTTTTCTGCTTCTTTAGATTTCTTCCCTACCTCTCACCACTTCCCCCTCCTTTCTCTCAAATATGTGGCTCCATGTGTCATCTTTCCTTCTTCCTGAAAGGCTGCAAAACACCCCTCGAGAGTGAAACAGCTTCCTGGCTCCTACTGCCATGCTGGTGGGACCCCTGGGCTTTCTTTCTTTGTTTTATTGTTCTGTTTTGATTTTTTTGTTTATTTTCTTTTTCTCTTCTCAGCTTGGGAACTCCTACTAGCCAGGCAATACTGTGTGGCTAGGGAACTGCTCCCTTACTCTGCGAAGACTCACAGAAACATCTCTTGGGACATTTCTTTTTTCTTGGTTTTTGTTTTTGTTTTGTTTGTTTTGTTTTGTTGTTTCTACTCTCTCTTTTCCCCCTTTTGTTTTTCTTCATTTCCAGTTTCTCTTTTCTTACCTTTTCTTCCTGTCTTCTGAATCCCTGGCACTGTGTGAAACCTCTACTCCTTCTAGCCAGGCTATACTTCATGGCCTGAGAGCAACTTCCCCAGTCGTAGCTGCCACTCCAGTGGGATCCCTGGGAGTTTTTCTTTTTTTCCCTTATTTTCTTCCTCTAATTTTTATTTAATCATTTTTTTCTTTTACCCTGTTTCTTTCTTTTCTTTTTGTTTTTGTCCATTTCTCAGACTCTTATCTCTCCAATCCAATAGGAAGCTCCCTCAGGACTCTTTTTTGTTTGTTTGTTTATATGTATGTTTTTGGCCAATGTTTGTCTCTCTTCTCTCTCCTCTTTCCATACCCATCTTAGCTCCACAAATCACAATCTCGCCCCTCCTTCCTGACTATCTGCACCATGCAGTGAATATCACACCCACAAACAGCACAAGCACTGCCTACCAGAAATTGCCCTGCACTGTTTCCCAGCCCACCCTTTGGCCCTAGTACTTGCCACAAACAACTCATCCCAGCAACTCCTCTTCAGATGGACCTGCCCTGCTGTACCATACCTGGGTGAGTGACAATGCCCATTGGAAAAGGAGGTGAAAAGTATAATGCCCACAGATGAGCAAACAACAAAGTACGCACAGCCCACCTGCTCAGATATAACCAAATAAAACACAAAAAGGACGAAACAAACAAATCTACAGTCAATAAATGAAGAAAATAACTAATGAATGCCCCTAAAACAGCAGACAATATCAAAACATACACAAAAACAGGACAGGATGAATTTCCAGTAGAAGAAAAGGCCCTAGAACTACCTGACAGGGAACTCAAATCTCTAATATTCAGAATTATCCAAGAGTTGAAACTAAAAACAGACAAAAATGAGGAGAAAATAGACAAATTCAGGGAAAAGGCAGACAAATTCATGGAAAATACAGAGATAAAAACTGGAAGAATTTAAGAAAATAATATAGGAACAAAATGCTAAGATAAATTCACAACTAGAAATCATACAAAAACAACAATTAGGAATCCAAAAGATAAATAACAAGATTTCAGAAATTGACAGTGTCATAGAACAGCTGAGGAGCAAGTCTGAAACGATGGAAGATAGGATCACTGAAATGGAAGACAAACACTTGGATATGACTCTGTTTCAGGAAAACTCAAAAAAAAAAAAAAAGAAAGGAGAAAAATGAAGAAATCCTGAGAATTATGTGGGATACAATGAAAAGAAAAATCTACAAGTGATTGGAGTTCCAGAACAGGGGGAGAAAACAGAAAACACAGAGAGGATCATTGAAGAATTGCCAACAGAAAGCTTCTCCAATATCATGAAAGATGAAAAGCTGACCATCCAAGAAGTTCAACGAACCCCGTACAGGATGGACCCGAAAAGAAAATCACCAAAGCATACCAAAATCACACTCGCTAAAACCAAAGACAAAGAATCCCAAGAGCAGCTCAAGAAAAACAGAAAGTCACATACAGAGAAGAAACAGTAAGACTAAGCTCAGATTATTCAGCAGAAAACTTGCAGGCAAGAAGGCAATGGGATGACATATATAAAACCTTGAAAGAAAAAAATTGCCAGCCAAGAATAATATATCCTGCGAAACTCTCATTCAAATATGATGGTGAAATTAGGTCATTTCCAGATAAACAGATATTAAGGGAATATGTAAAAACCAAACCAAATTTCAAGAATTATTAAAGGAAGTCCCTCGATCTGAGAACAAACAACTTCAGCTCACAGGCTGAATCTAGGACACAGGATCGCACCAGCCAGATACCAATCTAGGAAATGAACTCTCAAGGACTATTAAAACCAAAAGAAATACAACAGGGAATCAGAGCAGTTAATCTGTAAACAACAACAACAACATCAGAACAATAAAAGAGTGAATAAATGGTGTAGTGACAGAACCTTCTAATGGAGAGGAAGGCAA
Source organism: Dugong dugon (assembly GCA_030035585.1). NCBI lineage: Eukaryota > Metazoa > Chordata > Mammalia > Sirenia > Dugongidae > Dugong > Dugong dugon. Next base: position 114,573,890 of record CM057460.1, read on the forward strand.
GGTGATACCAAGTGATAATAGACTGCCTCAAACTTAGAAAGATAAGGATAAATTTTACGGTAACCACAAAGAAAGTTAACAAACCTACTCATCAGAATAAAGAAGAAAAACAAAACCTACAAAAACAAAAGAAATTAAAAAAAAACCCACAACCAAAAGGAATTCAGAACAAGAGAGTAAAAGGAACAAAGAAAATGTCAGCACCACAAAAAAAAGCACTACAAAATGACAGCAATAAACTCAGACCTATCAATAATTACACTGAGTGTAAATGGTCTAAATGCACCCATAAAGAGATGGAGAGTGACAGAATGGATAAAAAACAGGATCCACCAATATGCTGTCTACAAGAGACATACCTTAGAAACAAATAGGTAAATTTATTAAAAATCAAAGCATGGAAACAAACATATCAAGCAAATAGCTACCAAAAAAAAGCAGGAGTGGAAATACTAACCTCAGATAAAGTATACCGTAAAACAAAATCCACCATAAAAGACAAAAAGGACACTATATAATAATTAAGGGATGATCCATCATGAAGACATAACCATAGTAAACATCTACGTAACCAATGACAGAGCTCCAAAATACATAAAACAAACTCTAACAGCACTGTAAAAAGAAACTGACAGTTCCACAATAATAATAGGAGACTTCAACACACCACTCTTGGTCAAGGACAGAATATCTAGAAAGATACTCAACAAAGATACAGAAGACCTAAAGGGCACAATCAGCCAACTTGACCTCATAGACATATATAGAAAAACTACACCCAACAGCTGCTAAGTACACATTATTTTCCAATGCACATGGAACATTCTTCAGAGTAGATCACATCTTAGCCACAGAGCAATCCTCAACAAGATCCAAAACATTGAAATAATACGAAGTACATTCTCTGACCACGGCACAATGAAGGTAGAAATTAACAACAGAAAGAGCAAGGGAAAAAAATCAATTACATGGAAACTGAATAACACCCTGCTTACACATCACTGGGTAATAGAAGAAATCAGAGATGGAATCATAAATCGTTAGAAATAAAAGAGAATGAAAACACAACATACCAAAACCTTTGAGACACAGCAAATAATCCAATTAAAAAATGTGCAAAGGAAATGAACAGACACTTCATCAAAGAAAACATTCCTCTCCATTAGAAGGTTCTATACCTACACTGTTTATTCCCTCTTTTACAGTTCTGATGCTGTTGTCATTTACAGATTAACCTCTCTGGTTCCCTGTGGTAATTCTTTTGGTTTTTGATAGTCCTTGAGAGTTCATTTCCTAGGTTAGTATCTGGCTAGTGCAATCCTGCTTACACATCACTGGGTAATAGAAGAAATTAGAGATGGCATTAAAAAAATTCTAGAATCAAATGATAACCAAAACACATCATACCAAAACCTTCGAGACACAGCAAAGGCAGTCCTCAGAGTCCAATTTATAGCAATAGATGCACATATCAAAAAAGAAAAGGGACAAAATCAAAACATTAACTACAGAACTGGAACAAATAGAAAGAGAACAGCAAAAACAGCCCATAGACACTAGAAGGAAGGAAATAATAAAGTTCAGAGCAGAAATAAATGAAATAGAGAACAGAAAAACAATTGAAAGAATTAACAAAACCAAAAATTGGTTCTTTAAAAGGATCGACAAAATAGACAAACCACTGGCCAGACTGACAAAAGAAAAACAGGAGAGGATGCAAATAACCCAAATAAGAAATGAAATGGGGGACATTACAACAGACCCAACAGAAATAAAAAGGATCATAAAAGAGTTCTATGGAAAACTGTACTCCAAAAAATTTAAAAACCTAGAGGAAATGGATAAGTTTCTAGAAAAACACTACCAACCCAAACTACCACAAACTGATGTTGAAAATCTGAGCAGACCCATAAGAAGAGAAGACATTGAAAAGGTAATTTGAAAAATCCCAACAAAAAAAACACCCTGGCCCAGATGACTTCACTGGAGAATTCTATCAAACTTTCAGAGAAGAGCTCATACCAGTACTATTCAAACTATTTCAGAATGTCGAAAAGGGAGCAACACTTCTGAATTCATTCTATGAAGCCAGCATAACGCTGATACCAAAACTGGGCAAAGACATCCCAAAAAAAGAAAATTACACACCAATATCCCTCATAAATATAGTTGGAAAAAGTCTCAACAAAATTCTAGCCAATAGAATTCAGCACCATATCAAAAAATAATACACCATGACCAAGTAGGGTTCATACCAGGTATGCAAGGATGGTTCGACATTAGAAAATCAATCCATGTAGTCCACCAGATAAATAAAAGGAAAGAAAAGAATCACATGATCATTTCAATTGATGCAGAAAAGGCATTCGACAAAGTCCAACATCCATTCCTGATAAAAACTCTCAATAAAATATATGAAGACAAATATAGTTGTCCTGAGGTTATGACACATACAGACAAAAATTAATAATCTAGAGCTTCCAGAATGTATTCTAAGAAAAACACTCAATGCTCGAGTACACTATTTATATTTCTAAGATAAAGAACAGTTAAATCACCTCTGGGTAATTTAGATTCAAAAAAATTAGAATAAAACATCAAAAACATCCATGAATCCATTTGTATCTTGAAAAAGGCAAATATATAAATATTTAAATAAATAAATATTAAATAATAACTATGTAGGCAAGCATGTCCTCTGATGCTAATTGAGATTAATCATCTTTACTTCTACCTGAGTTATGTTGTGGAGTTGGTGAATTAAAGACAAATTAAATGGCTAAACATGATTGGGAATTATTTTTCAAATAAAATTTCCCTATATACAAATAATGAGTTTACAGAGAGGAAGAGTATTTTCAAAATTGCTGTTTACATTCCCATACTGACAGATTTCAACTAACCAAAAGGTCAGCAGTTGGAATCCACCAGATGCTCCTTGGAAACCCTATGGTGTAGACCTATCCTGTCCTATAGGGTCGCTAAGAGTCAGAATTGACTTGATGGCAAGGGATTTGGTTTGGTTTTTTGGATGCAAGATTAAAGAAAGTCCTCAGATTCAAAACAATTGCAACAGATTTTCACTATATTAATTTAAATGTTATGTTTCTCTAGTTGTTTTTAACATAACCCAGAGTAGGGCTGACTTGCATTCCCTGTTTTACTTCTCAATTTGCTTGAATTGGAAGAATCTGTGTACTTCCTCATTGATACATCCAAATAGTGGAGGACAACATTGACATAGAAACTATCAGAAAGATATAGTTTATTATTATGTTGAGTTTAACCCTTTGTTGACCCCTAGGACATAAGGTACCCCAACCACTTTTTATGACTCTGGAGTTCTTTGGAAGGAGGCAGCCAAATTTTAATGCATTTAGCCTCAAGGGGGGAGCCTTTTGAAACCCGTGAAACTCCAGAACCCTGAGTTCCAGCATCCTTTTTGCATAGATTGAGCATTGTTTTAGGTGATGCCTCACTGATGTATGAATTTTCTAAACTTTTGACAGGTTTGCCTTTAATTCTGTGAGATAAGCCTCCTCACTATGTTTTCTGGTTACTATGTTCTCCTGAGAATGTATTTATCACGAGAATAAACTATTGCCAGTCTTCATTCAGTCATAGTGGCCATTTTCTCCTTGACACTATTCATTGTTTCCAGGTATTATTGACTCCCCGCTTTTCTAGCTTCTAAACAGTACACAATGCATTGCAGTGTTACTTTTCAAGAGACTCAAACTCCTATAAGTTATTTTTACCCCACATTCATTCTTTGGGTCCAGTCATTGCTTCCACACTTAGCCGGTGAAATGCATTGCTGTGAGCAGTTCTGGATTCTCCAGGGCAGCTATTTATGCTTCTTAGCTATTAGACTGCTTTTGTTATGATGAAGAGTACATGGTAGTGGTAATGTTCCTGAGATTAAAAAAAAAAAAAAAGCCCTTGGATTTATTTATTAGGACTGTAAGTACTGCTTTTGCAGTAAGGAAGAATACATTGCACCATGTTTTGAAAAATTTCATGAAAAATAATAAAAAGGCAAAGAAGGAGACTAGAATAAAATGTATGTGCAGACACTGATAGGTGCCTTCGTGTTTTGCAAATTCTCAAAAAAAAATTATGATCGTATCATATCAGCAGGATTTACTACTTCCAAGATCCTCTCGGACATACGTGATCCCTGATAATGGGTATCAAAAGCACGACTCATAACAAAAATTCTGAATTGGTCCTTTAATCAGCATGCTTTTCATTAGTGAAAACACGTGATATGAACAAAAAATTCAAAGCAGAAAATAATTGGTTCACAAAAGGGTTTTCAACTAAAAGAGATGGCACATATTTTTCATCTATAACATGGATAAAGTTTTGAAAAACATTAAACTTATTTAAAAATTTTAAATATATTTTTGCAGCTTATTTTAAAGAATAATTCAATGAAAGTGTATCATGTGAGCTACTTCTAAGGAGTGTTGATATTATAACACATAACTGAAGTGCTGTTTCAATACTTTTATTAGTGAAATTATGTTTGGAGATCAAGACACTCAAGGGGGTCTTCTATTTTATAAACTTCTGTTTCATCATGGCTTGATGTATCTCCAGTAACTAGTATCATTCATCACACATAGGAAACCTTAGTATGTTTGTGTGGTAATGTAAGTCATTAGGAGAGCAGTATGCACACACCTACATCACACACACAAAGTACCGTTATCATGTTCAAGAATTTTAAATATTGACATAATCAAGACCATAAAGTGTCTATTCAGTATCAAAAATAAAAATGAAATGGATAAACATGCTGAAGATCCATTCTCATTTCAAAATTCATTGCAGCAATTTTTAAACTAAATATACGATTAGAAAGGGTCATAACAAAGGAAGATGAGCATTATCTTTTTTGTAATAAATAAAGATAAATTTTAAAAAGGATAATAGGTATTATGGTATTTATTAAAATCTTCCCCATTCTTGGAAGTAGTTTTTAATTCATATATAAGTATAAGGAAATAAGATACATTTTACTAATCAGTCAGTATAAATTTTAGATTATATATATTTCTATGAATTTTACCAGACATAAGCATATTCTAGTTATAACTTCTTATTCTATATTAAAATATCCCCTGAATATTTTCATGAAATACAGACTATATGACAAAAGTCTGTGATATCCCAGTAGTACAGAAACAGGAGACGCAAAGTACCATTTATTGCCTAAGCACTGGAATAGCTCCATTTGCTGCAAGTAGATGAGAGGAATAAAAACACTGGACGCACAGAAGGAAACTGGTAGATTCTTTAGTGGTCCCAATTTTTCAATTCTCCTGGAATCCACAACTTTTGCCATATTACTTTACAATTCTTCCCACAAAAAGGGCAGAGTTTAATTCGTCACTCTTTGATTTTGCTTTAGTCATGTGACTTGCATTAGTCAAAGAAATAAGATAGAATTGACAGTAACATTGTACATTTTATGCTTCCTCGCTTGCCACTCTGCCATCATTATGAAAAGAACATGTCCTGAATAATCAGCTGGCTAGTCAAAAATGGAGGAGAGATAATGGGAACAAACCTGTCCTAATCACCCCACATACCTATGGACTGAGGGAGAGCCGTACAGCTAAACCCAGAGAAAAACATACAAAGTCCAGCTGAATTGCAAATATGCGAAAATAAATGCTTTTCTGTTGCATACACAAACATTTGTGGTGATTTTAAAAATAATATTATTTTGACAATGTTAACTGGCACAGAAGACAAATGCAAAAAATGGCAAGTCCATAGGCCCTTAGTTAATGTGGGAGGCTGACCAAACAAGAACTGAAGTAAGGTTCAAGAACTCAAGTCTTGATGGAAATCCTGTTCTGATCTCCTTGCCCAATGGGAGTAATTTTTCAGTGGTTATTAAAATATTTTAAACAAAGTTACTATGAGAAATGATTAAAATATCAGGGATTATACTGAAAGGTACGCATAGGGAAGGTTCTAAATTTTCTTTTTTTAATATAAGCCTGTCCTACATACCAAGGTGGAGACTACCCCACCAGCCTCAAAGCATGTCAGACTCAAAACTTTTGTTGTTAATTCTGGCTGTATGTTGTTTTTAGGTGCCATCAAGTCGATTCTGACTCATAGTGACCCTATGCACCACAGAACGAAACACTGCGCAGGCATGTGCAACACTTATAATCGTTGGTATACTTGAGCCCATTGTTGCAGCCACTGTGTCAATCCATCTCATTAAGGGTCTTCCTCTTTTTTGCTGACACCCTACATTACCAAGCATGATGTCCTTCTCCAGGGACTGATACCTTCTGACAACATGTCCAAAGTATGTAAGACGTAATCTTGCCATCCTTCCTTCTAAGGAGCATTCCAGTTGTACTTCTTCCAAGACAAATTTGTTTGTTCTTTTGGCAGTCCATGGTATATTCAATATTCTTTGCCAACATAATTCAAAGGCATCAATTCTTCTTCCGTCTTCCTTATTCACTGTCCAGCTTTCGCATGCATATGATGCGATTGAAAATACCGTGGCTTGCATCAGGTGCACCTTAGTCTTCACGGTGAATATCTTGGCTTTTTAACACTTTAAAGAGATCTTTTGCAGAAGATTTGCCCAATGCGATGTATCTTCTGATTTCCTGACTGCTGCTTCCATGGGTGTTGACTGTGGATCCAAGTAAAATGACATCCTTCGACAGCTTCAATCTTTTCTCCATTTATCAAGATGTTGCTTATTGGTCCAGTTGTGAGGATTTTTGTTTTCTTTATGTTGAGGTGTAACACATACTGAAGGCTGCGGTCTTTGATCTTCATCAGCAAGTGCTTCAAGTCCACTTCACTTTCAGCAGGCAAGCAATGTTGTGTCATCAGCAGATTGTTAATGAGTCTTCATCCAGTCCTAATGCCCCGTTCTTCTTCTAGCTTCTATATTCTAGCTTCTCAGATTATTTGCTCAGCATACAGATTGAATAGGTATGGTGAAAGGATGCAATCCTGATGCACTTCTTTCTTGACTTTAAAACACACAGTATGCCCTTGTTCTTTCTGAACACCTGCCTCTTAATCTGTGTACAGGTTCTTAATGATCACAATTTAAGTGTTCTGGAATTCCCATTTTTTGCAATGTTATCCATAATTTGTTATGATCCACACAATTGAATTCCTTTGCAAAGTCAATACAACACAAGTAGACATCTTCCGGTATTCTCTGCTTCTAGCCAGGATCCATCTGACATCAGTAATGATATACCTGGTTCCACATCCTCTTCTGAATCCAGCCTGAATCTCTGGCAGTTCCCTGTCTACATACTGCTACAGCTGCTTTTGAAAGATCTTCAGCAAAATTTTACTTGTGTGTGATATTAATGATATTGTTCGATAATTTCCACATTTGGTTAGATCACTTTCTTTGGAATAGACATAAATATAGATCTCTTCCAGTCGGTTGGCCAGGTAGCTATCTTCCAAATTTCTTGGCATAGATGAGTGAGCGCTTCCAGCACTGCATCCATTTGTTGAAACATCTCAATTGATACTACGTCAATTCCCAGAGACTTGTTTTTCACAAATGCCTTCAGTGCAGCTTGGAATTCTTTCTTCAGTACTATTGGTTCCTGATCATATGCTACCTCTTGAAATGGTTAAACGTTGACCTATTATTTTTGGCATAATGACTCTGTGTATTCCTTCCATCTTCTTTTGATGCTTCCTGAGTCTTTAATATTTTCCCCATAGAATCCTTCACTATTGCAACTCGAGGCTTGAATTTTTTCTTCAGTTCTTTCAGCTTGAGAAATGTTGAGCATGTTATTCCCTTTTGGTTTTCTATCTCCAGATCTTTGTACATGTCATTAAAACACTTTATTTTGTCTTCTCAAGTAGCCCTTTGAAATCTTCTGTTCAGCTCCTTTACTTCATTATTTCTTCCTTTTGCTTTAGTTACTCAGCGTTCAAGGGCAAGTTTTAGAGTCCGTTCTGACATCCATTTTGGTATTTTCTTTCTTTCCTGTCTTTTTAATGACGTTTTGCTTTCTTCATATATGATGTCCTTGATGTCACCCACAAATCGTCTGGTCTTTGGTTATTAGTGTTCAATGCATCAAATCTATTTTTGAGATGGTCTTTAAATTCAGTATATTCTCAAGGTTATACTTTGGGGAGTAATAGAAAATATTTATTAATTCCAAAAGAAGACAAAATAGGAGAATAAAATAATGTAAAACAGTTGGTCACATAGGAAGCAAATTTTATGGTGGCAGATATAAACCCTATTATATAAGTAATGGAATTAAATGTCATTGGATTCAATACTCCAACTGAAAAGCAAATATTTTATCAGGCTGAATTAAATAAATAAAATTTAAAAAAATTCCTACATATTGCTCACAAAAGAACTTAAAAGAAAATTTTTCTTTTATTGTACTTTAGATGAAGGTTTGCAGAAAAATAGTCTCTCCTTAAGCAGTCAGTATGCATAGTGTTTTATGACATTGGTTAACAACCCCACAACATGTCAATACTCTCCCTTCTCACCATTTCATGTACAATTCAATGAAATCAATTACATTCTTCCAGTTGTGCTACTATTCTCACTATCATTTTCCAATTTGTTCTATCACCATTATCTTCAGCTAACTGTCCCCTAGGCTTCCCATCAAAACCTTGGAGTTGCTGTGGTCAGTTTGAGCTCACATAGACAATCCTTTTTTTTTTGTACCTTAGATAAAGGTTTATGGAACAAATAGTTTCTTATTAAACAGTTAGTACACATATTGCCCTATGACAATGCTTAACAAACCCATAACATGTCAACCCTGTCCCTTCTCAAGCTTGGGTACCCTGTCACCAGCTTTCCTGTCCCCTCCTGCTTTCTAGTGCTTATCCCTGGATTGCTGTGCCTCATTAGTTTTGTTTAATTGTGCTATCCAATCCCTGGCTGAAGGGTGAACCTTGGGAGTGACTTCAGCACTGAGCTAAAAGGGTTTCCCGGGGCCATACTCTTGGGGTTTCTCCAGTCTCTGTCAGGCCAGTAAATCTGGTCTTTTTTTTTTTTTTTGTGAGTTAGAATTTTGTTCTACTTCCTTCTCCAGCTCCGTCCAGAACCCTCTGTTGTGATCCCAGTCAGAGCAGTCAGTGGTGGTAGCCAGGCAACATCTAGATGTACTGGACTCAGTCTGGTGGAGGCCTTGGTAGCTGTGGTCCATTAGTCCTTCGGACTAATCTTTTCCTTGTGTCCTGTTCTCTTCATTCTCCCTTGCTCCCGAAGGGATGAGACCAGTGGAGTATCTTAGATGTCTGCTCACAGATTTTTAAGACCCCAGACACTACCCACCAAGGTAGAATGTAGAACATTGTCTTTATAAACAGTGTTATGCCAATTGAGCTAGATGTCCCCCGAGACTATCGTCCCCATAGCCCTCTGCCCAACAGTTCAGTCACTCAGGGAGTTTGGATGTGTCTATGGAGCTTCCATGACCTTTCCTTGTATAAGTTGTGCTGGTTTCCCCAGTATTGTGTACTGTCTCACCCTTCACCCAAGATACCACTTATCTATTGCCTATTTAGTACTCCCCCCCCCCACACACCTCCCATCCCTGGTAACCAACAAAGATTGTTACTTTGTGTGTGAACTTTTTGATGGGTTTTTACAATAGAGGTCTCATACAATATTTGTCCATTTGTGATTGACTTATTTCACACAGCATAGTGTCCTCCAGTTTCATCCATGTTATGAGATGCTTCACGTATTCATCATTGTTCTTTCTCGTTGCATAGTACTCCACTGTGCGTATGTACCATAGTTTGTTTATCCATTCACCTGTTGATGGGCAACTAGGTTGTTTCCGTCTTTTTGCTATTGTGAACAATGCTGCCATGAACATAGGTGTGCATAAGTCTATTCGAGTGATGACTCTTATTTCTCTAAGATGTATTCCTAGGAGTGCGATTGCTGTGGCTTTCTAAGTAAGTGCCATATCATTTTCCAAAATGATTGTATCATTTTGCATTCCCACCAGCAGTGCATAAGAGTTCCGATCTTCCCCCAGCACCCTTCAACATTTGTGATTTCCAGTGTTTTTGATTCGTGCCAGTAATGCTGGGGTGAGATGGTATCTCATCGTGGTTTTAATTTGCATTTCTCTAATGGGTAGTGATTGCAAACATTTCCTCATGTGTCTGTTGGCCGCTTGAGTGTCTTCTTTGGTGAAGTGTCTGTTCATTTTCTTTGCCCATTTTTTAATAGGATTATTTGTCTTTTTGTTGTAGAGGTGTTGGATTTTCTTGTAGATTATGGAGGTTAGATCTTTGTTTGACTTGTAATGTCCAAAAAATTTTTCCCAGTCTGTAGGTTCTTTTTACTGTTTTGGTGAGCATAGGTGTTTGATTTTTAGATGATCCCGGTTACCTAGCTTATCTTTTAGGGTTTGTGTGTTCATAGTTATGGTTTGTATCCTGTTAATGCCGTGTATTAAGTCCTGTAGCATTGGTCCTATTTTTAATTCTATGAACTTTATAGTTTTTGGCTTTATATTTAGGTCTTTCATCCATTTTGAACTAGTTTTTGTATGTGGTGTGAGGTATGGATCCTGTTTCATTTTTTTTGCAGATGGCTATACAATTTTGCCAGCACCATTTGCTAAAAAGACGGTCTTTTCCCCATTTGGGCCCTTGCTGAAGATCAGGTGAAAGTAGGTGGATGGATTTACATCCGGGTTCTCAATTCTGTTCCATTGGTCAATGTATCTGTCGTTGTACCAGTACCAGGCTCTTTTGACTACCATAGCTGTATAGTAGGTTCTGAGGTCAGGTAGTTTGAGTCCTCCAACTTTATTTTTCTTCTTCAGTAGTGCTTTACTTGTTCAGGACTTCTTCCCTTTCCATATAAAGTTAATGATTAGTGTTTCCATCTCTTTGAAGAATGTTGTTGGTATTTGGATAGGATTGTGATTTATTTGTAAATTGCTTTGGGTAGAATTGTCATTTTTACAATGTTGAGTCTACCTACCCATGAGCATGGTATGTTTTTCCATTTATGTAAATCCCTTTGGGTTTCTTGCAGTAGTGTTTTGTAGTTTTCTTTGTATAGGTCTTTTACATCCCTGGTTAGATTTATTCCTAAGTATTTTATTTTTTTAGGGGCTATTATAAATGGTATTGTTTTCCTGATTTGCTTTTCATCATTCTCCTTATTGGTGTATAGGAACCCAACTGATTTTTGTATGTTTATCTTCTATCCTGCTACTTTGCTGAATGTTTCTATTAGTTTCAGTAGATTTCTCATGGAGTCTTTAGGGTTTTCTATGTATAGTATCATATCATCCACAAACAGGGACAGTTTAACTTCTTCCTTACCAATTTGGATGCCCTTTATTTCTTTTTCTTACCTTATTGCTCTAGCTAGAACTTCCAACACAATGTTAAATAAGAGTGGAGATAAAGGGCATCCTTGTCTTGCTCCTGTTCTCAAGGGGAATGTTTTCAGCCTCTCTCTGTTAAGAATGATGTTGGCCATTGCTTTTGTATAGATGCCCTTTCTTATGTTGAGAAATTTCCCTTCTATACCTATTTGATTGAGAGTTTTTATCAGGAATGGGTGTTGGACTTTGTCAAATGCCTTTTCTGTGTCAACTGAGATAATCATGTGATTCTTTTCTTTCCTTTTATTTATGTGGTGGATTATGTTGGTTGATTTTCTAATGGTGAACCATCCTTGCATACCTGGTTTGAATCCTACTTGGTCGTGGTATATTATTTTTTGGATATGATGTTGAATTCTATTGGCTAGATTTTTGTTGAGAATTTTTGCATCTATATTCATGAGAGATATTGGTCTGTAATTTTCTTTTTTTGTGGCGTCTTTGCCTGGTTTTGGTATCAGTGTTAAGCTGGCTTCATAGAATGAATTTGGAAGTGTTGCTTCCTTTTCTGTGCTCTGAAATAGCTTGAGTAGTACTCGTACAATCTCTTCTGTGAATGTTTTGTAGAATTCTCCAGTGAAGCCATCTGGGCCAGGGCTTTTATTTGTTGGGAGTTTTTTTTATTACCTTTACAATCTCTTCTCTTGTTATGGGTCTGTGCTGATTTTCAGCATCACTTTGTTGTAGTTTAGGTAGGTGGTATGTTTCTAGAAATTTATCCATTTCCTCTAGGTTTTCAAATTTGTTGGAGTATACTTTTTCATAATATTCTGTTATGATCCTTTTTATTTCAGTTGGGTCTGTTGTAGTGTCCGCCATTTAATTTCTTATTTGGGTTATTTGCATCCTCTCCTGTTTTTCTTTTGTCAGTCTGGCCAGTGGTTTGTCGATTTTGTTGATTCTTTCAAAGAATCAACTATTGGTTTTGTTGATTCTTTCTATTGTTTTTCTGTTCTCTATTTCATTTATTTCTGCTCTGATCTTTATTATTTCCTTTCTTCTGGTAGCTGTGGGCTTTTTTTGGTGTTCTCTTTCAATTTGTTTAAGTTCTGTAGTTAATGGTTTGATTTTGTCCCTTTCTTCATTTTTGATGTGTGCATCTATTGCTATAAATTGTCCTCTGAGAACTGCCTTTGCTGTGTCCCAAAGCTTTTTGTATGATGTGTTTTCATTCTCATTTGATTCTAGGAATTTTTTGGTTCCGTCTCTGATTTCTTCTGTTACCCAGTGATGTGTAAGCAGGGTATTATTCCGTTTCCATATAATTAATTTTTTTTCCTTGCTCTTTGTATTGTTAATTTCTACATTGATGGCAATGTGGTCAGAGAAGATACTTTGAATTATCCGAGCATTATGGATCTTGTTGAGGGTTGTTATGTGGCCTAAGATGTGGTATATTCTGGAGAACATTCCATGTGCATTGGAAAAGAATGTGTACTTTGCAGCTGTTGGATAGAGTGTTCTATACATGTCTATGAGGTCAAGTTGGCTGATTGTGCCCTTTAGATCTTCTGTATCTTTGCTGAGTTTCTTCTTAGTTGTTCTGTCCTGTTACTGAGTGTGGTGTGTTGAAGTCTCCTACTATTATTGTGGAACTGTCCATTTCTCTTTTCAGTGTTGTTAGAGTTTGTTTTATGTATTTCGGAGCCTTGTCATCGGGTGCATGTTTATTATGGTTGTCTTCATGGTTGATCGTCCCCTTAATCATTATATAGTGTTATTCTTTGTCTTTTATGGTGGATTTTGTTTTAAAGTCTATTTTTTCTGAGATTAGAATTGCCACTCCTGCTCCTTTTTGGTAGTTGTTAGCTTGATATATTTTTTTCCAACCTTTGACTTTTAATAAATTCACATCTTTGTTTCTAAGGTGTGTCTCTTGTAGAAAACATATTGATGGATCCTGTTTTCTTATCCATTCTGTCACTCTCTGTCTCTTTATGGGTACATTGAGTCTATTTACATTCAGTGTAATTATTGATAGATGTGAGTTTTTTGCTGTCATGTTGTAGTACTTTTTTTTGTGGTGCTGATGTTTTCTTTGTTCTTCTTACTCTCCTGTGCTGAGTTACTTTTGTTTGTGGATTTTTTTTCATTTCTTTTGTTTTTGTAGGTTTTGTTTTTGCTGAGATTTTATGGTTTTCCTCTTTATTTTGATGAGCATGTTTGTTAACTTTCTTTGTGGTTACCATGAAATTTACCCTTATCTTTCTAAGTTTGAAGCAGTCTATTATTACTTGGTATCATCTTGCCTTCCTCTCCATTAGAAGGTTTTTTACCTCTACCGTTTATTCCCTCTTTTATTGTTCTGCTGTTGTTGTCATTTTTGATTAACTGTTCTGATTCCCTGTTTTATTTCGTTTGGTTTTGGACAGTCCTTGAGATTTCATTTCTTAGATTGCTATCTGGCTGGTACGATACTGTGTCCTAGATTCTGCCTGTGAGTTGAAGTTGTTTGTTCTCAGATCAAAGAACTCCCTTTAATAATTCTTGTAAGTTTGGTTTGGTTTTTACATATTCCCTTAATTTCTGTTTATCTGGAAATGACCTAATTTCACCATCATATTTGAATGAGAGTTTTGCAGGATATATTATTATTCTTGGCTGGCAATTTTTTTGTTTCAAGGTTTTATATATGTCATCTCATTGCCTTCTTGCCTGCATGGTTTCTGCCAAATAATCTGAGCTCACTCTTATTGTTTCTCCTCTGTATGCAACTTCATGTTTTTCACGAGCTGCTCTCAAGATTCTTTGTCTTTGGTTTTGTCGAGTGTGATTATGATATGCCTTGGTGATTTTCTTTTGGAGTCTATCCGATATGGGGTTTGTTGAGCTTCTTGGATGGCCAACTTTTAATCTTCCATGATATTGGGAAAGTTTTCTGTCAACAGTTCTTCAGTGATCCTCTCTGTGTTTTCTGTTTTCTCCCCCTGTTCTGGAATGCCAATCACTCGTAAATTTTTGCTTTTAATTGTGTCCCACATAACTCTCAGGGTCTCTTCATTTTTCTTTTTTCTGAGTTTTCCTGAAACAAGAGTTGTATCCAAGTGTTTGTCTTCAATTCCACTGATCCTGTCTTCCACTGTTTCAAACTTGCTCCTCAGCACTTCTATGACACCGTCCATTTTTGAAATGTTGTTGATTATCTTTTGGATTTCTAATTGTTGTTTTTGTATAATTTCTAGTTGTGAATTTATTTTGGCATTTTGTTCCTGCATTATTTTCCTGAATTATTCCAATTTTTGGTCTGTATTTTCCATGAATTTTTCTATTTTTTCCTCATTTTTGTCTGCTTTTTGCTTCAGCTCTTGGAGAATTCTGAGTATTAGAGATTTGAATTCCCTGTCAGGTATTGCTGGTGCATTTTCATCCCCTGGAAAGTCATCTGGTGTTTTATTTTTGATTCCTACTGGAACCATCCTGTCCTATTTTTGTAAATGTTTTGATATTGTCTGCTGTCTTCAGGGCATTAAGTAGTTATTTTGCTCATTTATCGATTGTAGATTTGTTTGTTTTGTCCCTTTTTTAAAAAAAAAATTGACTATGTCTGAGCAGGCGGGCTGTGTTTTCTTTGTTGTTTGCTCTTCTATGGGCATGATACTTTTCACCACCTTCTCCAATTGGCACGGTCAGTAGCTCAGGTATGGTACAGCAGTGCAGGTCTAACTGAAGAGGGTTTACTGGGATAGGTTGTTTGTGGCACTTACTACAGCCACCAGGGTGGGTTGGTAATCAGTGCAGGGCAGGTTCCAATAGGCCATGTCTGTGCTGCTTGGTGGTGTGATGTTAAGCGCATGTTGCAGGTAGGCAGGATGTAGGGGGGAGATTGTTATGTGTGGAGCTAAGATGGATATGGGAGAGAGGAGAGAGGAACAGCAGCCAAAAACATACAAACAAACAAAAAAGAGTGTTAGGGGAGCTTGCTGTTGGAGTGGAGAGATAAAAGACTATGAAATGTAGAAAAACAAAAAGGGAAAGAAGAAAAAGAAAAGAATGAATAAATAAAAATCAGAAAGGAAAAAGAACAGCAAAGCTCCCAGGGATCCCACCAGTGCAGCTATGAGGTCTGGAAAAGTTGTTCTAAGGTGTTGCAGTACAGCCTCGCTAGAAGGTGTGGAGGTATTCAGCACCAAGTATTCAGGGAACAGAAAGAGAAGGAAGGTATAGAGAGATGAGAAGCTGAGTAATGAAGAAAGACAAAAAGGGGAAAAGAAAACAAAACAAATTAAAAAAAGAAGAAAAAGAAAAGCCCCCCAAAAAACAGAAAAAGAAAAAAGAAATGCCCTCAGGGGTCCCTTTTTGTGTCTGTGCAAGCTGAGGGGGTAGGTTCTAAGCTGCACAGCATGGCCCGGCCAGAACAGGCTCCCAATTCAAGAAAAGGAAAAGAAAACAAACAAAAGCCCTGAGATACCACCAGCATGGCAGCCCAGACCGGGAAGCAATTCCACACTCGAACGGAGCTCTGCAGCCCCTCAGGAACAAGGAAAGATGGCACATGGAGCCAGGTATTTGAGCGAAAGGAGGGGGAGATGGTGAGAGGTAAGGAAGAAATCAAAAGAAGCTGAAAAAAACAACACCAGCAGCCAAGCAATGGCATTCAGATAGCTGGCCAGTGTAGGTGGGTGGAATCCAAGCAGTTGGTGCTTCTCAGACAAGAGACCTTTGCCGCGGGAAGCAGAGGAGGCCAGGTAGGGGTGAAGAAGGGTGGGGAGTGGAAAAGTGTATATCACAAATTACCAGTTGTTTTGTCTCCCACTGGAAGATCTGTGAAGCTGCTTTCTCGTATCCCCTATTTGCTGGTGTCTGATAGGAGTCCAAGATAGAAGAATATTTTTAATGATAAATTATTTTTCTTAATTCTTTAACAATAATTTGTCTATCCTTTCTTTCTCTCTTTCTTATCTTAGCCTCAAAGAATCAAGATGCAAATGTTATGATGAAATGCCAAAGCTGTAACTTAGAGCCACATTTCAACTGTAACTATCTCTGGTTGCCTCTCTTGTTATTTGTGCCTCATAAATATTAATCTCATTTCAATAGCTCTAGTGTACCTTTCCCCTTTATTATAACATTTAAGTGAAATTAGGCAAAGTAGATAATAAATAAATAAATAGTAAGATATTTGCAAAGAATTCAGCCTGTATCTTAGATCCATATCCTGCAGTCTATCTTGCAGTTACTGTACGTCATCTGGGTGTTTCTAGGGGGTGCAAATGGTTAAGCGCTGGGTTACTAACCAGGAAGCTGGTGGTTCAAACCCACCCAGAGGTGCCTCAGAAGGAAGACCAGCAATCTATTTCTGAAAGTTTACAGCCTTGAGAACCCTATGGACTGTAGTTCTACTCTGCAACATGTGGGGTTGCCATGAGTCAGAATCAACACAACAGCAACTGTTTTTTTGTCATTTGTGTTACCTGTGCATCTGAATAGCTCTTACTGTGTGCTATCCTCCTGGATCAGATCTTCCATTATACTTTCTAAATCTTTTTGGCAAATATTGGCATATAATATGTGCTGAATAAATATTGGTTGGATTAATAAATTAGGGAATGAATTCTATTAGTGGCTATAAAACCATACTCTAACCAGAGAATGGCACATCCTATTCTGTAAAAGTATGTGTGGTGACTACTCTCCTTGTAATAGATTTCAACAATGAAGAAATCCTCACAAATACCATTTTGCTGTTGATTTTCCTCACAAAGAGACTATGAAGAGTTGACTTGTGGATTTACTTACCCTAAAGCCCCCCAGTTTCTTTTTTCTTCTTTATGTGAAATTATTTAAGTTTTACCAATAATACAAGAGATTTTACAAACCTTTCTTGTGTGTGTGTGTGTGTGTGTGTGTGTGTGTGTGTGTGTGTGTGTACATAAAAAACAAGAGAGAGGAAGATAGAGAGACAGAGTGAAGCACAGAGAGACAAAAAGAGAGATGGAGAGACAGAAAGACAGAGGTAGAGGGAATAATAGAAGTAGATATTTTACCTTGTCAGGAGGTTGGTTAAATCTAAATCCTTAGAGCTCTGTATTTGAAAAACAAAAAAACTACAAGTGGGCATCTCAGCATGTCCAACTCATGGGTTGCTTCCAAAGCAATTAATTCTCAGTAGGGTGCAAGTAAATTCATTAAAGCAGAGAATTGTATTGCCTCTGAGGATTTGTGAGAAGGTTCAGATCTTTTAGAAGAGTAACAGCTGAATGAGCGAGTAAAGCCAATTGTAACTTTTTGAGTTTCTCACTTATAATTCAGGTTGATTCAGGGTGAGATACAATTATGGTAAAGGGTAACAGTTATTTTATATTTACAGCAGAGTAGAAACACTGTAGCTTATTTGTGTATATGTACCCATCTTTTCTTTGATTGATGTCATAGATTAAATCAGAGAGACAAATGGAATCGATCAATTTTTTAATTAAAAAAAAAGGCTGGAGCAGGAAATGAGTTTACTGCAAGCCTCCTTTGGAACCCTGGTACTTTTATGATTAGCTCTAAGCAGGAGTGAATCTGTGGTTGCAGGAGTGAGTGTGTGGGTACCTAAGGAAGTGTGTGTACGCAAGTGTGGAGGGTGGGTAAAAATGACTTAGTCAGCTTCCATGAACGCTAATACATGTTTCTATCACCTCTGCTTTTTTTTTATAGCGGCAGTTTTAATCTCTTCAGTGACAAAGTCGAACATGAAAAGATATGTGTCATTGGAGAGTCTGATTCTAATGACATATTGGTTCCGTTAAAAAAAATCACCAGAACTGTCTACTATTATTACTATATGTAATTTTACTTAATATTATTTTTTAATTTAGATATATCTAATTTTATTTTGTATGTAAAAACTCAGCTGTTATGTGATAGAAAATTATATTTAATCTAATCATTATTTATTTTAAACATTATATTAACAGTACTATAAAACCAAGACCAAACCCATTGCCATCAAATCAATTCTGACTCAGCTACCCTATAGGATAGAGTAGAGCAGCCCCCGGGGTTCCAAGGCTGTAATCTTTATGGAAACAGACTGCCACATCTTTCTCCTGTGGAGCAGCTGGTGGGTTCGAACCACCAAGCTTTCAGATAGCAGCCTAGCTCTTAACCACTTTGCCACCAGTGTTCTTTAGCAACATTATAGGCAGTATGAAATATTTAATGATTTTATTTCAGATATTTGGTAGTTACTTATATATGCCTGCACACCTAATTCAAAACTGAAAAGAAAAAGACATTTTATGTAGGATTTTAAAGAGACAAAATGGTTACAAGATAAAAAATAATAGGTGCAAATATTGAATGAGTATTTAAATGCAGACTCTGCCATTCCAACTTCATGATGCATTTAACCTTCATTATTACCCGCTTTTCTGTGATAATATAAGACACAAGCACTATATATAAGTATAGATAGACAGACAGACAGACAGACAGATAGATAGATAAAGAGATACAAATGTGGGTCAAGATAAATAATAAAGCTGCTGTAGATCTACCAGTGACCCTGGTTCCATGAAAGAAAAAAAAAGCAACTGTTTAGATAACACGTATTAGACAGGTCTTGCCTCAGTATTTTTGGTGGAGATTGGTTAACTTTGCTGTCACTTTCACTACTACAATCATTTGGTCCTAAAGAGCCTGCAAATCCACCTGTCTGGCTCAAGGCAAAATTGTTATGTGAATGCAGAATTTATTTTTAGTCCTTATCTATACTTTCTTTACCATTCAATTTTTTCCCTCAGGCACCCAGTGGTCTTATGCTGCTGCTCTCTCCTGTCACTCTAGAGGACAGTGACAACTCACTTTCTTCAAAGAAAGGCTACAGGGATTTAGGGATTTAGTGCACATAATGTATAACTCCTTCTAGATATAGTTACCTTATAAAGGAGGGTGGCCAGAGCGCTATAGCTTCATTCAAAGAATGGTAATACCTCAAGTAATAGTTTGTGCATTTTTTTAAAAAAGCAGAAATTGTCCCACTCCTCATCAAATAATGGCATGCCTTTTTGTAGAGACAAGCTAATGTCTAACTATGAGCTTTTTGGATCCAGCTAGGCCCCAGAAAGAGGCCAACATATTAATTAAAATACATCTTCTTATTTTTGGACTCAATGTTGAATTAGTGCCATTACCAACTAACTCATTTATGCATACCTTGACACCATAAGTTCACAGTTAGTCAGGTTCTTCTAGGTTTACCGAGTAATCTTCCAAGTACCTAGCACAGTAAGCTTTTGATAAATACTTGTCGATGAAGCTACCCGGCACCAAAATAATTGACCTAAGTTGTCACTTATGGTTCCCCAGACACTTGTGCTTAATTGCTTTCAATTATCTTAGCCCGTGTCTACCCAAGCACAATGAAGTGGTGAGTCAAGCAATTGTCTTGTGAGTGTGATCAATATAGAAATTCAATACGGATAATTAAGGTACCCCCCAACTCACTTTTTTCTTAGTAACAAGCTTTCCTTTTGCCAGAATTGTTCAGATGATTGCCTCAACTGTCTGTTTTACTTTGCATCCACAGACATAGGTCCGTAACTACCCTAACAGACAATGGAAAAATTGGAATGGTCAGTGCAGTTCACAGACAGATCACCACCTAGTTCATTCATCTATAGGGCTTCTGGATAAATCAGGATGACTGGTCTTGGAAAATTGCATTGATTAGTTTTGCCTCCTCACAGCCGTTGTCTGTAGGACATGGAAATTTAGTCATGGCTTTGTGTTCCTGAATGGTTTTGTATTCACCATTCTCCCCTCTACTTACGTTAGCTTGCACCAGAGGAAAGATATGACAAGTAACTGATTAATTGGATTGTGCAAATAGCCAGCGGGAGCTATTTTGGACCTCAAATGGGTATATTCAGAAGATGAAAACAAAAATAAACTACAAACTCTTTGAATATCATCAGGCTACTAAAGAAAGGAGTTCAGTTTCATTATAAAAAAATATATTCTTTTTAAGGAAACATTTCACCTCAATTATTGAAATGAGCTTTTTGTGCATAGCAGAAACATAAAAAATATTTGATTTATTTAGCTTAAAATGTTTGATAAATGTCCACATTCTTGATGTTTCATTGTCCGTATATTTCCTTTCTAAAATTTTGACTATCTGTACAAAAATTTCTATGGGCCACTGGATTGTAATTTTATTTTCCCTGTAGCTTTATGCTTCTCCTAACCAGACTAGTTAAGTTACAGGCTTTTTTTTTTTTTTTAGGAAAAGACTTAAAAGATACAGTTGCTTTTAAAGAAAATGGATTTTGGTGGGATTACTTAAAAAAAAAGAAAGTTAAAAAAAAAAGAGGTGGAAAGAACACAGAAAAGTATAATAAAAAAAAAAAATCTGAGCAGATTACATGAATCTTCTTTCTTTTTGCAGCTATTCAAATGTTTCAGAGTCATATTTGTTTACACATGGCCCCCAAAACATTTTTACTTCTTTGGAAAAAGAGTTTATATGATTTTTGGCTATCTACTTGCTTTGCAATGCTATACTTTAATGGTATGTTTATAGAAGAATTAGAAACACATGTAAGGACTTTCCCCTTAAAATATAGATAGGCTTATATTTAAGGAAAATATCCTTGGAAAAATAGATTCATTTTAAATGAATTCAGTCACATTAAACTTAGCTTAAGATAACTATTGAACCTCCACAAAACATGACATTGTTTCCTTTTGCATATGCGAGGGGAAAATTTGTGAAGAAAGAAAACGAGGAGCAAGTTTATCAAAATTAATGCCAATCTTTGGGTTTTTTAAAAAATAATTCTCCACCTCAAATTTTTGAGCTATTTAATAATTCCTCACCTCATCCTAACTCACCTCCAAAGTTCTAAGTTTATATTTTATCTCCATACAAACACTGAAATTTAACGTATCCACTGTTAAGAAATATCTATCAAATGAAAAAAAATGGCTTCTTATAATTCAACCTCAAAGTGATTTGTTTTTCCTTTTAATAATTATTTTGCCTGACATTTTTCAAAAAATTGCCTCAGCATACACTTTATTTTGGCTGTGTATGCCCAGCCAGAGATGGATTTCCCTGTGAAGCTGATGATTATCAAAGCGTATGTAATACAAGGCAAGGACCAGCCTGGCACAATCCAGATAATTCCTATCATAAATAGAAATGCTTTACTGACTGCTTTAAACAGAAGTCATTTTGTGTGTAAACAAAGCTTTGCCAACACGAAATCATTAAAGAAAGAGAATTTTATTGTTGTATTATTTTAACAGCTCACTACTCTCAGACAGTATTCCAAATCACCATAGAATGCTGATCTGTTAGATGGTAAACATGACATAGGATGCTGTAGAATGAAAGTAATGCAAGAATTATTTATATTTAACAAAATTTTATTTATTTCAAACTATAAATCCACTGATTCTTCTTGGCCTAACTCTGTTTGGCTTGCTGTGTTTAGTAACCAACTGAGTGTTTGAACAGAGCAACCCATTAAAAACAATAATGGACCTAAACAACTTACGCACTTGAATATCAAAGCATGCATATTATGCCATTCTAGGAAAACCACGGAGACCAGCTGCGGAGGATTACTGCCTTTAGCAAAACTCAGTGAGTAGTATGTTAAAGATTGAAAAATGCAGAGAGAATAAGCTAATGAGAATTTTTATCAGTGGACTAAAGTAAAATTTTGAATGTCACCAAGTCTATGAAAAAAAAGATCTCTTCATTAATGAAGGAGAAACTTAAAGATGGGTTTTTAAATGAACTAATAAATAATCCAATATGTCTATTCTATCTGGAAGGTGGAAATATTTGTTCAATAATGTCACACTGTTATTTGAAATTGGCCATGTTGAGTGTATTTACACGATGGCAATAGGCAAATGGTACAAACCAGGGCTTCATTTACTGTTTTGTTGAATATATAGTCTTAAGAAAATGGTGGCGAAAATGTTATTAATGCAGATTAAACTTAAAAACTTGTCATGCATATAGCTGTTACATTATGAATGTCATAAATATGAAGAAAAAATTCTTTCAGTGTACAAAAATTTTTGTATGATTCACCAAGGTATTAATTTATGCCATCAACAAATAAGTGAAGTTCCAACGTAAATCTTTTTTTTAACATATTACTGTTAATGAATTATCAATCATTATTCATGTCAGAACTATACTTATTCATCAACTGCAAACATATATTGCCTATGTCTGTAAAATATTGGCAAAAGTAAGTAAAAGCCTTCTATGAAAATCAATTGGGTATATGTTGTTTTTGTTGTTAGGTGCTGTCGAGTGGACTCCAATTCATAGCTACCCTATCTACAATAGAACAAAACACTTCCCGGTCCTGTGCCTACATCACAATTGTTGCTGTTTCAGCCCATTGTTTCCGCCACTGGGTCAATCCATCTCATTGATGGTGTTCTTCTTTTTTTGCTGACCCTCTGCTTTATTGAGCATGATGTCCTTCTCCAGGGACTGGTCCCTCCTGATAACATGTCCAAAGTATTGAGATAGTCTCATTATCCTCACTTCTAAGGAGCGTTCTGGCTGTACTTCTTTCAAGACAGATTTGTTCATTCTTCTGGCAGTCATGGTATATTCAGTATTCTTCACCAACACCATAATTCAAATGTGTCAGTTCTATTTCAGCCTTCCTTTTTCATTGTCCAGCTTTAGCATGCACATGAGATGGTTGAAAAGACGATGACTTGGGTCAGGCACACCTTAGTCATCACAATGACATCTTTGCTTTCTTCATGTATGATTGATGTCATCCATAACTTGTCTGGTCTTCAGTCATTGGTGTTCAGTGTGCTAAATTTATTCTTGAGATAGTCTCTAAATTCAGGTGGTATATATTCACAGTTGTACTTTGGCTCCCTTGGACTTTTTTTAATTTTCTTTGACTTCAACTTGAAATTGTATATAAACAATTGATGCTCTGTTCCACAGTCAGCCCCTGGCTTTTGTTCTGACTGATGACATTGAGCTTCTCCATAGTCTCTTTCCACAGATGCAGTCTATTTGATTCTTGTTTATTCCATCTGTCATGATCCACATGTATACTTGCCATTTGTGCTGTTGAAAAAAAAGTATCTACAATCAACAAGTCATTGATCTTGCAAAATTCTATTATTTGATCATTAGAGTTTTTTCTGTCACAAAAGCTATATTTTCTTACTACTGATCCTTAGTCTTTGTTTCCAGCTTTCACATTCCAATCACCTGTTATTATCAATACATCTTGATTGCATGTTTGCTCAATTTTAGACTCAGAAGTAGGTAAGAATTTCAATTTCATCATCTTTGGCATTACTAGTTGGTGTGTAAATTTGAATAATAGCCAGATTAACTGGTCTTCCTTTTGAAGGTATGCGGGTAATATCATTTACAGCATTGTACTTCAGGATAGATCTCAAGATGTTCTTTCTGAATATGAATGAAATAATGCTCCTCTTCAATTTGTCAATTTTGGCATAGTAGATCATACAATTTTCTGATTCAAAATGGCCAATACCAATCCATTTTAGCTTACTAATGCCTAGGATATCAATATTAAATCATTACATTTCATTTTTGATGAATTCTAATTTTCCTTTATTCATACTTCATGCAGTCCATGTTCTGATTAATAATGGACGTTTGCAGCTGTTACTTATCATTTTAAGTTGTACCACATTAGCAAA
Organism: Dugong dugon; assembly: GCA_030035585.1. NCBI lineage: Eukaryota > Metazoa > Chordata > Mammalia > Sirenia > Dugongidae > Dugong > Dugong dugon. Next base: position 114,597,979 of record CM057460.1, read on the forward strand.
TGAAGGTACTAAAAGCATTACTCCGTCCTCCTCATTAAGGTCAACTCTACTTGAGGTGAAGGGATACATTGTGAAAGGATATCCTTTCACTGTATATATTCATTCTGTATGCTGAGCAAATAATCTGAGAAGCTGGACTATATGAAGAGGAATGGGGCATCAAGATTGAAGGAAGACTCACTAACAACCTGTGATAAGCAGATGACACAACCTTGCTTGTGGAAGAAAAGAAGACTTGAAGCACTTATTGATAAAGATCAAAGACTATAGCCTTCAGTATGGATTACATTTCAACATAAAGAAAACAAAAATTCTCACAACTGGACCAATAAGCAACATCATTATAAATGGATAAAAGATTGAAATTGTCAAGGATTTCATTTTACTTGGATCCATAATCAATGCCCATGGAAGCAGCAATCAAGAATCAACCGACGTATTGCAATGGGCAAATCTGCTGCAAAAGACCTCTTTAAAGCGTTAAAAAGCAAAGATGTTAGATTGAGGACTACCGTACACCTGACCCCAGCCATGGTATTTTCAATTGCTCATACTCATGTGAAAGCTGGACGGTCAGTAAGGAAGACCAAAGAAGAATTGATGCCTTTGACTTATGGTGTTGATGAAGAACATTGAATATACCAAGGACTGCCAAAGAACAAACAAATCTGTCTTGGAAGAAGTACAGCAAGAATGCTCCTTAGAAGTGAGGATGGCAAGACTTTGTCTCACATATTTTGGACGTGTTATGAGGAGGGACCAGTCCCTGGAGAAGGACATCATGTTTGGTAAAGTAGAGGGTCAGCAAAAAAGTGGAAGACCCTCAAGGAGATGGATTGACACAGTGGCTTCAAAGATGGCCTCAAGCATAGCAACCATTGTGAGGATGGCACAGGACTAGCAGTGTTTTGTTTTGTTGTACATAGGGTCGCTGTGAGTTAGAACCACCTCGTCATCGCCTAACAACAGCAACAACAAAAACAACTCTTTGAGGAGGCCGCGCTTCCTTAGTCGTATTTTTTTTTCTTTTTCTTTATGTGAAAGTTTACAGAGCAAATTAATTTCTCATTCAACAATATATACACAAATTATTTTGTGACATTAGTTGTAATCCCTGCAATGTGTCAACACTCTCCCCTTCTACACTCTGGGTTCCCTGTTTCCATTTGTCCACTTTTCCTCTCCCTTCCTGCCTCCTTATCTTTGCTTTCGGGCAGGTTTTCCCCTTTTGGTCTCATTTACATGATTGAGCTAAGAAGCATGTTCCTCATGTGTTATTGTTTCTTTTATAGACCTGTGTAATCTTTAACTGAAGGGTGAGCTTCAGAAGTGCTTAAGTTGTATTCTGAGTGCCTTTCAACCTGAGAGGATCATCTTCCTACAATATATTGGACAATGGTCCTTTCTTATCCATAAAGTTTTCATTGATTAATTTTTTTTTTTAGAATTAGATTTCCAGGTCCTTTTCCTAGTTTGTCTTAGTCTGGAAGCTCTGCTGAAACCTTTTCACCATGGGTAACCCTGCTAGTATTTGAAATATCAGTGGCATATCTTCTGGCCTCACAGCAACATGCAAGCCACCATTGTACAGCAAACTGACAGACAGGGCAAGTATAGCATGACAAACTCGTTGGTATATTTTCCTAAGTGAAACTGTATGCATTTGAAAAGTTTGATGAAGAGAAGTGACATGATGTTACTTAACATTTTCAAAGAGTTTCTTAGGCCAATGTGTTACGAATACACTGTAGGGGTGCAAAGGTAGAAGCAAGGAGATTTGTTTGTTATGAATATATTGTCCTAATCTAATAAAGTGATGAAAGAGGCTTGGATGGTAGTAGTAAAGATAGAGAGAAGTGGCTATATTTTGATATATTTTGAAGATAAGGTAACTAGAAAGAAAGTGCTGACGGATGTGTGATATGAGAGAATGGTGGGTAGGTCCATGTGATGGTCTGTGCAATGGACTCGGTATGTGTCATTTCTTGGCTCAAGCATTCAATTGCTAGTGTGAGGCTTACATACCTATCCTTCTTAGTAGTGGCTGCTCCATCGGCTTTTGTTCCCAAGTGAGGAGAAGCAGAAAGGAGATTGTAGTCAACGTGGGGTGGATTTGGAGAATTTGTAAGAAACATGCGTGATTTTCAACCCACTGAGGTTTAGGAGTTGATTTTTACTGTTGTGTAAATAGAATAACACGGATTATTCTGAATGATACATGTATTAAGCAGAAAGAAGTAATCAACTGTGTAAAAACTGTTTATTGTTTCAGAAAAATTAAAACTATATAATAGCCATTGGATTTAGCAATGTGGAGGTTGTTGGTGACGTTGACAAGAGCTGCTTTTTGTGGACACAAAACCTATTTAGAATTGAGTAAAGAGGGAATGGGAAGAAAATAATTGAAAACAGTCACATATACAACTCTTCCAAGGAAATATGTTGCAAAAGGCATCAAAGAATTGGGTTAGTAATTCACAGGGGAAGTGGAGTCAAGGAAAAGTTTTGTGTTTAGACAGAAAAAAATAGCATGATACGTGAGATGAGAATGATTCAGTAGAGAGAAAGATAAATAATATACGAAGAAGAGGATGAATCATGCAATGTTAGCTTTGAGCAGACAGAGAGAAAAAGACACAAAGAGACAAAGAGAAACAGAGAGAGTGATTTGTCTTTGAAGGGAAGGAAGGTTTTTCAACTTTGAAAACAATACAGAACATTCTTAATGTATTTCCTTTGCCACATTACAAGTGTTTTTTTTTACGTAGTCATCATTTATCTCAAATGATAATTAATTAAGTATATTTTTATTATAAATTCAAAAACAAAATGCCTGGTTTTCTTGTGAGCAACATTATAAAAGATTCATAAAATACTTTGTAATTGTAAAAATTTTTAAATGAAAATTCTGATTTGAATGAAATTTCTGAAAAATTCTCAATTATGCAGCCACAAGTTTCCAATGATTCCAAAAACTGAGAAAATGCCACAATTAAATAAAAAAATCCATGATGCGTAGTTTGTGTATTTTTGTCAAAATTTCTGCATGTTTTGACTCCAAATATACTTATAAAATTTTTGAAAAATTGTAATTTTTTTCCAAAGATGAATACATGAAGTTATATATTGATTATAGTTCTGACTATAAAATGTCTGAATTGCTCACTTCCTAACTAGAATCAATTTTGTGAAATTAAGAGATGTGCTTGCTGATGTATGGGCAAATTTCTCTATACATTCTCCTTAGACTCTGCAACAACACAACCATATTTTCTACTCAATTCTGTGTTGCAATTTAGATGTGGCTACACTTTGTTTTTTTCCCCAGGTTATCTATGACTCACTTAAGGGAAAAAAGAAAGAAAATTTATCAGAGTCAGCTCTTCCATTATCACAACTCTCATCAACCTAACATTATCCTCCTATATACTTGAATTTATATTATAATATGTTATGGAGTAAATAGAAATATATCAGGAATTTGCATTCTTTTACAATTATTAATCTGTGACGTACTATATGAAAATAGTATTTTCTTAATTTTCATCCGATTTTCAGTACCTCTCAATGCACACACACACACACACACACACACACATACACACAAAAACTGTTCATAGATGAAGCTGACTCATCAAATTCTGTAAAATAAATACTATCCTTCAAGTAGGAAGTCCATGCTCATTCTATTTTTTTTATACTGTATTATTTAACAGATTTATTAAAGTATAATTAATATACAATAAAATGTATAGGTTTAAAGCATACCATTTTTTAAGATTTTGACTTATAAATGCAACTGTGAAAACATCATCAATAACAAGGTTATGAACATAACCATCTGCCCCAAAAGTTTTCTTGAGCCCCTGTGTAATTACTTCCTTGAAGTCATCCATATTCATCCTTGTCACTACATAAGCATTGATCTGTGTTCTGTTTGAATTTTCCAGTAAGCATATTAGTATGTATTTTGCATAGACAATCTATATGGGATCATACTTTATGCATTGTTCTCTTGTCTAGTTTCTTTTACTCAGTATAATTATCATTAATCCATGTTGTTGTTTGTATCAATTGTTCATTTTTTCAATAATAATTAGTGTTCCATTGTATAGATATTCCACAATTTGTTGATCCAATAGCATTTATGAGCAATTGGATTGGTTCTAGGTTTTGATGATTTCAAATAGACCTGCTATAAATATCCATGCGCAATTTTTGGATAAATACATGCTTTCATTTCTCTTTGGTAAATTCCTAGGAGTTGACTGGCTAGTATGTGTGTATTTAACAGCATAAACAATGAATAAACTGATTTCCAAAATGACTGTGCAATTTTACAGTCCCATTTGCAGTGTCTGAGAGTTTCTGTTGTTCCACATTTACATAAACCCTTTAGCTAATTTTATATGTGATTTTGATTACTTTTCCCAAAAGTTGCAATTTTCCATTTCTGGAAAATTGGAGTTAGGGGATACATGCTAGCCTATTATAAGAGAGAAATATATTTCTTTTCTAATATCATAGGTTGCAATACACAAGATCACAGAGGTATGAGAAATAATAGCAGATATAAGCAGGAAAAAGTTGGTAGAAAGAACATAGACTTGAGATTTAACAACTAATAATTGCATTACTATGGTAAGTAATAAGATGTATTTACCTGGAATGGTTGAGTTCATCCAATTGAAAAATAGAAGAAAATGCTGAGTGCATAGATTTTACAGAAACTTTTTTGGGAAGAAGACAGAGCCAGGTTGGTGACCAGGAAATTCAGGCCCTGGAGGGTAGCTATGGGGCACAGGGAATCCTGGTTAGCCAGGGGACACAGTTCACAAGCCCCGGGTGACTGGATAGCATGAGTTGGAAGAACCAAAGACAGACTTAGTCTCTAAGGAAATACAGAGCGAAATTCTTTGATTTCATAGCAGAAGAAAAGTGCTATTTAAAAATGCAAATTGTTTTTGAATTGTGCAGTAATGAGCCTAGCAGTTCTAATTCAACAAATTTAGAATTTTGGGGTCTACTTACAAGTGTATCACTAAAACTGAGCCAGGATAAGTTCTAATTCAGGAATTCTATACTCAGAATACTACATGAAAACACTAAAGACTATCTCCCTCTTCTAACTTTGTATAAATTTAAAACATTCCAATTCAGCTGAGCCAAAAAATGTTCTGAATACCTAAACGGCAGAAAGAACACCTAGAAGATCATCAATGCTGAGCAAAAACATGGGCTCAGTGGGATTTAGACTGCTCGTTATGCTCGTATTCGTTCATTTTTCCAGCTATCAGATAGAAAGTGGAAACGCAGTGACACTGCAACAAGAGGTCATTTTCTGCCTAGAGAACCTCCTCGTTAAGTTTCAATTATTTTGCCAGTTTTTAAAACAGAGCAGTTTTTCCGTTTCTTACATTCCTAACACATGTAGGTGGTTAATGTCTCTTCACATATGTTTCACAGCAGGATCTGAACTATTAGAACATTTTCAGCTAAAAGTTCTTTTTCAGTAGAGCATGTAAATGTGACCCCTGATGGGTGGTGTTTCCTCAGACATGATAAGAATCACTGACTCAACAACTACACCAAGCAAGGAGAACCGTAGAGGAAGACATGCTTATTAAGTCTCGCTGGCAATGGATAATAACAAATAGACCACACATAATGCTCCATGATATATGCTATGTTTGCCTGAGTATATCTGTATGTACATCGTATCTCTATCTCTACCTCTACATGTACATTTATCTGTATCTATATCTGAGAATTCTTGGGTGGTGCAAATGGTTAACATGCTGGGCTGCTAATCAGAAGATTAGAGACTGGAGTCCAGCCAGAGGGGCCTGAAAAAAAAGGCCTGACAATCTACTTCCAAAAAAATCAGTTGCTGTAAGTTTTATGGAGCATACTTCTACACTGACACAAATGGGGTTGCCATCAGTCAAAATCAACTCAACTCAACCGCACCTGGTTTATATCTATACCTAGATCTACAACTTTTGGTTACAGCCAAACTCAATAACTGTTTGTACCTCCCAGGGACTCCATATCTACATCTCTATATCTACCGATTGTGAAGTTTCCTTCTAGATGTTTAGTACAATGAAACATTTAGTGAGCTTCACTAAACAGTATCTGGATGACTTCTACTAGATATTTACTCATGAGAATTACCTGGCTTTGCCAAAATGCAGTCTTGCAGAAATTAGATGTGGTTAGTGAAAAGAGTCGATTTTACAAATTGGGAAATAGAGGGTTAAGTTACTAAAAATATTATGTACTCGGAAAACAGTTCAGCCTTGCATTTATGCACTACAAAACCTTAGATACAATATTACATTGTCATAAAGTTTATTTTCTCTAATACAGGCCAATAGGATGATGATGGGAGTACTATCTTTTTCTCTTTTAAACTGTTCCTCAAATGGTCAGGCAAGTTCTAATCTACCTAAGGGCTCAGACACACTTATACACTTACTGTAAAAAGCTAATTATTTAATGAAAAAGGAAAATTCTTAGGACTGTGATTAAAGAACATATCAGTCATTGTACCCACAGTAAACAGATGGCAAATTCAATACAGAATAATTATAATTCCAAAAAGATTTATTTAAAACACTTTCCAAAGGTGTAGGATAAGAAGAAAAAAGAGATGACCCAGAATCTGGAATCAGAAAAAGTAGGACAACATCCTCCTCTTGAGGGAAAAAATGACCTATAGCAACCCAAAGAAACCTGGCAGGGAGGGTGTGAAGCATAAGTATCCTGAAGTTACTCTCCGATCTCTGTGATCTCCTGACAGGGCAACCCTACTGGCTAAACACCTGAAGGCACTGGGAATATCATCGTGGTGAGTGCAGGCTGACCTTGGGACCAAGACAGAATGTGAGAAGGGTAGACAGTGGATTTAGAAGAGTGAAAAGAGTAACAGAAAAGACTTCAACAAGAGCTTTATTAGGATGAGCAGACCATTTACAATACTTCAGCCTGATGGTTGGAAATGTTATCCCCACTCTATCTCCTTCCTCTTGGTAGTGGTGTAGTTTATATCAATTTGTAAAACTGCACATAACTCAGACCACCCATGCATACTATTGTGATTCCAAGCTTGTAAGAAGAAAGTGGAAATCCCCAGACAATAACCCTACTACTTCACCTGTCATGCAAATGTATGGGTTATTTTATGTGACTGCACCTGGTGGACATTGCAATGGAACTCCCAGATGCATAGTAAAAATGAACCAGGCACATACCATAAACGAGTGAAGTATGACAATTAAGGAGACATACATTTTATTTCAATATTTTAAAATGTGGGTTCTTTTTTATCTATCATTTCTTCACGTTTAAAAGAGATGTGGCTATAATGAAATAATTGTATTTCCTCCTTTCATTTCTGTTTGGAAAAATGAAAAAAACAAACAAACCAAAAATAACGACAGCAGAAGAAGAGTCAAACAAACAAAACCTCAGGAACCCAGTAGCAATGAGTTCATGTTCAACGGAATTTGCAGTGTTTCTTGGCAGCTTGCTTGCTCCTGAGAACTCTGGATCACCTCCCTTCAACCCTGTCAGCTAAGAAGAATCCGCTGTTAGTGGTGCAGCAGTTTTGGACAGACAGTTTTTGCTGAACAAGCTACTCTGAGGAAGTTACTAAAGGGCATTTTATTTGTAGGTGTAGAAAGGTTATATCTTTGGCCACAGGCTGTGTATATCAGTTATCTATTGACACAATGGTGTTGCTTGACATACAATCCAAAACTCAAAGGCATACAGCAAGAAACATTTATGTCTGACATGTCTGATGGGCTTTATTGATCTAGGTTAGGCTTGGCTGTTATTGCTCATGCCTCTGTGTGGTGACTTGCTCTCTGAAGGGTCTGCATATTTTTTCTGCTAATATTGTCAGGGCTCACGCATATATCCAGGCTTGGCTTGTTATCTGATTATCTAAGATGGTCTTGGCTGGGATGATTGGGGAAACTCCACTCTGTTTCACATCTCTCGTCCTCCAACAAATTATACTCATGTTCTCATTGTGAAAAATAAGAGAAAGTGCAAGCCCCACCTTAAAACCCTTTTCAAGTCTCTGCTTGTGTCACATTCTCTAAAATCCCATGCACAAAACAATTCACCTGTCTGAGCACCCAGTCAGATTGGAAGAATACCAAAATTTTCATGGCAAAAGTATTGGATACAGGTAAAGGTGAAAAATTAGCCACTTTTTTACTTCTGTCATAGATTGAAACTCATGTATCTCCTAACTTACTCCGATAATTAAATTCAAATCAAAAACCACTTTTATCTCTAAATAAACACACACAATACTTTGTGTTTACACTTTGGGGATTTTTATCAATTTAACTAGTAGACAAATGACCAAAAAAGGATATTCATTTCACTGTATATTAAGATTAGAAAATATGGCCAAGGAGGGATTTTCCTAGAATTATCTTCCAACTATAATCACCAAACCATTTTTTTTGAGAATTTGCACCCCCATGAACTTTACCTTCAGAGAGATCACAATAGTCTTTGTTGGTGTCTGGCCCACCTGGCAATTTTATTCTCACTGAATAACAATACACTTAATTTTATTCTATTTATCAGTGCCTTGTGAGCTCTGTCATCACAAGCAAGCATTCCCACGTCCAAGAATCTTCTAGACAATGATTCTCTGAACCAGGAAGACTGAATGTATACCTGATGCACAGTCAGTTCACCATGAGCATCCTGAGGAGTCTAGGCAATTAGTAGGTGTTCCCCAGAGCCAGGTCAATGCTTCTCCATGTCCTACATGCTTCTAGAAGGAGGAATAAAATATTTATCATGGTGATATATTGCCGTATAGTAATTATTACATATAAGGTTTCTATCTCTTCCCTCTTCAAAAATTATCCTTATGTGTACATAAGGGAACCATGTAACTTGTCCTAACAATAGCACTTTAGGAAAAGAAAGAGAATGCTACAAATAATTTTAAAAAATTATTTCTTCACCGAAAAAGTTGTTTTATTAAATAGAAGGCCTATACAATGATTCTATGAAAAAACCATTTACAAATCAGAATATTTCTAAAACATACTAATATAATAGATCTCTGTATGATTAAAACAAAAACTTTTTAATGTTATTTATCTGAGCATTAAAAATAATAAAAGCAGAATAATTATTTTGGTACATTTGTAATCACTTTAATGTGCTTCTTGGTGGTATCTGTCTTTCATACTTTATTACTGATATAGTCCTTAAAAATTTTTTTCATTACATTCTTATTTATATTTTCTATTTTCATAAAATTGCCTCCAATTTTTTTCAAAGTTGCATTTTATACATAGCTAGTAAATTTGAAAATATTATCTTTTTCAATTAACTGTTCTCTGTAGACCATGGTTTTTTTTTTTTTTTATTGTACTTCAGGTGAAGGCTTACAGAACAAATAGTTTCTCATGAAACAGTAGTACACATATTTTTTTATGACATTGGTTAACAACCCCACAACATGTCATCCTTCTAACTTCTCAACCTTTTTTTTTGGTGAAAATACACATAACCAAAGATACACCATTTCAAAAATTTCTACATGCACAGTTCAGTGACATTGACTACGCTCTTCCAATTGTGCTGTCATTCTCACTTAAGATGAAGGCGTACAGAACAAAATAGTTTCTCATTTAACAGTTACTACAAATGTTGCCCTATGACAATGGTTAACAATCTCACAACACATCAACAATATCCTTACTCAACCTTGGGTTCTCTATCACCAGCTTCCTTGTTCCCTTCTGCCCTCTGGCCCTTGTCACTGGACTCCTGTACCTCGTTAGTCTCATTTGGTTTTATAGGGCTGTCCACTCCCACGCTGAACGGTGAACCTCGGAGGTAACTTCACCACTGAGCTAAAAGGGTCTCCGGGGGCCATACTCTGGGGGTTTCTCTGCTCTCCTTTAGGCCAGTAATCTGGTCTTTTTTTTTGTGAGTTAGAATTATGTTCTACATCCTTCTCCAGCTCTGTCCAGAACCCTCTGTTGTGATCCTGGTCAGAGCAGTTAGTGGTGGTAGCCGGGCACCATCTAGCTGTACTGGACTCAGTCCGGTGGAGGCCTTGGTAGCTGTGGGCAATTAGTCCTTCGGACTAATCTTTTCCTTGTATCCTGTTCTCTTCATTCTCCCTTGCTCCCAAAGGGATGAGACCAGTGGAGTATCTTAGACGGCCGCTCACAGGCTTTTAAGACCCCAGACACTACTCACCAAGTAGAACGTAGAACATTTTCTTTATAAGCTGTGTTATGCCAATTGAGCTAGATGTTCCCCGAGACCATGGTCCCCACAGCCCTCTGCCCAGCAATTCACTCCCTCAGGGAATTTGGATGTGTCTATGGGGCTTCCAAGACCATGATATTTTTTAATTAAATTATTCTCTCTTTAAATACTGTGTACAGGGTCATCTGAGAAAGAATTCAGCTAAGAGGAAGATATTGTCAATTATAATTGTCTTTTTTATTACAATATGTAAATATTTTCAAAACTAACTGTTTATGGAGCATCATTCAGGGTATATTTTTTCAATACAGGTAGTCCCCAACATACAACGTATTCGAGTTATGACAAACCACATTTATGACTGTCCTGTTTATTTTTTGTACATCTTACCCTTAGTAATATATACTACATATAATATTGCAGTGTGTAATTTGCTGATGTTATCATTCTCAGTGTTAATTTTATAATTTATTGTTGAAAACAGTGCCATGTAGATTTAGTTTTCTAAACTAAATAGGGGCTTCAGTTGCTTGAAAACATGGACCCAAATGCTGGATCATGCATTTTGTGTTATGTCTAAGAACTCTCCATAACCTAAGATCATGAAGATTTTCTCCTCTTTTTTTCCTACATTTTATAGTAATACATCTAACATTAACATTCTTCATCTATGATCCATTTTTAGCTGTTTGTACATTTACTAACTTATTTTTGGTATATGGTATGAGGCTTAGGTTGAGGTTTATTTGCTTTTTATAAGGCTATCTAATTGTTCTAATTTTATTTGTTGAAAAGGCTTTCCTTATTCTATTGAACTGCATTTGCAAGTTTTCCAAAAACCAACTGGGCGTTTTTGTGTAGCTCTATTTCTTCTCTCTTCTGTTCAATTGGTTGTACCTAGCCCTTCACCAATACGGCACTACCTTGACTAATGTAGCCTTATAGTAAGTCAAGAAATCGAGTAGAGTGATCCCTAAAACTACGGTGTAACCTTTCAAAATGTTTTGGCTATTCCAGTTTTTTAAATCTTCCATATAAATTTTAGCATCAATTTGCCTGTATTACCAAAATCTTACTGAAGGTGAGTATAGATCTAAGTTGTGCTGTAGGTGTGGTCGGAGGTATCATGTTAAGATAGTACACGCAGTATTGCTTTTCTTATTTTTTCTGCAAATAGGAGCCAAAGGCTTTTCTTGTGAGTGAAGAAAGCAGAAGAGTGCTAAGTGACTTAAAAATGAGAGAAGTTTAGAACACAACTGAGGAGATATGAAAAAGAGAATCACATGGCTATGAATGTTCTACCCTTTATGGTATTAGCAGCTAGAACAAGGATTGGAAAACTATTTCTGTAAGACAAGAGAGTTAATATTTTAGGCTTTTAAAGCCATATTGTCTCTGATGCAACTAATCAACTCTGCCGTTATAGCTCAAAAGCAGCCATACACAGTAAATAAATGAATGGGCATGACTGTGTTCCAATAAAACATATTTACTTAAATGGACAGCAGACATCCTATAGCAACAGTTTTCAAATTCCTGAGAGAGGGTAGGCCTGTAGAATACTTTTGCAATAGAAATATGAAACTTTTTTGTTTCAATGTTTTGCTACATTTCATAGGGATAATTTGAAATACACTCTTCAAATTAACTTGCATGAAGTTTAAATCTTTAAAAATACTTGGGAGAGAAAATTTAGAAAGGAATGAGTGAAGGTAAAAAGGAGACATAAGTGAGTGAAAGAGAAAAAAAGAAGAAAACGAACTAAGCAAATAAGTTCGTGTGAAGAAGGAACAGTAAAAGTAATGGCAGCGAAGGAAGAAAGAAGAGCCTTACTACTCCATTACTCTTAACTTCTATTCTTCCTGCCTCTCTTCCTCATCCTAGTCTGTTTATTCTATCCACTGACTCTTTCCTCACCTATTACAGCGTGCGTGTGAGATTCTTTTGATGTTTTAATTGGATGGAGGATGATTATAATGGAAAATTGTAAAGGGAAAAAAAGCTACTATGAATACAGCTGCTGAAGAAAGAAAAAAATGAGATATTCAAAACTGCATTTAAAAACACTAAAATTCTAATTATGAAAATCATTATGAATAGATTACGTATTATAGAAAGAAAACAACAATTTTAATACATTTAATGCATCCCAATATAAATCCATTATTATTATTTGTTGCCATTGAGTAGTCTCCAAATCATAGCCACCTTATGTTGCCTGTCCTGGACCATCCTCACAATCATTGGTAAATATGAATCTAATAACCTTATAAAGTTATACTTTATTAAAGTTACATAGCAATATGTATATGAAAGATTGCAATGAAGCATGTTGCTTTGAGGAGGACATTTTCTTTTATTTATTGAAATATAAAATTAAATAGTGAAATTTTTCTCTTTATTATAAAAATGCTAACCATAATTTTAAAATCAACTGGTTATTTTACATTAACCAAAATTGTTTCTATATTTATACCCAAAAAACCAAAAGACAAACCTGTTGCCGTCGAGTTGAGTCCAACTCATAGTGACCCTATGGGACAGAGTAGAACTACCCCATACGGTTTCCAAGGAGTGGCTGGTGGATTCGAACTGCCGACCTTTTGGTTAGCAGCCAATCTTTTAACCACAATACCACCAGGGCACCATATTTATACCCAATGATGGCAAAAAAACATTAAAAAAATTTAGCATATTTAACCAGAAGAAGTATGCAATTACTGTCATATTTTAATTTTTTTGTCCTTATAAAAGCTAAAATGCATTGAGATCACTTTAGTTTCTTACTCATGCCATCCTTTAGAGGCTTACTCATGCCAGTATAAATTTAAAAAAAGACACATTATCATATCTAGTAACATATTTACTAAAAAAAGTCATATTAATATGTTAACTATTGGCATTTTCCATTAAGTTGCCAAAACTTCAGGAAAAAAAATATGTGTCGTCTTTAGATTGATAAATCAATAGTCAGTACTTTATATGTTTTCAAATGTAATTATCAAAAGACAAACGTTACTCACAATGGTACATTAGAATGCTACAAAGTTCACTCACCGTAAAGATACAGATTATAGCCATTTTTAGCCAGTAATATCTCTCGAGATTGAAAAGTAATCTGTCAATATTTTATATAATCATTAATATCAATTGAAGTCACTTATGAACAATTTAGAAAAGAAGTAAAGTTAATGTAATTTAACATAAAGTTTCATGTATGTCAGGAAAGTAAAAAATAACACAATAGTCAGCCTTAGTAGCCATAGTCATATAAATTCTATTTCATGATACCTCTCCCTCCCTCACCACGTAAAAAATTAGCACTAATACTTTTTAGTCATCTGTCTCTTCAAGTATCTAGAGTTGTTCTCCTATCCAGTCATTTTCAAATGGAAAAGAACAATGTCCAATTATACACCTTTTTTAATCATCAGTAGCTGGTTTCTTTGCAATTCAATAATTCACTCTGCTCTAAATGAATGCTTTTCTAGGGAAAGGATGTATGGAAAGAAAGGCCTGAAGAAGACGTTAGAATGTTATATTTTTGTTTCACCATCCCCACATCACCACATGTAAGTGAAAGGAAGAATTCTTTCCAAAACAAACAGCTTTGTGTTGACCAAAGGGCACTGAGTTCTCCTTTTTTTTAATCTTAATATTTTTGAATTGGTAACAGTCTTTTTTCCCCCACAAAGCACTCTAGTTAATGGGGTATTTTCTGGATTATTTAGGAAAGGGAAGAAGGAATGGAGAAAGGATTTATAAAGCACCTGCACAACTCATTCAGCCAACTGTGAAAAGAAGAATAAATTTGAAAGAAGAGGAAGAGATTTTTTTTTTTTTTGATCAAGAAAAGACTCTTGTGTGTGGACCAGTTTCCCTCCATTCAGACAGATGATAGAATACCAGTCCACAAAGCTTTATAGTCAGCCCGAAGCAGCAGTTACACATTCTCAACATTTACTTTAGAAAGAAGCATTAGGTCTGTCAGCCTTGGTGATCTGGGATTTATTTGACTGACTTCATGGTCTTACTCTGAGGCACAACTCCTCTTCTGAAGCTCCTCTGCTTTCTTAAATCCTACTCATTCCTTAATGCACAGCTCAATTCTTACTCTCACTCACTTAGGTTGCTTTTCCAAGCTGCTCAGGTTCCTTTTGATTTCCTCATTTCTGACATGTAAATGGATATTTTAAAGTTCAAACCATGCAATTTATTACTTCAACACCTACTAGGTTTGTTTCACTATCTGTAGAGCCTAGCTGAGTGTTTATTACATTATAGGTACGTGACACACATTTGATTTTTTTTAAAAAAGGAATATTATATGGTGCTGGCTTTTGCATTTATTGTTTAATATATCTTGTTTATTTATTTCCAAATAGAACGTTGAATGTTAAAGATAAGGATACAATTTAAAAAAAAAAACATTTTATACAATTATAAAAGAGGGAAGAAATTGAGCTATTATTGAAATTGCTTAATGATGGCAGATAATTGAATGTGGAGCATATAAATATATTAGCTACTATATATGGCTTCAGTTAGGGGAGTTTGAGAAGTTGTTCTTGCCATAGCATCTATAAATCATTTTTAGCAACAATAAGTGGAAAACTTGCATTGAATTACTTTAGAAACATGATTGACCTCTTTCCAAACTTAGTCTTGTTTTTATTTAATTTTTTTTCCCCATACAAAAATTTATACATACATTCTTATGTGACTCTAAATGCCCTCTCCATACTGTGACAGCACACTCCTCCTTTCCACCCCCGATTCCCCACGTCCATTCAACGAGCTCCTAACCCTCTCTGCCTTCCTATCTCACCTCTGGCCAGAAGCTACCCATTTAGTCTCTTGTATCTACTTGAGCTAAGAGACACACTCCTCACGAGTATCACTTTATGTCCCACAGTCCAGTCCAATCCCTGTCTGAAGAGTTGGCCTCGGAAATCGTTTTAGTTCTGGGCTGATAGAGAATACATGGGCCATGGTTTCCTGGGTTCCTCCAGTCTCAGTCAGACCATTAAGTCTGGTCTTCTTATTAGAATTTGAGTTCTGCAACCCACCTTTCTCCTGCTCCATCTAAGACTCTCTGTTGTGTTCCCTGTCAGGGCAGTCATTGTTGGCAGTCGGGCACCATCTAGTTCTTCTGGTCTCAGGCTGATGAAGTCTCTGGTTTATGTGGCCCTTTCTGTCTCTTGGGCTAATACTTTCCTTGTGTCTTCGGTGTTCTTCATCCTCCTTTACTCTGGGCAGTTGGGATGAATTGATGCATCTTAGATGGCCGCTTGAAAGCTTTTAAGACCCAAAACACCACTCACCAAAGTAGGATGCAGAACATTTTCTGAATAAGCTTTGTTATGCCAATTGACCTAGATGTCCTCTGAAAGTATGATCCCCAGAACCCTACCCCTGTTACTCTGTCCCTCAAAGAGTTTGACTGTATTCAGGATACTCCTTAGCTTTGGTTTAGTCCAGTTGTGCTGACTTCCCCTGTAGTGTGTGCTGTCTTTCCCTTCCCCTAAGATAATTCTTATCTACTATCTAGTTGGTAAATAACCCTCAGTCTCCCTCCCCTCCCTAGTACCATCAAAGAATGTTTTCTTGCATTTAAACCTTCTCTTAAGTTCTTATAATAGTGGTGTTATACAACATTTGTCTTTCTGTGACTGACTAAATTCACTCAGCATAATGACCTCCAGCTTCCTCCATGTTATAAGATGTTTCATGGCTTCATCATAGTTCTTTATCATTGCATAGTATTCCACAGGGAGGGGGGGATATACTGTAATTTGTCTATCTATTGATTTATCCGTTGATGGGCACCTGGGTTGTTTCCATCATTTTGCTATTGTGAACAGCGCTGCAGTGAACATGGATGTGCACGGATGTGCATTCGTGTGATGGCTCTTATTTCCCTAGGATATATTCAAAGGAACAGGATAGCTGGATGGTATGGTACTTCTATTTCTAGCTTTTTAAGAAAGCGCCAAATTGACTTCCAAAGTGGTTGTACCATTTTACTTTCCCACCAACAGTGTATAAGTGTTCCAGTCTCTCCACAACTTCTCCAACATTTATTATTTTGTGTTTTTTGGATTAATGCTAGGCTTGTTGAGGTGAGATGATATCTTATTGTAGTTTTGATCTGCATTTCTCTAATGACTAATGATTGTAAGCATTTCTTGATGTGTCTGTGAGCCACCTGAACATCTTCTTTGGTGACGTGCCTGTTCATATCCTTTGCCCACTGTTTAACTGGGTTATTTACCTTTTTGTTGTTGAGGTTTTGCAGTATCTTTAGGATTTTTGAGATTAGACGCTGATCAGATTTGTCATAGCCAAAGTTTTTTTCCCACCTTGTAGGGTGTCTTTCTACTGTTTTGATGAAGTCTTTTGATGAGCATTAAGTGTTTGATTTTTAGGAGCTCCCATTTATCTGGTCTCTTTTCTGGTGCTTGTGCATTGTTACTTATGGTTCGTAATGCGTTTATGCCACGTATTAGGGCTTCTAGCTTTGTCCCTATTTTTTCTTCAATGATCTTTGCCATTTTCCATTTTATATTTAGGTCTTTGATCCATTTTGAGTTAGTTTTTGTGCATGGTGTGAGGTATGGGCCTCGTTTCAATTTTTTTTTTAATTTTTTAATTTTTATTTTTTATTTATTTATTTTATTGTACTTCAGGTGAAAGCTTACAGAACAAACACTTTCTCATGAAACAGTAGTACACATGTTGTTTTATGACATAGGTTAACAACTCCACAACATATCAACCTTCTAACGTCACAACCCTTCTTTTTGGTGAAAATACACATAGCCAAATATACCCAAATTCAAAAATTACTACATGCACAGTTCAGTGACACTGACTACGCTCTTCTAATTGTGCTGTTATTCTCACTTAAGGCTTACAGAACAAAATACTTTCTAATTTAACAGTTACTACACATGTTGCCTTATGACAATGGTTAACAATCTCACAAGACATCAACAATATCCCTACTCAACCCTGGGTTCCCTATCATCAGCTTCCCTGTCCCCCTCTGCTTTCTGGCCCCTGTCACTGGACTCCTGTACCTCGTTAGCCTCATTTGGTTTTATGGGGCTGTCCACTCCCAGGCTGAACAGTGAACCTCAGAGGTAACTTCACCACTGAGCCAAAAGGGTGTCCTGGGTCCATACTCTCGGGGTTTCTCTAGTCTCCTTTAGGCCAGTAAATCTGGTCTTTTTTTTTCTGAGTTAACGATATGCTCTATATCCTTCTCCAGCTCTGGTCAGAACCCACTGATGCGATACTGGTCAGAGCAGTCAGTGGTGGTAGCTGGGCACCATCTAGCTAGACTGGACTCAGTCCAGTGGAGGCCTTGGTAGCTGTGGACAATTAGTCCTTTGTACTAATCTTTTCCTTGTATCCTGTTCTCTTCATTCTCCCTTGCTCCCGAAGGGATGAGACCAGTAGAGTATGTTAGATGGCTGCTCACAGGCTTTTAAGACCCCAGACACTACTCACCAAAGTAGAATGTAGAGCATTGTCTTTATAAGCTGTGTTATGCCAATTGAGCTAGATGTTCCATGAGACTATGGTCCCCACAGCCCTCCGCTTAGCAATTCAGTCCCTCAGGGAGATCGGATTTGTCTATGGGGCTTCCATGACCTTTCCTTGGCCAAGTTGTGCTACTTTCCCCTGTATTGTGTACTGTCTCACCCTTCACCCAAGATACTACTTATCTATTATCTATTTAGTATTCCCCCCCCCACCCCTCCCATCCCAGGTAACCAATAAAGATTGTTACAATTTGTGTGTGAACTTTTTCATGAGATTTTACAATAGAGGTCTCATACAATATTTGTCCTTTTGTGATTGACTTATTTCACTCAGTATAATGTCCTCCAGTTTCATCCATGTTATGTGTTGCCTCACAGATTCACTGTTGTTCTTTCTCGTTGCATTGTACTCCATTGTGTGTTTGTACCATAGTTTGTTTATGCATTCATCTGTTGATGGGCACCTATGTTGTTTCCATCATTTTGCTATTGTGAACAATGCTGCCATGAACATAGGTGTGCATATGTCTATTCGAGTGACGACTCTGATTTCTCTAGGATATATTCCTAGGAGTGGGATTGCTGGATCGAATGGTATGTCTATTTCTAGCTTTCTGAGGAAGTGCGATATCATTTTCCAAAATGCTTGTATCATTTTTCATTCCCACCAGCAGTGCAAAAGAGTTCTGATCTCCCTGCAGCCCCTCCAACATTTGTTATTTCCAGTGTTTTTGATTCGTGCCAGTAATGCCGAGGTGAGATGGTATCTCATTGTGGTTTTAATTTGCATTTCTCTATTGGCTAGTGATCGTGAGCATTTCCTCATGTGTCTGTTGGCCATTTGAATGTCTTCCTTGGTGAAGTGTCCATTTCCTTGGCCCTTTCTTTAAAAGGATTATTTGTCTTTTTGTTGTAGAGGTGTTGGATTTTCTTGTAGATTATGGAGATTAGACCTTTGTCTGACTTGTACTGTCCAACAATTTTTTCCCAGTCTGTAGGTTCTCTTTTTACTCTTTTGGTGAAGTCTTTTGAAGAGGATAGGTGTTTGATTTTTAGAAGATCCCAGTTATCTAGCTTATCTATTGGGGTGTGTGCATTGATGGTTAGGGTTTATATCCTGCTAATGCCATGTATTAAAGCCTGAAGTGTTGGTCCTATTTTTTCTTCTGTGAACTTTATACTTTTAGGCTTCATATTCAGGTCTTTGATCCATTTTGAAGTAGTTTTTGTATACAGCGTGAGGTATGGGTCCTGTTTCATTTTCTTGCAGATGGATATCCAGTTTTGCCAGCACCATTTGTTAAAAAGTCTGTCTTTTCCCCATTTGATGGACTTTGGGCCCTTGTCGAAGATCAGGTGACCGTAGGTGGATGTATTTACATCTGGGTTCTCAATTCTGTTCCATTGGTCAATGTATCTGTCATTGTACCAGTACCAGGCTGTTTTGACTACTGTAGCTGTATAGTAGCTTCTGAAGTCAGGTAGTGTGAGTCCTCCAACTTGATTCTTCTTCTTCAGTAGTGCTTTACTTATTCGGGGCTTCTTCCCTTTCCATATAAAGTTAATGATTACTTTTTCTATCTCTTTGAAGAATGTTGTTGGTATTTGGATCGGGATTGTGTTGTATTTGTAAATTGCTTTGGGTAGAATCGTCATTTTCACAATGTTGAGTCTGCCTATCCATGAGCATGGTATTTTTTTTCCATTTATGTAGATCCCTTTGGGTTTCATGCAGCAGTGGTTTGTAGTTTTCTTTGTATAGGACTTTTACATTACTGGTCAGATTTATTCCTAAGTCTTTTATCTTTTTAGGGGCTATTGAAAATGGTATTGTATTCCTGATTTCCTTTTCATCGTTTTCCTTACTGGTGTATAGGAATCCAACTGATTTTAGAATGTTTATCTTGTATCCTGCTACTCTGCTGAATCTTTCTATTAGTTCCAGTAGATTTGTTGTGGAGTCTTTAGGGTTTTCTATGTATAGTATCATATCATCTGCAAACAGGGACAGTTTAAATTTTTCATTACCAATTTGGATGCCCTTTATTTCTTTCTTGCCTTATTGCTCTAGCTAGAACTTCCATCACAACGTTAAATAAGAGTGGAGATAAAGGGCATCCTTGTCTTGCTCCTGTTCTCAACGGGAATGTTTTCAGCCTCTCTCCATTAAGAATGATGTTGGCCATTGCGTTTGCATAGATCCCCTTTATTATGTTGAGAAATTTCCCTTCTATACCTATCTGATTGAGAGTTTTTATCAGGAATGGGTGTTGGACTTTGTCAAATGCCTTTTCTGTGTCAACTGAGATGATCATGTGATTCTTTTCTTTCCTTTTATTTATGTCATGGATTACATTGATTGATTTTCTAATGTTGAGCCAGCCTTGCATACCTGGTATGAATCCTACTTGTTGGTGGTGTATTATTTTTTTAATATGATGCTGAATTCTATTGACTAGAATTTTGTTCAGAATTTTTGCATCTATATTCATGAGAGATATTGATCTGTAATTTTCTTTGCTTGTGAAGTCTTGGCCTGGTTTTGCTATCAGTATTATGCTGGCTTCATAGAATAATTTGAAGTGTTGTTTCCTCTTTTATGCTCTGAAATAGCTTGAGTAGTACTTGTACAAGCTCTTCTGTAAATGTTTTGTAGAATTCTCCAATATAAACCATCTGGGCCAGGAAATTTTTTTGTTGGGAGTTTCTTTATTACCTTTTCAATCTCTTCTCTTGTTATGGGTCTGTTCAGATTTTCAACATCACTTTGTTGTAGTTTGGGTAGGCCGTGTGTTTCTAGAAATTTATCCATTTCCTCTAGGCTTTCAAATTTGTTGGAGTATAGTTTTGCATCATATTCTGTTATAATCCTTTTTATTTCAGTTGGGTCTGTTGTAATGTCCCCAATTTCATTTCTTATTTGGGTTATATGCATCCTCTCCTGTTTTTCTTTTATCAGTCTGGCCAGTGGTTTTTCGATTTTGTTGATTCTTTCAAAGAATCAACTATTGTTTTTGTTGATTCTTAATATTGTTTTTCTGTTCCCTATTTCATTTAATTCTGCTATGATCTTTACTATTTCCTTTCTTCCGGTGGTTGAGGGCTTTTTTTGCTGTTCTTTCTATTTGTTTGAGTTCTGTAGTTGATGTTTTGATTTTGTCTCTTTCTTCACTTTGATGTGTGCATCTATTGTTATAAATTGTCCTCTGAGGACTGCCTTTGCTGTTTCCAAAGGTTTTGGTATGATGTGTTTTCATTCTCATTTGATTCTAGGAATTGTTTGATTCATCTCTGATTTCTTCTGTTACCCACTGATGTGTAAGCAGGGTATTATTCAGTTTCCATGTAGTCTATTTTTTTTCCTTCCTGTTTCTATTGTTAATTTCTACCTTGATGGCATTGTGGTCAGAGAAGATACTTTGAATTATCTCAACGTTTTGGATCTTGTTGAGGATTGCTCTGTGGCCTAAGACGTGGTCTATCCTGGAGAATGTTCCATGTGCATTGGAAAAGAGTGTGTACTTTGCAGCGGTTGGATGGAGTGTTCTATATATGCCTATGAGGTCAAGTTAGCTGACTGTGCCCTTTAGGTCTTCTGTATCTTTGCTGAGTTTCTTCTTAGTTGTTCTGCCCTTTACTGAGAGTGTTGTGTTGATGTCTCCTACTATTATTGTGGAACTGTCAATTTCTCTTTTCAGTGTTGTTAAGAGTTTGTTTTATGTATTTTGGAGCCCCATCATTGGGTGCGTAGATGTTTATTATGGTTATGTCTTCATGATGGATCGCCCTCTTAATCATTATATAGTGTCCTTCTTTGTCTTTTATGGTAAATTTTGTTTTAAAGTCTATCTTATCTGAGATTAGAATTGCCACTCCTGCTTTTTTTTGGTTGCTGTTAACTTGATATATTTTCTTCCAACCTTTGACTTTTAATAAATTCATGTCTTTGTTTCTAAGGTGATTCTTTTGTAGACAGCATATTGATGGATCCTGTTTTCTTATCCATTCTGTCACTCTCCGTCTCTTTATGGGTGCATTGAGTCCATATACTTTCAGTGTAATTATTGATAGATGTGAGTTTGCTGCTGTCATTTTATAGTGCTTTTCTTTGCGTTGCTGAAGTTTTCTTTGTTCTTCTTACTCTCTGTGCTGAGTTACTTTTGTTTGAGGATATTTTTTCATTTCTTTTGTTTCTGTAGGTTTTGTTTTTGCTGAGACTTTATGTTTTTCCTTTTTTTTTAATGAGTATGTTTGTTAACTTTCTTTGTGGTTACTATGAATTTTACCTTTATCTTGCTAAGTTTGAAGCAGTCTACCATTACTTGGTATCACCTTGCCTTCCTCTCCATCAGAATATGCCGTTTATTCACTCTTTTATTGTTTTGATGTTGTTGTCATTAACTGATTAACTGCTCTGATTCCCTGTTGTATTTCTTTTGGTTTTGGATAGTCCTCGAGAGTTCATTTCCTAGATTGGTGACTGGCTGGTATGATCCTGCGTCCTAGGTTCTGCCCATGAGCTGAAGCTTTTTGTCCTCAGATCGAAGAACTCACTTTAATAATTCTTGTAAGTTTGGTATGACTTTTACATATTCCCTTAATTTCTGTTTATCTGGAAATGACCTAATTTCACCATCAAATTTGAATGAGAGTTTTGAAGGATATATTATTATTGGCTGACAATTTTTTCTTTCAAGATTTTATATATGTCATCCCATTGCCTTCTTGTCTGCATGGTTTCTGCCAAATAATCTGAGCTTAGTCTTCGTGTTTCTCCTCTGTATGTGATTTCTTGTTTTTCACGAGCTGCTCACAGGATTCTTTGTTTGTCTTTGGTTTTGGCGAGTGTGAATATGATATGCCTTGGTGATTTTCTTTTGGGGTCTCTTCTATATGGGGTTCATTGAGCTTCTTGGATGGCCAGCTTTTCATCTTTCAAGATATTGGGGAAGTTTTCTGTCAGCAGTTCCTCAATGATCCTGTGTTTTCTGTTTTCTCCCCCTGTTCTGGAATTCTAATCACTCTCAGATTTTTGCTTTTGATTGTGTCCCACATATCTTTCAGGGTCTCTTCATTTTTCTGTGTTCTTTTCTCTGAGTTTTCCTGAAACAGAGTTGTATCCAAGTGTTTGTCTTCAATTACACTGATCCTGTCTTCCACCGTTTCAAATCTGCTTCTCAGCCCTTCGATGACACCGTCCATTTCTGAAATCTTGTTGTTTCTGTTTTGGATTTCTAATTGTTGTCTTTGTATAATTTCTAGTTGTGAATTTATTTTGCCATTTTCTTCCTGTATTATTTTCCTGAAGTCTTCCAAGTTTTGGGTTGTATTTTCCATGAATTTGTCTATGTTTTCCTCATGTTTGTCAGCTTTTTGCTTCAGTTCTTGGAGAATTCTGAGTATTAGAGATTTGAACTCCCTGTCAGGTAGTTCTAGTGCATTTTCTTCCAGAGGAGAGTCATCTGGTGTTTTATTTTGGATGCCTACTGGAACCATCCTGTCCTGTTTTTATAAATGTTTTGTTATTGTCTGTTGTCTTCGGGCATTCAGTAGTTATTTTTCTCATTTATTGATTGTAGATTTGTTTGTTTCGTCCATTTTTTTAAAAAAAAATTTGACTATGTCTGACCAGGCAGACTGTGTGTTCTTTGTTGTTTGCTCATCTGTGGGCACAATACTTTTCACCTCCTTCTTCAACTGGCAGGGTTAGTCACTCAGATATGGTATTGCAGGGCAGGTCTAGCTGAAGAGGAGTTACTGGGACGGGTTGTTTGTGGCACTTACTACAGCCACAAGAATGGATCAGTAATCAGTGTAGGGCAGGTTCCAGTAGGCCGTGCCTGTGCCACTTGGTGGTGTGATGTCAGGCATACAGTGTAGGTAGGCAGGATGCAGTGGGGTGATTGTTATGTGTGGAGCTAAGATGGATATGGGAGAGAGAAGAGAGGAACAGGAGCCAAAAATATACAAAGAAACAAAAAAGAATGCTAGGTGAGCTTGCCATTGGAGTGGAGAGATGAGAGACTATGAAATGGAGAAAAACAAAAAGGTGAGGTGGAAGAAAAGAAAAGAATGAATAAATAAGAATCAGAAAGGTTAAAGAACCACAAAGTTCCCAGGGATCCCACCGGTGCAGCTATGATGTCTGGGGAAGTCACTCTCAGGTGTTCCAGTACAGCCTGGCTAGAAGGCATAGAGGTATACAATGCCAGGTATTCAGGGAACAGAAAGAGAAGGAAGATATAGAGAGACGAGAAACTGAGCAATGAAGAAAGACAAAAAGGGAAAAAGAGGAAAAAGAAAACAAAACAAATAAAAAAAAAAAAACAAGAAAAAGAAACAGGAAAAAAAAATGTAAAAAAATGTCCTCAGGGATCCCTCTGCATGTCTGTGGAAGCCGAAGGGGCATCTCCCTGGCACACAGCTCAGCCTGGCCAGAAAGGGCTGTTAACTCAAGAAAAGGAGAAGAAAACAAACAAACAATTCAAAACAAACGAACAAACAAAAGACCTGGGATCCCACCAGTGTGGTAGCCCAAACTGGGAAGCTGCTCCACACTCGAACAGAGCTACGCAGCCCCTCATGAAGAAGCAAAGATGGAGCATGGAGCCAGGTACCTGAGCGAAGTTCAGGGGAGGTGGCTAGAGGCAAGTAAGAAGTCAAAAAAAGCAGAAAAAAAAAATCAACACTAGCAGCCAACAAATGACACTCAGAGAGCCAGCTAGTGTGGGCTGGTGTTTCTGGACAAGAGACTGTGTCCGTGGAAAGCAGAGGGGTCCGAATTTGGCTGAAGAAGGGTAGAGAGTGGGAAAGCATATACCACAAATTACCAGAGCTCTGCAGCCCCTCAGGAAGAAGCAAAGATGGTGCACAGAGCGAGGTACTTGAGCTAAAGAAGGGGAGGTGGGGAGAGGCAAGGAAGAAATAAAAGGAAGCAGACAAAAAACAACACCAGCAGCCAACAAATGGCACTCAGACAGCCACCCATTTGGGCGTGTGGAATCCAAGTAGCCACTGTTTCCCAGTCAAGAGACTGTGGCTGTGGGAAGCAGAGGAGGCCGAGTCGGGGTGAAGAAAGGTGGGGGCTGGGAAAGCGTATATTGCCAATTACCGGTTGTTTTGTCTCCCGCTGGAAGCTCCGTGAGGCTGCTTTCTCGTACCTTCTGTTTGCTGGTCTCCAATAGGAGTCCGAGATGGTGGATCCGCACTGCGTTAGCTGGTAGGGGACCTCTGCATGAATCTCTCCTCGCTTTCCATTCTCTGTCAGTTTTATCACTCCATTTGTGCTTGGCTGAGTTCTTTATCTTTTCATTAGATGTTTTAGGGTTTCTGGATTGTTGTATTCTCTGTTCGGCTTAGTTTTTCAGATCTTTGCTGTGGAGGGATGGCATGGTGCTTCTGCCTAGAGAGCCATTTTGCCGGAACTTGGGAGCTATTTTTAAAGACTTCTTACCTCACCTTCTTCTAGACTCTAAGTTAAATATAAGAAAAACAAAAATAACAACAAAAACTCTTTCACTGACTTAATAAAAGTGAAGACTAAGAAATCCAAACATTTCTGTAATGTTCCTGCATCTCCACCCAAAATGAAAGAAAAAAAATGAAGAGAGTTTTGGTGAAATGTGGAGAGCAATAGTTCACATTACCCAGTTTTAAACTGGACTTATGTTACAGGTCAAAATATTAATTATTTCTTCCAATAACGAATTGTGCCCTTATCTTTTAAAATTAAGTTTATTGAAGTGACATCAGAAAAATGGACAAATTATAACTTCTGAAAATTCTTTCATCCATAAAAGCAAAAAGAACATTTGCAAAAACTATCAAAATCAACTTTTTCAGAACCAAAAGAACGCAGCTATCTGGAGCACAATAACTCAAGAAAAATGACAAATCACTGTAGTAACAGTGAGTTTGTGGCATTTTTAACTTGTCTTTTTCCCAGAACCACTTCTCTAGCTCTACAGGAGCCTTGAGAACTAGCAACGTGGCAGCCAGTGAAGGGAAATAATTGAGTTAGAGATCCTTCAAAGCCTCATTCCCAGAGAAATTTTTTTATTTGACCTGCCTTTACTTGACTTTAATGAGGCTCTTCTACTGAGAAAAGCCTTTTCCCAGGGAGTGATAGTAAAAAACATAAGTAATTATTTAATTTTGCAGCTGTCTGACTGTTGAGGGCAAATAATAAATAACAGTTGGGGGCAAATTAATAGGCTAAAAAAAAAGTTTAAAAGAAAAATCTTGGAATGAGATGAACATACAAGCTTTGAAGAACTCTGACATGTTCCTCAAGTCCTAAAAGGCCACCTGCATGCATAAGATTGAGAGCACACCTAGGGATATGTGAATATTCAAGAAAGACATGAGAAGGCAATAAATTATCAACTCTCATTGACCTTGAATCTCTCACAACAGGAAGCTAAGAGTATGTCACATTTATTAACTTATGGGTAAATGTTAAAGGTGTGCCCTAACATTCATACAGAGCTTCTTAGCAAAGGCAGGGAGACATTATTCCCAGGCATTTAAAGAAATCTATATCCAATCGTTAGCTGACCACCAACCTAAACCCGCAGAGACATTAGAACAACACATAACAAAGAATATAGACTTTACAAAATTAATTCAGAAAAGTCACTTAAAAAACAACCACAGTAACAAAAACAACAACAATAAACCCTGGGAAGAGGAGAGAATCTGGATCCAGAGTTGCTGCATAATATTATTTAAAAAGTCCAGTATTCAACAAAAAGATAGAGGCCATGTAAAAATCAAGAAACTGTGGTCCAAACAAGGGGAAAAATAGAAGAAAAAAATCAATATAAAGTGTCCCCGAAGGATCCTGAATGTTGGACTTACAACACAAACACTTCAAATCTGTTTAAAGAGTTAAAGGAAACCATGCCTAAAAAAAATAAAAAATAAACCTAAAGGATAGTATGAGAATACTGTCTCATCAAATAGGGACTAGCAATAAAAGGATAAAATAGGGACTATCAATAAAGGGATAAAAATTATTTTAAAAGAAGCAAATAGAAATTGTAGAATTAAAAAGTACAATAATTGAAATGAAACATTCATGAGAGAATCACAGCAACATATTTCAGTAGGCAGAAGAAAGAACTGGAGAAGTTGAAGAGGGGTTAGTTGAGAATAATAAGTCTGAGAAACACAAAGAAAAAAAGAATAAATAAAAAAGAACAGAGCCTCAAAGGACTGTGGGATACCATCAAATAACCAATTTATGCAAAACTGGAGTCCCAGAGGAAAGGAGTAAGAGAAGGAGCAAAAAGAAAATTTGATAAAATAATGGCTGACACTTTCCCAAATTTGATGAAAGACATGAGTCTACACATTCAAGAACCTCAACAAACTTGAAGTAGACTAAACTCAAAGAGATCAACACAGAGACACATTATAATGAACTTGTTATAAGCTAACATCAAAGAGAAAATCTTGAAAGCAGCAAGAGTGAAACAACTAATTGTGTACAAGGATCCTTAATAAGAACAACCGTAGTTTTCTCATCAGAAACCATTGAAACAAGAAGAAAGTTGTATATCTTCCAAGTACTGATAGGAAAAAAAAAAGGAAAAAACTGTCAACCAAGAATCCTATATTAAACAGAATTATCCTTCAAAAATAAAGGAAAAAATGGATGATTAAAACTGAGAGAGTGCATTGCTAAAATACCTGCCCTGTAAGAAATACAAAAGGGAATCCTACAGTCTCAAATAAAAGGATAGTAAAGACTATTGAAGTCACATGAAAATAAAAACACCAATAAAGCTAACTACATGGATAAATATAAAGGAAAATAAAATTTTTTTTGTAGTATTTTTCTCCTACTTGATTTAAAAGTCAACTCTATAAAGTATAATTATAAACATAGATAGGTATACAATGAATAAAGAATTAATTTGTATGACAATAACAATATAAAGGAAGAGGGATTGAACAGAGCTATATAGGAACACAGTTTTTGTATAATATTAAAGTTAATATTATACAAAGTATAATATTTCATCTGAGCTGCTATTGTTGTTGTTAGGTGTTATCTGCTGGTTCCAACACATAGCAAACCTATACACAACAGAAAAAAACATTGCCAGGTCCTGCACTATCCTCACGATCATTGCTATGATTGAATCCATTGTTGTAACCACTGTGTCAATCCATCTCATCAAAGCTCTTTGTCTTTTTCATTGACCATCTACCTCACCAAGCATAATGTCTTTCTCTATGGACTGGGCCCTCCTGATAACATGCCCAAAGTACATAAGACGAAGTCTCCCCATCCTCACTTCCAAGGAGTACTCTGGCTGTATTTCTTTCAAGACATATTTGTTCCTTTTTCTAGCAGTTCACAGTATATCAATAATCTTCACCAACACCTTAACTGAAAGGAGTCAATTCTTCTTCTGTCTTCCTTATTCATTGTCTAGCTTTCACATGCATATGAGGCAGCTGAAGATATCATGGCCTGCGTCAGGCACACTTAAGCTCCCAAAGTGACCTCTTTGCTTTTCAACACTTTAATGAGGTCTTTTGATGCAGATTTGCCCAATGCAATGCGTTGCTTGATTTCTTGACTGCTGCTTCCATGGGCACTGATTGTGGTTCCAAGTAGAATGAAATCCTTGACAACTTCCATCTTTTCTCCATTTAGCATGATGTTGCTTATCAGTCCAGTTGTGAGGATTTTTATTTTCTTTATGTTGAGGTGTAATCCTTACCGAAGGTTGTGGTCTTTGATCTTCGTCAGTAAGTGCTTCAAATCATCTTCATTTTCAGCAAGCAAGGTTGTATCATCTGCATATTGCAGTTTGTTAATAAGTCTTCCCCTCCAGTCCTGATGCCCCATTCTTCTTTCTATAGTCCTGCTTCTTGGGTTATTTTCTCAGCATACAGATTGAATAAGTATGGTGAAAGATGAAACCCTAATGCACACCTTTCCTGATTTTAAACCACGCAGTATCCCATTGTTCTGTTCAAACGACTGCCTCTTGGTCTATGTACAGGTTCCTCATGAGCACAATTAAGTGTTCTGGAATTCCAAGTCTTTGAAATGTTATCCATAATTTGTTAAGATCCACACGGTCAAATGTCTTTGTGTAGTCAATAAAACATGGGTAAACATCTTTCTGATAGTCTATACTTTCAGTCAAGATCCATAAGTTTTACCCTGGCTAATTTTTTCAGAAGTAGGCTTCTATGTCATTCTTCAATGTCAATCAGTCTCAAAGCCCTGCTGAAACCTGTCCTTCTTGGATGACCCTGCTGGTATTTGAAATACTAATGGCATAGCCTCCATCAACACAGCAACATGCAAGCCATCACAATACAACAAACTGACAGAAGCTTTTTATTTTTAGCCTGTGTCTTTATATTTAAAGTGGATTTTTTTGTAGATAGCATACAATTGGGTGGTTTTAAAATATGACCATAAATTATTTGATATTTCACCGTTTAGGAGATAGAGCCTAATTTTCTTTTTCTTTATTTGGGGCTGGACTTAGTCTCTTTTAACAAAATGATTAAAGTGGGCATTGTGGTATGAGACTTTAGAAACAATGTCATAAAATGTACTGCAGCTTGGTCCTCACTCTTTTTTCTGGATAACTAAATTTTGAGGAAGGTACCTGCTTTATAACTCAGGCAGCAATATGGAAAGATCCATGAAACAAGGAACTGAAACATCCTGCCAACAAGTGGATCCTTCAGCTCCCATCAAGTTTTTCAGATGATGGTAGCTTGGCCATTTGACTGCACCCTCAGAAGAGCCCATGGGCCAGAACCTCTGCTCCCAGACACTCCTAGAATTCTGATCATCAGAAAACGTGTTCTGTCTTAGTTATCTAGTGCTGCTGTAACAGAAATACCACTTGTGGACAGCTTTAACAAACAGAAGTTTATTCTCTCACAGTCTAGGAGGCTAGAAGTCTGAATTCAGGGTGCCAACTCCAAGGGGAGGCTTTTTCTCTCTGTTGGCTCTGGAGGAATGTCTTTGTCATCAATCTTCCCCTGGTCTAGTAGCTTCTCAGGCACAGGGGCCCCATGTCCAAAGAATGTGCTCTGTTCCTGGTGCTGATTTCTTGATGGTATTAGGTTCCCATGTCTCTCTGCTCACTTCTCTCTTTTGTATCTCACAAGAGATTGACTCAAGACATAATCCAATCTTGTAGACTGAGTCCTGCCTTATTAACATAACTGCTGCTGATTCCATCTCATCAATGTCATAGAGATAAGATTTACAACACATAGAAAATCACATCAGATGACAAATGGTGGACAATCACATAATACTGGGAATTAGGGCCTAGCCAAATTAATACACGTATTTTTGGGAGACACAATTCAATCCATCACATGTGTATAATATATTTTTTACATTTATTTAAGATGTTAGGTTTTGGGGTGATTTGCTATGGAGCAATATATAACTAAAACATTGTGTCTTGCTGTTTCATACAAACTGACAATGTGTCTTTTAATAGGTTTGCCTAGCCCAATATGATTGAGCTTAATGCTACTACACTGCTGTTTGTATTCTCTTCCTCTCATTTGTTTCAATCCGTGAACAGAATACATCTCTCCATTCATTTAATTCTGATGTTATTTCTCTCAGCAATGTTTTATAGTCTTCAACATTTTAAATAAATTTATTCCTAAATAATATGTGGATGTTGATGGAAACATTAATTTGCATTTTTCAATTTTGTATTGTAACCAAAATCCAAACCCGTGGCCATCAAGTTGATTCTTACTCATAGCTATCTTATAGGACAGAGTAGAACTTCCCTATAAGTTTTCCAAGGCTGTAATCCTTAAGGAAGCAGATTGCCGCATCTTTCTCCTGCTGAGCGGCTGGTGGGTTCTTACTTCTGACCTTTTGGTAAGCAGGCAAGTGCTTAACCACTCTGCTATCAGGGCCCCTTTTTCAAGGCAGAGCTTGTCAGTGCTTCTCCAAATAAAGAGTAAGGAGACAGAATCACTTCTACAAACAGGAAGATTACACGGATACTTTCATGGCTTACTTTGGGGAATATCAGAAAGTCCTGACCGATATTTCAGGTTATGTGGTATAACCTGAAATCTTTACCATTGGTCTTTGTCTTTGAAGTGTAATGATACAAGGCAGGATCATTGTTTGAGAAGATTATTATTGAATCCACTATATGTTTTGTGGACATGAGACAGAAATTCAATTTAACATGACAGAAAGTTGAAGTAAAAAAGGTAATTTAAAAAAACAGTTAAACAAAAGAAATGCTAACTTATTTTCCTATTCCACAATTTTACTTTGAGCTATCAGGATACAAGGTGACTATACAAAAAAAATTGATTTTATTTTTATGCACTTTTTTTTTTTTCAATCATATTAAAAAATCTCCACAGGCATTTTCATTAGCCTAAGTCATTATACAAAAAGAATTGGTCAATGTTCAATAATTTCAAGAGGCAGCATATGATCAGGAACTGATGGTACTGAAGGAAGAATTCCAAGCTGCAATAAAGGCATTGGCAAAAAGCAAGGCTTCAGGAATTGATGGAATATCAATTCAGATGTTTCAACAAATGGATGGAGCACTGGAAGCACTCACTTGTCTATGCCAAGAAATTTGGAAGACAGCTACCTGGTCAACCAACTGGAAGAGATCCATATTTATGCCTATTCCCAAGAAAGGTGATCCCACTGAATGCAGAAATTATTGAACAATATCATTCATATTGTACGCAAGTAAAATTTTGCTGAAGATCATTCAGAAGTGGCTACAGCAGTGTATCAACAGCGAACTGCCAGAAATTCAGTCCAGATTCAGAAGAGGACATAGAGCCAGGGATATCATTATTGATGTCAGATGGGTCCTGGCTGAAAGTAGACAATACCAGAAAGATGTTTACCTGTGTTTTATTGACTATGCAAAGGTATTTGACTGTGTGGATCATTACAAATTATGGATAACATTGTGAAGAATGGAAATCCCAGAACACTTAACTGTGCTCATGAGGAACCTGTACATAGATCAAGAGGCAGTTGTTTGGACAGACCAAGGGGATAATGCGTAGTTTAAAGTCAGGAAAAGTGTGCGTCAGGGTTGTATCCTTTCACCATACCTATTCAATCTGTATGCAGAACAAATAATCTGAGAAGCTGGACTGTATGAAGAAGAACGGGGCATCAGGATTGGAGGAAGACTCATTAACAACCTGCCTTATGCAGATGACACAACCTTGCTTGCTGAAAGTGAAGAGGACTTGAAGCACTTACCCATGAAGATCAAAGAACACAGCCTTCAGTATAGATTACACCTCAACATAAAGAAAACAAAAATCCTCACAACTGGAGCAGCAAGCAACATCATGCTAAATGGAGAAAAGATTGAAGTTGTCAAGTATTTTATTTTACTTGGATCCACAATCAACACCCATGGAAGCAGCAGTCAGGAAATCAAAAGACGCATTGTATTGGGCAAATCTGCTGCAAGAGACCTCTTTAAAGTGTTGAAAAGCAAAGATGTCACCTTGAAGACTAAGGTGCACCTGACCCAAGCCATGGTGTTTTTAGTCGCCTCTTACACATGTGAAAGCTGGATGATGAATAAGGAAGACCGAAGAAGAATTGACACCTTTGAATTGTGGTATTGGCAAAGAACATTGAATATATCATGGACTGCCAATAGAACCAACATATCTGTCTTGGAAGAAGCAGGACTGGAATTCTCCTTAGAAGCAAAGATGGTGAAACTACCTCTCACATACTTTGGACATGTTGTCAGGAGTTTTCAGACCCTGGTGAAGAATATCATGCTTGGTAAATGGAGGGTCAGCAAAAAAGAGGAAAACCCTCAACGAGATGGATTGACCCACTGGCTGCAGCAATGGGCCTAAGGATAACAAAGATTGTGAGGATGGTTCAGGACAGGGCAGTGTTTCGTTTTGTTGTACAGAGGGTTGCTATGAGTTGGAACTGACTGGACTGCACCTAACAACAAGAAGATACAGTATCAAAAGGATACAGGCCAGTCTAATCTTTGTCTGAAGAGTTGGCTCCAGGAATTGTTCTGGACTATAAGACGTAAAATGATACTTGTGAAGGAAGTCCTTCTTAGTGCAAGTAGATACGTGAGACTAAATGGGTAGCTTCTGTCTGGAGGCAATGAGAAGGTGAAAAGGCACAGGAGCTGGTTGAATGGACATGGGAAATCTGGGGTGGAAGGGAGGAGTGTGCTGTCACAGTATAGGGAGAGTAACTAGGTCACATAACAATGTGTGTATAAAATTTTGTATGAGAAACTAACTTCAACTGTAAACTTTCACTTAAAGCACAATTTAAAAAAAATATAGAATTCCTAAGAAAGGAGGTCCTATGCATGTAATGAATATTAAAGTGCAATTTTTTTTTCTAGTCAGTATTCAATCTTTCTAAAGAAATAATGGGCTTTGATTTCTTATAAATCTGAGAATCTCTTTTTTGTGATGAGAGCAATATTTTGGTGCATGCTGGGGGTGTTTGGAGGGAGATGTTTCTTTGTTAGTCTATTTATATATTAAATATATTACACATAAACATTTTTCTTGTTTAAATAGGTACAGTGAAATCTAAACAACCTAAAGTGTTTTTAGTGTTTAAAGATTATGGATTTCATAATGTTATTTACTGGGAATATTGACATTATTTGAGTAGCTCAATGTTTATCTGCAGACAATAAATATTTAGCCTCCCAAATGTATGACATGTATGAATATATGAAATAATCTGAGCTCATATTATCCAGCATTTTTAAAATGAAGATATTTTTCAAATTTCTAATACAATTTAAATAATATACAAAGCAAACAATTTCAAAGGAATGAGTTTAGGTGCCCAAATTTAAGAGACTGTACTTTTATATTGCAGGTAAATAGACATCTTTAGTTTATTTTTTTTAAATAATTGCTCATTTTAAAAGTATCAAGGCCAAGATGACTAGGATATCATTTTCCACTTCTTTTCTATCATACACAGTTCTTCATACATTGTCAGGAACAGATAAAATTTCAGATTTATTTGGAGAAGAGTTGAATATAATTCTTTTAAAGGATGGGTCTAGGTATCTAATTCCACTGTTTTTTTTTTGTTGTTGTTTGTTTGTTTTTGTTTTTTTCCATCTGAAATTTAGAGAAAGGCTTCCTTTTATTTTATTCTCCAGTTAAAGAACAACTCAAAAATATAGGTCAGGTATACACGTATATAAAGCAATTAATTTATTTTTCATTCATTGACATATAACAAACACCTTCAGTCTGCCAAGATACATATTAAGCATTAAAAATATAAAAATGAATTGTCTTTGCCTCCAGGAATCACAAAGTGGTCTTAATTTGATAAATCATGGCTCTGAGGACTATAGGATATGTTTATTTTATTAAATAAGTTAATTAGTTAATTTTTCTAAATTTGTGCAAGATGTTAATATGGTTCATAACCCACTATTCTAGGACCTAAAGTTTGATTCTAACTGGAACATCACTACTATTGTTCAAAATCAATAAAAGAAAAAATACTCAGTATTTTATTGTAAGACTTAAGAGTTGCTTAAAAGTTTAGTGATAATTAAAATTCAAATCCTTACAGCTATAAAATAAAAGTATTGCTTTTTCAGTATGTGAATTGGTGCATATATTATTTAAGCAACTGCTCTAGAGTCCATACTATCATTTGCTGAAGAATTAAGATAGCATGACTTGATTGAGTTTAAATTTAATCTTAACAATTAATCTGAAACATTCTCCATTTAATTAGACACATGTCTAAATTATAACTAGCAAATGCAAAAAATATTTCCATATGTTTACTAATAGACTAGAATTCGAAATTATTACATCATTAAAAACAGGATTTTTTAGAGTGCATGTTTTCACCTCCTTCTTATCAACATATTTGTGATAAGCATAAAACAGAGCAAGTATAGATAAAATATAAGTGAGTGGAAGAGTTAAAAAGCAAATGTAACAACACTTCAAATAAATGGCATTCATAATAAAATCTGCCAGAAGAGAATATTACTTCAAGATAACATTATGGTGCATACTTTCATAAACACTACCTGGTTATTGAAAATACAGCTAAGTAAAAGAAAATGGACTTAAAAAGATAATGAACTTTGTGATGCTGAATTAATGTCCAAACAGAAATTAAATAACCGACTGTGTTATATTCAGATAATTAAAAAGTTACACATTACATAATAACAAATTAGTAATATGGTAACCCTTGCTTTTGTATCTAGATAATATTCTCTATGCACATAAAATTTTATTATTTTGGATTAAATTGTTTTGTAAAAGCCATCAGTGATACACAGGCATTATCATCTCAATACATACTGCTCAAAGTATGATAAATACAGAGTTTTCTTTATGTTAAAACTGTTTGGTGAATTATTTTCTATGTCCCACAGGGCTTGCTATTCTTCTAGGTGTGGAGGAAGATTCAGGATTTACTTAGAAAGTATTTTAACATCATTAGCTCAAGGAATGTCCTAATGACAAAAATAAATGCTAAAACAACAACATATTGTGTCCCAATCACTGTTATAAATACTTTACTGTGTTAACTTGTTTAATATTCACAGTTAAATTATCAGATAATGTACTATGATTATAATATGCACTAAAAAAATAGAAAATGGAATTCCAGATATAGGTGACATTTCTTTTAGCCATATTCTACAGTCACATGTGAAATTGATCAAACATGAAATCACGATATATTGATAACTACTAGTGATTGGAATGTGAAAGTAGGAAACGAAAAAGAAGGATCAGTAGTTGGAAGATATGGTCTTGGTGATGAAAAACGACATTGGAGATCACATGATAGAATTTTGCAAGACCAAGGACTTATTCCTTGCAAATGCCTTTTATTTCAACAACATAAACAAAGACTATACACATGGACCTCACTGGATGGAATACACAGGAATCAAGTAGACTCCATCTATGCTTATATGAAAGTTCAAGTTGAAGCTGAAGAAAATTAGAACAAGTCCATGAGAGCCAAAATACAACCCTGAGTATATCCCGCCTGAAATTAGAGACCATTTCAACAATAGATTTGATGCATTGAACACTAATGACTGAACACCAGACAAGTTGGAAGACATCAAGCGCATCATACATAAAGAGAGCAAAAAGTTATTAAAAAGTCAAGAAAGAAGGAAAAGGCAAAAATGGATGTCAGAAGAAACTCTGAAACTTGCTCTTGAATGTAGAATAGTTGAAGTGAATGGAAGAAATGACAAAATAAAAGAGTCGAACAGAAAATTTCAAAGGGCCGCTCAAGAAGACAAAGTATTAAAATGAGATGTGCGAACACCAAGAGTTAGAAAACCAAAAGGAAAAAAAAAAATGCTCTGCATTTATCAAGCTGAAAGAACTGAAGAGAAAATTCAAGCCTCGAGTTACTATACTGAAAGATTCTATGGGCAAAACATTGAAAGATTCAGGAAGCATCAAAAGAAGATGGAATAAATACACAGAGTCACTGTACCAAAAGGAATTGGTTGATGTTCAACCATTTCCAGAGGTAGCATATGACTAAGAACCAGTGGTACTGAAGGAAGAAGTCCAAGCTGCGCTGAAGGCATTGGCAAAAAACAAGGCTTCAGGTACTGACGAATTACCAATCAAGATGCGTTAACAAATGGATGCAAAAGTGGAAGCGCTCACTCATCTATGCCAAGAAATTTGGAAGACAGCTATCTGGCCAACTGAAAAGATCCATATTTGTGCCCATGCCAAAGAATGTTTATCCAACAGAATACAGAAATAATTGAACAATATCATTAATATCACATACAAGTAAAATTTTGCTGAAGATAATTCAAAGAAAGTTGCAGCAATACATCCACAGGAAACTGCCGGAAATTCAAGCCAGAGTCAGAAGAGGACATGGAAAGAGGAATATCATTGCTGATGTCAAATGGATTCTGGCTGAGAGCAGAGAATATCAGAAAGATGTTTACCTGTGTTTTATTGACTATGCAAAGGCATTCAACTGTGTAGATCATAACCAATGATGGATAACATTGTGAAGAGTGGGAATTCCAGAACACTTAATTGTCCTCATGAGGAACCTGTACATAGTTCAAGAGACAGTCATTAGAAAAAAACAAGAGGATACTGCTTGGCTTAAAATCAGGAAAAGTGTGTGTCAAGGTTGTATGCTTTTCCCATACTTATTCAATCTGTATGCTGAGCAAATAATCCAAGAAACTGTGCTATATGAAGAACAATGTGGCATTAGGATTGGAGGAAGACTCATTAACAATCTGTGATATGCAGATGACACAAGCCTGCTTGCTGAAAGTGAAAAAGCCTTGAAGCACTTACTGATGAAGATCAAAGACCACAGCCTCCAGTATGGATTACACCTCAACATAAAGAAAACAAAATCCTCACAAATGGACCAGTAAGCAGTATCATGATAAATGGAGAAAAGATGGAAGTTGTCAAGAATTTCGTTTTACTTGGCTCCTTAATCAATGCCCATGAAACAGTAGTGAAGAAAACAAAGGACATATTGCACTGGCCAAATCTGCTGCAAAAGGCCTCTTTCAAGTGTTAAAAAAGTAAAGATATCACTTTGAGAACTAAGATGAGCCTAACCCAAACCATGGTATTTTCAATTGCTTCATATGCAAGAGAAAACGGGACAATGAATAAAGAAGACTGAAGAATTAATGCCTTTGATTATAGTGTTGGTGAAGAATATTGACTATACCATGGAATTCCAGAAGATGAACAAAATCTGTCTTGAAAGAAGTACAGCCAGAATGCTCCTTAGAAGAAAGGATGGCGAGACTATGCCTCATGTACTTTGGACATGTTATCAGGAGGGACCAGTCCTTGGAGAAGAACATCATGCATGGTAAAGTAGAGGATTAGAGAAAAAGAGGAACACCCTCAATGAGATGGATTGACACGGTGACTGCAACAATGGGTTCAAATGTGGCAAAGATTGTGAGGATATGGCAGGACCTGGCAGCGTTTTGTTCTGTTGTACGTAGGATCGCTATGGGTTGGAACAGACTGGATGGCACCTAACAACAACCAGTCACATTTCTCTTACCC
The DNA here is from genome assembly GCA_030035585.1 of Dugong dugon. Taxonomy (NCBI): domain Eukaryota; kingdom Metazoa; phylum Chordata; class Mammalia; order Sirenia; family Dugongidae; genus Dugong; species Dugong dugon. The sequence continues at coordinate 114,635,913 of CM057460.1, forward strand.
TTCTCTAGGAAGCAACTGCTAGCATGAGTTTGGTGTATATCCATCTTGTCCATTAGAAATATTTTTTATATTCTTACGTCTCCTCTAAACAATATTTATTAGTGTGTTAAGTGTTTTTAATGAATAAATATGGTATCAGCCATGTGTGTTCTTCTGAAATTTTTTTAAAATATAGATTTATACAGGTTGATATGTAAATATTTTCATTTCACTTAATTGTTAGGTTTGAGTACAATCATCTCATTTTATAGCTACAGAAATGAAAGCTGAGATACGTTATTTTAATTTAATAAAGCTAATTTAACGAATTAACATTCTATTTGCCTTTCTGTCAAACCAGTTCCTTTTTCACAATGTAACAGCCAAAACCAGTTTTATCCTATGTGATCTTGCATAATTCATCACTCTGGATTTCATCTTGCTCATTAGTAGACCGAGGGAGAAATTATATAATCTCTGAATTATATAATCTCTAGTTTCAAAATTCTAGAAGTCACCATTCAGTTATCTACCTGTTTCATGGGGCTGCTTTTTAATTTCCTTATGACTATATTGGCTCCTTGAAATTATTTTTTATATATCTTCCTGAAATGTCTCGTAGTTCTGGCCACATAAGTAGGAGTAGACATCGAGACTTGTAAAACAGATCTGGCAGGGTGGCCTCCAGACACTAATCTGTTCACAATGTCCTCCAAATAGCTTTCCCAAGACAGTGCTTCTTTTGCGTACTCTGATTATTTTCTTTACTTTTCCCTAGGGATTAACAGTGATATCTAAAGAAATAATATGACTAAGACCTTTTAAATTATCTTCTTTACAGCTACTAAAACTGTACCTTGCACTTAAACTTTTTTGTGTATAAAGTTTCTCTAACTTTAAAACACATTCAAAGATAAATCCACTAAATGATAGCTTTGTAATCGGTTTATTCAAAATAATTGAAGGTTAACACTACCATTTTAACTTCAAATATATACTCACCCCAAAATTTTGTGTAATGTTAACAAATTCCTAAAGTTCAACAAGCACTAGAATTTTTCGTTATTCTCTGAGTATATATAGATATATTACTAGTCTCCAATGTCCTTACAGCCTCTAGTCTCTGATAAATAGCCAGAGGATTAATGTTTTAGTGAACACTAGCTTATCTCCTTCAAAAGGAAACCTCTTCAAATCAAAGTCTCTTATGTGTTTTGAATACAAATTAAATTTTAAATAAATACTGTGAAAATAAAGAGAAATTGTTACCCTCTCAACCATTTGTCTGTCTGTACCCACGGTGAGTGTTGTTACTTACAGAGATGTTTATATACACAGACATTCTTATAAGGAAGCCCCTCTTAAATAACAATAACAATATCAACAATAGTAATGAATGCATACTGCTTTCTTTAAGTTGGGAGAATCTACTTATTATAGTTCATCTGCCTTCAGGTACTGAATCCAAAAATACACTGTGAACATAATGTCACAAAATCACCCCTAGTTTTTTTTTTTTTTTTTTTTAATTTTAATGCTAATTTATTTATTTTATTTATTTTTATTGTACTTCAGGTGAAGGCTTACAGAACAAATAGTTTCACATGAAACAGTAGTATACATGTTGTTTATGACATTGGTTAACAACCCCACAACATATCAACCCTCTAACTTCTCAACCTCTTTTTTTGTTTGGTGAAAATACACATAGCCAAAGATACACCATTTCAAAAATGTCTACATGCACAGTTCAGTAACATTGACTACGCTCTTCCAATTGTGCTGTTATTCTCACTTAAGATGAAGGCTTACAGAACAAAATAGTTTCTCATTTAACAGTTACTACAAATGTTGCTCTGTGACAATGGTTAACATTCTCACAACACATCGACAATATCCTTACTCAACCTTGGGTTCCCTATCACCAGCTTCCTTGTCCCCTTCTGCTTTCTGGCTCTTGTCACTGGACTCATGTACCTCATTAGTCTCATTTGGTTTTACGGGGCTGTCCACTCACAGGCTGAACCGTGAACCTCGGAGGTAACTTCACCACTGAGCTAAAAGGGTGTCTAGGGGCCATACTCTGGGGTTTCTCCAGTCTCCTTTAGCCCAGTAAATCTGGTCTTTTTTTTTTGTGAGTTAGAATTATGCTCTACATCCTTCTCCACCTCTGTCCATAATCCTGTTGTGATCCTGGTCAGAGCAGTCAGTGGTGGTAGCCAGGCACCATCTAGCTGAACTGGACTCAGTCCGGTGGAGGCCTTGGTAGCTGTGGACAATTAGTCCTTTGGAATAATCTTTTCCTTGTATCCTATCCTCTTTATTCTCCCTTGTTCCCGAAGGGATGAGACCAGTGGAGTATCTTAGATGGCCACTCACAGGCTTTTAAGACACCAGACACTATTCACCAAGGTAGAATGTAGAGCATTGTCTTTATAAGTTGTGTCATGCCAATTGAGCTAGATGTTCCATGAGACTATGGTCCCCACAGCCCTCCGCCTAGCAATTCAGTCCCTCAGGGAGTTTGGATGTGTCTATGGGGCTTCCATGACCTTTCCTAGTACAAGTTGTGCTACTTTCTCCCGTATTGTGTACTGTCTCACCCCCAAGATACCACTTATCTATTAACTATTTAGTATCCCCCCTGCACCCCTCCCATCCCTGGTAACCAACAAAGATTGTTACATTTTGTGTGTGAACTTTTTCATGGGTTTTTACAATAGAGGTCTCATACAATATTTGTCCGTTTGTGATTGACTTATTTCACTCAGCATAATGTCCTCTAGTTTCATCCATGTTATGAGATGGTTCACAGATTCACTGTTGTTCTTTCTCGTTGCATAGTACTCCATTGTGTGTATGCACCATAGTTTGTTTATCCATTCATCTGCTGATGGGCATCTAGGTTGTTTCCATCGTTCTGCTATTGTGAACAATGCTGCCATGAACATAGGTGTGCATATGTCTGTTCGAGTGACGACTCTGATTTCTCTAGGATATATTCCTAGGAGTGGGATTGCTGGTTCGAATGGTATGTCTATTTCTAGCTTTCTGAGGAAGTGCGATATCATTTTCCAAAATGGTTGTATCATTTTGCATTCCCACCAGCAGCGTATAAGTGTTCCAATCTCCCCGCAGCCCCTCCAACATTTGTTATTTCCAGTGTTTTTGATTCGTGCCAGTAATGCCGGGGTAAGATGGTATCTCATTGTGGTTTTAATTTGCATTTCTCTAATGGCTCATGAAAAAAATCCACAAACAAAAGTAACTCAGCACAAGAGAGTAAGAAGAACAAAGAAAACATCAGCACCACAAAAAAAAAAAGCACTACAAAATGACAACAACAAACCCAGATCTATCAATAATTACACTGAATGTAAATGGACTCAAAGCACCCTAGTTTTTCTTTTTAATTAAGGAGTTCTAATGTTAGAGTTGAGTTTCTCTGGTGAGGTAAGTTTATATATCCATCAGTTGTATTAGACCTAACATATGCTGTAAACAGAGCTATCCAAAGAAGAAATAAACAAACATGACATAATTGTTCCAATCAGCAAAGCACTAGAGTAATGTGGGTGGAAAGATGTTGCCAAGACTACTCATTCTTTTGTTCTTTTCCTCTGGTAGCTGACTCATTACCTTCCTACCAACAACATCCAATGTGAAAAGTAAAATGATAGAGTAAATAGATGCTGAAAGGAGGGAGTTCTGAAAGAACAAAAATTTAAACATTTTCACAAATCTATCTTTATTCTACTAGTATGTGACCTGATTAATTAGGAAAATACTGTGGTGATTTTATAATTTTATAGGTATAATTATTTACCATGTATTGGTTTTCTCTTTTTCTAAGCCTTGTCGTAGTTAGCGATGATTCAGTTTTCCTTATTTAAAAGATTTTATTGTTCTAGAAATTATCAGTTTTCCCTACAGCTTTAATATCTTAGAGACCATAGCATCTATCATCACAAAATCATATTATATAATTTAAGTGTTATTTAATCACATATCTGACAAACTGTTTGTTTTTTTTTTTTTTAATACTGGTACATTTTAATTTGACTGCTTTAAATTAGCATCCAGGGAAGCACCTTGAATGTTTCCAAAGTTATTTTAGTTAAGCTCCTTCTGGGATGTTTCCCTGCTGTTAGTTAATCTCATCCCTAGTGATTTAATTACTATTTAACCCAAAAAGTATTATTTTTCTGAGGTTTGCCTTTTTTACATTTTTATCTAATTCTCAGTGAGAATTCTTATGAAGATTCTACTGGGAGGTAAAAAGTCTTTTCTAGAATGAACTCAAATACAACATGTGGTACTTTTGCATGTTTGACTTTAGAATAAAATCTTCCAGCATAATATATGGAGTAGATAGTTTTCAATACCATTATACCACTTCTTTTACATGTCTGATTTAAATTTCTCACATTGTGGAGTGTTAGATTAGTCCTATTCTAAAATCGGTGTAAATGTTATTTCCAGATCTATTTATAGTCACATTTTATTTATTTATTTATTGAACATTTTATTGTGTTTTAGGTGAAAGTTTACATAGCAAATTAGATGCCCATTCAGAAATTCATACACAGATTGTTTCATGACATTGGTTGCGATCCCCACAATGTGTCAGTGCTCGCCTCATTTTCACCCTGCCTTCCCCTTTTCCATCCATCCCAATTTCTCTTCCCCTCTTTGCCTTCTCGTTTTTGCTTTTGGGCAAATGTTGCCCGTTTGGTCTTATATAGCTGATTGTTCTAAGGATCAAATTCCTCATGTGTATTATCACTTATTTTATATGCCAATCTATTATTTGGCTAAAGGTGACCTCTGGGAGCAGCTTCACTTTCAGATTAAAAGGGTGTCACAGGCTGATAGTCTTGGAGGTTAGTCTCATTATGTTTTTAAGAACTATTTTTACACACATAAGATTGTAATTTTAGCTTCATCACTTTAAAAAAAAGTATTACATGCAGTGAATAAGGATACACTAAAAAATGTTTGACTTCAAACATGACATGATAAGCCCATCAAAACTGTCTCTGTAATCAGTTCTACAATAATTTTCAAAGAGGAATAACAGTATATGATAGGATGATATGTAAAGTATTAACAGATGCCCCTTCCCAATTTTAATAGTATAACTATGTGTTATTTCCGGTTTTAGGCCTATAAGACATGAATCTGGCATTGCCCAACGTGGGGAGTGGTCATAGAAGTATTATTGAACCAAAATGTCAAATATATAACTTTATGTTTTAAAAATAAACAAGTTCTAGAGGTGGAGCCAGGATGGCGGAGTAGTCAGACACTTCTGGTGGACCCTCTTATAACCAAGACCCCAAAAAACAAGTGATTCAATTATATACTGCAATCTGGGAACCCTGAACATCAAAGGCAGAGTTGAGGAACCGGATTGAGTGGCAGGGGAGGGAGAGATGGTTCGGAAGTAGCGAGGAGTTGCCATACCTGACCTGGTGAGAGCCTGAGCCCTTCAGGCCTGAGCAGCTCGGGGGTAAGCGGTGAGGCAGGCAAGCAGCCTTGCTTGGGAGGTGCATTTTCCACACCGGGAAAGACCCAGCACAAGAGAGGCTACACGGACACCCAGAACCAGTAAGAAGCCACCTTCCACGAAAGATAACTACTTGCATATGGCTTACCATGCAGATCAAAAACACCCCCTTTAGGGAAAAACCTGTCTCCCATGTACCTCCCTGCTCCCTGATCTGCACTGGGCCCTGGACAGGCTTCAGCAATTTCTGAGTACCCTGGGCAGGAAGTAGGAATTTTCACATGGCCGGAGTCATTCTCCCTACTCTGGAGAGTGAACAAATTAACAAACAGGAAAAAATACACTCCCAGCTCCCCTAAGCCAGGAACCAAGGGTAGGCACAGCTCCTTTGCCTAGGCACAAGCATAAGGGATCCATGGACTTTGAGTGCCTTTCCCCCTAAGTAGACTTGTGTGGGCTCATCTCAACAGTGTAGGCCCTCATTACCACAGTGCAACAGGGTATATACTGGAACTCTAACTTCAACTCTTTCAGCTACTAAGTTCCAGGTTCTTGACATTTGACACTGTTCTGCCCATTAAGTAGGGTCTTCACCTACCCACATCAGGGGCCTGAGGACTGTTGGCTCCACTCATGCCACCTAGCCACCTGTGAGAGGGGTCAATGAATAAGAGGTGATCCTCAGTCTTTATAGCCTACAGCATTAGGTACTCATAGTCTGGCTGCAAAACCCACCTACCTAAGTGCTCTAGGGAACAGGGACATGCCTTCCTCCTGGACACTCGGGGGTAGCTCTCAGCCCCCTGCCTTGCTCAGAGTGTGTCCCTCTGCTGCAGTCAGATGCTTGTGCCTACACCAATCAACCATGCCTGTCTAGGACTGTAAGTGAGAGCCTATACCACACACTTGGTGGCTATCTACCTGGGCCCCTGAGCTGAATCCATACGGGAGGAGTGGGCAGTCTCCTGAGCTCACATACTTAGTAACAGATCTAACCACCTGATGACAGGACATTAGAGCTTCAAAGGTGCCAATACTCAAACTAGCTCATATGAGCAGCCTATTTGGGCATATCAAAACAAAACAAGAAGCTAAGACACAGTAAGTGAACATAAAACAAATAACTTATTGATGGCTCAGAGACAACAGTCAATATCAAATCATATAAAGGGGCAATCTGTGATGGCTTCACCAAGCTCCCAAAATAAAGAATCTAGAAATTTTTGAGAGGAGGAAAATTTCTTGGAATTAACAGAAGCAGAATGCAAAAGATTAATATCTTCAAGAAATTAGGAAGGAAATTAAGCAAAATGCAGAACACACAGTAGAAGAAATTAAAAAGATTAGAGAAGACCATAAAGACAAATTTAACAGGCTGCAAGAATCCATAGAGAGACAGCAGTCAGAAAGCCAGAATATTAACAATAAAATTTCAGAATTAAACACCTCAGTAGAAAGTCATATAAACAGAATTGAGGCAATGGAAGTCAGAATTAGTGAGTCTGAAGACAAGGCACTTGACACCAACTTATCTGAGGAAAAACCAGATAAAAGGATTGAAAAAAATGAAGAAATGCTAAGAATTATGTGGGACTCTATCAAGAAGAATAATCTATGAGTGACTGGAGTACCAGAACAGGGGGGCTAACAGAAAATACAGAGAGAATTGTTGAAGATTTGTTGGCAGAAAACTTACCTGATATTGTGAAAGATGACAAGATATCTATCCACTACGCTCATCAAACCCCATATAAGGTAGATCCCAAAAGAAAGTCGCCAAGACATATTATAATCAATCTTGCCAAAATGAAAGATAAAGAGATAATTTTAAGAGCAGCCAGGGATAAACAAAAAGTCATCTACAAAGGAGAGTCAATAAGAGTAAGCTTGGACTACTTGGAAGAAACCATGCATAGGACAGAACAACCAGATATCAACCCAGATAGGGAAGTCACAAAAGTAAATCAAAGCTAAAACACTGAAAATAGAATAACAGATGTCTTAGTCATTTAGTGCTGCTCTAACAGAAATACAACAAGAGGACGGTTTTAACAAATAGAAGTTTCTTCTCTCACAGTCCAGTAGGCTACAAGTCCAAATTCAAGATGTCATCTCCAGGAGAAGTCTTTCTCTGTCAGCTCCGGAGAAAGGTCCTTGTGATGCATCAGTCTTCCCTTGGTCTGGGAGCATCTTAGCACAGGAACCTCAGGTCCAAAGGACAAGCTCTGCTCCAGGCACTGCTTTCTTTGTGGTATGAGGTTCCCATGTGTCTCTGCTTGCTTCTCTCTTTTATATCTCAAAAGAGATTGTATTAAGACACTATCTGATCTTTTCAACCTCATCAGTATAACCTCATCACAGAGATAGAATTTACAACACATAAGGAGATCACATATAATCTCATCATAGTGATAGAGTTTACAACACATAAGGAAATCACATCAGATAACACAATCATACAGTACTGGGAACCATGACCTAACCATGTTGCTACACACATTTTTGGGGGGACACAATTCAATCCATGACAACAGATGTCAATATGTAAAAGATGACATTAAAACAAAAAAGAAGGACTTAAAAAATGTAGACATAGATTTTTCATATGGATAGAGAAAAACAATTGAAAGAGTTAACAATACCAAAAGTTGGTTCTTTGAAAAGATCAACAAAATTGATAAACCACTGGCAAGACTGACAAAAGAAAAACAGGAGAGGAAGCAGATAACCTATATAAGAAATGAGATGGGTAATATCACAACAGACCCAACTGAAATTAAAAGTATCATGATAAAATGCTATAAAAAATTGTATTCTAACAAATTTGAAAACCTAGAGGAAATGGACAAATTTCTAGAAACTCACTACCTAGCTAAACTAACACAAACAGAGGTAGAACAGCTAAGTAAACCCATAACAAAAGAAGAAATAGAAAAGGTAGTTTAAAAACACCTGACAAAAAAAGCCCTGGCCAGGATGGATTCACTGGAGAATTCTACCAAACATTCAGAGAAGAGTTAACACCACTACTCAGAGCATAGAAAGGATGGAATACTCCCAAACTCAGTTCTATGAAGCCAGCATAACCCTGATGCCAAAACCAGGCAAAGACACCACAAAAAAAGAAAATTACAGACCAATATCCCTCACGAACACTGACGCAAAAATCCTCAACAATATTCTAATCATTAGAATTCAGCAACATATCAAAAAAATAATTCCCCATGATCAAGTGGGATTTATACCAGGTATGCAGGGATGGTTTCCCATTAGAAAAACAATCAATGTAATCCATCACATAAATAAAACAAAAGAACCATATGATCTTATCAATCGATGGAGAAAATGCATTTGACAAAATCCAACACCTATTGATGATAAAAACTCAACAAAATAGAAATAAAATGAAATTCCTCAATATAATTGAGGGCATTTATACAAAGCCAACAGCCAACATCATCCTAAATGCAGAGACTCTGAAAGCATTCCACTTGAGAACAGGAACCGACAAGGATGCCCTTTATCACCACTCTCATTCAACATTGTGCTGGAGGTTCTAGCCAGAGCAATTAGGCTAGAAAAAGAAATAATGACATCCAAATTGGTAGGTAAGAAGTCAAAGTATCTTTATTTGCAGATGATATGATCTTATATACAGAAAACACCAAAGCATCCACAAGAAAACTACTAGAACTAATACAAGATTTCAGCAAAATTTCAGGATACAAGATAAACATACAAAAATCAGTTGGTTTCCTTTACACTAATAAAGAGAACCTCAAAGAGGATATCACTAAATCAATACCATTTACAATAGCCCCAAGAAGATAAAATACTTAGGAATAAATCTAACCAGAGACGTAGAAGATCTATACAAGACAGTACTGCAAGAAACCAAAAGAACCCTGAATAAGTGGAAAAACTTATCTTGCTCATGGGTAGGTAGACTCAAAATTGTGAAAATGTCAATTCTACCCAAAGTGATTTACAGATACAATGCAATCCTGATCCAAATTCCACTAGCATTTTTTAATGAGATGGAGAAACAAATCACCAAGTTCATACAGAAAGGGAAGAGGCCCTAAATAAGTAAAGCATTACTCAAGAAGAAGGACAAAGTCAGAGACCTCACGCTACCTGATTTTAGAACCTATTATACCACCACGGTAGTCAACACAGCCTGGTACTAGTACAACAACAGATACATAGACCAATGGAACAGAGTTGAGAATCCAGTCATAAATTCATCCGCTTATGAGCAGCTGATATTTGACAAAGGCCCAAAGTCCGTTAACTGGGGAAAAGACACTCTCTTTAACAAATGGTGCTGGCATAAATGGATATCCATCTGCAAAAAACTGAAGCAAGACCGATACCTGACACCATGCACAAAAACTAACTCAAAATGGATCAAAGACTTAAATACAAAATCAAAAACAATAAAAATCATGGAACAAAAATAGGGACAACACTAGGAGCCCTAATACATTGCATAAGCACAATATTAACCATAAATAACAATGCACAAGCACCAGAAGAGAGACCAGATAAATGGGAGTTACTAAAAATCAAACGTTTATGGTCATCAAAAGACTTCACCAAAAGAGTAAAAAGACTCAGACTTGGAAAAAAATTTTGGCTACGACAAATCTGATCAGCATCTAATCTCTAAAATCTACAAGATACTGCAAAACTTCAACAACAAAAAGACAAATAACCCAATTAAAAAATGGGCAAAGGATACGAACAGGCACTTCACCAAAGAAGATATTCAGGCAGCTAACAGACACATGAAGAAATGCTCATGATTATCAGCCATTAGAGAAATGCATATCAAAACTACAGTGAGATAACTCTTCACCCCAACAAGGCTAGCATTAGAACAAAAAACACAAAATAATAAATGCTGGAGAGGATGTGGAGAGACTGAAACACTTACACACTGTTGGTGGGAAAGTAAAATGGTACAACCACTTTGAAATTGATTTAGCACTTCCTTAAAAAGCTAGAAATAGAAGTACCATATGATTCAGCTATCCTATTCCTTGGAATATATCCTAGAGAAATAAGAGCCATCACATGAATAGATATACCCACAGCCATGTTCATTGCAGCACTGTTCAAAATAGCAAAAAGATGGAAACAAACTAAGTGCCCATCAATGGATGAATGGATAAACGAAGTATGGTATATCCACACAATGGGATAATACACAACAATAAAGAACAACGATGATGCCATGAAATATAACATGGAGGAAGCTGGAGGTCATTATGCTGAATGAATTTAGTCAGTCACAGAAGAATAAATATTGTATAAGACCACTATTATAAGAACTCAAGAAAAGTTTTAAACACAGAAGAAAACATTCTTTGATGGTTATGAGGGTGGGGAGGAAAGGGGAGGGTTATTTACTAACTAGATAGTTGGTAAGAATTATCTTAGGTGAAGGGAAGGTTAGCTCATACTACAGGTGAAGTCAGCACAACTGGACTAAACCAAAGCTAAGAAGTTTCCTGAATACAACCAAACACTTTGAGGGACAGAGTAGCAGGGATAGGGGTCTGGAGACCATGCTTTCACGGGACCTCTAGGTCAATTGGCATAACAAAGTTTATTAAGAAAATGTTCTGCATCCTACTTTTGTGAGTGGCATCTGGGGTCTTAAAAGCTTGCAAGCGGCCATCTAAGATGCATCAATTGGTCCCAACTACATGGAGTAAAGGAGAATGAAGAACACCAAAGACACAAGGAAAGTATTAGCCCAAGAGACAGAAAAGGCCTCATAAACCAGAGACTTCATCAGCCTGAGACCAGAAGAACTAGATGGTGCCCGACTGCCACCAATGACTGCCCTGACAGGGAACACAACAGAGTCCCGGATGGAGCAGGAGAAAGGTGGGGTGTAGAACTCAAATTCTAATAAGAAGGCAAGACTTAATGGTCTGACTGAGACTGGAGGTACCTCGGAAAGTATGGCCCCTGGATTCTCTATCAGCCCAGAACTAAAACAATTTCCGAGGCCTACTCTTCAGACAGGGTTTGGACTGGACTGTGGGACATAAAGTGATACTCATGAGGAGTGTGCCTCTTAGCTCAAGTAGATACAAGAGACTAAACAGACAGCTTCTGTCCGGAGGTGAGATGGGAAGGCAGTGAGGGTTAAGAGCTGGTTGAATGGACATGGGGAATCAGGGGTGGAAAGGAGGAGTGTGCTGTCACAGTATGGAAAGACCAGTTAGAGTCACATAACAATGTATGTATAAACTTTGGTATGGGAAAAAGTAAGAATAAACAAGCTCTTCCCCAGAAACTCATAACTAAAACAAAACAAAATAAAAATGTAATATACAGGAGAAGATAACACAAGGCAGAACCAGTCACTTTGCTGTACCATTACTACTACCATTCTCCTTTAAGAAAGAGATTTGAAAGGAATACAACAAGGATACACAAAATTGTGTTCTTCTCTGTCCTCTGATCAAATCAAAAGTTGGGACTATAGAATCTCTAAGGGAGTTTAAGACTCTAAAGCTGAAAAGATATGTACCCATTCTTTGTCTGAGATTTTAGGAGTTGGCAATTTTAAGATGTTCCATCTTGCTACATTTGTATGGGCACAGTAGAATAGAAATGGCTGCATGGGATGTTAGCAACAGATTAGGCATGATGATAGTCTCAAGTAAGCAAAGAAAGTCCCAGAACCTTCCCAGCACAAAAGGTGGCTATGGAAGTTAACCACAGCTGCAGTACAGTCTGTAACATGAAGGTCTTTTGCTGGTGTAAGGAAAGCTGTAACTGTAGTTTTAGAAGCTGAGTACAACATATGCCATCTCCATAGATGAGGGAAAAGGTGCCGATGACAACGGACCCCACCTCTCATATAAAAGGGGAGAAGGAAAAAGACCTGGATTTGACTGCAATTAAATGTGAAATTGTTGCAACTTCATTGAAAATGTTTAATACATCTAAAGTGACTATATTCAATTCTCTGACATCAAATGAAATATTACTTGCCACATTGTTTCTAAGATGTTTCCCATAGTGCAGTGAAAAGTGATCTATAATTAAAGTCAATTAACCAATGTTTATTTCACAAGCAAAAATAATTACTCTTGATAAAAGCTTTATAAAATACGTAATTTAAAAGCAGTTTAAATACCCAGATATGTGACGTTTCCATATATCTAATGCATCCAATCGTCACTAAAAATGATCTATATTTTAAGTGATGGAAATTTGGCAATGGAAATTAGTGATGATTACACAACAAGATTAATGTAATTGATGTCACTAAACAGTACATGTTGAAAACATTAAATTGGCAAATATTATATACTCTTTTACAACAATTAAAAAAACCTATATAAGAGGTGTATATTTGAGAGTCAAATATATATTATTATTTTTTTTTTTTTGCTGCCACGAGTCTGCCAGTTTGTTGTACTGTATGGGCTTGCATGTTGCTGTGATACTGGAAGCTATGCCACCGGTATTCAAGTACCAGCAGGGGTCGTCCATGGTGGACAGGTTTCAGCTGAGCTTCCAGACTAAGACTAGGAAGAAGGACCTGGTGGTCTACTTCTGAAAAGAATTAGCCGGTGAAAGACTTATGAATAACAGCGGGACATTTTCTGATATAGTGTAGAAGATGAGATCCTTGGGTTAGAAGGCACTCAAAAGACAACTGGGGAAGAGCTGCCTCCTCAAAGTTGAGTTGACCTTAACGATGTGGATGATGTCAAGCTTTCGGGACCATTAACAACCTGCGTTTTGCAGATGAAACAACCTTCCTTGCTAAAAGTAAAGAGGACTTGAAGCACTTACTGATGAAGAGCAAAGACTACATACAGCCTTCAGTATGGATTACACTTCAACATAAAGAAAACAAAAATCCTCACGACTGGACCAATAAGCAACATCATGATAAACGGAGAATAGATTGAAGTTGTCCAGGATTTCATTTTACCTGGATCCACAATCAACACCCATGGAAGCAGCAGTCAAGAAATCAAAAACACATTGCATTGGATAAATCTGCTGCAAAGTACCGGTATAAAGTGTTAAAAAGCAAAGACGTCATCTTGAAGACTAAGGCAGGTCTGACCCAAGCCATGGTGTTTTCAATCACCTTATATGCATGTGAAAGCTGGACAATGAATAAGAAAGACCAAAGAAGAATTGACACCTTTGAATTATGGTGTTGGCAAAGAATATTGAATATACCATGCACTGCAAGAAGAATGAACAAATCTGTCTTGGAAGAAGTACAGCCAGAATGTTCCTTAGAAGCAAGGATGGCAAGACTTGGTCTCACATATTTTGGACATGTTTTCAGGAGGGATCAGTCCCTGAAGAAGTGCATCATGCTTGGTAAAGTAGAGGGTCAGGAAAAAAGAGGAAGACCCTCAATGAGATAGACTGTTACAGCGTCTGCAAAAATGGGTTCCAGCATAACAATGATTGTGAGGACAGTGCAGGACCAGGCAGTTTTTCGTTCTGTTGTTCATAGGGTCGCTATGGGTTGGAACCGACTCGACAGCATCTAACAACAACAAATTTTTTTTAGAAAATATTTTTTTCGACAAAGTATTGTGGTCAATTTCAAACAGTTTAAAATAAACGGAAACTTTGGATGCTTATTTATAATTTTACTTAGAAATGGATAAATCTGTTTCTCAATTTTAAAAAACCTAAAATCTTTTCTTCTTCATTAACGTTTAAGTATTCATGTCAGTGATTACTTTTGCAAACATACCAAATTAAAGTTTATCTTCAGCTCAGTTTTTTCAAGTATTTCAGATTCCTGAATAGTTTTCCCCCAAAATATCCTGAATTCTAAACCATAATAGTGGTTAACTCTGCAAGCTATTATTTTGATGTATAAACATCTGTGCATTTCATGAATTAAACAACATAAATCAAGCTTAGATATGCAGTGACAATGGCAGCAAATAGACTACTTGGTTTGCAGAATGTAGGTACAGAAGTGTTGCAGATGTGCATAGAAGAGACTTTCAGCACCTGGAGGATCCTGAATATCTGTATGAATTCTAAGTGGTCAAAGAAATGGATGCGTAATTCTGTAAAATCACTCTATCCTTCTGGGTTTTTCACAAGTAGGTGTTAACAAGTTTAGCAGCTTCATCTAAACATATTAAATTTAACATAGTTGATGTTACAGAATACACTTAATACATTCAACTTAATTTATATCTGAAGATATCTGACATGAAATGAGTGTTTCTGGATATTTCTTTATGTATCTCCCCAAGGAACATCTTTCAAGAGTGTTGGTAGGGGAGATTATTTTGAAGGTGTATTAGAGGAGGATTTTATTTTTACTTAATATTGTATTGTACAATTGAGTTTTTAACAAGTATGTTAATTTTTAATTAAAACTAAGAAAAATATGTTCATTTGAGCTGTTCATATGCTACATTTCTTGAAGCTAGGAAGAGAACATTATTTTCTACCACTTTATACAGAAATTAATCATTCCAACTTAAGTAATTGAACATTTTTACTCAAGACAAAAGTTAGAAGATCCCTTAACCAAACTAATTATAGAAGAAGTAGACTGCTGGTGGAGAGGGTCCAACTTTGTAATATACCTGCTTCCTAACACATCCAAACTTTCTTTAGGCTTGTTCTGCAGTATTTACAAAGTTTACCTCTCTAAGGAGACTCAGTTTACTTTTTTCCAGATTTATTGAAGTTTAATTTATACAGTAAAATTTACCATTTTTTGGTGTGTACTTTGTGTTTGATAAATTTATGCAGCAGTATAACCACGATATCAATTGGATATACAACAGTTTTCATCACCCCCCAAGTATTCACTTTTATCACTTTGCAGTCAAGCCCCTCTACCCAAAGTTATTATCTATCTGACAATCATTGACCTCATTTTTCACTATAGTTTTGGCTTTTTTAGAAAGTAGTATAAATAATGGTACCATGTGTAGCCTTTTGTGTCTAGGTTATTTCACTTAGCATAATGCTTTTTATATCTACCCTATTGTTGCATACGCCAGTGAGTCTTTTTTTTTTTTTTTTAATTTCTGAGTTGTAATGAGTATATATAGACCGTAACATATTTTAATCAAATACCGAGTTAATAGATACTTGCATTATATTCATTTTGGAGTTATTGTGCATAAAGCTGGTATAAACATTCACATATATGCCTTTGTGTGAACGTATTTTCACCTTTCTTGGGTAAATACCTAGAAGTAAGATTGCTTGGAAACCTGGTGGCGTAGTGGTTAAGAGCTACCGCTGCTAACCAAAAGGTTGACAGTTTGAATCCACCAGCGGCTCCTTGGAAACCCTGTGGGGTAGTTCTACTCTGTCCTACAGGGTCACTATGAGTCGGAATCTACTGGACGGCAATGGATAGTAGCAGTAGTAAGATTGCCTGGTCACGTGGTATGTGTAAGTGGATAAGACGTGACCAAGCCCTTTTCCATGATGACTGCACATTTTGCATTACCACCAGCAGTGTATGCATTTCTAGCTTGTTTGAGTCTTTGTCAGCACTTTAAACTTTGTTTTACTTTTCATTTTGTTTGTTGGTTTTTTAAACATATTAACCCTTCCGTTAAATATGTCACAATATTGCATGATGGTTTTAATTTGCATTTTCCAAATGATTAATGATGTCATTACCTAATTTTTAAATTAGATTTGCTTCTAATTAAGTTGCAAATTCTCTTCATATATCCTGTATAACATTTCTTTATTAAAAAGGTGTTTGCGATTATTGTCTCCCAGTCTGACTTGTCTCTTTAGTTTCGTATTAATGTTTTTAGAAAAGAAGTATTAATTTTAAAATGTCTAATTTATTAATGTTTTTCTTTTATTTTCACGAAGATTTTTCTATGTTTTCTAAAAGAAACTATAGAGTTTTAGGATTTACATTAAGGCATATTATCAATTTAAAATTGCATTTTATATATGGGGCAAGATATGGATCAAGTTTTTTTATGAATGGTTAATTGATTTTGCACCATTGGTTGAAAAGTTTTTCTCTCTCTCCTTTTTTCTTTGAATTACCTTCGCATCTTTCATTCTGTAAAATGTAGTTGAAAAAATATGTATATGATTCATACCTGGGTGCTATATTCTGATTCATTGACTTATAAGTCTTTCTTCCAAATCTATACTAACTTTATTATTGTAGGTTTTTAATATGTCTACTTTAAAGTGTTTTGACTAACGTAGGTCCTCTACATTTCCACTAAAAATTTAAATAAGCTTAGCAATTGTTATAAAACCCTGCTGAGATTTTGCTTGTGATTTGAACCTGTACCTCAATTTTGGAAAAATTGCTACCTTAGTAATTTTTGAGTTTTCCAGTCCATAAACTCAATATATATCTCTCTATTGGTGCCTAAGAAGTCCTGGTGGTGCATTGGTTAAGTGCTCAGCTGCTAACTGAAAGGTCGACTGTTTAAACCCACCAGTCACTCTACAGGAAAGATGGGACAGTCTGCTTCTGTAAAGATTTACAGCCTTGGAAACCCTGTGGGACAGTTCTACTCTGCCCTATTTGGTCACTATGAGTCAGAAATGGTTGAACAGCAACAGGTTTCATTTTTTGTTTGTGTTTATTTAATTTCTCTCATCATGTTTTAAGCATGTAAATCTTTCACTTAGTTTATTTAGATCTATGCCTAAGCATTTCTTGTCAGTGCTTTTATTAAAAATATTGTTTTTTTCCCATCACTTTTCAGTTGCTATTGCCAATATAAATTCGATTTTCTAAAATACATTTGGTTATTTATAATATACATTCAAATTTTTTTTTGACTTTTTATTCTGCAGACTGGTTAAGCTCACTTATTAGTACTCAGAGTTAGTTTTTCCAGTTTCTTTGTAGTTTTCTATGTAGTTGTTAATTTTGTTTCACTACCAAAAAAAAATTCTATTTCTTGTTTTCAATTTGTACTTCTTTCATTTATTTTTTCTTACATTACTTCACTGAGTAGGTCTTTTCAAGACGATGTTAAATGGAATTAGTGGAAATGGACATCCTTCCCTTCTTTGAGATTTTAGGGGGGGTAAAATATTCTTTCACTATTCAGTACAAGTATGTTTCCAGTGGATTATCTCTATCAGGTTGAGAAAATTTCCTTTCATTCCTAGTCTACAGAAATTTTGTGTCACATACATATATTGAGTTTTATAAACATTTGTTTGCATCTGTTGATATCATTGTTTAATTTTTAGTCTGTTGTGATGATTTACATTAATCAGTGTTCAAATATTGACAAAATCAGGCATTTCTGGGATAAGCAACGTATTGTCAAGCTCTATTATCTTTCTAATACACTGCTGTATTTCATTTACTAATATTGACAAAGGATTTATGGGTCTATGTTCATGAGAGATATTAGTCTATAGCTTTTCTTGTCATGCCCGACATTGTTTGTAGAAGCACAGTACAAACTGAGGTAGTTAGTATTTATACCCAGAAAGGGGCACACTTCAACTTCTATAATCCATGTAATATAGGAAATTGAGTGAATTTTTTCAAGAGTGGAGCCAGCTTTATAGCTTTTTATTTGCTATTTTTGGCTTCATCACATCAAAGACTTTAATTTCTAACACTTTATGCATGGTCTGAGGTCCTGGAAATTTTTTTAGTATTCGTTATCTTTCATAGTCTCTGCATAACTGTGAAACAAGAAAGTGTTTCTTCCACACTCTTGCCCTCCTCCCACTCGGACTGCTATTGCTTATTACTACTAGTCTAAGTTTGTTGTAGAGGATTTTAATAATTAAGTTCTCTAGGTTAAGGCTCAATTTTAGACAGGACCTGTGTGCCTATTCCATATCTAGCCTATAGTCATTCATTAAAATTGTAGCTGATTTTTGTGCACAGCTTCTATAGAAAAAACCTCTTCTTACAATGCTGTACTAAAGGGGTAATAGTCCATACATCTGGTCCCTTCTGAGAGGATTTTACTCTTTGGATATCAGTTCTCTTGGATGCCTTAAAAATTTAGATCTCTGAAAAGAAAACATAATTCTTTAAATTATTCAGTTTTTTCTTACTTATTAGAATAAGAGATACTCTCCCGCAGGTTTCAACATTCTAAGCGTAGATAAATTTCTCTTCATTTACTTTTTTCTTTCCCTTCTTTGGGACATTGCAAATCACAGGATATGATTTGTGGATTTCTTGAGTTAGTACTCAAAGTTATTTATTGAAGCTTGTAATAACTGTGATACCAGTTCTGTGATAGGAAATATGCAATTACCTACTCTTTGGGACAAAAGCAGCAAACATGAGAAATCGAGAGAGAGGTTTCAAATTATAGTATCTATACAGAGAAGTATTTTTCAGGAGTATAAATTAGAAATTGAACTTGCTTTATTAACCAAAATGTATAGATATATACACTTCTTCACTTTTACAGAGTTCATTTAGGATAAAATTGACAAACGGTGGCAGTTTTGGCATTTTAAAATGTAGATAAGAAATGATTCAGTAATTTTAATGATTACTTTAGAGAGCTGTGGAAATGTGGACACCATCAGCTTTGTAAGGGTAAATGTATATTGTAATCTTATTTGTAAAATTGCACTTAAACATTTTAATTAATAAATATCAAAACCTTATTAAAGTCATAATCTTTATCCTAATGGGAAGAACAAGAAATATTATTTAAGCATGGTAAAAGTACATCATATGGTATACATATGGTTAGAAAATTTTGTCCAGAACACACAGCATAGTTCAGTTTCTTTGAACCGCAAATGGCCAATCTCAACGATCACCCACTGAGCCAGAGGAAAATTAAATTGAATTTAGTTTTGCTTCAGTTTATTTGCAACTGAGGACAAACCTTGTGCACACCCATAACATTTTATCTTTGAACCAATAACTAAAAAGTCTAAAGTTGTCAAGGCATCTTGTAAAAGTTGAGAGGTCAGTGAAGGGTTTGAACTTGAATAACACAGTACTCTTTCAATCTTTTAGTTCAAAACAAACATAGAAGACACAGTAAGCTCACTGATAGAAAAGCTGTTTTATTTTTCTGGTGTAGATAATTCACATGACCTGTTTGGTTCACCTCTCTCTTTTTATATAAATAGCTTACCCCCTTCATTTTCAGATAGTTCTGTGCACAAGGCCTATAAGACTATCCTTTTTTTTTTTTTTTTTCCTTGTTACCCTACCACAGTGCTTATGGTTTTGGGATTAATTATTTTCTACTTCAATTCCCAACATTTTCTCTAATACTACTATTCTATACTTATTCTCATAGAGGAGACAAAAAGGCTTTTGTTGAGGATGTGTCATAAAACAGCCCAGAAGCATAATTCATTCATTAGAAAAATGTTCTTTGAGAACCTACCATGTGTCAGTCAGTATTCTAAGCACTAGATATCCAGTGGGTCTTAAAACAAGCAATAAAAAATACCCTGGAGCTGCTATTTATGTTACCACAGATGAAATCAAATGAAATTATTTTAGGAAAATATACCAAGTTAAAAACATGAGAGAAAAAAAAACAAAAACTAAAGATAAGTATATATATTTTTTAGCCAGAAATAAAACACAACACTACCCATGGTGGACAAACAAATACTAAACACCAAGACTTTTATACCAAGTCTTTAGTGCCCTCGAACAAACTTTCTTCATTACATATTGAGTTAATGTACAAATTTAGCACATGCATGTATGTGTGTATGTGTATATGTTAACAATTGGCAAGTAAATTATAATAATACATTGTCTACTTAACATTGTAATTTTTTTTTCAGTTTTTATTATGCTTTAATAGAAAGTTTACAATTCAACTTAGTTTCTCATACAAAAATTTATACACACATTGTTATACGACCCTTGTTTTTCTCCCAGTACTGTGACTGCACATTCCTCCTTTCCACCCCGGATTTCCTGTGTCCATTCATCCGGCTCCTGACCCTCTCTGCCTTCTCATCTCACCTCCAGGCAGAAGCTGCCCATTTAGTCTCATGTATCTACTTAGGCTAAGAAGCACAATCTTCATGAGTATTATTTTATGTCTCATAGTCCAGTCTAATCTTTGTCTGAAAAGTTGGCCTCAGGAATGGTTTTAGTTTTGGGCTGACAGAGAGTCTGGGAGCCATGTCTTCCGGGTCCCTCCAGTCTCAGTCCCACCATTAAGTCTGGTCTTTTTACTAGAATATGAGTTCTGCACCCCACTTTTCTCCTGCTCCATCAGGGACTCCCTGTTGTGTTCCCCGTCAGGGTGGTCATTGGTGGTAGCTGGTCAACATCTAGTTCTTCTGGTCTCAGGCCGATGGAGTCTCTGGTTTATGTGGTCCTTTCTGTCTCTTGGGCTAATATTTTCCTTGTATCTTTGGTGTTCTTCATTCTCCTTTGCTTCAGGTGGGTTGGGACCAACTGAAGCATCTTAGATGGCTGCTGTCTAGCTTTTAAGACTCCAGACCCCACTCACCAAAGTGGGATGCTTAGTAAACTTTTTTATGCCAATTGACCTAGATATCCCCTGAAACTATGGTCCCCAGACCTTTGCCCCTGCTACTGTGTCTCTCGAAGTGTTTGGTTGTATTCAGGAAACTTCTTAGCTTTTGGTTAGTACAGTTGTGCTGACTTCCCCTGTAGTGTGTGCTGTCCTTCCCTTCACCGAAGATAATTCTTGTCTACTATCTAGTTAGTGAATACCCCCTCCCTCTCTCCCCACCCTCATAACCATCAAAGAATGTTTTCTTCTGTGTTTAAACCTTTTCTTGAAGTCATATAATAGAGGTCTTATACAATATTTGTCCTTTTGTGACTGACTGAATTCACTCAGCATAATGCCTTCCAGATTCTTCCATGTTATGTTTCATAGATTCATTGTTGTTCTTTATCGTTGCATAGTATTCCATTGTGTGAATATACCATAATTTGTTTATCCGTTCATCCGTTGATGGGCACCTAGGTTGTTTCCATCTTTTTGCTATCATGAACGGTGCTGCAATGAACATGAGTGTGCATATATCTATCCATGTGATGGCTCTTATTTCTCTAGGATATATTCCAAGGAAACTGCAGCATTTTTTTTTTTTAGCTTTAATTGTCATTCAAACTGAGCTACAGAGAAGATATCATACTCCATTATGCTACATTGCCACGTATCATATACCCCATAAAATTATTTTGAAAACATACTTACCTGTCAAATTTTATAAATAATTTTTTGTTCCCTTAGGATCCAAAGATGATATGGTTTCTGGTCATGCTAGATGCTAATGTGTTGGAAAGTATTTAGGATTAAATGCAATTATAAATGCAAGTGCCTGGTAATGACTCGGAGCCCTGGCAGTGCAGTGGTTAAAAGCTCAACTGCTAACCATAAGGTCAGCAGTTCGAAATCACCAGCCACTCCTTGGAAACCCTATGGGGCAGTTCTACTCTGACCTATAGGGTCGCTAGGAGTCGGAATTGACATGATGGAAATGGGTTTGGT
Organism: Dugong dugon; assembly: GCA_030035585.1. Taxonomy (NCBI): domain Eukaryota; kingdom Metazoa; phylum Chordata; class Mammalia; order Sirenia; family Dugongidae; genus Dugong; species Dugong dugon. The sequence goes on from CM057460.1 coordinate 114,657,876, forward strand.
TTTGGTTTGGTAATGACTCATCCAGGTATTATCTGGATGTATGACAAAGCATACCATCTTATAAACTTTTACGAAAATATTCCTTTAATCTTAATATTCAATTGAGACACTGTAAGAAATTAATGAAAATACTAATTAATATCAATGTTTTAAAAAGTTCCATTATGGCTCTATTATGTATATTAGGTTTAAAAAGAACAAAAACAAATAAAAAGCAGAGAGCAAACATTGTTATCTATGAGGCAGATAATTGTCCCCGGGTGATACAAACAGTTTGTGCTCATCTAGTAACCTAAAGGTTGGCAGGGTGAAAGACGTGGCAATCTGCTTCCATAAAGTTTACAACCAAGAAAACTCTATGGAGCAGTTCTACTCTGTAACACATGGGGTCACGATGAGTAAGAATCAACTCAACAGCAATTAGTTTAGTTTGATTTTTTTAATGAGGTAGATATGGCCAGCAGATTGGTTTCCTTTGGCTCACACAATTTAAATTCTTTATCCACTTTTAAAACTTAGACATTTCACTTAAAATTTTAAATTTACAGATTCTCTAGAGAAAATGTAGACCTGGAAAGGCAAGGTCCACCTTCTCACATGGCAACAACCAACTGAATCTGTAAAGTGGCTGTCCATTTCTGATAAAGCATGGTCTCCATGGCTCTGCACTGCCCACTCCACTCCTACTGTTTCATGCTTTCTCCACTCCAGCCATTTACATTATGTTTTTAACACTGCAAACTGTGCAATTTCCTACAGGCTTCTATAAACTGCCATCATCATTCACTAAAACAAAGCAAATTTTACACAATAGTTTTATTTCTCTAATTTAGTTGCTTATAGGGCTGATTTGTCTTGGAGGATAAATTTAGTGTATTTTAAAATTGAAGGATGAATGAAGAGCTCTAAGGAGTAAATTAAAAATTAAAAATGTAAAATAATTTATTGTTTAGAATTCCACAATTATAACTTGGTGTCATTCTAAAGCTCAGAGAGATTAATGACTCATCTATATTACATAGCCACTTAATGGCATAGCCAGCTCTAGAAAAAATTTCTCCCAGTTCAGCTGAAGATAATATTCTTGAAACATGCACAAGCAATAATTTACATTGCATATAATTACTTGTATAAGCATTATATTTCCTACAGAACCAAATAATCCATATACATTGCTTAAAAGTCTTAAATAACCTGAGGCATTTTTATGATACAATTTCATTTCAAATTTTAAAATCGTGCTTAAAAATGCACTCTACTATTTTATATTGTTATTAAAATTGTTAATCTAAACTATACAAGTCTTTGAAACATATATTAAATATGCTTATATTGTGTAAAAACTGGTGACTATAACATAATAACATATTATTATACTATTAATAACACTAAAATAATACAAGGTTAATTTTAATTGCTTAGAAAATATGGTTCTCATTTGTTTCCATTGGTTTGAAAAACATTATTCCTGATACTAAATATCCTCAATGAGTGAATAATAAAAATTTATAAGACCATGAGTATGTGAAGCTATTTTACCAAAATGCTTAACACTTTGAGTCAATTTTAGAAGCAGGTATAATCTTCAAATGGTCTCAAAATATTTTATATCAAATTATTTTTCAACTATAAAAGACTTTTCTAACAGAATTCAGAATAGGCTTTAATTCCACATAGTCAATAACCTCTAATTTTGCACTTACCTTGGTTTGCTCTTTCTAAACATGAAAGGCCATGATCTGTTTTCACTTAATTTGAAATATTACTAAAGAGTATCAGTCTATCAATTATGCCGTCTCCAAGACCCAGGTTATTAAAGAGTATCAGTCTACCAATTACACCTTCTCCAAGGCCCAGGTTATTTTTGGAACAAAATATTAGTGGAATATGGTTTCAAATGGCCATATATTTTACACTTTTAATTAGCCTTAGTGAAATTTGGTAACAAATTAGGGACAATCTTGGTGACAACATTAAGCCAGAACTAGTATGTTTAAATGAGAACTCATAATTTAATAACCTTGTTAATATATGCACAATATTTACAAAATAAAATACTTTAAAATGAATGTCTCTTGCTCATTCCCTGACCCTGACCCATTTCCACTCACAGATTTTATTTTATTTGGTGGTTATTTCCATATCTCTGAATAATGTACTATACTTTTTCCCCCTTGATTTATAAGGTTTAAACATTACTAGTTGTCTGAATACTGTGGTAGAAGAGGATTTGTCTAACTGCACTCTAGTGCTATCCTTTTATAACACTGCAAAGAATGGGAATTCCAGAACACTTGTACTCATGAGGAACCTGTACGTAGATCAAGAGGCAGTTGTTCGAACAGAACAAGGGGATACTGCATGGTTTAAAGCCAGGAAAGTTGTGCATCAGGGTTGTATCCTTTCACTATTCAATCTGTCTGCTGAGCAAATAATCCAAGAAGCTGGACTATATGGAGAAGAATGCAGCATCAGGATTGGAGGAAGACTCATTAACAACTTGTGGTATGCAGATGACACAACCTTGCTTGCTGAAAGTGAAGAGGAAGCACTTACTGATGAAGGTCAAAGACCGCAGCCGTCAATATGAATTACACCTAAACATAAAGAAAACAAAAATCCTCACACCTGGACCAATAAGCAACATCATGATACACAGAGAAAGACTGAAGTTGTCAAGGATTTCATTTTACTAGGATCCACAATCAACACCCATAGAAGCAGCAGTCAAGAAGTCAAAAGATGCATTGCATCGGGCAAACCTGCTGCAAAAGACTTCTTCAAAGTGTTGAAAAGCAAAGATGTCACCTTGAAGACTAAGGTGCGCCTGACCGAAGCCATGGTATTTTCACTATCATCATATGCATGTGAAAGCTGGACAATGAATAAGGAAGACAGAAGAAGATTTGACGTCTTTGAATTGTGGTGTTGGTGAAGAATATTGAATATACTTCCCCAGTAGTGTGTGCTGTCCTTCCCTTCACCTAAGATAATTCTTGTCTACTCTTTAGTTAGTGAATACCCCCTCCCTCTCTCCCCACCCTCACAACCATCAAAGAATGTTTTCTTCTGTGTTTAAACCTTTCCTTGAGTTCTTATAATAGTGGTCTTATACAATATTTGTCCTGTGACTGACTAAATTCACTCAGCATAATGCCCTCCAGATTCCTCCATGTATAAGATGTTTCATGGCTTCATTGTTGTTCTTTATCTTTGTGTAGTATTCCATTGTGTAGATATACCATAATTTGTTTAGCCATTCATCTGTTGATGGGCACCTAGGATGTTTCCATCGTTTTGCTATTGTGAACAGTGCTACAGTGAACATGGGTGTGCATATATCTAGTCGTGTGATGGCTCTTATTTCTTAGGATATATTCCAAGGAGCAGGATAGCTGGATCATACGGAACTTCTATTTCTACATTTTTAAGGAAGCACCAAGTCAATTTCCAAAGTGGTTGTACAATTTTACTTTCCCACCAACAGTGTATAAGTGTTTCAGTCTCTCCACAACCTCTCCAGAATTTATTATTTTGTGTTTTTTGGATTAATGCTAGCCTTATTAGGGTGAGATGATATCTCGTTGTAGTCTTGATCTGCATTTCTCTAATGGCTAATGATCATAGGCATTTCTTCATGTGTCTGCTAGCTGCCTGAATATCTTCTTTCGCGAAGAGCCTGTTCATATCATTTGCCCATTTTTTAATTGGGTTATTTGTCTTTTTGTTGTTGAGGTTTTGCAGCATTTTGTAGATTTTACACATTAGATGCTGATCGGATTTGTCATAGCCAAAAATTTTTTCCCAGTCTGTAGGTTGTCTTTTGACTCTTCTGGTTAAGTCTTGTGATGAGCATAAGTGTTTGAATTTTAGGAGTTCCCAGTTATCTAGTTTCCCTTCTGGTATTTGTGCATAGTTAGTAATGTTTTGTATTCTGTTTATGCAATGTATTATGGCTCCTAGTATTGTCCCTCTTTTTTCTTCCATGATCTTTATTGTTTTCAATTTTATATTTAAGTCTTTGATCCATATTGAGTTAGTTTTTGTGCATGCTGTGAGGTATGGGTGTTGTTTCAGGTTTTTGCAGATGGATATCCAGTTATGCCAGCACCATTTTTTAAAGAGACTGTCTTTTCCTCAATTAACGGACTTTGGCCTTTGTCAAATATCAGATGCATGTAGGTGGATGAATTTCCGAATGGATTCTCAATTCTGTTCCATTGGTCTATGTATCGGTTATTGCACCAGTACCAGGCTGTTTTGACTACTGTGGAAGTATTATAGTTTCTAAAATAGGGTAGTGTGAGGCCTCCCACTTTTTTCTTCTTCTTGAGTAATGCTTTACTTATCTGGGGCCTCTTCCCTTTCCATATGAAGTTGGTGATTTGTTTCTCCATCTCCTTAAAAAATGCCATTGGAATTTGAATCAGGATTGCATTGTATCTGTAGATCACTTTGGGTAGAATTGACATTTTCACAGTGTTGAGTCTTCCTAGCCATGAGCAAGGTATGTTTTTCCACTTATGCAGATCTGTTTTGGTTTCTTGCATAGTGTCTTGCAATTTTCTTTGTAAAGGTCTTTTACGTCTCTGGTTAGATTTATTCCTAAGTATTTTATCTTCTTGGGGGCTATTGTAAATGGTATTAATTTGGTAATTTCCTCTTTGAAGTTCTTTTTGTTGGTGTAGACAATTCCAACTGATTTTTGTATGTTTATTTTGTATCCTGATACTTTGTTGAAATCTTCTATTAGTTCCAGTAGTTTCTTTTGTGGATTCTAGGGGTTTCTGAGTGTAAGATCATATCATCCGCAAATAGAGATACTTTTGCTACCGCCTTACCAATTTGAATGGCCTTTGTTTCTTTTTCTTCCTTTTTTCTCTGGCTAGGACCTCCAGCACAATGTTGAATAAGAATGGTGATAAAGGGAATCCTTGTCTGGTTCCTGTTCTCAAGGGGAAGGATTTCAGACTCTCCATTTAGGATTATGCTGGCTGTTTCCTTTGTATAAATGCCCTTTATTATGTTGAGGAATTTGTCTTCTATTCCTATTTTGCTGAGAGTTTTTATCATGAATGGGTGTTGGACTTTGTCAAATGCTTTTTCTGCATCAATTGATAAAATCATGTGGTTCTTGTCTTTTGTTTTCTTTATGTGATGGATTATATTGATTGTTTTTCTAATGTAGAACTATCCTTGCATACCTGGTATGAATACCACTTGGTCATGGTGAATTTTTTTTTTTGATATGTTGTTGAATTCTAATGACTAGAATGTTGTTGAGGATTTTTGTTTCAAAGTTCATGAGGAATATTCATCTATAATTTTATTTTTTTGTGGTGTCTATACCTGGTTTTGGTATCAGGGTTACGCTAGCTTCATAGAATGAGTTTGGGAGTTTTCCATTCTTTTCTATGCTCTGAAATACCTTTAGTAGTAATGGTATTAACTCTTTTCGGAAAGTTTGGCAGAATTCTCCAGTGATGCTATCTGGGCCAGGGTTTTATTTTGTTGGGAGTTTTTTAATTACTTTTTCAATCTCTTCTTTTGTTATAGGTTTATTTAGTTGTTCTATCTCTGTGTTAGTTTCTGCAGGTAGTGAGTTTCTAGAAATTTGTCCATTTCCTCTAGGTTTTCAAATTTGTTTGAGTACAATTTTTCATAGTATTCTGTGATGATTCTTTTAATTGAAGTTGGGTCTGTTTTGATGTCACCAGTCTCATTTCTTATATGGGTAATTTGCTTTCTCTCCTGTTTTTGTTTTGTCAGTTGGGCCAGTGGTTTACCGATTCTGTTGATCTTTTCAAAGATCCAGGCTTTGGTCTTGTTAACTCTTTCATTTGTTTTTCTATTTTCTATTTCATGTAATTCAGTTCTAATTTTTATTATTTGCTTTTTTCTGGTGCTCAAGAACTTCTTTTGCTGCTCTCTTTCTATTTGTTCTAGTTGTAGGGTTAATGTTTTAATTTGGGCCTCTTTTTCTTTTTGATGTGTGCATTTTTTGCTATAAATTGACCTCTGAGCACTGCTTTTGCTGTGTCCTAAAGGTTCTGATAGGATATGTTTTTGTTCTCATCTGATTAAGTGAATTTCTTTATCCTATCCTTAATTTTTTCTATACTCCAGTAGTTTTTGAGCAAAATGTTGTTCAGTTTCCATGTGTTTGATTTTTTTGTCCTTATTTTTTCTGTTATTGATTTCTACTTTTATGGCTTTATGGTCAGAAATTATGTTTTGTAATATTTTGATGCTTCAGATTCTGTTAAGGCTTGCTTTATAGCCTAATATGTGGTCTGTTTTGGGGAATGTTCCAAGGGCATTGGAAAACAAAAGATAACTGGCTGCAGTTGGGTGGAGTGTTCTGTATATGTCTATGAGGTCAAGTTGGTTGATTATGGCATTTAGATCTTCCTTGTCTTGATTGAGCTTCTTTCTGGATGTCCTGTCCTTCACCAAAAGTGGTGTGTTGAAGTCTCCTACTATTATTGTTGAGCTGTCTATCTCTCTTTTCAATGCTGTTAGAGTTTGTTTTCTGTACTTCAGAGTCCTGTTGTTGTGTGCAAAATATCTATTATGGTTGTATCCTCCTGGTTTACTGGCCCTTTAGTCATTATATAGTGTCTTTCCTTATTCTTTGTGCTGTATTTTACTTTAAATCTACCTTGTCAGAGATTAATATTGCCACTTCTACTCTTTTTGTTGTTTGCTTGATAATTTTTTTCAATCCTTTGTGTTTTAGTGTGTTTGTTTCTTTGAGTATAAGGTTTATCTCTTGTAGGCAGCATATAGATGAATTGTGTTTTTAAATGCATTTTTACACTCTCTGTCTCTTTATTGGTGCATTTAGTCCATTTACATTCAGTGTAATTATTGATAGGTATGAGTTTAGTGCCGTCATTGTGATGTCTTTTTTGTGTGTGTGTTGTTGACAGTTTCTTTGTTCCACTTAATTTTCTGTGCTGAGTCATTTTTCTTTATGTCTTTTCTTTTCATCTTTTTCGTTGTTGATTTTGTATTTGCTGAGTCTTTATGTCTTTCTTGTTTTTTGTTTTGATGTGTAGGATTATTAATTTCCTTTCTAGTTATCTTAATATTTACAACTATTTTTCTAAGTTTAAGCCACGCTTTTATTGCTTTATATTACCTTAACTTCCCCTCCATATGAAACATCTATGACTACATTTTTCTGTCCCTTCTTTTTGTTTAGTGTTGTTGTCTTTTACATATTGACATCTCTGTTTCCCTATTTTCAGCCTTTTAGTTTTGATTTATTTTTGTGACTTTCTTATCTGGGTTGATACCTGGTTCCTCTGTCCTGTGTTCTAGTCTTGGGTTGTTAGCTGATATTATTGATTTTCTAACCAGAGGACATCCTTTAGTATTTCCTGTAATTTTGGTTTGATTTTTACAAATTCCCTAAACTTCTACTTATCTGGAAATGCCCTAATTTCACCATCATATTTTAGAGACACTTTTGCTGGCTATATAATTCTTGGCTGGCAGGTTTTTTCCTTTAAGGATTTGCATATGTCATTCCATTGCCTTCTTGCCTGCATGTTTTTTGCTGAGTAGTCTGACCTTAGTCTTATTGACTGTCCTTTGTAGGTGACTTTTTGTTTATCCCTAGCTGCTCTTAAAATTCTCTCTTCATCTTTGGTTTTGGCAAGTTTGATTATAGTACGTCTTGGCGACTTTCTTTTGGGATCTATCTTGTGTGGGGTTCAATGAGCAACTTGGGTAGATATCTTCTCATCTTTCACAATATCAGGGAAGTTTTTTGCCAACAAATCTTCAATTCTCTTGGTGTTTTCTGTTATTCAACCCCACCCCCCGCCCCCTCCGTTCTGATACTTCAATCACTTGTAGGTTATTCCTCTTGATAGAATCCCACATAATTCTTAGGGTTTCTTAACCTTTTTTATTATTTTTTCTGATTTTTCCTCAAATAAGTAGATGTCAAGTGCTTAATCTTCAATCTCACTAATTCTGACTCATATTACCTAAATTCTGCTCCTATGAGTTCCTATTGAGTTGTCTAATTCTGAAATTTTATTTTTAATTTTCTGGATTTCTGTTTACTGTCTCTCTATGGATTCTTGTAGCCTGTTAAATTTGCCTTTGTGTTCTTCAGTAATCTTCTTAAGTTCCTCTAGTGCTCTGTCTGTATGTTCCTTGGTATGTTCTTCATTTTACATGATTGCTTTCCCGATATCTTGAGGACTACTGTATATTAATCTTTTTTGTTCTACCTCCAGTAATTTCAAAAAGTTTTCTTCCTCCAGATGATTTCTTGATTCTTTGTTTCTGGAGCTTGGTGAAGCCATCATGTTCTGCCTCTTTATGTGATTTGATATTGAATGTTGTCTCCAAGACTTCAATAAATAATTATATTTATTTATTTTATGTTTGCTTACTTAGTCCTAGCTTCTTGTTTTGTTATGTTTTGATATGCCCAAATAGGCTGCTCATATGAGCTAGTTTGATTATTGGTGCCTTTGAAGCTCTAACGTCCTTTCGCCAAGTGGTTAGATCTGTTACTAGGTATGTGAGCCCAGGAGTCTGTTTACTTTTCTTGTACGGATTCAACTAGGTGTCCAGATAGTTGGTCTCCAATTGTGTGTCGCAGGCTCTCACCTACAGTCCTAGGTGGGCAAGGGTGATTGGAGTAGGCACAGGTATCTGGCTGCAGTAGGGGGTCACTTGCTGAGCAAGGCTGGGGGCTGAGGGCTGCCCATAAATGTCTGGGAGGAAAGTGTGTCCCTGTTCCCTAAAGTGCATAGGTGAGTGGATTTTGTGGCCAGACTATGGGCACCCAGTGCTGTTGGTTGTAAGGACTGGGATGTGCTACTTATTTTTGGACCCCTGTCACAGGTGGCCTGGTGGCGTGGGTGAAGCCACCAATCCTCAGGCCCCTGATGTGGGTAGTTGAGGACCTTGCTTAATGGGCATAACCTTGCCAAATTTTCCTGGTCTGCCTCTTCATCATATAGCTGATACAGTGAATTTAGGGTTTAGGTATATACCCTGTTGTACTGTGTTAATGAGGGCCTATGTTGTTGAAATGGGCCCATAGAGGTCTATGCAGGGGTGAAAGGCATTCCAAGTCCTTGGACCCATTATGCCTGTGTCTAAGCATGGGAGCCGTGCCTGACTTAGTTCCAGCTTAGAGGAGCTGGCAGATTATTTTTTCCTGTTTGTTAATTTATTCCTTCTCCGAGGCTGGGAGAATAGCTTAGTGCATGTGACAGGTCCTACTTCTGGCCCAGGGGAAGCAGCAATCACTGAAGCCAGCCCTGGACCATGTGCAGAGTGGGGAGGGAATACATAAAAGGGAGAGAGATTCTTGCCAAGGTGTTTTTTGATTTGTGCGGTAGGTTAGATGCATATACTTATCTTTTGCCAATTGAGTATGCTTTTCACTGGCTCTGGAGGCCTGTGCAGACTCTCCACTGCTCAGTCTATCTTATCATTGAAATAGTGTCCCAAATGCCACTGCCAGTCTCACCATGCACCCAGCCAATCCTGCCCGCAGGATGCTGGCTCCTGCTGGATAAGTTCTGGCAACTCCTCACTGCTTCTGAACTGTCTCTCCCTCCCCCTGCCACTTAGTCCAATTCCTCAACTTTGTCTTTGATGTTCAGAGCTCCTAGATTGTCATATAGAATTGATTCACTTGTTTTTTTAGGTTCTTTGTTGTAAGAGGGACCACCGGAAGCATCTGACTACTTCACCATCTTGGTACTGCCTCCCTATCCATCTACTTTTGACAGGCTTATGGATTATTTTCAGTTTGAGGATATTATAAATAGTACTGTTAGAAAAATTTTAGTATGATTATTATTGTTAACATACATATGAAATTTTACTAAGTATATAATTGAGTGGATCTGTTAGGTCAATAGGTATGGTTATGTACAGAATTAATAGATACTGCTAAAGAGATTTCCAAAGTGTTGTATTATATGATGCTCTCACTAACGGTATGTAAGTGTTCCTATTGCCAAGACTTTGTCTTTTTATTTTTTTTCTTTTCACTATTTTGGTGGGTGTGCACCAAAAAGTCAAACCAAACCCATTGCAATCGAGTCGCTTTCAAGACCCTATAGGGCAAAGCTGAACTGCCCCATAGGGTTTTCAAGGAGCAGCTGGTGGATTCAAACTGCTGACCTTTTGATTAGCAGCCAAACTCTTAACCACTGTGCCACCAGGGCGAGTAGTGCTATTCACATGTGGTTTTACTAAAGTAAATCAAAAAGAATTGCTGCTAGGGTTCGAGGTAATACATGCAAGAATTTATTCCAAACAAACTGTGTTTAAACATGTCTCTGTGATCAGTGGAGGGCTACAGACAAGTTCTCTCAGTAATACACTTATCTTGGTTTCATTCGGGTGCCTTCAAATAGAGGATATTTTTTGTGCCATGGAAAAAAATAATTTTGAGGTCAGGGCTAATATTAAATTTTTAACAAAACTCAAGTGGACATCTTTCCCAATCATTGAAACTTTGCAACAAGTTTGTGGGAATGCTGCTCCACATAAAACAACAGTTTTTAGACAGATCAAACATTTTAAGGAAGGTCTGGAAGGCCTCAAAAATGAGCCAAGGGAGGGAAGACTGCTCAGAAGGTTATGGAGACTTTTTTTTGGAATTCCAAATGGGTAATCATGATAGATTTCCTCACATGACACAGGAGAATCACGGGGAGTTACCATGAAGTAGTTTTTAAGAAAACTGAAACCTGCATTGGTGAGAAAAAGGCCAGGAAAGTTGCAATGAGCAATTTTTTTCCATCATGACAATGCCCCATCTGCTCATTATTTGAGTGTAGAAAGGGCTTTCCTACAAGAATTTCATTTGGAAACCTTACTCCTTCCACCCTACAGCCCTGATCTTGCCTCTTCAGACTTCTTTTTCTCCCCAAACTCAAAGAACATTTAAAAACAACTCAATTTGAATCCCTCGAGGATGCCAAAACTGCAATTTTGACCTGGTATAAATCAAAGAGCACAGAATTCTTCAAGAAAGGGTTTGAAAGATGGGAACACCACCTTCAGAAGTATATAGACCTAGATACAGGGTATGTCAAGAAACAAAAGCTTTACATTTTGATATTTTTGTTTAATAATGGTGTCATGGTTTAAATTCTGTCCCCCAAAATATCTGTTCACTTGGCTCGGGCATAATTCCCAGTATTATGTGATTATCAATCATTTTGTCATCTGATGTGAATTCCCTACGTGTTGTGAATTCTATGGCTATGATGTTGATGAGATGGGAATAGCGGAAGGTATGGTAATGAGGCAGGACTCAATCTACAAGATTACTTTTTTCTGAAGTCAGTCTCTTTTCAGATATAAAAGAGAGAGGCAAGCAGAGAGACATGGGGGACCTCATACCACCAAGAAAGCAATGTCGGGAGCAGAGCACATCCTTTGGACCCAATGTTCCTGTGCAGAAAATCTCCTAGACCACAGGAAGATTGATGACAAGGACCTTCCTCCAGAGCTGACAGATAAAGCCTTATGCTGGAGCTGGCACCCTGAATTTGAACTTCTAGCCTGGGAGACTGTGAGAGAATAAATTTGTGTTTGTTAAAGCTACCCACTAGTTATAGAACCTCTAGATGATTAAGACAAAATGTTTGTATGATTTTGTAGTGATACTTTTTGATTTACCTTTGTATTTTGCATTTCCTGAAGAATAATGGTGTTAAAAAATTTTCATATTGTTATTCTATGTTTCTATATCCTTTTTTGTAAAACACCTGTTAAAGTCTCTTCCCTAGTTTTGTACTGGATTTTCAATCTTTTACTTATTAATTTTTAAGAGTTGTTTATAGATCCTACATATGAGACCTTTTTAAAATATGTATTTCAAGCATCTTTTCTCACTATACTCTTTTCATTTTAACTCTCCTAATAGCAGCTTTTAATAAAAAGAACCTCTTAGGTAACATATTCTAGTTTATCACTTTTCCCTTTATGATTAGGTTTTATTATGTGCTTTAAAGATATCTTTACCTTCCAAAATGTCACGAAAACATTCAATTATAAATTCCTATGGAATTTGATTACATTGCACGTTAAAACTGGAATTGATTTTTTTATTGGAAATAGGTAGGGATCAAAATTTTTTTTTTCCCTCTAATATTCTAATTGACCCAGAAATTTTATTGAGAACGCCACCCATTTTCCAGAGCACTGCAATGTTCTTTTTGTCATTATTCACGTATATACACACACACACAAATATGATTTGTAGCTTTTGTATTCTCCTTCTCCTCTACTGATCTGTTTTTCTAACTTTGGATCAAAACCACAGGTAAAAATTACTATAAAAAAAAAACAACACATTGTCGTCCAGTGGATTCCCACACATAGTGACCCTACAGGGCAGAGTATAACTGTCCTATAGGGTTTCCAAGTTGAAGCTTTTTTTAAATAAAATTCACATTTCTTTTAGATTGAAACAAATTGTACAAAAATAACAGTAATACTTTCTGTACTATTCCTTAGGTAAACCACAGAAAACTTATTTTTGTAGGCTTTCCAGGTTTTGCTTATAAATCAGGATGAATCAGTAGATATAGTCATGGAAAAAGACAGAAGAAAACAGATGTATCAGTTGTTAGTGTCCATGGCTTCTGATTCTGTCTTAACCATGAAACAGAACTGTCAAAAAGTCTATTAATGCGTTGGCTCACAAAGGAATGTAAACAGCAGCAACCAGATGTGGAATAACAATGATAAGCTCTTCCATTCGAACTTTAACTGCAACTTGTTCCTTTAGGTTCATTTGATAAAGACAAAATCTACACTGAAATCCTTGTTTTGTGAGCTCCCAGTTTGTCTCACTCTGCTAATTCCCTTAACTGTCTATTACTGATTTTTAACAACATACTTAAAACTCCCACATGTCAAAGATCAGTCTTTTTTTTGGTTCGAGATTTAATTTTTTTTTATTGTGCTTTAGATGAAGGTTTACAGAACAAATAATTTCTCATTAAACAGTTAGTATACATATTGTTTTCTAACATTGGTTAACAACCCCAGGACATATCAACGCTCTCCCTTCTCAGCCTTGGGTTCTTTATTACTAGCTTTCTTGTCCCCTCCTGCCTTCTAGTCCTTGTCGGGGGCTGTTGTGCCCCATTAGTCTCATTTTGTTTTATGGACCTGTCTAATCTTTGGCTGAATGGTGAACCTCGGGAGTGACTTCATTACTGAGCTAAAAGGATGTCCAAGGGCCATACTCTCAGGGTTTCTCCAGTCTCTGTCAGGCCAGTAAGTCTGGTCTTTTTTTGTGAGTTAAAATTTTGATCTACATTTTTCTCCAGCTCTGTTGGGGACCCTCTGTTGTGATCCCTGTCAGAGTAGTCAGTGGTGGTGGCTGGACACCATCTAGTTTTACTGGACTCAGGCTGGTGGAGGCCATGGTAGTTGTGGTCCATTAGTCCTTTGGACTAATCTTTTCCTTGTAAATTGTTTTCTTCATTCTCCCTTGCTCCTGAAGGGATGAGACCAGTGGAGTGTCTTAGATGAGCTTTCACAGGCATTTAAGCCCTCAGATGCTACTCACCAGGGCAGAATATAGAACATTTTCTTTATAAACTATGTTATGCTAATTGAGCTAGATGTTCCCCAAGATCAAATTCCCCACAGCCCTTTGTCCATCAGTTCCGTCCCTCAGGGATTTTGGTTGTGTCTGTGAGCTTCCATGACCTTTCCTTGTACAAGTTGTGCTCCCTTCCCCAGTATTGTGTACTGTCTTACCCTTCACCAAAGTTACCACTTATGTATTCTCTATTCAGTGTCCCCCCACCTCTCTACTCCCTTGTAACTATCAAAGCTTGTTTCTTTTTGTGTGTAAACATTTTCATGAGGTTTTACAGTAGTGGTCTCATACAATATTTGTCCTTTTGTGATTGACTTATTTCATGCAGCATAATACTCCATTGTGTGTATGTACCATAGTTTGTTTATCCATTCGTCTGTTGATGGGCATCTAGGTTGTTTCAATCTTTTTGCTATTGTGAACAATGCTGCAATGAACATGGGTGTGCATATGTCTATTCATGTGATGGCTCTTATTTCTCTAGGATATATTCCTAGAAGTGGGATTGCTGGATCATATGGTATTTCTATTTCTAGCTTTCTAAGGAAGCACCATATTGTTTTCCAAAATGGTTGCATTTCCACCAGCATTGCATAAGAGTTCTGATCTCACCAGAGCCTCTCCAACATTTGTTATTTCCACTTTTTTTGATTCATGCCAGTAATGCCAGGGTGAGATGGTATCTCATTGTGGTTTTGATTTGCATTTCTCTAATGACTAGTGATCACAAACATTTCCTGGTGTGCCTGTTGGCCGCTTAAATGTCTTCTTTGGGGAAGTGTCTGTTCAATTCCTTTGCCCATTTTTTAGCTGGATTATTTGTCTTTTTGTTGTAGAGGTGTTGGATTTTCTTGTAGATTTTAGAGATTAAACCTTTGTCTGATTTGTATTGTCCAAAATTTTTTTCCCAGTCCATAGGTCCTCTTTTTACTTTTTTGGTGAAGTCTTTTGATGAGCATGTGTTTAATTTTTAGAAGATCCTAGTTATCCAGCTTCTTTTCTGGAGTCTGTGTGTTGCTGGTTATGGTTTGTATCCTGTTAATGCAGTGTATTAGGGCTTCTAGCATTGATCCTATTTTTTCTTCTATGAACTGTATATTTTTGGGGGGGTTTATATGTAGGTCTTTGTTTCATTCTGAATTAGTTTTTGTATATGATGTGAGGTATGGGTCCTGTTTCATTTTTTTGCAGATGGACATCCAGTTTTGCCAGTACCATTTGTTTAAAAGACTGTTCCCCATTTGATGGACTTTGGGCCCTTGTCAAAGAACAGGTGACCATAGGTGGATGGATTTACACCTGGGTTCTCAATTCCGTTCCATAGTTCAATGTGTCTGTCATTGTACCAGTATCTGGTTGTTTTGACTACTGTAGCTGTATAGGATGGACTGTTCTATATATGTCTATGAAGTCAAATTGGCTGATTGTGCCCTTTAGGTCTTCTGTATCTTTGCTGAGTTTCTTTCTAGATGTTCTGTCCTTTACTGAGAGTGGGGTGTTGAATTCTACTACTATTATTGTGGAACTTAAAATTTCTCTTTCCAGTGCTGTTAGAGTTTGTTGTATGTATTTTGGAAGCCTTGTCATTGAGTGTGTAGACGGTTATTATGGTTATGTTCTTCATGCTGGATTGTCCCTTTAATCATGATACAGTGCTCTTCTTTGTGTTTTATGGTGGATTTTGTTTTAAAGTCTATTTTATTTGAGATTAGTATTGCCACTCCTGGTCTCTTTTGGCATCTGTTTGCTTGATATTTTTTTTCCCATGCTTTGATTTTTAATAAATTTAAGTCTTTGTTTCTAAGGTGTGTCTTTTTTAGACACCATATTGATGGATCCTGGTTTTTAATCCATTCTGTCATTCTCTGTCTCTTTATGGGTTCCCTTAGACCATGTACATTCTGTGTAATTATTGATAGGTGTGAGTTTATTGCTGTCATATTGTGGTGCTTTTTTTTTGTGGTGCTGATGTTTTCTTTGTTCCTATTCCTCTCCTGTGCTGAATTTCTTTTGTTGGTGGATTTTTTTTTTCATTTCTTTTGTTTTTGTAAGTTTTGTTTTTACTGAGACTTTATGTTTTTCTTCTTCTTCTTTTTTTTTTTTTTTTGATGAGTAGGTTTATTAGGTTTCTTTGTGATTATCTTGAAATTTACCCTTATCTTCCTAGGTTTGAACCAGTCTATTATTATTTGGTATCACCTTGCCTTCTTCTCCATTAGAAGGTTCTATATCTACACTGTTTATTCTCTCTTTTATTGATCTGATTTTCTTGTCACTTACAGATTAACCTCTCTGTTTCCTTGTTGTAATTCTTTTGCTTTTGGATAGTCCTTGAGAGTTCATTTCCTAGGTTGGTATCCAGCTGGTACAATCTCGCATCCTAGATTCAGCCTGTGGTCTGATGATGTTTGTTCTCAGATGGAAGAACTCCCTTTAGTAATTCTTCTTAAGTTTGGTTTGGTTTTTTCATAGTCCCTTAATTTCTGTTTATCTGGAAATGTCCTAATTCCACCATCATATTTGAATGGGAGTTTTGCAGGATATATTATTCTTGGCTGGCAATTGTTTTCTTTCAAGGTTTAATATATGTCATCCCATTGCCTTCTTATCTGGATTGTTTCTGCTGAATAATTCGTGCTTAGTCTTATTGTTTCTCCTCTGTATGTGACTTTTCATTTTTATCAAGCTGCTCTCAGGATTCTTTGTTTGTCTTTGGTTTTAGTGAGTGTGATTATGATATGCCTTCTTTTGGAGTCAACCCTATATGAAGTTCATTGAACTTCTTTGATGGTCAGCTTTTTATCTTTCATAATACGGGGGAAGATTTCTGTCAGCAGTTCTTCAATGATCCTCTCTGTGTTTTCTGTTTTCTCCCTGTTCTGGAATTCTGATCACTCACAAATTTTTGCTTTTGATTGTAACCCACATAATTCCCAGGGTGTCTTTATTTTAATCTGTTCTTTTTTTCTGATTTTTTTCCTCAAAGTTGTATCAAAGTGTTTGTCTTCAGTTTTACTTATCCCGTCTTGTATCATTTTAAACCTGCTCCTCAGCCCTTCTGTGACAATGTCATTTTCTGAAATCTTGTTGTGTATCTTTTGGCTTTCTAATTGTTGCTTTTGTATGATTTCTAGTTGTGAATTTATTTTGGCATTTTGATCTTGTATTATTTTCCTGAATTTTCCTTTTTTTGTCTGTATTTTCCATGACTTTGTCTTTCTTTTCCATGACTTTGTCTATTTTTTCCTTATTTTTATCTGCTTTTTGCATCAACTCTTGGATAGCTTTGAATATTAGAGATTTGAATTCCTTATCAGATAGTTGTAATGCCTTTTCTCCCACTGGAAAGTCATCTGGTGTTGCATTTTGGATGTCTACTGGAACCATCCTGTCCTTTTTTTAATACGTTTTGATATTGTCTGCTGTCTTTAGGACATTCAGTAGTTATTTTCCTCATTTATTGATTGTAGATTTTTTGTTTCATCCTGATTTTTTGTTTTATTTGGTTACGTATGAGCAGACAGGCTGTGCATTCTTTGTTGTTTGCTTTTCTGTGGGCATGATACTTTCACCTCCTTGTCCAATGGGAAGGGTCAGTCACTCAGCTATGGTGTAGCAGGGCAGGTCCAGCTGAAGAGGAGTCACTGGGATTCATTGTATGTGGCACATACTAGGCCAACAGGGCAGTTCAAGAATCAGTGCAGGCCAGGTTCCAGTAGGCCATGCCTGTGCTGCATGGGGGTGTGATGTTCAGTGCATGGTGCAGGTAGGCAGGAAGTAGGGGGGAGATTGTGATGTGTGTTGCTAAGACTGGTATGAGAAAGAGGAGAGAGAAACAGGAACAGAAAACAAACAACAATAAAGAGTGCTAAGGGAGGTTGCTCTTGGAGTGGAGAAATGAGAAACTGAGAAATGGAGAAAAAAAAGTAAAATAAATTAATAAAAATTAGGGGGGGGGGGAGAAAGAAAAACCTCCAGGGATCCCACCAGTGAAGCTGTGAAGACTGGGGAGGTGGCTCTCCAGCCAGGTTAGAAAGGGTAGAGGTGTCACACAGCTCCAGGTATTCAGGAGACAGAAAGAGAAGGTAAATGTATAGAGAGAGGAGAAACTGAGAAATGAAGAAATACAAAAAGGAAAAAGAGAGAAAGAAAACAAAAAGAAGAAGAAAGAGAAATGCCCCCAGGGATCCCACTGTGCAGCTCTACAGACTGGGGAAGTCGCTCCCAAGCTGAGCAGTACAGCCTGGCTAGAAGGGGCTCCCAAGCCAAGAAAAGAAAAATAAAACAAACAAAACAAAACAGAACAAATCAAAACAAAATCCCCAAGGATCACACCAGCATGGCAACGCAGGCCAGAAGCAGTTCCACAGCTGTGCAGCATTTCACAGCCTTTGAAAAAGAATCAAAGATGGCACACAGATCCAGGTATTTGAGAGAAAGGAGGGCGAGGTGATAAGAAGTATGAAAAAAATCAAAAGAAGCAGAAAAAAGCAACACCAGCAACAAACAAATGACACTCAAGGTGCCAGCCAGTGTGGGTGGGTGGAATCCAAGTGTTACAGGGCTGAAGCCAGTGCCTCCTGGCCAAGAGACTGTGGCTGCAGGAAACAGAGGAGGCCTAGTCAGGGTGAAGAAGGGTAGGGGGTGGGAAAGCATATATTGCTGGTTACTGGTTATTATGCCTCTTGCTGGCAGCTCTCTGAAGCTGTGCTTTCCTGTACTCCCTGTTCACCAATCTCCAACGGGAGTCCAAGATGGCAAATCTGTGCTGTGTTAGCTGATAGAGGACCTCCGCTTGTAACTGTCCTCACTCTCTGTTCTCTGTCAGTTTCTTATTCCATTCAGTGCTTGGCTGAGTTCTTATCTCTTCGTTTGATGCTTAGGTTTCCAAGACAGATGTTTGTCTATGTTTGACTTAGTTTTTTGGGTGTTTGCTGTGGAGGGACGGTGAAGTGCTTCTGTCTATGGTGTCAAGTTGCCTGGAAGTCTCCAAACATCAGTCTTGAGATTCATTATAACATTTTATAAAATGTACTCCTTCTTTCCACACCTCTTCAAAATTTGTTTCTTAAAAAATCTGTAACTCAGTACCTGATAATTGGATCCACAGAGATGATAAATGTTGCATCTAAAATGACTTAACTAAAACAATTCCAGAGTGCTACAACAGAGATCACACAGAAACAAAACATGGCACTTCCACTACTATCTTCTGGAAGACCAGATACAGCTTCAAAGAATGAGAGTTCAAAGAAAGACCATTTAAATAGGTAGATTATAAGTGGCTATTGTATCCAATCGGAGGCCTATAGGCAAAGATATTTAGTGATTAAGTGGCCTACATACACCTTACAGCTCCTCCTCCAAATATCAAATATAAGAGAATAGTTATTTTAAAACATCTCTTATGTTTCAATAGTTTCTGAATCACCTGTAGGAAGCCCTGACTTAGTTGTATAGAGTTTGATATATGTGTCCACCATTAAATCCAGATCATATTTTATATCAAAATTTATGTTAAGCAAAGCCAAGTTACTTGACCTTGGGTCTGTCAAAGTGTTCCTCAGGTATGCTCTGAGATGCTTTTGTCCATCTTCAAAGTGCTCATTCTCAACCTTCTTCAGAGGAAGTATACATAGAATCTTCAGCAATGCATAAACATTAGGAAAGAACTTGATGTCAGGTGATGGAGGGCTTCGTAAATGGTGGATGGAAGCTCTGTATCTTTTTTTCTGTGTTTCCACTTAATTCTCCAACAATGAAGCTCAGTTGACGTGTGTCAGGACTGGGTAAGTCACTTCTGTACACGTCAGCATGGTGCTCCTTGACGTATTGAATTTGAGCTGTCCCATGACAAAGGGTACCAGTGATAAGCATTTAAGAGCTTTGAGGTGCTGTTCTGAGAATATATCTTTAAGTTCCTGAATAATGTGCTCTACTGTTGGAACACTTAAGGCTTCTTTATAGTAACTCGCAGAGGTTAACTGAAATTCCAGGTTACCTTGCTGAGCTCTGTGGAATTTCCCAGGGAGTTTCATTTAAATGTCATTTTGTTGCCAAATTTGTGGCTTCCTCAAACCAAAATTCAAGATAAACTTCAATATTTTCCATCACTTCATTTAGGGAATGCAGCACTGCAGTCAAGCTGCTGGCCGCAAAGAAGACATCAGAGGTTTGACCCTGGAGATTTTTCCCAATTGCTCTTGTAAAAGTGAACATTTTTAAGAACAACAATGGTAACAATGAATTCAAAATCTGTTACTGCACTACAGAGTACAAATGCTCAGCCAGCTATACAGTTATTCCATCTAATACTTGTGTCATTATTTATACCATCTAAACATAAAACAAGCACTTGTAGAAGATCCACTAAAATTTCAAAAGCATCATGCCTGCCTGTTCTTTGGGAATGGCAAATTTCTTTTAGTTCATTACCCCTCTTTTCGTTGTTCTGAAAAAGGACAGATATTACATTGTGAAGTTCTAAAAGCAGTTGTGGTGATGGATGGAAAAAACAACCAACTTCCTCAATTGTTCCCAATGTAACATATCCTCCCATAACATGTACTGATTTTGCCAACCACATGTTTAATGCACAGGAAAAGTAGAGTGTGTAGATGGCTTGAGGATATTTCTCTACAAGTCTAGAAGCAACACCTTTCATCTTGGAAGAAAATCCAGTGGCCACTATATAAGCTTGGCCAAGACAGTACTCCACATTTAGTCCTCATTTCTCAGTTTTCGTAGTGTGAAATTTCACAGCCAAAATTTCTGCATCAGCTTCATAAGGTAAGGAGCCCACAAATTCCTCTCTTGGGTTTTGAGATTCATCGACAAACCTCACCAACACGGCCGGGTGCTCTTTCCTGCTATGTCCACCATGTCGTCGGTGGTAATGGAAAAGAAGTGTGAGTCTCTCACTTCCCTGAGAGTTTCCTCCCGAATGCAGCTGTTGCAGATCTGTAGCATCTCTTTCTGCTATGTTTTTTAACAGAACAGTGTGTTAACCGCTGTTGTCTCAAAGCGCTTTCTCAGAACCTCTTCACCAGAATGTACGCAGCACTCCAGCAGAGCTTGAAAGGTTTCGGGAGTAAAGAGACCTTCTGGGATTTCATTAGCTTCAAGTCCATTCAGAGGTATGTATTGTTTTCCCAAAAGAATCAAAATTTCAGTGGAAGATTTTAAGTATTCTTTGTTTTCTTCTTCATGAAGGGTTAAAGTAAAATGTCCTTATCCTGTTCTTTACCTCCTTCTTCTGCATTGATGTTCTGAGGATTGCTGTTCTTTCTTTATGTTGTTGTTTCTGTTCAGAAGTTTCAAGAATTTCTTTTTTTCTCTGTCAGTGTCCTAATTTCATCTTCACTCATTTTATTCATTTTCCGTGTCTACTATGTGGATTGTTCAGATGACTGGTAAGATCAAATATTGTTGGTATAGCATTATCTGGAAGAACTGTTCTATGAGGACTAGTTCTACATATCCTAGAGGTCTTAAAGTGTTTGGCACGTAACTGATAATGTTTATTAAGCTGATCTGGTGTTTTATCTTCTAAATCGGCTCTCCTACAGTTCTCCACCCACTTCTGGCATCTAGCGGGATCCCGCCGGAACCTGAAAAAAGCCACGTCGGCTGCGTGCTCTTCCGCGAGCAGTTGGGGGTCTGCCGGATGGCTGGCCCAGTTCTCCCCTCCTGCCACTTCAGAGCAGCCCGCCCTCCTGTTGGGCCAGGAAGGGGAGCCAGTCCTGCCGATCTGCAGGCTACAAAGAACTTGTGCACCGACCAAGTCTGAAATCTTTACAGAAATAGATTGCCACGTCTTCTCCTGTGAAATGGCTGGTGAGTTTGAACTGCCCAGCCTTTTGTTAGCAATTGAGTGCTTAACCATTGCTCCACCGGGACTCCTTTTAATTATTAAAGCTTTATAATTTATAAAGATTATTAAACATAATAATTAAAGATATTAAAGATATCTCTACTATTAAAGATAGTGCCAGGCCTCTAGATTTTTTATTTTCAAGATTGTCATAGTTCCTCTTCATTCTTTGCATTTTTATACACGTTTTAGAATCAGCCTATCAAAATTCGCAAGTCCACACACAAAAATTGCTGAAATTTATATTAGCATTTCATTGAATCTATAGACTAGTTTGCAGAGCTGTTATATCTTTATCATATTGGGCCATCTAGTCTAAGTACATAATATATTTTCTGTTTAATTTTATTTTAATTCAATAATATGTTGTAGTTTTCAGTGTAGACATCTCACACATATTAGATTTTTTTCCAGTATATTGATTTTTTTATCCAATTTTAATGATAATTTTAAAATTTCATTTGCTAATTGCATTTTTCTGGTATGGAGAAATAAAGTGATTTGGGTTTGTGTCTTTGTTTCCTGACCTTGTATGCAGCAACTCTATAAAATTAACTTACTGATTCTAATACTTTGTATGTAGATTATTTTGATTTTCTATGTATGTGTTCGTGTTATTTGTGAATGACTGGTTTATTTATTTTTTTTGAAAACTTCCCTTATTTATTTATTTTTTTCTTGCTCTACTGCACTGACAGTGATACCCGTGAAGATGTTGAGTGGAAGTAGTTCTTTATGGGTATCCCCTATTTTAAATTTTAGGGGAAAGCTTTTAATAATACACCATTAACATGTGTTTGCTGTAGGATTTTGTATATATTCTTTATACATTTAAAGAATATTCCTTCTGTCTTAGATTTTTATGAATTGTATTGTGTATGAATGCTAAATTATATAAAATGTTAATTCTACATATACTGAGATGATAATTTGATCTCTTTCTTTTCTGCTAATGTGATTAAAAGCACTGATTGATTATTAAATACAAAAAAAAAAACTTCTTGGATTTTTAGAATACCATCCCTTGGTCATAATGCATTAACTTTTCTCTATATCACTAGGTTTGATTTAATAATATTTTTATATCTCTTTATATAACAGAAATTGAAATGCAATTGCCCTTTCTTATAAGGTCCTTTATGGATACAGTATCAAGTTTATTCTGGCCTTAAAAAGAGAAGTGGAAAATGTTCCAGTTCTATTTATTTGGAAGAGTTTGCTTGAGCTTGATGTTATTTTTTTATACGTTAGGAAGCTTTCACCAGAAAAGCAAATTGCATCTGGAGTTTATATAAATATTTTTGGTAAAAAAATTATATTCTTTTAATGTATTTAGGACTGTTTAGCCTTTCAGTTTCTTCTTTTAACAGTTTCAATTGTATCTTTCAAAAAATTTGTCAAACTTCTATAAAATATATTTTAGGTAGAATGGTAGTTAGCTAAACAAATAGATATAGATGTTATGCATGCATTTCTTTATTTGCATGTATGTATTTTCTAGCTCTGGCTACTAAAATCTTATAGAAAACATACCCACCAAATAGAAATAAGCTTAGCAAATAGATATTAGTTTCCAAATATCATTTTTTCACTAAAAGAAACTAGGACTTCTTTCATTAATAACTTTTTCTGGGGTTTGGTCAAGGAAAATACAAGATAAGACTGGAAAATATTTTTTTGTGACAGAAAATAAGGAAATGCTAAAAAATAATGCTTTGTGTCAAAAAGACACATGAGCCACTTCGCTGGTTCTTCCACTGACAAATTTTGTATACTTTGCTATCTAAGGCAAACAATGATAGTAAGGGATTGTAACACTTAGACTAAAATAAGTCCATAAGTCCATGCTGATAAAAATAAATTAATATATAAATAAAGGAGAAGAGAAACCTTTTTCTTGTGATGTAATTCCAACTATTAAATGTAGAAGAAATTATAGAATTAGAAAAACACCTTTTGGTAACCACCATAGTTACAAGAGTTACAGGCAAGGATCATCAATGAGTGCTAAAACTAATAAAGTTTAATGAGACACAAGAATATCACTGTATTTCCCCATAAGCTAGTTACTAATTCCAAAGGAAAAAAATAATAATAATTTTGCATTGCAGACATCTGGTAGACACCACCTAAATCAAATAATCTGTGGTAACATTACTAGTAATATGATAAATAGATATCATGTGCCTCCCGATGCAGTGCATTTACAACAGAACATCACTTCAGTGATTTTCTTGCAAAGAATGAGTATCCTGATTCTGACCATGAGATAATATTACACAAACAATTTGAGAGACATTCTACAAAATAACTGGCCTCTAAAAAAATGGTAGGTGAAGAAAGACAAAGACAGATGGAGGAACTCTTCTAGATTAAAGAAAACAAAAAGATGGAACAACTCAATGTGCCATGTAATACCGAACCAAAGCAAAAAACAAACAAACAAAAGATGTTTGTTTTGGTATAAAGGATGCTTTTGATACAAATGAAAATTTTTGAATAAAGTCTGTAGATGATTATAAGTCTTAATATCCTAATTTTGATAATTGTGGTAATTGATAATAAAAGATTATTAATAAAATGCCTCTGTCTTTAGAAAGTACACATTGAATTATTTAGTGCTAATTTGTATCATTTCATCAACTTTCTGTCAAGAAGTTCAGAAAAAAGTAGAGAAACGAGACTGATATAGCAAAAACCACTTGGTAAAATGTTGACATTTGGGGAATCTATGTGAACGGTTTATGGAATTATTTTTTTTTCAACTTTTCTGTAAGTCTGAAATTATTTAAAATAAGTTTTAAAATATTCTTTACCACACAATGCTTTTTTTTTTTTTTTCCTTTTGAGGGAGAATAATTTTTTCCACTTTCTCTGTGATTATCAGAGCATATGAAGTATGGGGTTGTTTAAAAGCAGCTTCCTGAAATGGGCACTTAAATCAGAGAGTATTTCAAAAATATTATGGACATTTCATGTTTGCTGTATTTATCATAAATCGCCTGCAGGAATTGGGAGTACACAATTTCTGGACTGCCAAAAACCTTATTCAGGCAGAGGCTTCAGAAAGCCTACAGGCAAGATTGGAAGAGAAAATGTATATATATATATATATATATATATATATATATATATATACTACTAAAAATAAGTTCACCCATCTTTTGATTTAGCATTTGAAGTTTTTAACTTGGAAAGTAAAATGAGCAAGGGGGTTTGAACTAACAAAGTAAACGACTTAGGGAGTCAGGAAAGTGATTGGAACCCTTCCATGAAGATTAGAAGTTAAAACAATCAATTGAGATAATGAAATACAGTGTATGTTCTTTGATGTGTGTAGAGAAAGAATTGTGTTCAGGCAAGTTTGAAGAAGCCACGAATTGTAAAAATCAATCAAAATGCCTATAGGATATGGAAAACAGCTATCAGTTGAAGCCAGCTTAGTATAACTATTATTCACAATACAACTGTATCTAGAAAATGCCCACACATCTACTATTCAATTCAGTAAAAATAAATTATAAATAATATGTATAACTGGTGTATATATGCATATATACGTATATATCAGTGCAGAAGAAATTTTTAAAAAGGCAAGTTCTTACTATATTGTCATCAAGACAAAAGAACTAATTGAGTGATGAACAATATGAAATTATTCAGTCAAAATTCTCTTACCAAGTGATTACTAATGCATGCTACCTGGTGCAGAATTAAAAGCAAACAAATATACTACTGCCTTTAAACACTTGGTTCCTTAATTAAGAAGGCAGACATATTAACAGATATTTACGATGTAGTGTGAAAATCCAAGAAGTAGGGCTACATTAAGATGTAGTGGCAGCACATAAGAGGGAATGACCAGTAATGCCTAGGAAGTGATAGCTAGGGCCTCAGTGAGGTAATAGTTTTAACCTGGTTCCCAGGTTGCAGTCATTCATGGAAGTAGTTAGAGATAAAGAGAGTCTCTAGGATTCTGTTTTCAAGCATCCTGGGCTAGTCTTTGAAGGTTACTCATCATGGTGGCTGCTGAGGCTGCAGATATCTCCCAGAAACTGCCTCAGGAGGCATAAGAAATACAGATCTGAATTCCCTACTCCCTAGAATTAAGTGAAGGGAATCTCAAAAATTTCTAAATTTTAGACACATTAAGCCATGCTACTTTGATTCCTTTAATTCTACAATTACTAATAACATGTTCGCCTTTCTTGGTTAATCAAAGTGCCAGATTCCAATTAACTTTTAAGCTTTTCTAAAAATTTTTAATCAACAGTTGTCCCCAGTCTTCTAGACTCCCATGTCAATCAATTTCTATGCTATTTGTCAATTCATAATATTTGTCTTATGAAATCTGTTGCAGTAATACAATAAACTTCAAAAAATAATGTGTAATTTTAAAAATTTATATCAGGTTTCCTCAAGTTTATCTTAAGCTCAAAGAGAATAACAATGGTAGTTTGAATTTCTTCCTTTCCCACAGAATTCTAGAAATTATGTTTTTTAGGTGATATGAAAGTAAAAAAAGAAAAAACAAAAATAAAAAGACCCTGAATGATTGGTTTAAGTAAATTGTCCAGGAAAAAGGGACAAAAGTATATACTAAATCAGTGGTCATGTGAAAAAAGAAGGGAGGGGTTCTTTCTATTTAAAGGAAGAAGTAGAATTAGAGAAACTTGATGACTAACTACTTAGTGGATGACTGAGAGATAGGAGATGGTTGGTAAGAACTCAGTTTGGAGCTTGAGTAACTGAATAGAGAGGGCCATATTTAGCATATATAGAAAAAACAGAAGAAAAAGGTTTTGTTTTGGGGAAAAGGTACAAGTTTTTTCAGTGCTTATTAAAAGCCTGGCAATGTCAAACAATTTACATTCTCATAACAAACTTAAAATCATTATTCATCCTTAAAACATGGCAAAAATGGGACTCAGAGTCCAATATCACTAAATGAATGAGATTCAAACTGAGACAGTTTGACTACAGAGCCTCAGGTCTTAACTGTTACTTTCTCTCAGTTGCTTCATCCTTTAAAGGCAAATTACAATCAGATCTAAAACTTCTATGTGATCTTGCCAAGCATTTTCTACAGGATAATTTAATAATACTTAGGAATACTGAGAAGAAAAAGAACTAATTAGGAAACCTTTGAGACTACTTAATTCAGTATAATACCAAGGACCTTATTCCAGCTTATTAAACATATTCATAGCCCTTCCTTTTCAGGGAAAACATCTGCCCAGCCTTAAATGCCCAATAATCAGTATCATGGTTGGCATATATTAAGTGCTCAATTAATTTTTGTTGAACAATGAGTGAATTAATAAAGTAACAAAAAAAATGACATGAAAGGGGTACATAGAACGGATTTTATAATGATAGTTTACATGACTACCTTATGGAGCCCTGGTAGGGTAGTGGGTTAGAGTTTGGCTGCTAACCAAAAGGTTGGCAGTTCAAATCCATCAGCAGCTCTTTGGAAACCCTATGGGGCAGCTCTACTCTGTCCTATAGGGTTGGAATCGACTCTGCAGCAGTGGATACTTTATGCTTTAGTTTTCCTCTTGAAAAATGGGAATAATAATATTTTTTGTTAATATTTGTTATAAGATTTAAATAAAATGGCTATATATAATGAATTGTCTTTCTCATAAAAATTCATAATTACATGGATTAATATTATTGTTAATATAGTAATTGGGGGTAAAGATAGAGGCTTTCTGTAGATGTATTAAACTACAAGCTAGAAGATACAAAAACACACTGGATTAAAGATGATTCATTTCTCCATGAAATATTTTTCTTTTGTTTTCATTATCAATTACAGTATAGCTATGAATCATAACTTATGATGCAATTATTATGTGCTGATTTTAACCAGAACTCTTGTGGCTGTAAGAATGTGTAGTTGCACTAATGCAAGATTTTGCAATAAATTGCTTTTGTATATTATACAATTCCAGAAGAAAATGCTAAATATAAATATAGTAAAAATAAGATTTTGTATTTTAATTTTTGGGAAATAAAGTATAACAAAAATAAGATTTCTCATCAAAAAGTAGACACTAGTTGTGGTCTCCAAAGACCAAAAAAAAAAAAAAAAAAAAGGAATACTCAGGCAAATAATCAAAAAGTAAAATAAAATCCAGAATAACTCTGAAGTCAAATGGATATAGAAGGGAGAATTTAATGTCCTCTGAATTAAGAGAGTCATCAGGGAGACTAGGTGTTTTGGATCTGCTGCCTTCACTAACTTCTGTTGTTTTGAGAACTGAAACGTCATCAAACTGTCACATAATGGAAATGGAGATGAGAGGGGGAGGTCTCATATATGATCATTTTTAACAAAAGTGTGCTCTACAGAGTGGATGTGGTTAGGAAATTATCACTATAACAAAATAATGAGTAAGCTTATCTTAAAAGGCTGTTCATTTACATACAGGATGTTTAGTTGCTTTACAATATTGGAAGCCTTAATGAACACATTTAGCCTTTTTTTTTTTTTTTGCTTCAGTTGGTAAACACTAAATTAGTCCCAATATTTTAAAATATATTAATTTTAACAATGCATATAAATTTACAGATTAAACTTTTTTATACTTCTGTTTAAAGTTGTCAGTGGGAGGTGAACATTCTACTACTTCATTACTCCAGAGAGTACAATATTTTTACGTTCATGCCAGAAAAGATCTGAAGAGTCATTTTCTGCATTTTTTTAAGGCACACACTCTATAACTAAAGTAAATGGTGATGTCTAACCTCTGAAAAACAAAAAAAAAAAAAACCACAAAAACATTTGCACCACTTAGAGGGGATGAAGATGACACATATCTTACATTTACGTTTGACCCTTCCCATTGAAAGTTTGAAAGTCTATGCCAGACTTTCAAACTACTTCAGAGTTGTATCATTTCACCATACCTATTCAGTCTGTATTCTGAGCAAATAATCCGAGAAGCTGGATTATAAGGAAAGGAACGGGGCAGCAGGATTGGAGGAAGACTCATTAACAATTTGTGGTATGCAGGTGACATAACCTTGCTTGCTGAAAGTGAAGAGGACTTGAAGCACTTACTGATGAAGATCAAAAGCCACAGCCTTCAATATGGATTACACCTCGACATAAAACAAAAATCCTCACAACTGGACCAATATGCAACATCATGATAAATGGAGAAAGGATTGAAACCAAGGATTTCATTTTACTTGGATCCACAGTCAATATCTATGGAAGCAGCAGTAAAGTAATCAAAAGATGCATTACATTGGGCAAATCTGCATCTACAGACCCCTTTAAAGGGTTGAAAAGCAAAGATGTCACCTTGAAGACTAAGGTGTGCCTGACCCAAGCCATGGTGTTTTCAATTGCCTCATACACATGTGAAAGCTGGACAATGAATAAAGAAGATCGAAGAAGAATTGATGCCTTTGAATTGTGGTGTTGGCAAAGAATATTGAATATACCATGGACTTCCAAAAGAATGAACAAATCTGCATTGGAAGAAGTACAACTAGAATGCTCCTTAGAAAAATGGATGGTAAACCTTTGTCTCACATACTTTGAACATGTCATCAGGAGGGATCAGTCCCTGGAAAAAGACATCATGCTTGGTAAAGTAGAGGGTCAGCGAAAAAGAGGAAGATGCTCAACAAGATGGATTGACAGAGTGGCTGCAACAATGGCGTCAAGCATAATGATTGTGAGGATGGTGCAGGACCGGGCAGTGTTTTGTTCTGTAGTTCATAGGGTCACTCTGAGTCAGAACTGACTCAATGGCATCTAACAAAAATGGCAGCAACATAGGGTATCCAAGGAGCGACTGGTGGATTAGAACTGCCAGCCTTTTGATTAGCAGCCTGAGCTCTTAACCACTGCACCACCAGGGCTCAAAAGAAGGCATAGATGGAGAATTTTCAATAAGGAATTCTTATTTGATTTGCAATGTAGAGTATAAAATCTACATTCAAACTGGAATGTTAGAAGTTGGGCCAAAGTTCACATACCTTTTGAAAAACGTACTCCAGGTTGCAACAGAACCTGGGCATTTTCAGAACTGTTTAGTAGTTAGCTGTGAAAATCACTGGAATCCTTGTGATTTTCTTTGCAATTAAGTAAGGCCAAATTATTGCCATAAGATTGATGACTGGATTTCATTTTGCTCCAAATGAAAGACAACAGAGATATAAAGTTAAAAAATATGTATCTTTTAAAACTACATCATTGTGTATAATACTGTAGCTAAGAAATTTCCATCTCTTTAAATATTACTCCCTTGTATAAATAAAGTCTACACATCTATTTTTGATAGCTCCAGATGCATCCTTATCTGTTTTCTTTTTAGATGTAATCTACTGTCACATTTTACCATTTCTTCATTAAGTGTAGGTTCTGAATGGCCCATCTTCTGTTTACCTCACTAGTTTGTGCTATAATACTTTTTTGTGGATAATACTCCCCCTCGAAAATCAAGAGATGTAATGCTTTATGCCATCACCTGTCAGTTTGTCATACTGTGGTGGCTTGAGTGTTGCTAGGATACTGGAAATTTTGCCACTGGAATTTCAAAAACCAGCAGGGTTGCTCATGGTGGTCTCAGGTTTCAGCAGAGCTTCCAGGTAAGACAGACTAGGAGGATGAACCTGGCAATCTACTCCCAAAATTAGCCATTGAAAATAACAAAGCATTGTCTGACTCACCTGTTTTGGACTCGTCATCCGGAGGAATTAATCTCTAGAGGTGGACATCATGTTTGGTGAAGTAGAGGGCCTACAAGGGCAAGGGAGACTCTCAGTGAAATGGATTGGCACAGTAGCTGCAACTATGAAGTTGAACATGTGCAGGATGTCACAGACCAGGCAACAGTTTTGTTCTGTTTTGCGTAGGGTTGTCATGAGTCTGAATTGAGTTGACTGAGAGTAGCTATCTATTTATCTCTACCTATCTTTCTTTCTCTCTCTCTTTATATTGATCCATCTAATCCTTTGTGAGAACACAGGTTATGTTATTTTTTATTCCATCAGCATCTGGCATCATCAAATATATCTGATATTGTTATGGATTTAATTTTGTTTCCCCAAAATATGTGTTATAAATCCTAAACCCAATAATTGTGGATAGTATCCCATTTGGGATAGTGTTTTCTTTAGTATGTTAATGAGGCCGTATCAATGTAGGTTGTGTATTAATGCATTTTTGAGTCATAAAAGAAACAGATTAAGCACAGAAGCAAGTGAGCCATGTGCCACATGAAGAACACCAAGGAACCGAGGAACAGACGCTGAAAAGAGACAAGAACCTTCCCCTAGAGTCTGCAGAGAGAGAAAGCCTTCCCCTAGAGCCAGCACCTTGAACTCTGACTTTCAATTCAAGTTGATTCCTACTCACAACGACTCTATGGGACAGAGCAGAACTGCCCCATAGGGTTTCCTAGGCTGAAATCTTATGGGAGCAAGTTGCCAGGTCTTTTCTCTCATGAGTGGCTGGTGGGTTTGAACTGCTGACCCTTTGGTTATCAGCCAAATGCTTAACCACTGCACTGCCAGGGCTACTTCCAAATGCTATTCAAAATTATTAGCCCATCCAGGCCCTACTTAAATCCATTTTGATCAAAGATTATCCATTAATGTTACCCATTACTCTTAGAACCTGTAATCTGTAAAAGCATTTTCTATTTCATCTTCAACCACAGAGTGTTCCAAATTTTGATACATTTCTCAAAGAAGAAAAGCAAAACACGTTCCAAAATCAAGCCAATTTTGGATGTTACATAGAATGTCAACATCTTGGAGCATCATATTAGCATAGTAAATGTTATGAATTAATAAATATAAATGTTGGAGTGCCTGAAACTCATTTTCCATGGTATCTTCATCAATAACCTCTGAAATTGTGTTAACAAATGCTTGACTCTACCATAGGTTTAGTGACTGTTGCTTCTGCTAAACTAGCTCTAGCTTTTGCAATCTGTGCTATTCTCCAGTCAATTCATAGGTCATTATCGTATGCCATCAATAATGTTTATATATGCATTACAAATGTATTTACATATGAAAGTCATAATCAAACTCATTAAAAGAAGCTTACCAACTAATGTGGAATATGAAATATTTATATTTGCTTCTTGATACTTAACTTTATATGGTTTAAACCAATTCTGGATTTAGATTTATAGAGTAAAAAAATAAAATCAGATTTACTTATTCATAATATTAATTAAAAACAATGTTTTATTAAATTAAAATCATACTGCTTTTCTGTT
The DNA here is from genome assembly GCA_030035585.1 of Dugong dugon. Taxonomy (NCBI): domain Eukaryota; kingdom Metazoa; phylum Chordata; class Mammalia; order Sirenia; family Dugongidae; genus Dugong; species Dugong dugon. Next base: position 114,689,620 of record CM057460.1, read on the forward strand.
TACAATGTACAAAATATTGAACATAATATATAACACTACAGTATGTAAAATACAAAATAATTTACTGAAAGCCATCACTGTCTTGGACCAATTCAATACCTAATCAATGTTCTTCATGCAGTTTATAATTGTTATTATTTGTTTGCATGCTGAGATACAAAAATAACTAGAAAAAGAACACAAATTACTAAAGATGTACTAGACTTGATAACAAGAATGAGAATAATCTGAAACTTTAGGAGTAGAATTCTGGACATAGGATATTGTTTAGGAAAAGTGTAAATATTCCTATTTCTGGCATTTGGAAACAGTGGTTGGAGGAAGGCAAGGGTAAAATAAATTTGGAAGCGCATGGAGTGTGTAGAATATTTACAACTTAAAATTTTCTAAGTTTTATACTTGATTTCTGTCTTGGTTTCTTAGTGCTGCTGTAACAGAAATTCCAAGAGTGGGTGACTTTAATGAACATAAATGTATTTTCTAACATTTTAGGAGTCTAGAAGTATGAATGTGAGAAATCCATATTTTATAGCTGAAACAATATTTAAGTTTTAGTGAAAATGTTTAGAGGCATTTTTATATAAATTTATCATTGCAGATCATAAAACTTCTTATATTATTGGTAATCATGTTGATTATGACAGATTCTTAGTTTATGAAACAATTATAAAGGATAATATTCAATGTACTTCTCAGTAGTTACTGTAAAAGAATATTTATTGTTTTTATGACTATGAAAGTAATCTTGCTTGGAGAAAGTTTTGAAAATAGAAAATAGGGAAGAAAATTAATAGCTTTTATATTTCTTCCCCCTTGGTATAACCACTCTTATAACAATGTTTCCAATTGTTATTCTTTCAAATATTGCTCTTTGATGTGGAAAATATTATGCATGAGTTAGCATATTAAAATATTCCAGTAATGCTAAAAATATTTTCCTTGTTCATAATTTTTTTTTGAAATGTACTATAAGAAACATGGTCTATAATATGTTTCCCTTTTCACATAATTTTCCTAAAAATAGTATTTTAATGAATATGTGTGCATTGTTCATATTGAAAAATAATAATATTCAGTACAAATCTTTGCAGTTAATATTTTAAAGAATTTATGTTGCGATATTGCCATTAAATATAAATAGGATTTTCTGCTGAGTTTTTATCATTCCATCAATAAAATTTCTAATTATAGATAACTACTTAGTGAATCAGAATTAAAAATATGCCATGTGTGGAATATAAAGTGATCAGTTTCTGTACAGAAAAATATATTATGTCAGTCTTGCAAAAGTACTCAGCAAGTTGGAGTAGATCATAAATATTGTCCAGAGGAAAAAATATATAAACTAAATTTAATGATGTAAAAACCATTTTCAAGTAGTATTAACTAGCTTCTTCACCAGCATGGAAACTAAATCAGTGCTAGAAAAATGACATTTGTCAAAAAAAAAAAAAAAAGAAACTGGTTGTTTAAACACTTTTCTTGATAATATTTGACAAATTTCCAACTATTTAATGGTTGTATAAAATAATACCATGTCCATTTCCTAATGCAAGGTCTAGATAAACCCTTTTTTTATTTCTTTCTGGGGAGGATTGGACTGCATGGTTGACTTTAAAGGCGTTTAAGTAACATCAGATGGTCTTATGTTCAATTTTAGTGGTGGGAAATGGATATAGAAAAGAATAAATAACCTCAGACAATGTGTCCTTGTCAGTGTATTTTCTTACAGCTCCTGACAATAGAACTACTAGCTCATTATGGCAGCCAGAAATACACTCGTTGAGTTAAATGCAGTGCCTCAATGAAAAGAACTCGAAGAAGAAAATGTCGTGATTTACACTCCAAAAATTTGCTTAGATAGATCCAAAGATGTTTAAAATGCTATATTCTCTTATACATTTTAAGATCTAAAATGTCTAATTTTAAGTAGCTTTGTTCTTCTTGTTGGGTGCCATTGAGTTCATTCTGATTCACAGCAACCCCATGTGACAGAGTAGAACTGCACCATAGGGTTTCCTAGACTGTAACCTTTACTAAACTAGATTGCCAGGTCTTTCTCCCATGGAGCTGCTGGTTGGATTTGAACTGCCAACCTTTCAATTAGGAGCCAAGTTCTTAACCATTGCACCACAAAGTCTTCTTCTTAAATAGCTTCAGATAATTTTTTTTTTATATTTTGTAAGTATTGACACTTCAAGACGCCCTAGTGACACAATGGTTAAGCACTCTGCTGCTAACCAAAGGTTAGCAGTTCAAATCCATGAGTTGCTCCGTGGAAGAAAGGACCTGGCTATATGCTTCCATAAAGATTACAGCCTAAGAAACACTATGGGGTAGTTCTACTCTGTCCTACAGAGCTGTTATGAATAGGAATCTGCTGCCAACACACACCACCACCACCAACATTGACATTTCAAAATAAAAGTATTTCTTCAACCCCTTAAAGCATTTCCTCTTACTAGAACATATATCAAAAATTTATTCTATATTATGGAACTTCCTTAAAAACCTAGAAATAGAAATACCATATGATCCAGCAGTCCCACTCCTGGGAATATATCCTAGAGAAATAAGCCACCACACGAATAGACATATGCACACCCATGTTCATTGCAGCGTTCTTCACAATAGCAAAAACCTAGATGCCCATCAACAGATGAATGGATAAACAAATTATGGTACATACAGTGGAATACTATGCAAAGATAAAAATGATGAACCTTCGAAGCGTCTTACAACATGGATGAATCTGGAGGGCATTATGCTGAGTGAAATAAGTCAATCACAAAATGATAAATATTGTGTGAGATCACTATAAAAACTCATGAAAAGCTTTATGCACAAAAAGCAACAATCTTTGATGGTTACAAGGGAGGAGAGAGGTGGAGACAGAAAAACATTGACTAGACGATAGATAAGTGGTAACTTTGATGAAGGGTAAGCTAGTACACAACACTGGCGAAGACAGCACAGGTGGTTGGGAGGAAGGAAAGGAAGAAAGGTAGAGTGAGAGAAGAAACCAAGAAAAGAAAAGAATAGAGAAAAAAATGCCCTGAGGGAGCCTACTGATGTGGTGGTGTGGACCAGGGCAGGGGCTCCCTAGCTAAGCAGTGCTGCACAGCCTGTCAAGAAGAAGCACAGATGGCACATGGTGCCAGGTGTTTAAGAGAAAGGAAAGGAAGTGAGAAAAGAAAAAAAAAATTCCCTGAGGGAGTCCTCTGGCTTAGCCACATGGACCAGGGAAGGGGCTCCCCAGCTGAGAGGTGATGCACAGCCTTTCTAGGAGCAGAGATGGCACATGACAGCAGGTGTTCAGGAGAAAAGAAGGGAAGGATGGTAGAGAGAGACAAGAAAACAAGAAAAGGGGGGAAAAAAAACCAAGGGAGCCCCTTGGCTTAGCAGCATGGATGAAGGAAGTGGTTCCTCAGCTAAGTGGTGCTTCACAGTCTGTCTAGAAGGAGCAGAGAAGGGCCAAGGTGCCAGGTATTTGGGAGAAATGAAAAGAATGAAGGTAGAGAGAGACAAGAAACTGAGAAATGAAGAAAAAGAAAAAAAAAATGCCCCCAAGGGGCCCACTGGCATGGTGGCACAGACCAAGGAAGTGACTCTTCAGGCTGCACAGCCTGTCAAGGAGTGAGATGGCACATGATGCCAAGTGTTTGAGAGAAATGAAGGAGATGAGAGAGAAAGAAGAAACCAAAAGAAGCCAGAAAAAGTAACAACAGCAACCAAAAAATGGCACTGAAGGAGCTGGCCAGTGTGGGCGGGGAAAATCCAAATGGCAAGCAGCAGGTGTCTTCCCGGCAGAGGGACTGCAGCCACCAGAAAGTGTTGGAGGTAGAGCAGGGGGAAGAAGTGTGGGGGGTGGGAAAGTGTGTATTGCTGGTTACCGGGTGCTCTGTCTCCTGCTGGGAGCTCCATGAAGCTGCCTTCTGGTACTCCCTGTCCATCATTCTTGGTGCCTGAGGGGTCCAAGATGGCGAATCTGTATCGCATTAGCTGATACCTCCACCCTGTATCTCTCTTCAATCTCTGTTCCCTGTCAGTTTCTTATTCTATTTGGTGCTTGGTTGAGTTCTTTATCCCTTCATTTGACATTGAGGGTTCCAGGATTGATGTTTGTCTCCGTCTTACTTAGTTTTTTGAATCTTTGCTGTAGAAGGACTGTGTGGTGTTTCTGTCTATAGCACCATGTTGCCCTAAGTACTGTGAATTCTTGCTCACAAAAGTAACTGGATGGAAATAGAGGCTTTGACTTATTAAATTTGCTAAAAATCCTTCCAGAGTCCCTGGGTGATGTAAACGGTTAGCATGCTCAGCTGCTGGCTGCTAACTGAAAGGTTGGAGCCTCAAGTCTACCCAGAGACACCTCTGAAGGCCTGGTAACCTACTTCTGAAAAATCACCCATTGAAAACCCCATGGAACACAGTTCTACTCTGATACACATGGGTCACCATGAGTCAGAATCTACTCAACAGTGACTGGTTTTTTTTAGTCATTCCATGTTAGAGGCCAAAATTCAAATAGTGATCTATCATCAAAAGCATAGTTTCCAATTCATCTGCTGAAAACTCAATTAGATCCTCCTTCAATTCTGTAAAAAACAAAGTGGAAGCCACCTGACTTTTGGAACAATTTATTGCCCCATCATTTTCCCAGTTTGTGGAAAATGAACAAAAAAGCTTTAACAAATATGTATTATTTCTGTCTATTACTGTTTTACTTATAGGCACCATTTTTTACTATAATATATGTAGAAAGGGTTGTGAAAATGAAACATTTACTTTCATGAAATCCTTTCAATATAATATTTTAATAGGATGCTTTAGAGATAAGTAGAATGTATTAAAACTTTAAAAACACTTTAGCGAAAACTTTTATGATTCAGATTTGGCTCACTCAATATACAGAAAATATCTACCAGATAAATTAATTGGCGAAGTCAATGATTATGGTCAGATTAATAAGGCAAATTATACTGAAATGCTATCAGAAATATATAATTAATTTTCAATTCAAATAAATACATTAATATACACATTTTGCCTAAAATTTTATTTTTGATAGACATATAGATATAAATACAGAGATAGATATGCAGATATAGATTTAAATATTGCAGAAAGCATTCTGAGTTTCAAATATGGGTGATAAAAAGACTGCTATTTTTAATAATTTTTACTGGCACTATGCCAGTAAGCTCTTTTCTCATAGCCCTAACCCACCCTTCTCCAGTCAGCTTTCTGATGCTGAGCTGGAACTCTGCAAACAATGTTTCTGCTGGACAGCTGGTTCTCTATTATGTTCTATCAGTAAAGGCTTTAGAAAAGAATGCAGGACTAAGAAGGAATTTTTCTCCTTCCATTTTGCTTCCTCTCAGCATTGCTTTTTTTTACCTGACGGAAGCAGTTTGTTCCCATAACAGTAGTTAAATATAGTTAATAATTTATTTCCTATATACTCACAGAATCAGCCTCACTGCACCTCTTTAGAGATAGCAGAATCAACCAAGTAACATGGCCTCCTGGGATGTCTGAATTTCAGCTCTGTGAGGCTATTCTTCTGAGCTTTACATTTTCATTGTTTCAAACAGTTCCCTTTATTTCCTCACCCATAGTGGTGTTTGTATTTTCTGCAGTTGCTATCTCCATAACTTTTTGAATTTTTTTGTTTGTTTTTCATTGTAGATATAACAGTTAAATCTAGTTACTAATTCATTTTATTTAACTGTCTCCATTAAACTAGGTGGTATAAATTTTGTTTCTTTACTTAACCCTGATTGATATAGACTTACTTTTTTCTTGCAGAACTGAAAGCAACCGCATACATCTGCTGTTATTTCATTGACTGAGATTGAGCTATATGTTGAAGCCTAGCTAGAAGGGAAATAGATTAATCACATTTTTTAATTTATCTAGAATTTATGTAATGATATGTAAAGCATAAGGTGGATGGAAATTAAATTATTCCAGTCAACCTATAGTGTCTGCCAACCTAAGAAAATTAATTTTAATGAACTAACCTGGATAAGATAAAAAAATTTCAAAGAAATTAAAATTGCAGTAACAAAGTTAAATATAATGTTGTAAAGAATAAAATAGACAATCTAGAAATTTAAATCAGTAATTTGGAGAACAAACCTGGAAAGTTCTCATGAGTCACAGAGAAAAAAGTAAAAACATCAAAAAAAGTGAGAAAAAATCTGATATGTAAGGAGGACCAAGAACAAACATCTGAACAAAGAATTATAAGCATATGAGGGAGTATATAAGAACAACTGGAAAACTATATGTGAAGCAAAGATCAAATATGTAATGGAAAAAAAAATTCTCACATTGGAGGAATACTTAAGGGTACGAAATAAAATGGTTCATATATTCCAGGCAAAGTATTGAAGAAAAAAAAAATGGGGATGGAAAATATTTTTTTAAAAAACAATAGAACTTCTAGGTATGAAAAATGCAACATATCAAATGAAGAAAAAATGGACAAGGTGGAATTAACAGTAGATTAGATATTGCAGGTAAAGAAAGTGAATTTGAAGACATGGTAGTATAAACCATCTTAAAATATATATATATAAATAAAATCCTGGAAAAACATAAAATATTCAAACAAACATGTAAATGAAGACATAGAAACAAAAAGATGAAAGAGGTGGCCAAAATATTTGGAGAAATAATAATAGAAAAGTTTTCAAATTTAATAAAAACTATAATTTCACAGATCCCTGTGTTCAACAAGCCTCAACCAGAATAAACAGAAAGAAAACCACCCTGAATTACAACATAATCAAACAGCTGAAAAGCAGCAATAGAGACTATTTTAAAAGCAGCTAGAAGAGAATGACATTTTATGTACAAAAGAACAAACCTAATAATAAACACAGATTTCTTATCAGAAATAATGAGATTGAGAGACAAAAATGTCTTAAATGAACTAATGTACTAACAAGAAAACAAATAAAAAAAGCCCTAGATATCATCCTATTATTCTATTTTATATTTATAGATATTTTATAGATATTTCAAAAGAGAAGACACATTAAACACTTTGAAATACAGCCAAGAGCTGAAAAAGACTTCAATTTTGGCAGAAATTCACTGCAAGCAATTTTAAGAGAAGGTCTTCAGGTAGAAGATATACTAGATTAAAATTTGGATCTAAACAACAAGAAAAATAAGGTAAAAATAACCACCAAGACCAAAGAGATCAGAGAAACTAATCTAAAGACTTAAATGCAAATAAATCTGAGACTATTTATGAAGTGGATATTTTTCTAGAGAAATACAGATAACCAAACTGAAAAATTTAAACAGACACATTCCCATGCTATCAACTGAGAAAGTTATCTAGGATTGTCTGTAGACAAGGAAACAGGTTCAAATAGTTTTAAAGGGGATTCTTCCAAACCTTCAAGGACCATATTGTCTTAATGTCCTTCAAATTACTCCAGTAGACTGACAAAGAAATACCCTAAATCCTTTTACAAACTGCTAAAGAAAGTAGACAATAAGAAAAACACAGACCAATATCTCTTAAGAATATTGATACAAAAAATACAAAAATATTAGCAAACAAAATCTAAAAGCTCGTTAAAAAATAATATAATATGACCAACTCAAACCCATTGCCTTCGAGTTGATTCCAGTTCACAGCAGCCCTATAGGAGAAAGTAGAACTGGTCCACAGGGTTTCCAAGGAGCAGCTGGTGGATTCGAAATGGCAACCTTTTGGTTAGCAGCTGTAGCTCTTAACCACTGTGCCACCAGGGCCCCTCCATATAGGTTGCTATGAGTCAAAAGTGACTCTATGGTAATGGATAATATGATGGATAGGATTAATTCCAGAAATAATGTATTAATATTATACACCAAGTTAATAGAGACAAAAAATATCATATGGTTACCTCCATAGATGCTTTAAAAGCCTTAAAAAATTCAATACCTACCTCTATAGGATAGAAATTATTCATATTAATATACAAATACATAAATGCACATACAAAATTTCCCCAAAACATAATAGAAAACACTAGAGACATTTCCACTAAGTTCACAGAGACAAGAATGTACACTTAAATATGCTACTATCCAATACTGTACTAGAAGTATTAGCCAGTGGAATGTATTAGCCATTGCAATTAGACAAGAGAAATGAATTTAATGCATACAAATTGGTATGAAAGAAATGAAACTTTTTATTCACAGATTATATGATAGTATACCAAGAAATGCACAGAGCACCAATTACAAAATTAAATAAGATAATTCAGTAAGGCACTAGGATATAAAATCAATATATAATAATCAATACCCTTTATATACTAAGCAATATTAAAATAGAGAATATAATGGTGGAGAAAACATTTAAAATAGCAACAACACAAAATAAATACTTAAGAATAAACTTCAAAAAAACCTATGGGGAAAACTAAAATTAAAAAAAAAAAAAAAACTCCTGAAAGGTTAAAAAAAGAAAAAGTAGACTTGGGCAAATAATAGACAGACATTTCCATTTCTTGGATAGGATGATTCAACATTATAAAAATGTCAGTTATTTCTAAATTAATTTATAAATTTAGTGTCATCCCAATAAAGATACCACCAAATTAAATAATAATAATAGAGTTAGACAAATTGATGCCAAAATTTGTATGAGAGACAAACACCTAAGAATAATCAGAGAATCACTGGGGAGGAAAAAAAAATGTACAGAGAGAGATTAGAATATACTAATCTTCTATAATTAAAATAGTATTGTATTGGTACATGATTAGGCAAGAGATTAGGGGGGATGAAATAGATAACCCAGAATTAGACTCAAATAGAGAAACTCTATAATATGATAACTAGAAGAAACGTGTATTATAAGACTTTTTAACTATGACTAAAAATCTAGAAGAATGAACAGATGAATGGAAAGACAAAATGTGGTATATACATGCAGTGGAATACTACTCAACCAGTAGGAGAAGTGAAGTCTTAATACATGCTACAATATGAATGGAGCTGGAACACATGCTGAGTGAAAAAAGTTCATCACAAAAGGACTAATATTGTATGACTGCACTTATATAAAAACATAAGAAAAGGAAAATGTATACATAACAAAGTTTATTAGTGGTTACAGGGGTGGAGGGAAGGGAAAAAGGGGGAGTTAATAGTGATGAAATATCAAATTGATTAAGGGAAAGGTTGCACTGCCAATTGTTATAATTGCTGTCAGTAAGTTGTATATCTGTAAAAAGTTGAATTGTCATAAGTTGTGTGATAGATATATTTATAACAAGAACAATAACAAAATTGTTGCTGAGGCTGCTTATGTACAACCAAAATCTCACGGAATTTGGTTTCTTACTTTGGAAGTTTAATGTCATGGTTTCATGGGACATTCCAGTTAATTGGCCTAATAAATGTTTAGTGCTTCTGTTCTACCTCCTAGTTCCATGTGTAGTGCCTGGGGTATTAAAAGCTTGCAAGTGGCCATCCAAGGCATGATAATTGGTATCTATTGGCCTGGAACAACAGAAGAAGGGGAGTCAGGAATGGGAGGAGGACGTGGAACCTGCGGCTAATTGTTTCCATGAACAACTGCCTCCTTTGCCATGAGATCAGAACTGGATCGTGCCCAGCTACCATTACTGAACATTTTGATGAAAGATTCTGTAGAAGAATCTGGATCAAAAGGGAGAAAATGAAGAGCAGAACTTCAAATTCTCATGGACTCCAGACTTTCTGGATCCATGAAGGTTGAATGAACCCCTGAAACTGTTGCCCTGAGATAATCTTTAAACCTTAAACTGAAACTATGCCTTGAAGGGTTTTTAAAACCAAACAGTAGTTCAACTTAACTAGTAAAAAATGCCTGGCTTGAGCATTATGCTCTTTTAAGAACTATCTACATGGAGTCAGACTGACAACAGCAACTAGAAAGATTACATAGGAACCTTAGGGGGCAGTGAATTTATGTAAATGAGTTAGCAACAACTCAGAAAAGGATGATAAGAAAAGTTGCACCACTCGAAGAATCTAATCAATGTCACTAATTGGTATATGTAGAAAGTATTGAATTGGTGTTTATGTTTTGCTGTGTAAAATTCTCAACAACAGCAAAATAAATTATGTTAAAAAAGCAAGAAGCGAGTTCTGGCAAAATGGCGCTCTAGGCAGAAGCACCACGCTGTTCCACCACAGCAAAGATCCGAAAAACTAAGCCAAACAGAGAATATAGCAATCCTGAAACCCTAAAACATCAAATGATGTTTTTCTGTTTTTTTGGGGTGCCTTTCTTGTTTTTTTTTCTTTTGATTTTCTGGTTTTCTTTTCCCCTTTTTCCATTTTTGTCTTTCTTCATTGGTCAGTTTCTCATCTCTCTATATCTTCCTTCTCTTTCTGATCCCTGAATACCAGGCGTTGTATGCCTCTGCACCTCTGGCCATGCTGTGCTGCAACACCTGAAAGTGACTTGCCCAGACCTCATAGCTGCATCGGTGGGATCCCTGGGAACTTTGCGGTTCTTTAACCTTTCTAATTTTTATTTGTTCATTCTTTTCTTTTCTTCCTCTTCCCCTTTCTGTTTATCTCCATTTCATAGTCTCTCATCTCTCCATTCCAGCAGCAAGCTCTGCTAGCATTCTTTTTTGTTTGTATGTTTTTTAGCTCCTATTCCTCTCTCCTCTCTCCCATATCCATCTTAGCTCCACAGATAACCATCTCCCCGCTGCATCCTGCCTACCTGCACTGTGCGCTTGACATCACACCACCAAGCAGTGCAGGCACAGCCTACTGGAATCTGCCCAGCACTGATTACCGACCCGCCCTGGTGGCTGTAGTGAGTGCCACAAACAACCCATCCCAGTGGCTCCTCTTCAGCTATACCTGCCCTGCTGTACAATATCTGAGTTACTGAACCTGCCAGTTGGAGAAGGAAAGGAAAAGTATTGAGTGCACAGACGAGCAAACAACAAAGAGCACGCAGTCCGCCTGCTCAGACATAGTCAAATTTTGTTTTTTTAAAAAGGGACAAAACAAACAAATGTACAATCAACAAAAGAGAGAAATAACTACTGAATGCAAATATATACTGAAGTATTGAGATTAAAACTCTCCTTTTATAGTTCCGGCAAGATGGCACTCTAGGCAGAAGCACCACGCCGTCCCTCCACAGCAAAGATCTGAAAAATTAAGCCAGAGAATGCAACAATCCTGAAACTCAAGAACATCAAATGAAGAGATAAAGAACTCAGAGCAGCACCAAATGGAGTGAGAATACTGACAGAGAACGGAGAGCGAGGAGAGATTCATGCAGAGGTCCCCTACCAGCTAATGCAGTGTGGATCCACCATCTTGGACTCCTATCGGAGACCAGCAAACAGGAGGTACGAGAAAGCAGCCTCACGGAGCATCCAGCGGGAGACAAAACAACCGGTAATTTGCGGTGTGCACTATCCCACCCCCCACCCCTCTTCATCCTGGCTTGGCCTCCTCTGCTTCCCGCGGCCACGATCTCTTGACCAGGAAGCACCGGCTGCTTGGATTCCACACACCTGAGCAGGCGGCTCTCTGGTGCCATTTGTTGGCTGCTGGTGTTGCTTTTTTCTGTTACTTTTGATTAGTTCCTTGCCTCTTGCCATCTCCCCCTCCTTTCGATTGAGTGCCTTGATCTGTGCGCCATCTTTGCTTCTTCCTGAGGGGCTTCAAAGCGCCGGTAATTTGTGATATACGCTTTCCCACTCTCTACCCTTCTTCACCCATACTCGGCCCCCTGTGCTTCCCGTGGACACAGTCTCTTCTCCAGAAACACCAACCCACACTAGCTGGCTCTCTGAGTGCCATTTGTTGGCTGCTGATGTTGCTTTTTTAATTTTTTTTCCTGCTTCTTTTTGTTTTCTTTTCCTTTTCTTAAGTTGGGAGGCCTTTCTGGCAAGGCGGAGCTGCATGGCAAGGAGACTCCGCTTCGGCTTCCACAGACCTGCAGAGGGATCCCTGAGAACATTTCTTTTTTTGCTGTTTTTTTAGGGGGCTTTTCTTGTTTTTTTTTTTTTTTTTTTAATTTCTTTTGTTTTATTTTCCCTCTGTCTTTCTTCATTGCTCAGTTTCTTGTCTCTCTATATCTTCCTTCTCTTTCTGATCCCTGACTACCAGGCATTGTATACCTCTACGCCTTCTAGCCAGGCTGTACTGCAACACCTGAGAGTGACTTACCCAGACCTCAAAGCTGCACTGGTGGGATCCCTGGGAACTTTGCAGTTCTTTAACCTTTCTGATTTTTATTTATTCATTCTTTTCTTTTCTTCCTCATCCATTTTCTGTTTTTCTCGATTTCATAGTCTCTCATCTCTCCACTCCAACGGCAAGCTCCCCTAGCATTCTTTTTTGTTTCTTTGTATGTTTTTGGCTCTTGTTCCTCTCTCCTCTCTCCTATATCCATCTTAGCTCCACACATAACTATCTCCCTGCTGCATCCTGCCTACCTGCACCGTGCACTTGACATCACACCACCAAGCAGCACAGGCATGGCCTACTGGAACCTGCCCTGCACTGATTACCGACCTGCTCTGGTGGCTGTAGTAAGTGCCACAAACAACCCATCCCAGTAACTCCTCTTCAGCTAGACCTGCCCTGCTGTACCATATCTGAGTGACTGACCCTGCCAGTTGGAGGAGATGAAAAGTATTGTGCCCACAGACGAGCAAACAACAAAGAACACACAGCCTGCCGGCTCATACATAGACAAATTTTTTTTAAAAAAGGGATGAAACAAACCTATAATCAATAAATGAGAATAATAACTAGAGATGCCCCAAAAACAACAGACAATATCAAAACATTTACAAAAACAGGACAGGACGTTTCCAGTAGGCATCAAAAATAAAACACCAGATGACTCTCCTGTGGAAGAAAATGCACTAGACCTACCTGACAGGGAATTCAAATCTCTAATACTCAGAATTCTCCAAGAACTGAGGCAAAAAGCTGACAAACATGAGGAAAAAAGGACAAATTCATGGAAAATACAGACAAAAATTGGAAGAATTCAGGAAGATAATGCAGGAACAAAATGCTAAAATAAATTCACAACTAGAAATTATACAAAGACAACAATTAGAAATCCAAAAGACAAAAAACAAGATTTCAGAAATGGACGATGTCATAGAAGGGCTGAGAAGCAGAATAAAATGGTGGAAGACAAGATCAGTGGAACTGAAGACCAACACTTGGATAGAACTCTGTCTGAGGAAAACTCAGACAAAAGAACAAAGAAAAATGAAGAGACCCTGAGAGTTATGTGGGACACAAACAAAAGCAAAAATTTACGAGTGATTGGCATTCCAGAACAGGGGAGAAAACAGAAAACACACAGAGGATCATTGAGGAACTGCTGACAGAAAACTTCCCCAATATTATGAATGAAGAAAAGCTGGCCATCCAAGAGGCTCAACGAACCCCATATAGAAGAGACCCCAAAAGAAAATCACCAAGGCATAGCATATTTACACTCTCCAAAACCAAAGACAAACAATCCTGAGAGCAGCTCATGAAAAACAAGAAGTCACATACAGAGTAGAAACAATAAGACTAAGCTCAGATTATTCGGCAGAAGCCATGCAGGCAAGAAAGCAATGGGATGACATATATCAAATATTGAAAGAAAAAAATTTTCAGCCAAGAATAATATATACTGCAAAACTCTCGTTTAACTTAGATGGTGAAATTAGGTCATTTCCAGATAAACAGAAATTAAGGGAATATGTAAAAGTCAAACCAAACTTACAAGAATTATTAAAGGGAGTTCTTCGATCTGAGGACAAACACCTTCAGCTCACAGGAATAAACTAGGACGCAGAATCCAACGAGCCAGATACCAATCTAGGAAATGAACTCTCGAGGACTATCCAAAGAAAAAAAATACAACAGGGAATCAGAGCAGTTAATCAATAACTGACAACAACATCAAAACAATAAAAGAGGGACTAAACAGCATAGGTATAGAACCTTATAATGAAAAGGAAGGCAAGGCGATACCAAGTAATGGTAGACTGCTTCAAACTTAGAAAGATAAGGGTAAAGTTCATGGTAACCACAAAGAAAGTTAACAAACCAACTCATAAAAATAAAGACGAAAAACATAAAGTCTCAGCAAAAACAAAACCTACAAAAACAAACAAATGAAAAAAAAAAAAATCCGCAAACAAAAGTAACTCAGCACAAGAGAGTAAGAAGAACAAAGAAAACTTCAGCACCACAAAAAAAAGCACTACAAAATGACAGCAACAAGCTCACCTCTATCAATAATTACACTGAATGTAAATGGACTCAATGTACCCATAAAGAGACAGAGAGTGACAGAATGGATAAGAAAACAGGATCCATCAATATGCTAACTACAAGAGACACACCTTAGAAACAAAATGTGAATTTTTTAAAAGTCAAAGGTTGGAAAAACATATATCAAGCTAACAACTACCAAAAAAGAGCAGGAGTGGCAATTCTAATCTCAGATAAAATAGATTTTAAAACGAAATCCACCATAAAAGACAAAGAAGGACACCATATAATGATTAAGGGGATGATCCATCATGAAGACATAACCATAATAAACATCTATGCACCCAATGACAGGGCTCCAAAATACATCAAACAAACTCTAACAACACTGAAAAGAGAAACTGACAGTTCCACAATAATAGTAGGAGACTTCAACATACCACTGTCAGTAAAGGACAGAACAAGTAAGAAACTCAGCAAAGATATAGAAGACCTAAAGGGCACAATCAGCCAGCTTGACCTCACATCACAGACATATATAGAACACTCCATCCAACTGCTGCAAAGTACACATTCTTTTCCAATGCACATGGGACGTTCTCCAGAATAGACCAAATCTTAAGCCACAGAGCAATCCTCAACAAGATCCAAAATGTTGAGATAATTCAAAGTATCTTCTCTGACCACAATGCCATCAAGGTAGAAATTAACAATAGAAAGCGCAAGGAAAAAAAATCAACTACATGGAAACTGAATAATACCCTGCTTACCCATCAGTGGGTAATAGAAGAAATCAGAGATGGAATCAAAAAATTCCTAGAATCCAATGAGAATGAAAACACATCATACCAAAACCTTTGGGACACAGCAAAGGAAGTCCTCAGAGGACAATTTATAGCAATAGATGCACATATCAAAAAAGAAGAAAGGGACAAAATCAAAACATTAACTACAAAACTCAAACAAACAGAAAGAGAACAGCAAAAAAAGCCCACAACCACCAGAAGAAAAGAAATAGTAAAGATCAGAGCAGAAATCAATGAAATATACGATAGAAAAACAATAGAAAGAATCAACAAAACCAAAAGTTGGTTCTTTGAAAGAATCAACAAAATCGACAAACCACTGGCCAAACTGACAAAAGAATAACAGGAGAGGATACAAATAACCCAAATAAGAAATGAAATGGGGGACCTTACAACAGACACAACTGAAATAAAAAGGATCATAACAGAATATTATGAAAAACTATACTCCAACAAATTTGAAAACCTAGAGGAAATGGATACATTTCTAGAAAGACATGGCCTACCCAAACTACAAGAAAGTATGTTGAAAATCTGAACAGACCCATAACAAAAGAAGAGATTGAAAAGGTAATAAAAAAACTTCCAACCAAAAAAAGCCCTGGCCCAGATGGCTTCACTGGAGAATTCTACAAAACATTTACAGAAGAGCTTGTACCAGTACTACTCAAGCTATTTCAGAGCATAGAAGAGGAAGCAACACTTCCAAATTCATTCTATGAAGCCAGCATAATGCTGATACCAATACCAGACAAAGACATCACAAAAAAAGAAAATTACAGACCAATATCTCTCATGAATATAGATGCTAAAATTCTGAACAAAATTGTAGTCAATAGAATTCAGCATCATATCAAAAAAATAATACACCACGACCAAGTAGGATTCATACCAGGTATGCAACGCTGGCTCAGCATTAGAAAATCAATCAATGTAATCCATGACATAAATAAAAGGAAAGAAAAGAATCACATGATCATCTCAGTTGACACAGAAAAGGCATTTGACAAAGTCCAACACCCATTCCTGATAAAAACTCTCAATCAGATAGGTATAGAAGGGAAATTTCTCAACATAATAAAGGGGATCTATGCAAATGCAATGGCCAACATCATTCGTAATGGAGAGAGGCTGAAAACATTCCCGTTGAGAACAGGAGCAAGACAAGGATGCCCTTTATCTCCACTCTTATTTAACGTTGTGATGGAAGTTCTAGCTAGAGCAATAAGGCAAGAAAGAAATAAAGGGCATCCAAATTGGTAATGAAAAATTTAAACTGTCCCTGTTTGCAGATGATATGATACTATACATAGAAAACCCTAAAGACTCCACAACAAATCTACTGGAACTAATAGAAAGATTCAGCAGAGTAGCAGGATACAAGATAAACATTCTAAAATCAGTTGGATTCCTATACACCAGTAAGGAAAACGATGAAAAGGAAATCAGGAATACAATACCATTTTCAATAGCCCCTAAAAAGATAAAAGACTTAGGAATAAATCTGACCAGTAATGTAAAAGACCTATACAAAGAAAACTACAAACCACTGCTGCATGAAACCCAAAGGGATCTACATAAATGGAAAAACATACCATGCTCATGGATAGGCAGACTCAACATTGTGAAAATGACGATTCTACCCAAAGCAATTTACAAATACAACACAATCCCGATCCAAATACCAACAACATTCTTCAAAGAGATAGAAAAAGTAATCATTAACTTTATATGGAAAGGGAAGAAGCCCCGAATAAGTAAAGCACTACTGAAGAAGAAGAATCAAGTTGGAGGACTCACACTACCTGACCTGAGAACCTACTATACAGCTACAGTAGTCAAAACAGCCTGGTACTGGTACAATGACAGATACATTGACCAATGGAACAGAATTGAGAACCCAGATGGAAATCCATCCACCTATGGTCACCTGATCTTCGACAAGGTCCCAAAGTCCATCATATGGGGAAAAGACAGTCTTTTTAACAAATGGTGCTGGCAAAACTGGATATCCATTTGCAAAAATATGAAACAGAACCCATACCTCACACCATATACAAAAACTACTTCAAAATGGATCAAAGACCTGAATATAAAGCCTCAAACTATAAAGTTCATAGAAGAAATAATAGGACCAACACTTCGGGCCTTAATACATGCCATTAACAGGATACAAACCATAACCATCAACGCACAGAACCCAATATATAAGCTAGATAACTGGGATCTTATAAAAATCAAACATTTATGTTCTTCAAAAGACTCCACCAAAAGAGTAAAAAGAGAACCTACAGACTGGGAAAAAATTTTTGGACAGTACAAGTCAGACAAAGTTCTAATCTCCATAATCTATAAGAAAATCCAACACACTTTGCCAAAGAAGACATTCAAATGGCCAACAGACACATGAGGAAATGCTCGTGATCACTAGCCATTAGAGAAATGTAGATTAAAACCACAATGAGATACCATCTCACCCCGGCATTACTGGCATGGACCAAAAACACTGGAAATAACAAATGTTGGAGGGGCTGCGGGGAGATGGGAACTCTTATGCACTGCTGGTGGGAATGCAAAATGATACAAGCATTTTGGAAAATGATATGGCACTTCCACAGAAAGCTAGAAATAGACATACCATTCGATCCAGCCATCCCACTCCTAGGAATATATCCTAGAGAAATAAGAGTTGTCACTCAAATAGACATATGCATACCTATGTTCATGGCAACATTGTTCACAATAGCAAAACGATGGAAACAACCTAGATGCCCATCAACAGATGAATGCATAAACAAACTATGGTACATACACACAATGGAGTACTGTGCAATGAGAAAAAACAACAATGAATCTGTGAAGCATTTTGTAACATGGATGAAACTGGAGGCCATCATGCTGAGTGAAATAAGTCAATCACAAAAGGACAAATATTGTATGAGACCTCTATTGTAAAAATCCATGAAAAAGTTCACACACAAAATGTAACAATCTTTGTTGGTTACCAGGGATGGGAGAGGTAGGGGGGAAATACTAAATAGGCAATAGATAAGTGGTATCTTGGGTGAAGGGTGAGACAGTACACAATACAGGGGAAACTAGCACAACTTGTACAAGGAAAGGTCATGGAAGTCCCATAGACACATCCAAACTCCCTGAGGGACTGAATTGCTAGGTGGAGGGCTGTGGGGACCATGGTCTCGGGAAACATCTAGCTCAATTGGCATAACATAGTTTATAAAGACAATGTTCTACATTCTACCTTGGTGAGCAGTGTCTGGGGTCTTAAAAGCATGTCAGCAGCCATCTAAGATACTCTACTCGTCTCATCCCTTCGGGAGCAAGGGAGAATGAAGGAACAGGATAGAAGGAAAAGATTAGTCTGAAGGACTAATGGACCACAGCTACCATGGCCTCCTCTGGACTGAGTCCAGTACAGCTAGATGGTGCCTGGCTACCACCGCTGACTGCTCTGACCAGGATCACAACAGAGGGTTCTGGACTGAGCTGGAGAAGGATGTAGAGCATAATTCTAACTCACAAAAAACAAAAAAGACTAGATTTACTGGCCTAAAGGAGACTGGAGAAACCTCAAGAATATGGCCCCGAGACACCCTTTTAGCTTAGTGGTGAAGCTACCTCTGAGGTTCACTGTTCAGCCTGGGAGTGGACAGCCCCGTAAAACCAAATGAGGCTAACGATGTACAGGAGTCCAGTGACAAGGGCCAGAAGGCAGAAGGGGACAAGGAAGCTGGTGATAGGGACACAAGACTAAGTAAGGATATTGTTGATGTGTTGTGAGATTGTTAACCATTGTCATAGGGCAACATTGTAGGAACAGTTAAATGAGAAACTATTTTGTTCTGTAAGCCTTCATCTTAAGTGAGAAGAACAGCACAATTGGAAGAGCGTAGTCAATGTCACTGAACTGTGTATGTAGAAATTTTTGAAACAGTGTATCTTTGGCTATGTGTATTTTCACCAAACAAAAAAAAAAAAAGGTTGAGCATTTAGAGGGTTAATACGTTGTGGGGCTGTTAACCAATGTCATAAAACAACATGTGTACTCTGTTTCATGAGAAACTATTTGTTCTGTAAGCCTTGACGTGAAGTACAGTAAAATATAAAAAAAATAAAAAATAAAAAAACTAATTATGCCGAAAAAAAAAGCTAGAAGTGATACATTTGAATACATGATTATAGATTATAGTTTTAAATAGTTACAGGGAAAAAGTTTCTATGCTCAAATATAGATTCCTAATAAGTATTTTTAATTCAGATTTCTTTTAAATTTTATTTATGCTATTTAATTTATATTGCTATTTTTCTATTTATATGATATTTATAAGCACATCTATTTATCAATAGAAAATTATACACTGTAGAAAGAACAAATTCCATGGTTATTACACTAGGGCACTGTTGGTGTGGTGGTAAGGTGATGGGTAGGGTGAGTGTTCTCTAACTTTCTATTGAGTCATAGCCTTTTAGTTGGCCTATGTCTGTCTCGGAATCGACTCCATGGCAATGACTTTGTTTGTTTTTCGGTTTTTGATGTCTATCTCAGGCTGTGGCTTTGACAAGTGTTTCTGTCCCTCTTCCACTGGTATAGTTTTTCTTTTCTCCCTATCCTCTACCCTTTTTCCTGGCTGCAATATTCTCAGTCAATTTCATTGAAGTCCTATTCCCTGTGACTATTATATCCTATCCACTCCACCTCTTCCCCCTAAGTATGGATTATATAGAAGGGTGTAGTGGTTAAGAAGTCAGCTGCTAACCAAAAGGTCAACAGTTTGAATCCACTAGCTGCTCCTTGAAAACCCTATGGGGGCAGTTCTGCTCTGCCCTATAGGGTCGCTATGAGTCAGACTCAACTTGATGGCAGTGGGTTTGGTTTGGTTTAGGAGGATGGAGTGGTAGAAATTTCCTTCCCTTGTAGAATGTTTTCAAAATTGTGCTCTGGTGAACAAAGTCATAACTAGAGTTGGTATCACCCAGTGAGGCAACTCATAGTGTCACATACCCCGCCCCCCCCACCATGGACATCCTCCTGTAGCAGACCGTACAGAATCCTTAGTAATGTTTATTATCAATTTTAATCATAGAATAATATGTGATAAATATAGTTGTAAATTGCTTAAATGAAATATTTCTTAGATTATATGAATACTAACAATAAAATTGTTTTGTAAAATCTTTCTACATTGAATTACAGTATTATTAGTTACAACATTTTTAATAACTGAGTCGAATGCCTTTGCATAGTTAATAAAACACAATTAAGCATCTTTCTGGTATTCTCTGATTGCAGACAAGATCCATGAGATATCAGCAATGATATTCCTGTCCTGAATCCAGCTTGAATTTCTGGCAGTTCCCTGTCAATGTACTGTTTCAATTGCTTTTGTATGATCTTCAGCAAAATTTTACTTGCGTGTAATATTAATTATATTGTTCGATAATTTCTGCCTTCTATTGGATCACCTTTCTTTGGAATGGATGCAAATATGGATCTCTTCTAGTCAGTTGGCCAGGAAGCTGTCTTCCAAATTTCTTGACATAGATGAGTGAACACCTCCAGTACTGCAACTGTTTGTTGAAATATCTCAATTGGTATTCTGTCAATTCCTGGAGCCTTGTTTTTTGCCATTGCCTTAAGTGCGGTTTGGACTTCTTCCTTAGTACCATTATGCTGCCTCCTGAAATGTTTGAACGTTGACCAGTTCTTTTTGGTACAGTGACTCTGTGTATTCCTTCCATGTTCTTTTGATGCTTCCTGCCTCATTCAATATTTTCCCCATAGAATCCTTCAGTATTGCAACTTAAGACTTGAATTTTTTCTTCAGTTCTTTCAGCTTGAGAAATGCCCAGTGTGTTCTTCCCTTTTGGTCTTCTAACTCCAGATCTTTGCACATTTCATTATAATATGTTGTTTGTCTTCTTGAGCCACCCTGTGAAATCTTTTGTTCAGCTTTTTTAATTCATCATTCTCCCATTTGCTTTAACTACTCTATGTTCAAAAGTTCAAAGTCTCTCCTGACATTCATTTCTGTCTTTTTTTTCTTCCCTGTGTTTTTAATTACCTTTTGCTTTCTTTATGTATGATATACTTTATATCATTCCACAACTTGTATGGTCTTTGGTCATTAGGACTCAATGTTTCAAATCTATTCTTGAGATGGTCTGTGAATTCAGATGGGATATACTCAAGGTCATATTTTGGCTCTCATGGACTTGCTCTAATTTTCTTAAACTTCACTTGAATTTGCCTATGAGTAATTGATGGTCTGTTCAGCAGTCGGCCCCTGGCCTTGTTCTGACTGATAATATTGAGCTTCTCCATCATCTCTTTCTACAGAGGTAATTGATTTGACTCCTGTATATTCTATCTGCTGAGGTCCATTTGTATAGTCACTGTTGGTGTTGTTCAAAAAAGGTATTTGCCAGGAAAAAGTCCTTGGCTTTGCAAGATTCTGTCATGGGAGCTCCAGGGTTTTTTCTGTCACCAAGGCTGTATTTTCAACTATTGATCTTTCTTCTTTGTTTCCAACTTTCCCATTCCAATCACCGGTAATTATGGATGCATCTTGATTGCATGTTTGATCAATTTCAGACTGCAAAAGTTGGTAAAAGTCTTCAATTTTCTCTTCTTTGTCATGAGTGGTAGGTGCATAAATTTGAATAGTAGTCGTATTAACTGATCTTCCTTGCAGGCCTATGGGTACTATCTTATTACTGACAGCATTATACTTCAGGATAGACCTTGAAATGTTCTTTTTGACAATGAATGTGATGTCATTCCTCTTCAATTTGTCATTCTCGGCATAGTAGACCATATGATTGTCTGATTCAAAATGGCCAATACCATTCTATTGTAGCTCACTAATGCCTAGGATATTGATGTTTATGTGTTCCATTTCATTTTTGACGACTTCCAGTTTTCTTATATTCATACTTCATACATTCCACATTCTGTTTTTAATGGATGTTTGCAGCTGTTCTCATTTTGAGTCATGCCACATCAGCAAATGAGGATCCTGAAAGTTTTACTTCATCCATGTAATTAAGGTCAACTCTACTTTGAAGAGGCAGCTCTTCCCTGGTCATATTTTGAGTGCCTTCCATTCTGAGGGGCTCATCTTCCAGTACTATACCAGACAATGTTTCACTACTATTCCTAAGATTTTCATAGGCCAATTTTTTCAGAAGTCGACCACCATATTCTTCTTCCTAGCCTGTCCTTGGTCTGGAACCTCTGCTGAAAACTGTTTACCATGGGTGACCCTTCTGTTTGAAATATTGGTGGCATAGCTTCCAGCATCACAGCAACACGCAAGCCATCACAGTACAAGAAACTGACAGAAGCATGGGGTCTATGTTAACCATAGTTTCCTTAAGGAAACCTTTTCTAATTACTAGAATATTCTTGAATGTATATTTTCCTTAAAATATCTTGTTCTTTATTTAGTTTTTGTTTAGTGAATGTAGTTCCATTTCATCTAGCTTGTATGTTTCTTGATGGAGGGTGAATACATTTTGTAATTCGTTTGTATTTACTGTACTTGTACATATAAAATATGAGCAAAACTAAGTGGAATATAGATAGATAGATAGCTGCCATCAAGTCAACTCCAATTCATGGTGACTTTATGTACAAGAGAAGGAAGTGTTGCCCAGTCCTGTGTCATCCTCATGACCACCAACATCTTCAAGTACATTGTTGCAACTGTTGTGCCAGCTCATCTAAGTGAAGGTCTACAGGAGTTCGCGGCCTTCTACTTCATCAAACATTATGTCCTCCTCTAGCAATTTATCCCTCTTGTTTATTTTTCCAAAGTAAGAGATTTGGACATTATTCTGTTGGAATCCCTGTGGTTTTCATTGGCTAATTTTTAGAAGTAGATTGCCAAGCCTTTCTTCCTAGTCTGTCTTAGTGTGGAGGCTCCGCTGAAACCACCCACCATGTATGACCCTGCTTTATTTAAATATCAGCAGCATAGCTTCCAGCATCATAGCAACAACCAAGCCACCACAGTACAGCAAATTGACATATATATATATATATGTCACAGTCTGTCCTCTATATTAATTTTCTGATCTCCTTTTGTGTCATTAATTTCAGACTAAAAGCAAATGTTCAAGAATGCTTGCTCTATCTATTCTGGCCGTCTGACTCACAGACAGACAAAACTAGGCAGCTACTACCAAAAGAGGATAACTTTTCTTTTGTCCCTAATTATGCACTTGAAAGAAGCAGGTGTTTTGTGCTATGGCTTCTTAAAGATTCTTGCATTCAACACAAACAATAGGTGGAAAAGTCAGCAAAAATTAAGCCTGAGACTTAATCAGAAGTTTCAGCAAGTAAGGAAGAATGTCAGGGCCCAACTTATATGGAAGAAAATAAATCCTATGTAAAGAATATTGTTATTATTTTAATCTGTCCTTCTTGAAGTATACTTCTTGAGCAGGGATGGTAGGGGAGAGTTTTATTGGTAGTTTTATCTATCTGTCTATCTGTCTATCTGTCTATCTGTCTAATCTATCATTCTCAGGAGCCCTGGCAGTAATAGAAAAGTCTCATGGAATTTGTCTCTGTTCTATCATGCACCTTACAAATAAGTCTTTTAAATTTAATACATTGACAGAGTCCTAAAGTCCTTCCCAGATTCTTTCATCTGCCTTCTTTCCATTCATAATATAGTTTTATATGACCCCTTGCATCAAATATCTATCCCTCCATATATTTAGTCTACACTATTGACTTGTATATTCAACTATCATTTCATACAAGCTATAACCAATGGTTATGAGGATGATTTGGTGTTCTCATGGTAAAATATGGAATTCTAAAAAAATAGGAGAAATTCTTTGTGATTTTGAATTAGGCACAACAAGCACAAAGTATAAAAAAAAAACATGTCTGTCTCTTAGAAAGCGTTAGGAAAATAAAAATGAAAAGGCAAGTCACTGAAAAAAAATCTTAAACATATATCTGATGAGAGATGTGTATCCAGAATATATGAGAAACTCTTATGAATCAATAATAATAGTAAGAGGAATCAGTTAAGAAATGGGCCAATATTTGATAAACACTTGAGCAAGTAAGATTACAATATAGGAATTGCAAATAAGCTAATGAAAAAGTTCTCAATATCACTGTTTTGGGGTGCCATCCAGTCCATTTCGACTCATAGTGATCACATGTGGTAGAGTAGAGCTGCCCCATCGGATTTCCTAGGCTGTGTTAGGGTTGCTCTGAGTCAGAATCAACTTGATGGCAACAAGTTTTTTTTGTTTTGTTTTTAATCTTCACAGGAAAGGAGCTCTGGTGGTGCCATAGTTAAGCCCTGAGATGCTAAAGTAAAATTTGGTGGTTCAAACCCACCCAGCCCCTCTGAGAGAGAAAGACCTGGCAATTTGCTCCTCTAAAGAGTACAGCCTAGAAAACCCTCTGGGGCAGTTTTACTCTGTCACATGTGGTTGCTATGAGTCAAAATACACTGGATGTCACCTAACTACAACAACAACGATCTTCACAGCAGCAGATGGCCAGGTCAGTCTCCTGAGGAGCTGCTGGGTGGGTTCGAATTACCAACCATTAGGTTCGCAGCCTAGTGCTTAACTATTGCACCAGTATCATTAGTCATTAGGAAAGCATAGGCCAGGGCAAGTCCAAGACCACCTGGGGCATAGCTGCAGGCACTTTTCATGGAAAAGTTATCCATTTCCACTTTAAGCAGGGAAAGGATTGCCTTAGGAAAGGAATCAGTGTGGATTTTGCCCTCCGTTAATGAACACCTTTGACATTACTAAAGCTGAAACAGAAATATAATAAACTTCTTAACATTTATAATAAAATGTTCCATTCAGATAATTTCATCTCTAAGCTTTATCAAATATACTGCAAAGTTTTTGAAGGGAAAATAAAACTAAAAATTTTGTCTTTCTACCACTATCACTACTGCTTTTAGGTTGAAACACTAGGAACAAGGGTACCATATCTCTTTTAAAAAAAAAAAAACTCAATTGCTATAAACATATTTTTTAATAAAACTTTAGTTTCATTTATAAAATTATTGCACATTTCAATGAAATTTAGATGAAAAATGTATGTATGCAATTTTGTTAGTAAAGAAATATTTTTGCTTATTTACATATAATGTTCAGGTTCCATACTACTCACTCTGTGCTCTTTTGGAAGAAGAAAAAAAAATTAACATTTGTATTTTAAGCCCTCAGTTTTGGGGCAACTGCTCCCAGAGTAATAAGAAAACCAACTGGTTGTCCTCATCATGTGTAGTCCACACACGTAATAGTGTATTTGTCTTCTCCTTGACTTCACCATTAAATACCCAATCTATGAAGCATTCTGTATCTATTCTCCTTATTTCATAGTCCATGTCCTATTTTGAGGTGTCCATAATATAAGCTGTCTGTGCAAACAGTTTTATTTTTTTTAAGGAACTATAATTTTTTGATTTAGTAACAATCAGCATCTTGTGATTTTTTTTTTTTTTAATGCATACAGTTGTTTCATGAATGATGTGGTGACAAGAAAGTTAAGATTACTTTTCTGGAGAAACAACACAAAGATGTATAAATTATTACTTACATCTATAGAATTTTATGAATTTTACCAAAACTTCTAAATTTCCTATTGTATTTCACAAGGATTATTTTATATAATGGCTAAAATTTGTTTCTTCTTAAAGATGTCAGTTAACTTGAAGTCACAAAAATGTTGTTATTATTATTTTAACACTAGCTGAATGGGCAGGAAGAATTGTACCAGTGAAGCTCATTCTTTTTTTTTTTTTTTTAAATATCTTACTGTGTTTTAGGTGAAAGTTTGCACAGCAAATTAGTTTCCTGTTTTACAATTTTTGTGAAAAATTTTCCCCAACATTGGTTATAATTTTCACAATATGTCAGAATTCTCATTATTTCCATCCTCTGTGTCCTATTTCCATTTATCTAGCTTCCCTGCCCCTCCTTGTCTTCTTATCTTTGCTTTTGGCTAAATATTGACTGTTTGGCCTCCTATAATTGATTGTTTAAAGGAGAATATTCCTTAAGAGTGATACTGTTTATTTAAGAAGCCAGTCTATTATTTGGCTGAATGGACACCTCTGGGAGTGGCTTCAGTGGCCAAGTTAAAAGAGTATTTTAGAGCAATAGTCTCAGGGGTTCCTCTAGTCTCTTTCAGTGCAGTAAGTCTTTGAGTTTTGCTCTGCATTTTTCTCCCGTTCTATCCAGGACCTCCTATTGTGTCCCTGGTCAGAATGGTGGTAGTAGTAGCCACACACCATCTAGTTCTGGTCTCAGGCTAGAAGAGACTGTGATTCATGTGGGCTGTTAGTCCTGTGGACTAGTATCTTCTCTGAGTCTTTGGTTTGCTTCACTCTGTTTTGCTCCAAACAGGAAGATACCAATAGTTGTATCTTAGATGGCCACTCACAAGCTTTTAAGACCGCAGATGCTACTCACCAAATTAGTCTGTAGAACATTATAAACTATGTTATGCCAAATGACTGAGTTGTCCCAGGAAACAATGGTACCAAGCCCTTTAACCCAGTAAACCAATCCCACTAAGTGTTTGGATATGTTAGGATGTCTTTGTAACTGTGCCCTCTATGTGTGTTATTATATATATATGAATACACATGTAGCATACCCAAGCATGTATATATTTATGCCTACAAATACCTACATATATATGCACATGCACGTACTCACATATACCTTCCAATACACATGTATGGTACATATTACATGTTTTTACTGTCATTGCAAAATTGAGTATAACATTTACTGTAATTGTCTTTTATTCTTGGTGTCTTCACTTACCTTGTTAAAGTTGTGCTGACTTCCCCCATCTTGTGTGTTTCTTTTCCCATCACCTGAAATAACTGGTGTCTAGTATCTAATGAGCGATTTCTCCTCTTTCCCCCTCCCATCCCTGGTGACCATCAAAGAACTTTGCTTTCTGTGTGTATACCTATTCTTAACTTTTTAATAAAAGTGAGACCGTACAATATTTGTCCTTTAGTGATTGACTTAGTTCACTGAGCATAATGTCCTCCACATTCATCCGTGTTGTTTCCCAGACTCATCATTATTCTTAAGCTCAAAGGGGAACATAACATTTATTTTCTAAAATTCTAAGGAAAATAATTAATAAAGTTTCAAATACAAAATGTTTTAATTGACTCATAAATCTAATGTACGCATATAGATATGTTCTCTTTTAGACAATTATTTAAAAAATGTTAATGAGGGCATATAAAGTAAAATGCTCCACTCAATGTTTTATACAGAGTTGTATTATGAGATCATTTCATTGTACATTTGTTTTTAAATAAAGGGATATGAAGGTAACTGGAAAGGTCGTTATTCTGAACTAGTTTCAGTTAGGTACTTCAGCTGCTTAGAGTCTGGTGCTAATGAGGTCAAGGCTAGGGGTCTAATCCCCACATGGGTCAATAAGAATTGTTCTGCTTCCAGACCTCAGACTACAGATCTTGCAAAATTGCCCTACTTGCAAAAGGAAGACCAGATGATAAAGTGTGGATGATCAGTGAAATCCAGAAAATCTCCATCTACTAACACTCAGGCAAAGTCACAGTCCCATGTTGTTGTTGTCATTAGGTACTATCGAGTTGATTCTGACTCATAGCGACCCTATGTATTACAGAAGGAAACTCTGTCCAGTGATGCTCATGATTGCTATGCTTGAGCTCATTGTTGCAGCCACTGTGTTAATCCATCTCATTGAGGATCTTCCTCTTTTTCGATGACCCTGTACTTTACCAAGCATGATGTCCTTCTCCAGGGACTGATCCCTCCTGACAACATCTCTGAAGTATGTAAGATGTAGTCTCTCCATCCTTGCTTCTAAGGAGCATTCTGGTTGTACTTCTTCCAAGAAAGACCTATTCATTCTTTTAGAAGCCCATGGTATATTCAGTATTCTTCACCAACACCACAATTCAAAGGTGCCAGTTCTTCTTCAGTCTTCCTTAGTCATTGTCTAGCTTTCTCATGTGTATGATGCAATTGAAAACACCATGGCTTGGGTCAGGCACACCTTAGTCTTCAAGGTGATATCTTTGCTTTTCAGCACTTTAAAGAAGTCTTTTGCAGCATATTTGCCCAATGTGATGCTTCTTTTCATTTCCTAACTGCTGTTTCCATGGGTGTTAATTGTGCATCCAAGTAAAATGAAATCCTTGACAACTTCAGTCTTTTCTCCATTTATCATGATGTTGCTTATTGGTCCAGTTGTAAGGATTTTTTTTTTCTTTATGCTGAGGCGTAATCAACACTGAAGGCTGTGGTCTTTGATCTTTATCAGTAAATGCTTCAAGTCCTCTTCACTTTCAGCAAGCAAGGTTGTGTCATCTGCATAAAGCAGGTCACTAACGAGCCTTCCTCCAATCCTGATGCTCCATTCTTCTTCATATAGTCCAGCTTCTTGGATTATTTGCTCAGTATACAAATTGAATAGGTACGGTGAAAGGATACAACCCTGACACACACTTTTCCTGACTTTAAACTACACAGTATCCCCTTGTTCTGTTTGAACGACTGCTTTTTGATCTAGGTACAGGTTCCTCATGAGCATAATTAAGTGTTCTGGAATTCCCATTCTTCGCAATGTTGTTCATAACTTGTTATGATCCACACAGTCGATTGCCTTTGCATAGTCAATAAAACACAGATAAGCATCTTTCTGGTATTCTCTGCTTTCAGCCAGGATCCATCTGACATCAGCAGTGATATCCCTGGTTCCACATCCTCTTCTGTATCTGGCCGGAATTTCTGGCAGTTCCCTGTCAATATACTGCTGCAGCCACTTTTGAATGATCTTCAGCAAAATTTTACTTGAGTGTGATATTAATAATATTGTTCGATAATTTCTGCATTCATTTGGATCACCTTTCTTGGGAATAGCCATAAATATGGATCTCTTCCAGTCGGTTGCCCAGGTAGCTATCTTCCAAATTTCTTGGCATAGTAACATGTTCCATAGTAACATTATTATATTCCAGCTAAACCAGTCACTCTTGGTTTCAAAACCATGCTTCAGGGTTTGCACTTTTTTTTACTTTAATCTTTAGAGTCATTCATATTTCAGAAATAAAATTCTGCTAATACCTTAAATCCTAGAGTACTTGTCACCTCTTCCACAAAACCATCACCACTTTGTTCTCTGAAATGACATCGAATCTTATTTATCATAATTATGTGGGATGGTCCTTATAATTTGTACATGTGTCTATGACATAAATTCTCCACGAACGTAAATCCTTAAATTAGATATATTGTGGTGTTACTCATCTTCATATCTCAATGTGCTTTAAACATCATTTATTTCCATAAATATTTGCTGAAAGAGACAGTGAATAAATAAAAGAATTGATGAAATTTTGGAGCTGAAATTAATTATCTGGGCACTAATCCAGAGCACGTACTACAATTCAAGGCATAAGTTTTTATTACCAAAAAACGTCCTCAATTCCCAATTACCCTGTATCTCTAATATTTAAAGATAAAGTTTGGGTGTTGACCTTTGGCTACATTTTTCACTTTTATCCAAAATGGTTATTATGTATTTCTTAGGATACAATGAATGTATCCTCCAGCTCTAAGTAGCAGAACCTGAGTCTGTCTTTTAACTTAAAAAAAAAAAAAAAATTACAGTAAAGTTTAGAAGAATATAAAGCTCATAGAAGCAATGGGAAAGGAAAACAAAACAAGAACACATCCTCAAGGACAGTTATTTTCAGTTTTATTAAGGTGTGGATAAAGCGTTATCTCAATTGTGGTTTTGGTTTGCGTTCTCCTGATGACAAACGACCTTGAACATTTTTTCATGTGCTTGTTGCACATTTGTATTTCTTTTCTGGTGAAATGTACATTCAAGTTCTTTGGCCATTTTACCTTTTTTAATTGGTTTATTCATCTTTTTGTTGTTAAGTTGTAGGAGATCTTTATATATTCTGAATATCAAGCCCGTATCAGGTATATAGTTCCCAATTTTTCCCCTAATCTGTAGATTGTCTCTTCATTTATTCTTATTATATGTAACTTATTATGTTAAGAATATTATGAAGCATTGTTATGTAAAATTATATATATACACATAACGAATATAAATACATGTACTTCTAACTCATAGTATAATATAATATTATTATTTACATATAAATATTAATATTAAATCTTATATATTATATAGTATAAACATTAAGTATATGTGTTATATAATATGATTATATTTAATTTTAATATGCATTAAAAGTCAGAATTTTCCCTCAGAAGCTTTTACAAATTTAAACTCCCATTTCAATGAGAGAATGTCACTTTCCTTTAATTCTCAGAAGCTGAGGTTTGTTGTTTATTTCTTTAATTTTAAGATTTCATTAAGTAAAAAATAGATTTCCTTAATCTTTCAATCCGCAGTGCTGTAATATTGGAGAAGTTGAACTTCTTTTTTTTTTTTTTTAGTTGAAATAAAAAGCATCCCTTTATTTAGCTGACGCTGTGAAAATCTGAATATATTCATAACTCAAAGGAAGTCTTTGCAGGAGTCAGATGTCATAAACAGCTGCTTCTTCAAAGAGTTAATAAAACAATGTAAAACGACAATATTAAAATGTTAAATTTTGCATTGTTATAACCATATTTTGATCTCTTAACAAATCTTATTTCACAAGGAGGATTAAGAGTATATATTCATTCTATCTTCAGAAATATAAAAAATTAATTGAGATTTTATTATAATAACAAAACTCTGATCCTATCTAGACAAGTAAGTTTTTATTTTTCTCTCTTTTCGTATTAGTGATCAAGTAAGAATTAGAAAATACAAAATTCTGTTTGATGTTAAGTGCCTTTGCATATGTACATTGGCTATGTGGATTTCATTTTCTGACCATTGCTTTTCCACATTTGCTCTCCCTCTCTTTCTTGCTCTCTCTTTTTTTTCTTTTACTTTCTCCTTCAGTAAACAGGAACATTATGCATAATCAGAATTTTAATACTTTTCTTAAATTTATAAAATAAAATTTAATGTATTCATTTATAATTAACAATCTCTCCTTTCTAAGATGCAACAGTTAAAAAGTCAGTCTCTTAAGAAAGCAAATTTCAGATTTTCATGATTACAGTTTGAGAATGAATAAAATTATTTGGTCAAAAGCTTTTCACTCTCTAGGGTAAAACGCGTAGATAAGTCTTTAAAAAGCTTATGAACTGCATTGATGGAAAAGAGGTGCCAGGTTTTTAAGTTTATATTTTATGGAAATTCTAATATTGTGTTCAAAAACTTTGAATGAAGAAGTGAAAAAAAGAAGTCTAAAACACATCTATTTATTTATTGCCTTCCTGTAATCCAAAAGTGTCAATATTTATAAATTAACTTGATTTTCAAGTGCCCCTTTGATGTCTGGCTATAGTGATCAAATGAAGTCTTGTCCAGTTGAAATAGGAAGAAATTTTTTAATAGGGGATATAGACAGAGGAGGTGGTGCCTTTGAACTCTTGATCTGCCCTCATGCCCCTTCCCCCTGCAATGTGGGCTACTAGGGCTCATTACAGTGGAGGGGCTATGGTGCTTGGGTTGACAGTGTGTTTAGTTTCCTAGTGGCTATCTGGTGGTCAGTATAGGATTCTCAGTACATCTAGAAGGGATGGTGAGATTACCCCAGACTGTGTATGTAGAAGTTAGTACATCTGACCTGTCCCAGTAAATGAAATGGTTCTAATGGCCTAGTGGAAGCAATAAGTCTTATTTGGTCAGACTTTCAGGAAAATCATACTGTCCAGAAAGGTCAATGTTCTGGTCTGACCAGGGTGTCTGAATTGGCAAAGACATCTATGCTTGTCTGTCTATTGTAACTGATGAGCACCTCTGGGCAACTCTGGCGACTAGAGCAGTCAACACAAGTGTTCACTCTGCCTTACCTTTGTATTTCTCCCATCCTCATCTTATTGGAAGAAATTCTGCTTCTTATGTTGGGAATATTGCCTGAATATTGCTGTTATAATTTTAAAATACGACCACAAATTCTTTGATACTTCTGCCTTCAAGAGGTAGAGCCTAATTCTCTTCCTCTTGAGTGTGAGTAAGACTTATTTGCCCACTTACAATGAATTAAGTAAAGTGGAGGCAATGTGTGTGATGATGTGTGTGATTTTAAGACCATATATTAGGTCATAAAAGCCACTGTGGTTTCTTCCTTGCTTTCATTTAGAGTGCTAATGATGGGGGAAGCCAGTTAACATTTCATGAGTACACTCTGGCAGTCTCTGGAGAGGTCTTTGTGGGAAGAAACTGAAGCATCATGCCAATATTCAGCGAAAAATGAAGTGAAGCCTTCTACTAACTATATGGGGAAGTTGCCTCCAATCCAGATCTTTCACCCTTCAGAAGACTGCTACCTTAGACAACATCTTGATTGCAACCACATGAGAGAACATCTGGTAGAACTACTTAACTAAACCATTCTGAAATTCCTGACAAACAGAAACTTTGAAATAATAAATGATTTGAGGCAATTTGCTATAGGCAGCAATAGATAACCAATACAAGCACCATAGTTGAGGTTGTGGTAATGTTACCTCTTTCCCCTACAGGAGAGGTGATCACATCCCCCCTCCAGAAAAAATTTTAATGCAAGCGCCAGTCTTCTGTACTGAGCTAGATTTGCCATCCTGTTTTTACTCTCCTTTGCACTACTGGCATAATGAACTATGTTAATAAATATTCAATAATGAACAATTTTTATGTTCATTAATATAAGCTTCTATATTTAACTTCTTAGAGAAGGTGAGCAGTTTCCTAATATACAGCTATATTTGACTTTTTTTTAGGTATATTGAATTTTTCTCAAAAATAAAATTGAACTGTAGACATTGGGGGGGTGTATTTTTTTTAAGATTTATCATCAGGGTTGCTGAGATTTAAGAAACGGGTTGAGTTTTTTTTTTTCTTCCTAATGTGCTAGAAATTAAATAATAAAGGATACATGCATCATCAAGAAATACAACTACAGAACATGATTCCTCCCAAGTATTTCTGATTCATAAATCTTTTTATTAATTCCTTTGTTGATGGCCTAGATCTTCACAAATGTTATGTACCTACACTGAAGGACCTGACCGTTAAAAGGAAAAAATAAATACTCCTTTACCATCCAGAGAGAGAAGGGTGTAGGTAGTAGTTTATAGCAACAGCAGAAATATTACCAGATGCTCCAAATATTCAGAAGTCAAGATTCGGTCAAAGACAAACCTAGACTGGCCCCGAAATACAGGCTTTTTCTAGT
Organism: Dugong dugon; assembly: GCA_030035585.1. Taxonomy (NCBI): domain Eukaryota; kingdom Metazoa; phylum Chordata; class Mammalia; order Sirenia; family Dugongidae; genus Dugong; species Dugong dugon. The sequence goes on from CM057460.1 coordinate 114,723,032, forward strand.
TTGTTTAGTACAAATATTAAATAAATTATTTCAGATTTTAAGCCACTAGTCAATCGCATATCACCATTTTTAAATATGCTCAAACTCATCACTCTCACTAAAAATGAAATTTTTCTTAATGCTTAGATGCAATGTAAAAACGAAAAGAAAATTAAGTGAATGAACATATAGAACAATACTAATTTAGTAACTAAGAGTGGATTTTTGTTTTACTCAAGGAAGTAAACCACACCTCACAAGATCTTATCCTCTAGTCTGTGTGGTGACAACTAAATACATATAGTAGAACAAAGACCACGGGTGAGACACTTCAATGCATTCATATACTTTAATATGTTATAAACACACATACGTTCTTTATCCTTTGCTATGTTTATTTAAACCAAACCTTTGAAGAAAGAAATGAAGGAACGAATGACTTTCCAAACACAGCAGCATTGAGCTAATTCTACCTCACTTCTTTATTTGTTCTATAATCATTCATCCTGTGGTGGTGGTGGTGGTTGTTCAATGCCGTCGAGTGGGTTCTGACTCATAGTGACCCCATGTACATCAGAAAGAAACACTGCCTGGTCCTGCGTCATCCTCACAATCGTTGATTAGACATATGAATATTCCATTTACTAGTTAACAAACATTTCCTGGATCTTTGCATCCTGTATTCAATTGATTTTAAAAGTGCTTTCTAGTTTGTGGCTGTTGAATTCTCCATTTAATTTTCTTATTCATTATCTCTCCATCAGGCTTCTATTAAAGCCAACTTTTTAAAGTTGTAGTTAAATTAAACAAATATTAAAGTTTATTTTATTCATTTCCTTTTTGCTTTGATAGTGAGTATGACATAAAGTTGTTGAGCACACAAATACACAAAGAGGAAGAATTTTTTTTTTTAAATAAACTGTGTGAGGTCTAGAAGTTTCAGAAAAGGACAGGACTTTGGAGGTCATATCGTATTTTTTTCTCCTTCCATTTTAATCCAAACAATTATTTTCTTTTGGCAGATTAAGTAAAGATGGAAAAAAACAGAGTAATCTTAAATTCCACTCTTAGCTCCCCAACCAATTTGTAATATGATATTGAACCAGGTCTTGTATGCATTGCTTCTGTCTCTTGCCAATTAAACTCTTTACCAGATACTGCTTTTGAAGAATGTCAGTTTAAAATGGAATATCTGTATTCAGAACTTCAAGATTTCTGCTTGAAAGTCAGAAAAACATTGAAGATCTGTTTGAAAATCCACAGGGATGATAATCAAGACCTGAGGTAAATTTGGAACGAACGATTGGAAAGAAATATCACTCTAAGTAAACTAAACCAATCAAAAGACATTCAGGGAAGATTTGGGTCCTGATGGTGTTCCAGCAAAGAGAATTTTGATGCTGTTTACAATGAACACAAGTGCATTCAGTAATTGGAGATAAAATGACGTCCATTAGAGAAATAAATCTGAACCAGGTATGATGCAAAAATAGGACATACATGTAAAAAATGAAATGTAAGAAAACAGGCACTTTTGTTTGCCCCCTAGTCCAATACTGACTCATAGAAACCCCAGTGACAGAGCAGACCTGCCCCGTAGGATTGTCTAGGCTATAATCTTTATGGGATCAGATCACCAGTTCTTTCTCCCATGGAGTTTCTAGGTGCATTTGAACCACAGACATTTTGGTTAGCAGCCAATCACTTATCCACTGCACCACCAAGGCTGCTTAAAACACAATTAGCAGATGTCAGCTATTTCAGAGTTACTATGCATTAACTCAAAATGTGGCTCTGAATTTCTTAAAAGCTGGAAGAAAATGTATTTTAATGACTCAGACTGAGTTTATAATACTGGTGAAAGTAACTCACTGGAGAATGAGAAACTGTCCCTAAGACATATCGGAAAATTCTCCCAGTTATGCTCTCACCCTAGAAAACTACCCTAGCCCTTATGTTAAAACCAGGTGAAAATTTAAGAGCTGTTAGTATGGCAATGGAACCAGAGCAGATTACCCAATAAGCGAGGTAGGCATAGGTTTACTTGTGCTTCCTTACTAGTCTCTAGTGCATAATTTCACCTGCTTTTTACCACATCAAAGAAGTGGTGAAACCCCTATGAAATTGTACACTTCAGATTCGAAAAGTAAACACGATTATGCCTATTCGTACCTTGCTTACTATAAACCTGTGCATACCTTGCTTACTGGTTAATCTGCCACTGAATGGAACAGAAAATAATCCAGATTAATGTGGACACTTAGAAAAAAGTCTGCAATGTGCCAGTCAATCCCAAGTCAGCTGAAGAAAGCAAACCCTGTGTCCTCAGCCAGAAAGAAATAAGGTTTTCTCAAGATGTCCACATGACTGAAATAGATGGTGTCAGTCATGTGGATCTCACTGTCTGATACAGAGAACTGGGTGAACTGAAACATCAGAAGTCTGACGGAGCCACATTCACCACCACACTGTCTTAAAAGTAAAAATAAAGCTATGCTTAACTAGTGCTGAGCCACTTGCTCTTTTATGTCTCTTGATCTCTCCTTCCAGTGAATCCTCACCTCAGCTGCTTTAAGGAAAATAATGAATAGAGGTGCAGCCAAGATCTCCCTATCCCTGAGGGAAACCCAAAAGCCATACCCACCCATTGGAGTATACTGAAGAACTCTGAGAAGGAGAGGGACTCTAAAAGTATATGGCTTTGTTGGATACAAGCATCCAATTCACCACACTACCTGCTCCTGTTGGACGTGGGGAACTCAAATTCAACTGATGAAATTGGGGCAAAACTGACAACAAAGAAGGGAAACAAAAGTCACCTTGTGGATGAAGCCCTGTGGGTTATTTAATGTCTTGTTGTTGTGACTTTTACTGCCAAATGTTTAATTGTTATTAATGGTTTATATGCTTGTAATATAAATGCTCATAAAGTTCTCTATTCTGAAAGATCTGCAAGTAGAGAAATGGTAGTGGGATAAGCACATTACTTCCAAACCACTTTCTGGTTCTCTCTCTGATGGTCCAACAAAAGTAATGTAGAATCTCAGGGGAAGAAGTGGAAAACACAGCCTTGATTAAGGACTTGAAGGCAGCAGTAGTAATTTGAAATGAAATATTTCAATGATGAAATATAACAGCCTTGTATGTCATTAAAAAGGCTCATGGGAGTTGGCAGCTTACAGTGGATTGTGGCCAACTGAATTTAGTTGTTATTCTCACATCCTTGAATGTTCCAGACATTGTGACTGTAACTGAATCCGTTGCCCAGACTGGCTATTTTAGACATTGTTAACAATTTCTTTTATACCCTACTGGCACCTGAGAAAAAAGACTCATTCTCATTCATTTGGCTAGTCCTCCAATAGATGCTTGCAGTAGTTTTTAAGGAATACGTAAACTATCCGCCCCCCCTTTTTTTTTACTGTTAGCCGGCAGGTCAGGATTTAATGTGAGTGCCTCTACCCTCTGAGGTCCAAAACATTCGTTGTACAGATGATGTCCTGTTGGCTGTCAAGTCAGTAGTCTCAGGTTCAATGGGCCTGGGTGCAATTTTATATCTTTCCAACAGTTAAAAATTGAATCAGGGGCCTGCTTGCCAAGAAGAGTTTCTTGGGCTGTTTGGGAAGATACACAGTGCTCCAACAGTCACTAAATATCTTGAATTTTGTCTGTCCGGCTCTCTATTACCAAAAAGAGATCTAGGACCTTATTTTGATATTTAGGTATTTGAGACAGAATGTGCTTTACTTGGTCATTGTAACTGATCCTTTATATTAGCTAATCCACAAATCAGCATCCTTTAAATAAGGCCCAAACTAACAGGCTGTGTTGGAACTTGCCCAGCAAGTTGTAGCATGCTGTTTATTTTTGAGGCAAATAGCCTAATGACCCTTTGAGCTGCAAGTCTCTGTAACTGATGATTTTGCTTTTCAGAGCCTCCGGCAAAGGGAGGCACCCTTTGAGTTTGGAATTTATCGTGTTCCAGGCACAAAGATATATCCATTTCAAAAACACAATTTTTAGTTTGCTATTGGGCTCTTGTCAAGACTGAATAAGTAACTATTTCGTGGTAGCCTGGTGACTCTCTGGCCTGATTTTGCTGTTTTTGAGGTAAGTCAACTTGGACACAGTGACAGATAAGGTTCTTTTTAATGGGAAGAAATGTAAAGATATTTGGAAGCGGGAGCTATGGTCATGTGACTTGGGATCTTAACTTTATTCTCTCTGGTCAGGCCTCTCTGTTTCATTGGTCCAGAATATGAGATAAAGGGAAGAGAAACAAAGTGAAGCCTTAAAGACAAAAGGCAGAGAAGAGCAGGAAAGGAAAGCCCAGAAGGGCAGGGTTGGGCAGTATGGCGGTGTCTGTGGAGTGGAGTGATAGCTCTAGAATCTGCAAAGCTTTATTTGATTCCTGGCTATCTGTACGCCCAATTGTGCGGCCTTATGCAAGATACCTAATCGTCAAAACATCCGTTTCTCATTTAATCAGTGGAGATGTTAGCACCCAGTATGAAAGATTGCTGTGAAGACTAAATTATCATAAAGTAAACTAAATTGCAGAAGGCACATTTGGACCCTTGGCATTTCAAATGCACCCAGCGGCTCCATGGAAGAAAAGGCCTGCAAACTGGTTCCATAAAGATCATAGCCAAGAAAACCCTGTGGAGCACTTCTACTCATGGGATCTATAGATGCGATCACCATGAGTCAGGGGCTGACTCTAGGGCAGCTAACAACAACAAGAGGTGATATATATTGGGGACCCTAAAATGATGAATTTTGACTTCTTTTGTACTATCAGCATCAGCAATTTGATTATTTCACCTCATTTTTATCAGTACCAGACATAGAGTAGATATTAAATAAGTTATACTCTTATTAATACCACTGTGGTCATTAACAGAGAAATATAAGAGTGAGGCCAATTAACAAGATCGACGTACAAAGCCTAGACTATAGTGAGTTTTGGGGGGCAAAATACAATAAAATTGAATTAGGATTTTAAATTTATATTGAGAGCAAGAAGACAACAAAAAGGGGGGTTGGGGTTGGTTTGGCCTGATGCTGAAGACAAATGTTATAATATCAAATAATATAAATTCAACTGACGTGCTTTAGCTCACAGTATATGTTTGTTATTTTTAGGGATGAAAATAATTGTTATCCTGTAAATTGTAGAACGGATATTGGCAAAAAGGGATTGACATTCAAGACAGTTGAGATTTTAGAAGAGGGTATTGTACTTCTATATGTACATATGCTATATATTTTGGGTTTGAAGAAAAAATTAAAAATAACTAAGATGTAAAATAGGATACTTAGTCATCTAGTGCTGCTACAACAGAAATACCACAAGTGAATGGCTTTAACAAAGATAAATTTATTTCTTCACAGTAAAATAGGCTAAAAGTCCAAATTCAGGGCATCAGCTCCAGGGGACGTCTTTTTCTCTCCATTGGCCTTCTCATCAATGTTCCCCCAGACTAGGAGCTTCTCTGCGCAGGGACCCCACATCCCAAAGGACAGGCTCTGCTCCTGGTACTGCTCTCTTGGTGGTATGAGGTCCCCATGTCTCTCTGCTCACCTCTCTCTTTTATATCTCAAGAGATTACCTCAGGACACAATCTAATCTTGTAGACTGTGTCCTGCCTTACTAACACAACTGCTGCCCATTGTCTCTCATTAACATCATAGAGGCAGGATTTACAACATACAGGAAAACCACACAGTACCAGGAAGCATGGCCCAGCCAAATTGATACACACATTTTTGGGGGGACATCATTCAATCCGTGACAGACACTAATATCACTCAAATTATGTATCCCTTTAGAAATTTAATGTAGAGATAATATATGTAAAGCTTTTAGAAGAGTGTTGACATTCATGCTCATTGTGATAAGAGAAAATCTAGAAATCCTTCATGAGTCCCAGCTTCTTACATGAAATTCTGTGAGAAATCAATATCTTTAAAAATGAGGATACAAAGAGTACCCATTTAACAATGGATTGTAATGATAATGAATGATACAATATATATAAAGTGTTTGGAATAGCACTGATAGTAAGAACTCATTTTGTGTTATTTATTGATACTTTTGCATGTGATTTACTAATAATTATCCGTAATACCTGTTGAATAGCAAAAATAGGTGAGAAGTTTTATATCAGAATATAGGTCAACATTGTGGTTTTTTTTAATGGAAAAAGATAAATTTATTGAATATAACCCAAAATATCTGAAGTTGATATCCAGACCCAATAATGGAAATGTTTATATAAATAATGGTTTATGGACTCTTTATGTAACTGACATCATAAAAGTTACATCATTATCAATTTTCATATATGTAGATTTTCATTAGCCTGTAAAAGGATAACATGGTTGTTCTTTTCAGTACAGAATTGTGGTTAAGGTATAGTCTCTAGAGTCAGAGATTCGAATCTGTGTAAATTCAAGTTCTTATTCTCCTACTTTCTAACAATATGGCCTTGGGTAAGCGTCACCTGTAATATGAAAATACTATAAGTACCTACTACATTTATTCATTTCTTGTGAGATTTAGAACAGTTCTGGGCATATAATAAGTAACCAGGATGTATCATATTTTAATAATATTTTTCAGAATTATTGTAAAGTATTTTGATAAAGGTCTTCTATATTTCTGTGGATGGATTGGGTGTTTTTCTCACTTTTTTATTTTAGTATTTTTAATCCTAGTCTTTTGCTTCTAATTAATTGTACATTTATGGGTCTTGTTTGTTTGTTTTTGTTTTTTTCTCATCTTCCTTCTGTCCATTTCTAGTCTTTTATTATTTTAAATATCAATGTATGGCTACATCTTCTAAATCCTAGTTTTAAACATGGGTAGGGAAGAGGAATGACTGGACTGATGTGATGTTGAAGACAAATTTCATTTTTTAAAAATATTTCCCTTAAATTTCAAAAATTTGGGCCTGAAGAATTGATCAAAATTTAATTATTGTATTAGAATCAGTGAATTTTAGGGTCCTAAGTATCATTCAGAGACCTGTCTTTATAAAATCTAAATATAATGGTTCTATGTAATTTAAATGTCATGGTGGTTATCCCATTACTCTGCTGGAAAAACTTATCTTTGAGTACAGGGACTGTAGCCCTGCTTCACGCTGCTGTTACTGGGCTGTTGCTAAGAACAGTTTCTAATATGTAGGATGATGATAACAATTATTATACAACTGGATAATTTTGAGACTAAGAACATTACACTGGGGCTGTAAACTGGGGCTGTCTCAGGAAAATTAGGATGAATGTTAATCTTACTGATGTGTATTAAGCAATAACAAAAACAACAGCATCTAGTAATTTCTGAAATAATTGTTTAAGAAGCCCAGTGGTAGCTTCTGGTTTCAGTTTTATCCCTACAATTATGAATTATGATAATCTCCCAAATAGAATTCTTTTATACGTTTTCCCACTGTTACATTTACCTATTGGCAGCCAGCTGAGTGTCTAAACCAAGAACATTCTCTCAGAAGCAAATCAAAATTGTTATGTCTAAATTTTTAATTTTCCAGTTTCCATGCTTAGAAGAACCAATAAGCATGCAATCAATTTCAGTTTAAATTGAAACCCACTGCTGTATTTACTGTAGATGATCTTTCAGGGAACTGAGTCTAATATAATTTCTTCACTTATCTAATCATATTGAAGGGATGTTTTGGCCAACCTGTTACAAGGAGAATATGTAATGAAATAGGAAGAGATGACGTTATGTTTTATGATGTGTCATATTGTACTGTTATTCTTCCATTGTGAGAAATAGTGAGTCATTGCGATTAAACACGTCAGACTATGTAATGGCTGCTGAAATTGTACAAGAAGCCAAATAGAAATTGTGGCTATGAATGGAGTCACAGAGAATTCCAGACAGGGCTGTTACATAGACCCACATAGGTAATCCACTGCCTAACTCCTGGGGACATCTTCACATAAGTTGCAGTGTGAAGGTACCCACCTGAAATTGTGGGAATTAGTCATGCTATAAACAGGGTTTAATAAAACATTTTAATGGGAAACCAGAAAAACAAACACACATACACAATCAAACAAAAATTCCCAGTATCATTTTATACTTATGTGATTTGTTTTCTCTCAAGCCCTTCAGAGATAAAGTCTTATACATGGGGATAAAAGAGGAGATTAATCACAAAACTTCAAAAACTCTGAAGCTTTTCTAATGGAATAAATAGATTGTCTACAGTTTAAAAAATGATAGATGGGATAGATGGATGATAGATAGATATAGATACATAGACAGCCATACCAGAATAAAGGATAATGAGTCTCATCCTGAACCAATGTTCAACAGACTTTTAGTAGGCTTGAAAATGCACAGCTTAGTGAGCTACATACAACATCAGAGTCATAACTATTTCCTTCCTTGACTTGTTATATAATTGCCCACAAGTGATTAACATGCAAATTTAATAATTTTCTCACTGTAACTAACCAGTGAGACACATTTAATTTTCTAAAACTCATGTTGTATGCATAAAATACTTTGGGCATGTATACTAATTGTGCACTTTTGCACTTTGCTTTTATACAGGACAAAGTTCCATGTAAATATTCAACTTTGCTGAATAATAAAACTTTATTTTTTAAATAGGATATTGGGTTTCAATTTGCAGCACACCGAACTCTTCAGCTACACATTGATCTAGACTTTTGGGTAACTTATTGTAATCTATTTAAAACAATTTGGGCCACTAAACACAAACTAGATTTAAGATTGTGCATATAGCCATATGAGGTGCCTGTGCTTTATATCTGAAATTTACCCAGAACTTTTCTGGTTATTTCCATTTAACTCTTTGACAGTTTTAATGTTCTTCTCCCTGGGTGGTACAAATGGTTAAATTCACAACTACTAGCTGAATGGTTGGTGTTTTGAACCCAACCACAGTTGCCTCAGAAAAAAGGCCTGCTTGGTGATCTGCTTCCAAGAGGACACAGCACTGAAAACCCTATGAAGCAGTTCTTCTCTGCACACATGGGGTTGCCGTGAGTTGGAACTGGCCCACTGGCAACTAACAACAGCGTCATAGCTCTCCCATAGTGAAGACCCAGGTGTCCATACCTATGCAGGGCACTAGGGAATAGATGTTTTGGGAAGGGAAAGAGTCAGAGAAGGCTGGGATGGATGAGGAATTTGTTGGTGGTTTGTATAGTTTTCCTATAAGTATCTTGTGTTGTGGCTGCATTTTATCTTGTTTTTTACATATTTCTCGCAATATTTTCTTTCCAGGCAGGGCTGTATTCAGGAAAAGTATTTTGGGAAGTCCTTCCACTCTCTTCTCCCTTTTCAGAATTCCAAAATTTCTATATTTCTTCTTAACATTTCGACCACTGGATTTCAACAGTTTTGATTTCTTAGATATAATGTATAATTGTGAATTTCTTATTATTCTAGGAATTTGCCTTTTTTCCTCTAATTCTTTAGCTTCCAAAAATATAATCATATAGAATAAGTCTATTTTCTTATCCTTTTAGCTGAGAATTTGTTCTGTCTGACTTTCCCAAAATAGGTCTGAAAAGTATCTATAAATGGATTATCAGCCAATTTTTGATAACTTAAAAAAAACGAGACTTTAGTAGAATATCAAAGTTGGCTCGTTGCTACTTCAAAGGCTGTTAAATTAAGTTTCTTTCTATTTTTCTGTGTTTGCTTTTTTGTATGGTATTTCTAATCATTAAGGTTGTGTGTCAACTTGGCTGGGCCACGATTCTCAGTGGTTTGGCAGTCATGTAATGGTGTGATCATCTCTGTGATGAGATTTGATATAATGTGATCACTTCCATGATGGGATCTGCTGTGAGTAGCCAATCAGTTGAAGGGGAATTTCCTTGGGAGTGTAGGCTGTGTCCCATATAAGTGGACTTTCTGCAAGGCTTGTGGGCTTTTGTTTGCTTTGGATCCTGCAGCTGGCTCCTATTTGTCTAATCTCCGGTTCTTGGGATTTGAGCTAGCAGCTTACCTGCCGTCTTGCCTGCTGATCTTGAGATTCGTAGGTTTTTGTAGCCTGTGAGCCAGAGCCTTGCTGTCTGACCTGCCAATCTTGGGTTCACCAGCCCCTGCAGCTACGTGAATTGGGTCAAGCCTCCAGCCTGACTCATGGACTTGGAACATTCCAGTCTGTACAATCACATGAGCCATTTCCTTGATATAAATCTCTAATTATATTTTTAAACACTTTACTGATTTTGTTTCTCTAGAGAAACCAGCCTAAGACAGTATTTGAAGTAATGCTTTTGGAACATTTTAAATAAATCACCTTTCTTCAACCCAATCTGTGTTAAATCAGAGATAAATTTTAAGCCAAATCAACAACTCACCCAAATAAATAAATTTTTCACACACATATATATATAAACCCATTGTTGTTGAGTCAATTCTGGCTTATGGTATGAATGTATATATACGTGTGTGTGTATATATATATATACATATACATATTTGGAATTTCTTAGTAATGATCTTTGGTGTTGTCCTTCACATGGTTGTCATCATGCCTAAAGAAGCATTTAGATAATACTCTAAAAACTAGAGAAGTGTTGACTTGGAAACTTAAGACCCATTAATTTCAAATACATAATGGCTTACTGCAGTGTGTCCCTAGACCAGCAGCAACAGTATCACCTGGAAAATTGTTACAAATGCAAATTCTTACTCCCCATCACAGATCTAATTGATCAGAATCTTTGGGCTTTAACCATCTGTCCAGCTGTTTCTGATATGCAGGTTTTGAGAATCACTGCCTTCGAGGAACAGCTTTCCTATGAATGGAATATTTTAGAGAAGAGATACTAGAAAATAGCATTAATTTGTGGCAATAATTAAGGATTCTGTTTCCAATGGAGAACACATATACATATATGTATGCACTCACATGTGTATGCACAACACACACACAGATCTTCAAAATTACTAAGTAGAATCTTTTTAATGTTAGTTGCCATAAAACCAAAAAAACCAAATGCATTGCAGTTGAGTCAATTCTGACTCATAGCGACCCTATAGGACAGAGTAGAACTGCCCCGCAGGGTTTCCACGGAGCGCCTGGTGGATTTGAACTGCCGACCTTTTGGTTAGTAGCTGCAGCCGTAGCTCTAAACCACTGCGCCAGCACCAATTAGTTTCTCATACAGGATTTACACTTAATGGATTTTTACCTTTGACATATTTATAGATTAAACTTGAATCAGAATCCCTAGGCAGTAATTCTAAGAGCTCAGCCTGAAAGTAGAATCTATCTACTGGGATGATACCTGAGGAATAAGAAGTTTGTATCAGATGAAATACACAAAAAGAAAATTCTACCCCCTCAAATTTCAACAGATTCTTTTTAACAAAACATGATAAAAATGCAGAACACGGAGGTGAAACAATTGGAACTCATATCAGAATAGATCAGCATGTTGCAGAGACCGAGAAAATGCTACAAGCTCCCAGCTGGGAAAACTTGTAATTGCAACCAGCCAGAACATTGATATAGAGATAGCAAAATTGCCAACAAGGGAAAAAGAAAATTTAGGAGACAAATAGAGGAAGTGTTTTCCTATGTATGACAAGAACTCTAGTAAATATGACAAAGTGCTCGTCAAGAGCAGAATGTTGAACTGGCGTAAAGAAAATATAAAATTGATTACTACTATGACAAGCCACATAACATGCTGTAATAACAGCACAGGAACTCATTTCAAATAAAAGTAAAATAAAAACACTCCCCTAAATGAAGGGGAAAAACGCGAACAAAACTAAACTTGTGCTTTGGGCAATTCTGTAACCAGAAACTATCCTCAAAAGCAATCAAGACTGATAATAACATTATCAATACAGAAGAATACATATGGCTCTAGGGATTTCTTCAGTATATACATCCATAGTCTCAGTTCATATAACATCAGAAAAGCAGCAATCTAGAAGCTAATACCCCATTACAGTAGAGTTTGAAGAAAGCTATGCCATAAATTCATTTACAAGCCAAGAAGACTCTCTTCCTTGATTCAGCATACCAAAATACAGACAGGTGGAAATATACTTCAGCCAACATATTCAGGATTGCAACACTGTACGTACTGATGTCAACTTGAAACTTCATCATTGAAGCTGATTATTATTAATGAAGTTTTGTTCTTAAGTCAGAGAATTAAAGGAATCTGGAAGATTGTAGATCTCATTTGCAATGGTTACCCCTGCACAGTTGTTAAATGCTGCAAAAAAAAAGAAAGTAGTATGTAAGTGATTGTTAAATAAATGAATGCATGTGAGTATGAAGACTCTTGTATCCTAAAAACTGCTTAGATTCTCTTGGACAAGAAAATGATACACTTTAGGTGGTAACCATGGCACAGTTTATTAGCAATGGATATAAAAACACTTCCGAAATTACCGATAATAGATACAGTTAATAATACTCACCTGTATCATGTGAAAGAAGCCCCGGTGACACAGTGGTTAAAGTGCTCGGCTGCTAACTGAAAGGCATTCAAACCTACCAGCCGCTCCGTGGGAGAAAGATGTGGCAGTCAGCTTCTGTAAAGATTTACAGCCTTGGAAACCTTTTTGGACAGTTCTACTCTGTCCTGTAGGGTTGCTATGAGTCGGAATCAACTCGATGGCAATGGGCTTTTAGGTATCAGTTGAGACAGTCCTAGCTGGTGTAGGAGTTCCTGGGATTCAGAATTCTCCTAATGCCAAACCCAACAGATTGGGCAGTAGCCAAGAAATCAATGACCAGCCTGTTTGGGATCCTGCCAGCTCTGAAGTGAGAGGCCTCTGTGACTTAAGTGGTCCTCTCTGCACTCTTCTCTTTATTCTGTTACTTACGATGCCATTCACCCAAGTTGCTCTCTTACATGTAGTGCTTGGTTTTTATTTTATTTCTTTATTTATTCTTGATGTTTTGTCCACGTTCCGCATAGTAAGGAAGCAGTCCACTACAAAGAAGAAGCAAGAATAGCTTGTAAATATTTAAAGTTACAAAATTCTTAATAAAGGCCTAGCTGCAGGCAATTGGTTATTTTTAGAAGGCAAAAAAATGATATTGTCATTACTCATTATATATCATTTTGTACCACTGGAACTTTTTACTGTGCTCATGACTTTATAGTTCAAATAAATTATTTTGGAGCCACATTTAAGCATTCAAAATTTCTACCCAGTGTTCTGATTTCATTTGATCTAAAAAACCCTGTGGTAGAGAAAACTCAATTAAAGAAGTTAAAAAGAAATGTTTTTGACAAAAAGCATTTGATAAGGATAAAAAAGAAACAAGTACACAGTGAAACTGCTGATCAAAATATTTTTATTAAAACAAAAATAAATATATTTTTAATAAAGTGGTTCTGTCTAATTAGATCATTTTTAATTCATTGCTTGTGACTTAACTCTGACTCTCCATCTCAAGCTCTAAAATGTACATATTTAGGTATTTGTAGAAGATAACATGGAAGCCGTTAATTTTGTTTGTGTGTGTGTTCTCAATGCCTTTTTGGTTTCCTGGATTGTCATTGACCCTTTCCAAATATCACTATTTCCCAAACACAGAGAATATAACAGATAGAGAGATAGGGAGAGAGAGAGAGAGAGAGAGAGAGAAAGAGATCTCATATATATGAAAAGTCAGGGATACATCCTGTTTTATTTCTAGTATATTTTCATTTCTGTAGAAGAGCTCAGTTATTTCACTCTTGATGCTCATGTAAATATGGTGACAGTGTTTTTGCTTACTTCTCCTTTATTTTTTTTTAATATATAATTTACTGCAATGACCTCTTCCTTCATCTTCCATTCACTTTAACTGCTTTGTGTATTGCCAAGGCCTGAGCCAGAGGAAGACTGTATGAAGCAGTAATAATAACAAAACCTTGGAATCAAGCAGGGCATTAGTCCCAACTCTGTCAAAGATAAGCAGTGTTTACTTCAGAAAGTTTCTATGTGAGGTTTGAATAAATCATACCAATTTGTGAGACTTAGAGGCAATTTATTTCATACAGAAAACAGAAATATTGTTTTCAAATGTCTGTGGAATGTTACAAAAAATCCTGATAGTGTATTAAGATTAATAATGCCTCAGTATATCCTAAAATAACATTGTACCAAGACATTATCTGACCACAACACATTATGTTAGATAATACTATGAAAGGATAAAGAAACAAAAGGATTTTGTAAAACTCATTTAAGAGTTTGATCAAAACCAAAATACCCAAACCTGTCGCCATCGAGTCAATTCCGACTCATAGCGACCCTATAGGACAGAGTAGAACTGCCCCATAGTTTCCAAGGAGCACCTGGTGGGTTCTACCTGTTGACCTTTTGGTTAGCAGCCATAGCTCTTAACCACTACGCCACCAGGGTTTCTAGCTTGACCATAGAAGAAATTAAATGGTAGTTAAAAACTATTTAGAAAATTATGAAAATAGAAATATTAAATATAAACAAATAATAAAATAGAGACTTTATAATTTGCTAAGGGAAATTTGTAGTTAAGGTACTTCCATGAATAAACCAAATTAAAAAGGTAATCTATTGAGCAAAAAGCTAAAAAAAACCCCAATAATTTAAAATAAGTAAAATGAAGGAAATAGAATGAACTTAGGAATTGCTGCATCATAAAACAATGAAAGCGTGTATTCATAAATGGTCAGTGGATAGATGGATTCATAGATCTGTGGAATGTTTCTAAAAATCTCACCAAAAGGTGCAGACTTTTAAAACTAGTTTCTGGAGCTACAGTGTCCTCTCTCAAGACTCAACCTTACACATAAGTCCTGAGAAATCCTGCACATAGCATAGTCTGCATATGTGGGAAAGGACACCTCATTTGGGTCCAGTGCACTTCATTAAACTCAGAGTAGACCATATAAAATAAGATTTCAAGAAGGGGTCTGTCCGGGAATGAATGGTGTCTGATCTGTGAACTTCAGATTCTTCTGGTAAGTATTGCCTGGTCCAACAACATTCCTGAGGTCACCTCTGTGAAACCAGAACAGCAATTAACTTCTGACATGTCTCCAGGAGAATGCCAACAAGCCCATCTGTGAGCTATAGAGTTTATCCCACGGAATATATAGTATGTGTATTAAAAAGTTTTTTTTTAAATGTCTTTTGACATATTCAAATAAAGAGGGAGAGAAAATCCAAATCCACAAGTGTAAGAAACAGGAAAACATGAATCCAAAATTATAGAAATTTATGTTGATATTATGTTTAAAAATTTACTGTAATGAAGTCATGAATTCTGTAATAAATGTAATGAAGTCATAAATTCAAGCAATAAGGAGACATATTAAGAAAAAACAATGTATACGTGCCCCTTCACCCTCACCCAGATACCTACTCTAAATCTAGAAATTTATTCTAGTAAAATAATCACAAGAGTATATAAAAATAAATGAAAGGAACCATTGGGCCATATATAATAGAGAGACCATAGAAGCACACTAGTAATTTGTCACTTAATTGATAGAAAATATTAAAGGACACAATCCAAAGGTAAGTTTTTTTTTAATAAGTTAAAAAATATCACACACACACACATATATATATATATATATGTATATATATATATGATATATCCATGACAACTGTACAAAGCAGGAGACGCAACAGCATTGTCCTCTATAGAGGCTAGAAGGCTTTTTTGTCCTTCAAGTTGCCAAAAGATGTATTGCTGCATCTGACACTTTCTTTCAGAGCCTTCAAAATCATGTATGGTGTGTGGGGGTCATAGAATTAGTAAGAAGTGGCTCATATTCATTGAGCATTACAGGGTCTGTGATTATGTTTCTGTCTTCCCATTGCCTTAGTAAATAGTAATGAACCCAACACGTCCCTTATATGAGGATAAATTGAAAGTCAGTCTCCCAGGGTAATTCTTCCAAGTACTCCAGTCCCTAAGAGCCCTGAACTTCAGGTCTACCTGACACATATTCCTACACATAAAAAATGTCCATTTTCTAGATTTGTAAAATAAATGAGGAAGAACGTATATAATAAAATCCCGTTATTGTTTTTAGGTGCCATTGAATCAGTTCCGATTCATAGTGACCCTATTACAGCAGAACGAAACACTGCCCAGTCCTGTGCCATCCTCACAATCATTGCCATGCTTGAGCCCACTGTTGTAGCCACTGTGTCAGTCCGTCTCATTGAGGGTCTTCCTTTCTTTCACTGACCCTCTAGTCTACCAAGCATGATGTCCTTCTCCAAGGACTGGTCCCTCCTGATAACATGTCCAAAGTATGTGAAATGAAGTCTCACCATCCTTGCCTCTAAGGAGCATTCAGGCTGTTCTTCCAAGACAGACTTGTTCATTATTTGGGCAGACCATGATATATTCAATATTTTTCGCCAACACCATAATTCAAAGGCGTCAATTCTTCTTCAGTCTTCCTTACGCATTGTCCAGTTTTTGCATGCATATGGGGTGATTGAAAACACCATGGCTTGGGTCAGGCACACCTTACTCTCCAAGGTAACATCTTTGCTTTTTAACACTTTAAAGAGGTATTTTGCAGCAGATTTGCCCAGTGCACTAACTACATCATTTGGTTTCTTGACTGCTGCTTCCATGGGTGTTGATTGTGGATCCAAGTAAAATGAAATCCTTGACAACTTCAGTCTTTTCTCCATTTATCATGATGTTGCTTATTAGTCCAGTTGTGAGGATATTTGCTTTCTTTATGTTGCGGTGTAATCCATACTGAAGGCTGTAAGCCTTGCTTCGTCAGTAAGTGCTTCAAGGCCTCTTCAGTTTCAGCGAGCAAATTTGCGTCATCTGCATAACGCAGTTCTTAATGAGCCTTCCTCCAACCCTGATGCCCTGTTCTTCTTCATATAGTCCAGCTTCTCGGATTATTTCCTCAGCCTACACATTGAATAAATATGTTGACAGGATACAACCCTGAGGCACACCTTTCCTATGCAGGCGTAAATGTTGTTTTGTCCAGCGTTCTGAATTATCACACAAATTATTTAAAAAATGCTATTTCAGGTACTGCATATTTATGAAAGTTAAATGGTATCATATCCTGTCCTCTATGTCTGAAGAAGTATTCTTCTTATTCATACGTAACATGTAAGATTCATTTTGCCACGTCTGGAACCCTAAAGCAATAGCAGCATCACATCATTATGTAATTTGCATGAGTCAATTCCACGTCCAGCCACCTTCCAAAGACAGGTTCGCAAATATGCTAAAAATGTTTTATGAGTTCCATGTTTCTAACAATATCATTTTAAGTTTCATTATTTCCAGTAAGCATGATAATGATCAAGTATTAATCTTTATGATTCATTTTACATAACAATAATTTTCTTATATCAGTTAAGGCTGTGTACTTTGCCAAAAGGAAATTACTCTATTTGGAGTTTTACACTTGATATGTACATATATTCATTTATCTGGCCAGATAGATTTGAGTGGAAAAAGTCCTACAATTTTAATCATTTTTTACATTTGTTTTATCCACTCATTAAAACTTCTCTAAATTTAGTGAGTTTTCCAAAGAAAATTTATGTTTAAGGGAAAAACAATATATAAACTGAAGTGGAGGGTTTTTTTCTTCAATGCATTATTAAACTCGTTAATACGACATTATATTAAGGATCTACTAAGTTTGATACCCATACTTCATATTAAAAGCAATGCCAATATCAACACAGTATAGTTTTTATCCTCAAGGAGTTTAGAGTCTAGTAGAGGAAAGGAGAGCTACAAACATATATGTAATACAAAGCAGAATGTGCTAAGTGTTTTGAGAGCTTTACAAATTGCTATTACAGCATAGACTGTGCCCTTTGCCAATTACTTCCAGCTGGAGGATTAGGGAATGTTTTAAAGGAAAAGGAAACATGAAAGCTGAGCATGCTTTGGGCAAGCAAAAATAAGGGAAAGTTACTTTACTCTTTAGCAGACGAAAGGCACCAAGTCAAGAAAGTTTAAAGCAAAGTTCAGGAGCCAAAATTATTTATATATGCTTAAAGGTTTGGTGGTAGAAGAAGAATTTCTGGGAGAGATGGAAGTTCAGACATGATGAAAAGGAAGCTCTCTTGCATTTAGTCTTACAAAATTGTGTCAGAAGATACTTTTTATCTCATTCTTTACTTTTGTTACTTGAAGTGAGTTGTGTTTTGAGGAAACATTTTCAGGACTAGATTTCATTGACATGTTTATGATTGCATTGTCTAAGTGGCTTCTGAGGAATATACCTCACAGGAAAAACAAAATCCTTAACTACAGACAGAAGATTTTGCATTAGATCAGTAAGATGTAGTGATTTTAAAATTACTTTCTACTTGCCAGTTTTGTTTTCCAGACTGGTTCTGATAAACAAGTTAGTGTGGACTTCAGAACTTGACTTCACTCAATATTTTATTTATTAATCTCTTTTCTGAAAATAAACCTGCAAAACTAAATATTAATTTAAGTACTGCACAATTACCATTACCTGAGGTGTTTCACATCATTTTGTTAATATGGCAGAATACCCAACTACTTCTAGACTTTCAGAGTCAGGATTTCCAGCTTAGTAACTCTTCAGTAATTTTCTAATTCTACTAAATTTTGTTCATTTTTCCCTTTAAAAGTATTGGAAATGCTTCAGGTCTCATTACCTCATCAACTGTCCTCCTAACCTCATAATATAATGAAAAGCAAAACAGCTTTTCATAGGCCTTCACTGTAATTGATTCTCCAGGGTATCTTTGCAGTGCCCCATTAAAATGGTGTTCTTGCTATGATGATATTTCTCAGCAGGGGTGTTCTAAATAACTGATTAATATGCAAAGCAGTAAAAATGTAACTTTTGTTGTTAAATTGGCCAATACATAGGACCTCAAGGCTGCTGAAATAAAGCAAAAGGAAATAAAATGTTTAAAGTAGTCTTTCATTTAGGCAGAAGTATCTAAAATGTTAACAAGTCAGGTAGCTAAAGCATATTCATAGCTTTGTGTGGTATAATCTGTAAGTACATTTATCAATTTCAAATTCTTTGTGTCACTTTTAACTTTCTGGTACACCAATGTGCTTTAAAATTTAAGTTAAACCCATTGAATGTTTAATTACTTCTTTAAAGCAAGATTCAAAAGTTATCTCTAATGAATCTTATTTTAAAACTTTTATTTATAAGACAGCTTTTTATTTTGTTAGACATACCAAGCATTATTTTAGTTTTTTTTCAAATTTCTTCTTAACGTCCTATTTGTATTTAAAAGAAATAAAAAACTAAAAATTAAAACCAGGTGGTTTTGTTATTATCCTTGCCCTGCACAACAAAATTAAACAAAACTATTGAGACAAAGAGAATTAAAGAAAAAGTGTATAATATCAACGTTCTCAACCCACAAGTTCCAGATAGCCCAGTTTTGCCAGAGATGTAGGAAACCTTGAAAAAGTGCTTGCACGAGGGAGACCAACAAGATTCCTCCCCCTGTGGCTGTGGCCCATGCACACAGCCCTTGCATGGATTCTTCACATATGCTTTCTGGTTTGCTCAGTGAACAAGCACCAAGCAGATCACTGGAGATTTTATGCCCAGTGACTTCTCACCAGGCAGATTCTAATTTGGCAGTGATTCCAGGGTACTCCTGGTAAGAAAGCTGTTTCTGGCAGGAGCTCCCTCACTGATGGAAAAAGGTGTTTCTGCCCATGGCTCTGTTCTCTTCAGACCAGGCCTGAGATCACATCTGTTCCTAAGGCTCCACACTCAAGGGACCTCTGAATGAGGAATCACCACAGAGAACTCCACAATTTCTGATTAAATGCCACATTCTCCCGTCTGTCAGAATGAATGTTCCTCATCGCCTAATGACCCTGATAATTTTTTTTTCGAGCATGAAATTTTACCTGAGAAGTATAAAACGACTTTGCGTTTAGAAGAAAGTGGCATAAATTAGACTTCGGTACTTCATGTTTTGTAGAAGTGATGAGAAGTTTTGTTGGTAAGCTTTTGCTAGGTTAATATAACTACAAAATCACCAACTACTTAAAGAAACCAACTACTTAAGAAAGGAAAAAACAATATGAGATTAAAACAGAGTGAAGACAAAATTGTTGACTTACTGTGAAAAAAATTAAAAATTGTTCTATTTTATGAAATATTTTATTAATAAAAATATGAGTAAACTTGGAGACCTGAGAGGTGTGCAGTTATTATGTACGAGACCTGCCAGTTCCTATAATACTGACTCCACCAAAGTGATCTCTATTTATATCTGCATATGTTGAATACTTAATAGAAATTCCTGGCTTGTTTGAAGAAAAACATTTAGAAAGTAACATTTTTATTGTAAGATAAAACAGACCATAACTTTTAGGAATGTTCCAAAAAGTAAAATTTAAAAGAAGAGGCCCGTTCCCTGTGGAGACCATGGTCTCGGGGAACATCTAGCTCAATTGGCATGACACGACTTATAAAGACAATGCTCTACATTCTACCTTGGTGAGTAGTGTCTGGGGTCTTAAAAGCCTGTGAGCGGCCATCTAAGATACTCCACTGGTCTCATCCTTTCGGGAGCAAGGGAGAATAAAGAGAACAGATACAAGGAAAAGATTAGTCCGCAGGACTAATTGTCCACAGCTACCAAGGCCTCCACCGGACTGAGTCCAGTACAGCTAGATGGTGCCCGGCTACCACCACTGACTGCTCTGACCAGGATCACAACGGAGGGTTCTGGACAGAGCAGGAGAAGGATGTAGAACATAATTCTAACTCACAAAAAAAAGAACAGATTACTAGCCTAAAGGGGAGTGGAGAAATCCCGAGAGTATGGCACCTGGACACCCTTTTAGCTCAGTGGTGAAGTTACCTACGAGGTTCACCATTCAGCGTGGGAGTGGACAGCCCTGCAAAACCAAATGAGACTAACAAGGTACAGGAGTCCAGTGACAAGGGCTAGAGGGCAGAAGGGAACAAGGAAGCTGGTGATAGGGAACCCAAGGTTGAGTAAGGATATTGTTGATGTGTTGTGAGATTGTTAACCATTGTCATAGGACAACATTTGTAGTAACTGTTAAATGAGAAACCGTTTTGTTCTGTACGCCTTCATCTTAAGTGAGAATGACAGCACAATTGGAAGAGCATAGTCAATGTCACTGAACTGTGCATGTAGAAATTTTTGAAATGGTGTATCTTTGGCTATGTGTATTTTCACCAAAAAAAAAAAAAAAAAAAAAGTTTGAGAAGTTAGAGGATTTATATGTTGTGGGGTTGTTAACCAATGTCATAAAACAATATGTGTACTACTGTTTCATGAGAAACTATTTGTTCTGTAAGCCTTCACCTGAAGTACAATTAAAAAAAAAAAAAAGGCCTATTCCTTTGCAAACTGTCAAGAGACTAGATATCTCCAGTACCTGGCACCACACAGTTTTCCTAATCAGATCAATGCAAATATGCTGGATTCTCCATTCATAATTGTATGTGAGATAAGTAAATATTCTTTGCATCACTGCATTAAAAAAACACTTTTTGAGTTTCCACAATACAAGGTACTGAAGCTCAGCCTTTCCATTGAGACCACTCCATGAATTAGTAACCACTTGAAACATACTCTTTTCAAAGACAGAGGCAATGATTTATGTCATCTCTTTCTCTGCTTCATTTAAATAGTTTTGTATGTGTGTGAAAGGGTGATAGAAATATTTCTGAGAGAAATGGCAGACAAAGAATTGGCTGTGTAGTATGTGTGTGCTGCCTATGGCTATTTTACAAGGAAATCCAGCAGCTCTCAATAATGTGAAAATCTTCTTGAGAGGCACCGTGACACAGCAAGTCACTGAACCAGAGAAATTCAATTTGCCTACTGTAAAGTATGTTTTGTCTGTCTCAGAAAGCTCTAATTCAATCCAAAATTACTTTCTAGAAGCAGTCACTCTGGCCAAGGAAGGGCATCCAGGGTCTGGAATAGGACAGAGTATACTGATCTAAAGCTGTCAAAAAGCATTCAGTGCTGCTTCTCACTACTGAGACTTGAACCATGAGCCAACCTGGAGGTCACTGATCTCTCCATGTTTTAGCTCCATGTATATTTGTGATTGAATAACCTTTAGGTAACTTCTATCTTTGATCTACATTTACTCTAATACTGACAAGGAAGAAATGGAAAACGGGGAAGTTGGTTAGATAAATATTATGTGGGTAGGTAAGGAAATATATTTCTGCTTGAATTCTGTGAATCACCTGTTTTTTTGCAGGTAGCTTTGAACATGCCTCGAGACTTTTGAAACATCATTCTAATACATATTTTTGTGGTTTACAGTTGGATGTGTAGACTAATGGTTTGTATACACTAATTCAAAACTTATTTTTTCCCCTAAATTAGGTAGTTAAATTTATACTCTGAAATCTTAGCAGATTTTATCAAATATCATTTCTTCTTAACTTTCCTAAGCTAATATCTAATTTAATCATACTTTCTATGATATAAATTACTGAAATTTTCATGGTAAAAATTTTGAGTTATTAATATTAAATATCTGTCACATTTCTTTAAAAAATAAAGTTTAACATGATTGTGAGGTTTCATATATAAATCCACAAGTGATAGAATCCTAAAATTATCTAATTTATATAAAAATATAGGGACTTGACAAATATCTTTAGTGTTTTGGCAGAATTTATTTTATTTTTTTTTAACCAAGTTTACATTTTCATTTCAATATCTGTAATTCAATGTTAGAAATAAAGAGTTAAATAATCATTTTTAATGTTTACTAATAAAATGCAATGAGAATATAGTTTTTATGGTGGTCATAACTTTCATGAGTGAAAAAGTCCCTTGACCTTCTAGAATAAAAGGATCTACCCTTAAATGTTCTAGTTCAGTGAGTTGGAGATAGGCTGTGACATCATTGTTTAAACAAGATACCCAGTAATTATAAGGTGCATGATTATTTGAGTACATTTCTAAGAAAAATGTCTTAGACTGTGTTCTCTAAAGAGGCAAAACCAGTGAAGCATATATATATATATATATACATATACACACACACATAGAAATTGCTTTATATTAAGGAAATAGCTCATGTGGTTGTACAGGCTAGAAAGTCCCAAGTCCATGGATCAAGCATCAGGCTGGAGGCTTCTCCTGACTCATGTAGCTGTGGGGGCTGACAAACCCAAGATCAGTAGGTCAGACAGCAGACTGCTGGCTTACAGGCTGCAGAGACTGACAAATCCAAGAATCCAAGATTAGCAGGTAAAATAGCAAGCTACTGACTAAAGTCCTAAGAATCGGATGTCAGATGATGACGACTACATGCAGGATTCAGAGCAAGCAAAAGCCAGTGAAGCTTTGCCAGAAAGTCCATATATATGTTGGATTCGGGCCACACAACGGAGGAAACTCCCTTTCAACTGATTGGCTGCTCATAGTAGATCTGATCATGGAGGTGATTGCAGTATATCAGATCTCATCACAGAGGTGATTACAACATTACATAACTGCCAGACTACATCATAACTACCAAACCACTGAGAATCTTGACCAAGCCAAGTTGTCATAAACCTTAACCATCACAAAAAAACAAAATAAAATTGTTATAAAAAATTTTCTAAAACATATCTTAGAATTAACTCTCATGTCTAAAAGATATGCATTATAATAATATTTTAGATGTCTTGATATCTTTTAAAGCAATTTGAAATGTTTTATAATATAGTTTTGGGGAGGTAAGAATCGTCAACTAAGAATTCTGTAGCTTAAAAACAATTCTCTCTCTCCTTAAAAGACAGGATTTCTTTCTCCAACTATGGTTAATTCTTTTGCTTTTTTACAGAGAAATTTTGGATTTGTAGTGGTGTATAACCACTATATACCTCTTTTATATAGAAAATTACTGCATGATTAATTTCCATATAACCAAAACTCATGAATACTTAAATGTGCTCATAAGGAAACTGTAGATAGACCAAGAGGCAGTTGTTTGAACAGAACAAGAGTCTACTGCATGGCTTAAAATCAGGAAAAGTGTGTGTGAGGGTTATATCCTTCAGCATACTTGTTCTCTCTCTAGGCTGAAAGAATAATCTGATAAACTGGACTATATGAAGAAGAATGGGGCATCAGGATTGGAGGAAGACTCATTAACAACCTGCATTATGCAGATGACACAACCTTGCTTGCTGAATGTGAAGAAGACTTGAAGCATTTACTGATGAAGATCAAAGTAAAGCCTTCAGTATGAATTACACCTCAACATAAAGAAAACAAAAGTCCTCACAACTGGACCAATAAGCAACATCATGATAAATGGGGAAAATATTGAAGTTGTCAGGGATTTCATTTTACTGGTTTCACAATCAATGCTGATGGAAGCAGCAGTCAAGAAACAGAATGATGTATTGCATTGGGCAAATGTGCTGCGAAAGAACTCTTTAAAGTGTTAAAAAGCAAAGGTGTCGCTTTAAGGACTAAGTGTCTGGCCCCAACCATAATGTTTTCAATCTCATAATATGCATGCAAACACTGGACAAGAATAAGGAAGACCGAAGAAGAATTGACGCCTTTGAATTATGGTGTTGGTGAAGAATATTGAATATACCGTGGACTGCCAAAAGATCGAACAAATCTGTCTTGGAAGAAGTGCACCCAGAATGCTCCTTAGAAGCAAGGATAACTTTGTCTTATATACTTTGGACATGTTGTCAGGAGGGGCTAGTCCCTGGAGAAGGACATCATGCTTGGTAAAGTAGAGGGTCAGTGAAAAATAGAAAGACCCTCAACGAGATGGATGGTTGCAACAGTGGGCTCAAGCAACACAACAATTATGAGGATGGCGCAGGACCAGGCAGTGTTTCGTTCTGTTGTATAGCAGGTCACTATGAGTCAGAAGTGACTTGATGGCACCTAACCACAACAAAATCTCAAAACGTCAATAATTTTGATCCATCATTAATGAATAATATGTTTCAGCACTAAAGAAGAAAAATTATGATCTTACATTTAAGTATGAGCAACATGAAACTGTCAAGTATATCAGATTTTTTAAAACATAAACAGTTATCCTTTGTTTTACTCATCTAAAAACTGTGAGATGAGTTTACATACTTGAAAAAAAAAATTTTTTTAATTCGCACTTATCCTGAAAATGTAAAAAAAGCGTAAGTGTTGGAAAGTTATTAGGAATATTATGTGTACTTTCTTGATCAAAATGTGACATAAAAAGTTAAAAATATTTCCTATTTAAATTAATTACTACTTTAAATATTTTCTGCAGTAGGAAACATAAATTTTAATAACGCTGTTTATGCTCTGGTATTGCATAGATCACTATAAAATGACTATGTTTGAGGATAATAATATAGTTCAAGATTTAGAATACTTCCATTAAACAATGAGTTGAGAACTATAAAACAATGTAATAGCACATATCCACTATTTATGTTTTTTTGCCAAAGAATAAGATAATAAGCCAAATAGATGTGGGTTTACTGTGAAGCTCATGAAAATTAAGCTGCATTTCCGCTTCCTCTCACGGGTCCCATTCCAAGGTCTCTGTTTTTCTGAATAAATATTCACTTTCCTATATAATAGCATACTCTTAATTTTGCATTCTTTTTATGAAAGAAGGTTGCCAAATTGTGTGAATTTTTTGCCCACAACAACTTGGATCCGTCTTTGTACATAAAGATACATAGCTATAGTTGAAAGATAAGAAAAAACAAATTACATACCTCTTCTGTCTCTGTTTTGGTAACTTTTATTCTACAGAGGAGTCCCTGGGTGGTGCAAAAGGTTAATAATGTGCTTGGTTGCTAACCAAAAGTTTGGAGGTTCAAGTCCAGCCAGAGGTACCTCAAAAGAAAAGCCTAGTGATTTACTGCTGAAAAATCAGCTATTGAAAACCTTATGGAGTTCTACTCTGACACACATGATGTCACTCTGAGTCATAGTCCAATCAGCAGCACCTGGTTTAGTCTATGGGAAGCCATTAAAATGCCTTTTTTTTTTTTTTTTCAAAAGAGAAAACTATAAATCAAACAGAAGAGAAGGCAAATTTCATTTAAGGAAAGGATGAATTTGTTATTATTTTAATTAAACTTTCTCTTTTCAGCATCCAAAGCTGAGATTATAATGGCAGATACTACTGAAACACTGGGCATTAAACAAGGGAGGTGAAAACTGGACAGAGGTCTTATTAGTCAGCCTGTCAAGAGAAGTTCTCCAGTGAGAGAATCCTGTCAGTGTGCTTCTCCAGATTCCACTGGACATGTGCCGAGATGCCATGTCATGTCCATTTTTTGACCTGTTTCTAAGGGCTGGGTTGCCAATTTATGAAAAGACACTACCTGCCTTTAAGGTCTTTATGGTAGCAAAAGGTATTTCAGAATAATGAAGATTCACACGTGCCTTTAGTAAGTCACACAGAAGTCCATTCTAGTATATTTCTGTTCTGCTCCTGTCCTGAGCACTTACTTTATTTTCAGTCTTAGGAAAATATCCAAATTGAAATACAGTAGTTTTAACTTAAGGGAAGGAGTGTTGTATAGAAACTAGGTGAAACAGCGGTATCCTACCTGAGAGTTAAAAACAAAAACACGAAAACTCTGAGAATATGAAAAATAAATAAATGCTACTTTTAGGGTCTTTTTTGTTGTTGTTGGTTTTGTCTTTTTTTTTTTCTTTTTAACCAAGAAAGCAGTCACCATAAGAATCTGGAGAAAGAGATATGAAGAAATATGATTAGCTCTGGGGCTTAGTTTGTTTAAATCATGGTTTTAGTTATCTAATGCTGCTATAATGGAAATACCACAAGTGAATGGATTTAGCAAAGAGAAATTTATTCTCTTACAGTCTAGGAGGTTAGAAGTCCACGTTCAGGGAGCCAGCTCTAGGGGAAAGCTTTCTCTCTCTGTCAGTTCTGGGGGAAGATCCTTATCATCAATCTTCCCAGTCTAGGAGTGTCTCAGCGCGGGAACCATGGATTCAAAGGACACGTTCTGCTCTTGGCAATGCATTTTTGGTGGTATGAGGTCCCCCTGTCTCTCTGCTGGCTTCTCTCTTTTGTATTTCAGAAGAGATTGACTCAAGATACAACCTAATTTTGTAAATTGGATCCTGCCTCCTTAACATAACTGCCTCTAATCTTGCCTCATTAACATCATAGAGGTAAGATTTACAACACAAAGGAAAATCACATCAGATGACAAAATGGTGGCCAGTCACACAATACTGGGAATTGTGGCCTAGCCAAGTTGACACACATTTTTGGGGGACACAGTTCAATCCATGATGATCATCAATGAAGTCGATCAAGTTAAGAAAATGTATTAATCCCAGTGCATATTTATAATATGTTAAGTTATTAAAAAATAATTGCTTGTGGCAATGGCTACACAGAAAGGAAACTAAAAATTTACCTGGTCATATGAATGTTTTTCTCCCACAATTCCAAGTGTCTTAAAATGTGATTTCAACTATTGAACTATTTGATTTTTTTTTTTTTTAATGCTTCTATCGCGACACAAATCACTGATATTTAAAAGAACATTAAGCTGAGCTTGGCTATTCTGATGACCTGTTCTGAACATGTCATTTACCGTTGGATTCCTTGCTTCCAACGGCCTCTTAAATAAGGAGGTTTGACTTTTAGAGATGACTCCGTGGAGCACTGGAACTCACTTTCAAACTTCAAGCAAATTATATCTTTGTAGCCTCCTTTTTCTCGTCTATAAAATGAGGAATTAATGTTACTTTCTAATAATCTAGCTTTAAAATACAGTCCTGTGATTTTGTAAAGTATCAGTAAAAAATAAATAATCTAGACTCTAGCCAGCAAAGAAGACAAACTATTGGATAGTTAGAAAAAAATTACTTTTCATTTCTGATTATACAAATAATATATGTGAATTGGTGAAATTTTGGAAAATGTAGAATATAATGTAGGAAATCCAAACTAACCTTATCTGACCATTCAGAGATATTCACACTTAATATTGTAGTAAGTAACACCTAGAAGAATTCCAAGTATACAATTAGATATTTTATCATATCTAAAATGTTCCACCTGTTTTTAATAAGCAGAATTTCCATGTTATTAAATATTATTTTAATGGCTATAGAGTATCTCATTCAATTAATTTATGTAGACAAACTTCTATTTTAGACAATTAGTGAAAAGTAGAAACACCATATTATAAATCGCAACACCTAGCATCCTTTTACCACTCATTTGTCAGTTTGTCCTACTGTGGTGGCTTGCATGTTGGTATGATGCTGGAAGCCATGCTATCAGTATCTCAAATACAAGGTTTCAGTAGAGATTCCAGACTAAGACAGAAAGGAAGAACTAGCAATCTACTTCTGAAAATTAGCCAATGAAAACATTACAAATTACAACAAAAAATTTTCCCAGTTGCTTGCTATCACATCATTAGGAGCAATCAATCACTGGAGGAGGAAAACCCTATTTCCAAGTAAGATAGCATTCACAGGTACAAGGACCAGGAATCCACATCATATTTAGGGGGGGTATAATTCAATCCATGACAAATGATATTGTCATGGATTGAATTATGTCCCCCAAAAAATGTGTGTATCAGTTTGGATGGGCCATGATTCCTGGTATTGTGTGGTTTTCCTGTAGTAAATCCTGCCTCTATGATGTTAATGAGGGAGGATGGGCGGCAGTTGTGTTAGTAAGGCAGGACTTAGTCTACAAGACTGGACTGTATCCTGAGGCAATCTCTTGAGATATAAAAGAAGTGAGCAGTGAGACAGGGGAACCTCATACCATCAAGAAAGCAGTGCTGGGAGCAGAGCGCGTCCTTTGGACTGGGGTCCCTGCGCAGAGAAGCTCCTAGTCCGGGAGAACACTGAAGAGAAGAAGGCTGACAGAGAGAAAAAGCCTTCCCCTGGAGTTGATGCCCTGAATTTGGACTTTTAGCCTCCTTTGACTGTAAGGAAATAAACTTCTCTTCGTTAAAACCATCCACCTGTGGTATTTCTGTTATAGCAGCATGAGATGACTAAGACAGATATAATAAGAGTAAATCATTGTGACCTAGTGGAGTTTTCCCCAGGCTTTTAAGGGTGGTTTAATTCACCATATTAATAGATTCAACATATATATATGCGACTCATAGTGACCCTATAGGACAGAGTAGAGCTGCCCCATAGGGTTTCCAAGGAGCACCTGGTAGATTCGAACTGCTGATCTTTCGGTTAGCAGCCAAGCTCTTAACCACTGCGCCACCAAGGCCCCTGAATATATATATATATATATATATAGTCTCTCAATATACCAAATAGTCATTCTTGATTAAAACTCTAAGTGAACTAGAAGTAGAAGGGAACTTTGTCAACCCGATAAAGACATCTATGAAAACCTAACACTGATATCGTACTTAATAGTGGAACACTGAATTTTTTATCCATAAAATCATTAACAATACATAGATGTCCCCTTTCATCACTTCTATTTAACATCGTCCTGAAAGTTCTAGAAAGTTAAAAAAAAAAAAAAAGGACAAAATAAATAAAATGCGTGTATATTGGAAAAGAAGTGAAACTGTCTTTATTCACAGATGACATGATGGTCTATTAGAAATACAAAGGAAACTACAAAAAAGTTAATAGAACTAATAAGTAAGTTTAACAAGCTTGCATGATACAAGATCAACATAAAAATCAAATGTATCTATACTAGCAAAAATGATTAGATATCAAAAATTTAAAAAATTGATACCATTTGTAATAGCAATAATAGTATGAAATACTGAGGGACAAATATCACAAAGTACGTTCAAGATCTATTCACAGATAACTACTAAACATTGCTGAGAGAAATTTCAAAAGACTTAAATGACAAGCTATACTGACTTATGAATCTGAAGACTAGGTATATTTAAGATGTCAATTCTCTCAAAATTGATCTATAGATTTGACACAATCCCAATCAAAATCTCAGTCTCTTGTTTACTTAAAATTTGAAATGATGGAGGTAATGGATAGGTTCACAGATATATATATGGATCAAAACACATGAAATTGTAATGTTTGAATATGTGCAGTTATTTTATATCAATTACACCTCAATACAAAAATGAAATTAAGCCTCAAGGACCCTATTCACTCTCCAAAGAGTAAAGAAGGGTTTCACAATTTTACTTTCTAACACTATAGTTTAACCTTTTGACCACTGAACTATGTCACCATACTCCCTTACAGTTAAGGGAAAAAAATAATAATGAGTATTTTTGGCTCCCGTTAAGCCATAGATTCCTAGCAAATCACTCTGGTAAGATAGAAACCTCACATCTGAGGTGAACACTTGCTCCTCCAGCCTTTTTCATTTATCACTGTCCACTGACACAGGGCAGAGCCGGGTACGTGCACAGCATTATGTTGACGGCTGTAGGTACTTTCTTCTCAAAACACATTTCTATGGTACTGCGACAGGGACAAGAAAGAAAAGGCAATTGCTGTAGCACTTGTTTTTGTCTCTCAGGATATCCAGACACAAAAACAAGTTCTGTCCATCTTAGAGATTGTCTACACATACTTGTAGCGAGATTCACTCTAAAGGTGAAAAAAAAATAGAAGTTTCATTTTTGGCATGATTTCTACTTCATCCAAGACTTCAATAAGTCAATCAGGCAGCCTTTCAAGCTTATGAGATTTATTAAAAGGAGTATATGGCATTATCTGTCCTTTGAACCTCTAATGAGGAGATTTTAGCAGATGGGATCTAATTTATAACAAGGACCTACACCCTGAATAATGAAACATAGCATATTAAGAACTAAAATAAACAAGGAATATAATGCAATGCCAAAACAAATCATTTTGACATATTTTAAAAATATAAGGGGCTTCTTCAACTATCATCAGGAATAAGTCCTTTGGTGTTTCAGGTTCATACATCAGTACAGTTGCTGTCACTATGAAAAATTGGACTTCTTGTTTACTTAAAATTTGAAATGCCATCATTTGGTCCTTGAAAAATGAGGCGGGAAAAATGAATGTCCTCTTGTTTGTGAAAAATGGAGATTTTATTAGAGGAAAATAAAAAGGAGGAAGAAGGCACTCATCTGCACTGGTAGAACAGTGTTTACACAGGATGAAACATAACAACGGGCAGGTCACTGGGGACAAAACGAGCAGAATCACTTAGAGAACCGATGACAACAGGAGCCAAGAATACAGTCTGGGTCCAAAACTGACCCACCTCTTGGTCCCTATACGCACATAATGAATAAATGCATCATGAAGTAAGACTCATATTTCATGGTAGTGTGAGACTCCCCAGTTAGCATGCATCTGTTAATAATAAAAAGTCTCTTTCTGGGATGAGAGTTTAATAGTTCTTATTCATGCTTTAAATAGGAGATCATAGCAATAAATCAGCATTATGATTTTAGTAGGTAGTAATAAATGAAATATATTATTTCTGGCATTTAATTTGGTCAAAATTAACATAAAATATTCACCCAAAGGGACAGATTGATAAGATAATTATTTTAAGCATAAAGTCTTAAGGAATTTTGTACTTTGTGCATTTTGAAAGTAACATTAAATTTCACACATTATCTTT
Organism: Dugong dugon; assembly: GCA_030035585.1. Taxonomy (NCBI): domain Eukaryota; kingdom Metazoa; phylum Chordata; class Mammalia; order Sirenia; family Dugongidae; genus Dugong; species Dugong dugon. Next base: position 114,754,597 of record CM057460.1, read on the forward strand.
ACTGTCAAACAAATATTCAATTATTTTATTCAACTTCAGAAACCAATTGCCTGTTTCAAATAAAATTTATTACAATAATGTTTACACACTTATTGTGTTTTCCAATATTCCTTTAATGAATTTTATTATTTATGAACACATTTAAAAAAAAAGATAAACACCAACATTTATGGTTTCAGAAGGGTAGTTTTAATTTTAGCACTTGTATGTCAATACAATTAAATTATTTTTTTCTCTCTATCCACACACAAATAATCACAAACATAGGTATAACAGTATCAAAATTACAGAAAATTCACCTGATAAAAGTACATATAAATACATACAATGTAAACTTAAATATGTGTTTGTGAAATGGAAATACATAGGTAAAATAATTTTGCAACCTATTACAAGAAAAGTTGTATATCTGACTTATCACTCACACTTAATACAATTTAGTGCAAAAAGTACTGTTGTCATTAGGTGCCTTGGAGTCTGTTCTGACTCATAGTGACCCTATGTATAACGTTGCCTAGTTCTGCACCATCTTCACAATCATTGCTATGGTTGAGCCCATTTTTGGAGCCAGTGTGTCAACCCATCTCATTGAATCCTTTTTCACTGACCTTCTACTATACCAAGCAAAGTGTCCTTCTCTAGAAATTGGTTCCTCCCGATAACATGTCCAAGTAAGGGAGATGAAGTCTTGCCATCCTTGCTTGCAAAAAGTATGTTCTGAGTAAGTAGTCACTGGAAGAATGTGCATAAATTAATAAAGGAATAAATATAGTAACTGAGTATTGTTAAAATAGTGGTGGCAGTCTGATTTGAGCCATCTCATAATTCTCATGGATTCTTCTATATCGGCACATATAAAACACTATTCTTCCAAAGAAGAATGCATAATTTATACTCCTACTTGCAGCCTATTTACACCTCATTCTGCCTCCTTGTTAACTCTAGGTTTCTGAGAATTACTCTTTACTAGGTTGAGAATATGTATTTATATTCCAATATTACTGAAAGTTTTTAACAATAATGACTATTTAATGTTATTAAATGCTTTTGTAGAATATAACCTGATAATCACATGGTCTTTTCCACTAATCAATTTACCTAGTAAACTGTATTTATAGTATATTGGTGAGGAATCATACTTTCCCTCGCTGATGAATGTTACTAGTTCATGGTATATTATTTCTTAAATATACATATTTATTACATTGGTAATTGGTTTTGATAGATTTTGATTTACGATTATCTCTTTTTTAATAAGGAAAATGTTTGATGAAGTAAAAAGTATGTAGTTTTACAAAACTGATCTAATAGCAATATTTAAGACATTTAAAGCATATCACTAAGCTAAACATCTTTTTATTTGCTAAACATTTCAGGAAAAAGTAAGTGGTATCAATGGCTTCAAAGACTGGTGTCAGTCAATTTGATATGGTGTCATTTGTAGAATATTAATATATGTTCCATTTGATTAAAAGAATTAAATAAGTGCCAAGCTACTCTAATTACTATAGTTTACTAATATGTTGCTATATGATAGTGTAAGTCCTACACCTCTTTGTTCTTTTTGTAAAGATTCTCTTGATGATTCTGGGACATTTGCATCACTATGTGAATTTTATAACCTGATTATTGATTACAGAAAAAGAAAACAAAATTTAGGATTTTCAATGAGATTATGTTGAATTTATATATTACAGATTAATATATTGTTTAAAAAGAATTATAATCTTTATAGTATGTCATGAAAAGGACATATTCCCCCACTTACTTAGATATTCATTAAGTTTTCTGAGCTTTTTTTTTTTTTTTTTTTTGGTTTTAGTGTGGAAGTCTTACAAAATTTTAAGTTATGTTTATTCCAAGGTATTTTTTATTTGTCAATACAAATGTAAATGGTATTGACCACTATGCAAATGCTAAGTAAAGAAGAGCTTCTGTAGCTCTATTAATACAAGATGTAGTTGCGGCAGCATCATAGTAACTAAAACTCCAGACAAACGCTTTCTTTCTGTCAAGATCTTAAAGTAAAAGAGATCCTATGAACTGAAGTGAGTAGTGGAAACCCTGGGAGTGGAGAAAGCTGGAGAAGGGGATTCTCTAACCTGTGTCAGACACAACACAAAGTCTTGTTTCACCCCTGAGCGTTGCATTTGTGGAAAAGACCCAAAGCCATATACTAAGGGTTTTGAGAAGTGAACAAAAATATAAACCACTTGTTACAGAATGAAATCAAGGACATCACACATAAAGAAAACAAGAGGTCATTAAAAAGACAGGAAAGAAAAGAGAAGAACGGAAGTCAGAAGAGACTCTGAAACTTGCTCTTGAACGTCCAGTAGCTAAAGCAAAAGGAAGAAATGATGAAGTAAAAGAACTGAACAGACGATTTCAAAGGGTGGCTTGAGAAGACAAAGTAAAGTATTATCATGACATGTGCAAAGAGCTGGAGATAGAAAACCAAAAAGGAAGAACAAGCTGGGCTTTCCTAAAGCTGAAAGAACTGAAGAAAAAATTCAAGCCTCAAGTTGCAATAGTGAAGGATTCTATGGGAAAAATATCAAATGACACAGGAAGCATCAAAAGAAGATGGGAAGAATACACACACTCATTTTATCAAAAAGAATTGGTCGACTTTCAATTGTTTCAAGAGGTAGCATATGATCAGGAACTGATGGTACTGAAGGAAGAAGTCCAAGCTGCACTGAAGGCATTGGCAAAAAACAAGGCTCGAGGAACTGATGTAATATCTATTGAGATGTTTCAACAAACGGATGCAGAACTGGGAGTGCTCACTCGTCTATGCCAAGAAATTTGGAAGACAGCTACCCGGCCAACCGACTAGAAGCAATCCCTATTTATGCTTACTCCCAAGAAAGGTGATCCAACTAAAATTATCAAACAATAACATTAATATCACATGCAAGTAAAATTTTGCTGAAGATCTTTCAAAAGCGAGTGCAGCAGTAGGTCAACAAAGAACTGCCAGAAATTCAGGCTGGATTCAGAAGAGGATGTGGAACCAGGGATATCATTGCTAAAGTCAGATGGATCCTAGCTGAAAGCGGAGAATACCAGAAAGATGTTTACCTGTGTTTTACTGACTATACAAAGGCATTTGACTGTGTGGATCATAACAAATTATGGATAACATTGCGAAGAAAGGGAATTCCAGAACACTTAATTATGCTCAAGAGAAACCTGTACATAGATCAAGAGGCAGTTGTTCAATAAAACAAGGGGATACTGTGTGGTTTAAAGTCAGGAAAGGTGTGCTACAGGGTTGCATGCTTTCATGATACCTATTTAATCTGTATGCTGAGCAAATAATCCGAGAATCTGGACTATATGAAGAGGAACGAGGCCTCAGTATTGGAAGAAGATTCATTAACAGCCTGCAATACGCAGATGACACAACTTTGCTTGCTGAAAGTGAGGACTTGAAGCACTTACTCATGAAGATCGAAGACCACAGCCTTCAGTATGTATTACACCTCTAAATAAAGAAAACAAAAATCCTCACAACTGGACCAATAAGCAACATCATGATAAACAGAGAAAAGATTGAGAAAAGATTGTCAAGGATTTCATTGTACTTGGATCCACAATCAACACCTGTGGAAGCAGCAGTTAAGAAAAGAAAAAGACGCATTGCATTGGCAAATCTGCTGCAAAAGACCTCTTTAAAGTGTTGAAAAGCAAAGATGTCACCTTATACACTAACGTGCACCTGAACCAAGCCATGGTATTTTCAGTCACATCACATGCATACAAAAGCTGGACAATGAATAAGGAAGACCGAAGAAGAATTGATGTCTTTGAATAATGGTGTTGGCGAAGAATATTGAACATACCATAGACTACGAAAAGAATGAACAAATCTGTCTTGGAAAAAGTACAGCCAGAATGCTCTTTGGAAGCAAGAATGGCGAGACTATGTCTTACATTCTTTGGACATGTTGTCAGGAGGGATTAGTCCCTGGAGAAGGACATCATGCTTGGTAAAGTACAGGGTCAGCAAAAAAAGGAAGACCCTCAACGAGATGGATTGACACAGTGACTGAAACAGTGGGCTCAAGCATAACAACTACTGTGCGCAGGGCGCAGGACCAAGCAGTATTTCCTTCTGTGGTGCATAGGGTCACTGTGAGTTGGAACTGACTTGACGGCACCTAACAGCAACAACAACATTTCAGACTAACCCCTAAGTGGTGCATGCACAAACCAAGCCAAACCCAATCCACTGTTGTCTAGTCGATTCCGACTCATAGCGACCCTATAGGACAGAGAAGAACTGCCCCATAGAGTTTCCAAGGAGCTTCTGGTAGATTTGAACGTGCTGACCTTTTGGTTAGCAGCTGTCGCACTTAACCACTATGCTACCAGTGTTTCCACATGCAGAAGACAGACCTAAAGAATCATTGAAATTGCTCTGAAACTTAACTGCTATGGGAAACTTCATTCTGAAAGATGAACAAAATTGTGTTCTGATCCAAACCAGATTGCTTTTCCCCTAAAGCAAACAAACACATAAATAAATATTCAACATTATCCAGATTATTTTAAAGGAGCCATACTCTATGAAACAAAGTATTCACAATTCTCAGGTTGCAATCTAAAATTGCTCAACATACAAAGATCAGGAAAATATGACCAATTCTTCAGAGACAAGACAATCAACAGTTGTCAAATCCAAAATGACACAAAAGTTGAAATAGCTTGCCTTAAACTATTTAAGCGTTTGTCTAGTTTTCTATGTTGCCAAAATATATGCCTGTGTGTAAGTATGCATAAACTGCCTAGCAAGTCATATTCACAGTGGTGTAGTGAGTATAATTCCCAAATAGTGTATTGGAGACAGAATCCCCAAGGAGAAATGAGGCTATAAAAATGTGAATCTCTGACTCAACAAACTATTATTGATATATGCGTGTCTTGCATACTTTTGGGAAATCTTATGGAAGGCTCTGAACTTCCACAGTTCAAGGAGTTGTATATTCAAGTCATTTAACCTGGATCTCTGAGGGAGGAATGTGTTACAGTTGATATTGGGGGTATGTATGTGTTTGTGTTTGTGTGTATGTGTGCATATAGTCGGGCAACAAAATCTATTAGATTTTTTATAGTTTTGGTAAAAAGAATAGACTACCTTAGATCTCTGTGATTCTGTTTATTTTATTCACCATTTTTCCCTTTGCTTAAAAACACTTATACTTAATTTATATGATTAATATAATGGAAAGTTAAGAGGATTTGGGATATTTCTTTAGTTAATGTAATATGTCAGACTAAGAAGTGTGGGCTGGGAAGAGTGTCAAAGGAAGTAATAAAAGGGACCAATAGCAGAAAGAGTGAGTTAAAGAGAGGACAAGAATTTGTGATATGGAAGTACCAGTAAATGGATTTGAACAGTTTAAAAATGTAACCTGTATACCAGAAATTTATCAAATATATACACAGAAATTTTTTTAATGCTTGTGAAAAAGGTTTGAGTTTAATGGAAAAAAATTAATAATACTGTGGTTGATAAGAGATATAACTCTCTAATAATCTCATCTTTTTGAAGATCACTTTAAATGCTACCTCAAGATGCCACTATTTTTCTTGTTTTGTTCTTGGTTTACACTATTCATTAAAAATTACAAGATAAGTTTGTCCTAACTCTTCTAGGCTCCCATAATACTACCTTATACAGACCTCTACTATAGCATTTGCCTTTTTATAAGCAAATAATTATTCTGGAGCCCTGGTGGCACACTGATTAAAGACCTTGGTTGCTAACCAAAAGGTTGGCAGTTCGAATCCACCAGCAGCTCCTTGAAAACCCTGTGGGGCAGTTCTACTCTGTTCTGTAAGATTGCTATGTGGCAATGGGTTTATTTATAAGTCTTTCTACACCACTGAACAATTGGTATTGTCATACCTTATTAGTGTATAAACAGAGTACCATATAAGACACTAAATAAATATTAATTGAGTGAATTATGTAAAATATTCATGATTACAGACTAGAGACAATGGAGAAAAAGTATCATGTACAGATCATGCATGCTTCAAAGCTAGTTGCAGAAGCTTCACCTATTGGGGATTTAAATGTTCTTAAATTCAACATAAAATTTTCATAGATTCTTCAGAAATTCAGATGCTTATTCATAAGGTCATTCAAGTAGATAATGAGTTTGCAACATAGGTATGTAATTTTACTGAGTGATCTTAAATGGAAACATCCTAGAAAGATCAATTTTAAAATAAGGAGGAAGTATGCATATAAATTATTAAAGCTACAAAGGGTACAGTCAGAAAGATCTGAGGAATGTGAACCAATACTACAGAATTTTATATATATATATATACACTTACACATATGTTCATGTATACATATACATTTTTTCAAAATTTTGTTCCAAATTTTTATTCTAGAAATTACTTAGCGTATTAGTTTGGGTTCTCTGAGAAGCAGACTGCAAAAGAGTGTGTTTGGGTTGATGCGAGACCCACATCTCACTATGGAAAAGTCACAAACGATGATACAAAATCAAATTACACAGAAAGTTAATCCAGAAGAGGTAGCCAGCCTCGTGGCCTGGATTAAATTTGTGGTGAGGTTTGTTTCCTCTGAGAAGGAAGACTGCCCTCTCCGCCTCTCAAAAACAAATAGAACACTCCAAAGGAAGCAGTTGATGTGCTGTGTATGCAAATCATGCTAGACTGGCTTCATGGGGATCAGGATATCCATGCAGTAAGTATGCCCCTTACACAGGTCATGGTAAATATGGTGATCAAGGCTGCTCCTTCTACATGGGCACCTCACGTAACTTTGCTACTGTGAGACAAAGCAACAATCTGAGATGCCTTGTCAGATCTGTTGACACAGTTTCCCCTCATGGGTCTTAAAGATGCAAGAAACATAAGAATGATTCATACATAAGAGAATGGGAAAAGGCAATAGCAAAGAAGAGATCACACGAGCGGAGATATTTTAAAATGGTTTTTAAGAAATGAGATGAGTATAGCAGACATTGATGGAGTTATGATACAGGTTCTAATGTAGCACTACAGTAGATTAGGTGGACCAGTGGAAACTCTTGCTGGTCCCCCAACATTAAAGAGGCTTGAACAAGTTTGTTCTATTGACTGCAGTAAGGAGGAATTTAATGATGGGATGTACGACATGGGACCATTTGAAGCAGAGGGTCAACTAGCAGATCAAGATAAGGATTGACGCAGGAACCAGGGTCTTCTGGTGCTGCCCCAGCAGGGGACTCAAGACTGTATGCACCTGTATGGGTGAAATACCCTGGGGGTTGGAAAGAAATCATTTTGGGGATCCTGTATACAGGAAACCAATGTACTATAATCTCAATACCTGTCAATAAAATCTGGAAGAGACCTAATTTTAGACTAGGGGGATGTGAAGATGTAGTGGTTGATGGGACTAAGGTGAAAGTTTGGATGAGAATTGGAAGATTTAAACAGACCTTATATGAAATATTTGTATCTCCCTTACCTGAATGTATTACTGGTATGGATATTATCTCTAACTGGAGATCATTCCCCTTACCCAATATTGTAAAACTGAAGGTGTGTAAGTCTAACCTAGGCATTCTTGATTGGACATGACAAATGAAAAGCATTAGAATTGCCTGAACCCACTCAGGTAGTTAATTAGAAAGAGTATAGAATACCTAGTAGACAAAAGGAGATTACCATTTTGATTAAAGACATGCTAAATTCTGGTATGTAGGTGCCAGCAAATTCTCTTTGTAACAGCCCTGTATGGCCTGTGGAAAAAGCAGATGGCTCGTGGAGGCTGACAGTAGACTACTGAGGCCTAAATAAAGTAGTGCCACCTGTAGGTTCAGTTGTTCTAGACATGGTATCAACCGTGCAGAAAATAAAGCAGGCTAAAGTAGACTGATGCTCAGTGAGTGATCTCGAAAATGCCTCTTTCTGGTTGTCAATCTCAGGAAAAAAGCCAGCTGCAGTTTTCTTTCACATAAAAGGGTCCCAATATATTTTCACTGTCTTATCACAAGGTTATTTGAGTTTACTAATTTACTGTCATAATTTGGTTAGAAGAGACTTGGACTTGGTGCAGATCTTGAGTGTAGTGATATATTGATGATGTTTCATTAATATCAAACACTGAAGAACAGGCTAGAGCTGATTTGAATTCTCATATGACCAACAAAGGCTGGTTAATAAATCCATCAAAAATCCTGGACCCCCCCCCCCCCAGATGGTGAAATTCTTGGGAATACCTTGGCAGAGGATACTCGTATTCCACAGGCAACCAAGAATAAGTTGTTGTCACTACCTATACCTAAGATTAAGCAGAAGGCCCAACATTTGGTTAGTCTTTTTGGATTTTGGAGAATGCATATTCCACATCTGAGAATATTGCTGGCTCACATCCACAAAACCACTTGTAAGAAAACTGCATTCAAATGAGGGCTAGAGCAGCAGCAAGTTCTGTGAATTACAGAAAGCTGTGCCACTCTCCTTGCCATTAGGACCTTAGGATTTACATTCAGACATGATTTTGGAGATGTCTTCCACACTTGCTTATGAAGACTGGAGCTTATGGCAAAAACCCAAGAATGCTGCCCTATGGCAATCACTGGGATTCTGGACTAGAAAGTTTCCAGTTTCTGTAGAATGATACACACCATATGAAAGGCAATTACTTGCCTGCTATTGGGCATTATTGAGACTGTCTCAATGACAGAAGAACATAAAATCATCATGAGACCTGAAATACATATAATGTCTTGGGTGATGTCAGTGGCACACTCTAATAAGGAAGGTGGTACCCAAAATAGTTCATAATAAAATGAAAAAGGTTTATGCATGAACAAGCTACTGGGAGAACATAGGGATACACCCACCATATCCACAAGTAGTTAACCTCTTTTCCCATTTGTCTTATCCTAGAACCACCTAAGAAGCTGCCAGAGCTCATCGCTACATTGGCAGTGCCCTATGAACAACTTTCTGCTGACCTGCAAAAACTGCTCAGTTCAAGGATGGCAGTTCCAGGATACATGGACTAGATTTGATGTGGAAGGCTGCTACATTAAGACAAACAGATGGAAAGACCCTGATTGAAGAAGGTAAGAACAGGTTGGCTCAGTGAGCTGAACTGCATGATTTCTTCCTTGCTGTGATGGAAGAATTGAGCAATGGTGAGAGCCCATTTGTCTGGATATGTACTGATTCATGGGCAGTGGCCAGTGGTAAGGCTATATGGTCAGGCAAATGGGCAATGGAAAATTGGAGTATTGAGGGGACACCTGCGTGGGGCATGGCCCTATGGAAAGCACACTGTGAATTTAGATGGCACATTAGTGTAGGACATGTCTATGCCCATTGGAAGAACTCCTTCCTGAATCAGAAGGTGATTAAAATCAGCAAGTGGACCTGTTGGTACACTCACTTGAGGTGGCCAACTGGTCCATTAAATGAGTGGATATAGGGGTACTGCAGCAATGCAGGGGTGGTCTAAATCTAGATGCATCCCTCTTGCAACTTCTGAGGCACAAAATGCCAGTAAGGACTACTCTGTCTGCCAGCAAGAAAGACAGAGGTTGCAGATGCTTATGGAGCAGATTCCCCCTGGGAAAGGGCTTACAAATAGCTAGCAAATTGATTGTATTGGACCAATGATGCTGGTGGCACCTGGGGGCTATAAATGGGTCCTCACAGAAATAGATATTCACTCTGGACTGGGTTATGCATATCCAGTGATAGATGCAAATGTCAAAAACACTATCAAGGGATTGAAACAAAAGATACTGTACCAATTTGGGTCACTGAGTTATATTTCATCTGACGAAGGAACATACTTTACAGCCCACATTATGCAGCAATGGGCCAAGAAACATCATATTAAATGGACATACCACATTGCATATCACCTTCAGAGTAATGGTTTGATAGAGAATTGGAACAGGTGATTAAAATATTTGTTATCTGAAACAGCAGAAGATAAAGACATAAAGGGCTGGCTTACATGCCTTCATGAGTGTATGCTTACACTCAACATGAGGGAGGCAAAGGGAAGATCACCACCGAACAGATTTCTAAGCTTCTCTGGGGGATCCGGGGAAGAGGGGGTGGGGAAGGATGCTGGTGCCACTATACAATTTTTACTTATACCACCTAAAATTGCCTTTTTCCTTCCAGATCCTGTGGTTGCAGGACCAGGGATATAACTACAGGTGCCATAATCAGGGGTAATCCCTAAGCAAGAGACTATAACTATACTCCTGAACCTGTATACCAGAATTACCAAGGGCCTGATAGGTTAGATTGTATTATCTCCCACTCCAGTAGAATTGGGGTTAACAGTGAATGCTGCTGTATTGCCTAGTGGTCAAGATAGCTCCCTAGTGGTATGCCTATGTAACCCTATCCAACATGAATAAGAATGGACTGAGAAGGAAGCACTTGTTCGACTGGTCTTGCTACAAGCAATCTGGCCTGGCATAGTAGATGACTCTGATGTCTCTTCTGAAGGAGGAAAAGTTCCAGTAAAAATAAATGACCAATGGAAGGAAGGAGAAATAATAGCTGAAGGAAAAGACATGAATAAATAGGTTATGCAGTAGAGAAATGTAACATTATGTTAATAACTCAAGGGAGGCTCAGAGCAAGGGAATAATATATCTCAGTTGAATTTTATCAGACACCAGAAAGGGTGAAGCTGAGATGGCTTTTGGAGAACCTGAACAGATCAGATGGCACCTGCAGCAGAACTTTATGACTGGTACCTTAGTGATCTCACCCCAAGGAGTCTTCACCCTACTGGAGGACTAATTGTTAATGACTAATTTGGATTGGTAAATCTTTGGTAGGGGAAAGTAACCCTCCAAATGTTATGTATAAGAACCCATGACCAAAAGGGCTAAGGGGTAGTCTGCAGTGCAGTGGGGTGTCTCTTTACATATCTCTTTTCTGGCTCTGGGATTGTAGTTTTTCCAAGATGATTTGCTAGACCACAATCTTGCAAAAGGATTAGATAGTTTACTATATAAATAAGCAGCTGGGTCCATCAGTCAATTATGCTTCTCTAGCAGGAATCTAAATGAAGTATTTTCAAGGTCTTCACACTTAGTTAATGCATATTCTGAAGAAGAAACTAACCCATACAGTACATCTGAATGCTCTGTTCAACTTCATGACAAATCTCTGGAACAATAAAATTAAGGACACCCTAGGCTTCTGCTTGGGTTATATTATGAAATAGATAGAACAATGTGATTGCAAATTTGTTTCAATCTTCACTATTATGAATAATGGCTTGCAAACTGGAATGATTAAACAAAACTAAGAGAAAAAACAAAACAAAACAATAAATGGATGAGTCCATGGAAACATACTTCTTTCCTCCCAATATTCAACTGGGAAGATTTTTTGCTTTGTTTACCCAAGATTCCACTGAGCAGGATTATCACACAATCATTCCTTCCAGTGAAAACACAATTATACACTTATCATGTGAACATCATGCCTATAAAATACCACAAAATATTACACTTAACATTATTTTTCTTTCTATTACCCTACATGTTTCATGAGGCCTGCCACTTATTTCAATGGTTGTTTGGTTTGGAAGTACCAACCAAAACACCAAATTCACTGCCATGGAGTAGATTCTGATTCATAGTGACCCTATAAGATATAATAGAACTGCCCCATAGGGTTTCCACGGCTGTAAATCTTTACAGAAACAGACTGGCACATCATTCTTCCATGAGCAGCTGGTAGGTTCGAACCACTGACATTTTGGTTAGCAGCTGAGCACTTTCATCACTGTGCGACCAGGGCTCCTTCTGGAAGTACAAACTTCATAAATTAGGAATCTTTTCAGAGCAAGTGACTGAAAACTGAACTTAAACACATTAGAGAAAATAAAATGCACAAAACACATGAAATTATTGAATTAGGTAAGTGTAAAATCCATAAGTGGCTTTATTCTGGGTCCAAATGCTGTGAAAGTTATTTGATTCAGGGACAAAATGATGTTGTCAGTGCCCATCTCTGGGTTGTGTTTTTTTTTTTGTTTTTTTGTTTTTTAGTTGGATTCATATATTCGCTGGTTTTTCTATTTTAACATAATAGCTCTAACTCTCTCATGCCACAAGCTTAGACTAAGACCAGTAGAAAATAGTCAAGTTTTATTTTTCCCAATGCCCAGGAAATGTTTCTTCATGTCATGTTCCTTAAGTATAATAACATGTAACCCTTTAATCATTAACTCTCACCTAATGGAGCTGGTTGTAAATTTTACTCCACTAAAGTTTGGCTGATAATGAGATAGAAAGGTAATACCTCAAAGAAATTTTCGGCTGTTAATATCAGAAGGAGAGTTAAGAGATAATGGATATCTACAAGCAGAAGTCTGCTGTATTGTTGTAGGTGGCATCCAGTCTGTTCTTATTCATATGACACCATGTACAATAGAATGAAACACTTCTAGTACTGAACCATCCTCACAATTGTTGATAGGATTCAGCCCATCTCTGCAGCCACTGTGTCAATCCATCTTCTTGAAGGTCTTCCTCTCTATTTTACCAAGCATGATGTCCTCCTCTGGGGACTGGTCCCTCCTAATAACATGTCCAAAGTACATGAGACAAAGTCTCACCATCCTTCCTTCTAAGGAATATTCTGTCTGTACTTCTTCCAAGACAGATTTGTTCATTCTTCTGGCAGTCAATGGGGTATTTAATATTATTCACCAGCACCATAATTCAAAGGCATCAATTCTTCATTGCTCTTCCTTATTCACTGTCAAGCTTTCAAATGCATATGACGGGATTGAAACCACCATGTCTTGGGTCAGGCACACCACAGTCCTCAAACTGACATCTTTGTTTTTTAACAATTTAAAGAAGTTCTTTGGCAGAAAATTTGCCCTAATCAATACGTCATTTAATTTCTTGACTGCTGCTTCAATGGGAGTTGATTGTGGTTCCAAGAAAAATGAAATCCTTGCCAACTTCAATATTTTCTTTATTTATCATGATGTTTCTTATTGCTCCAGTTGTGAGGATCTTTGTTTTCTTCATGTTGAGACGTAATCCATATTGAAGACTGTAGTCTTTGATCTTTATCAGTAAGTGCTTCAAGTCCTCTTCACTTTCAGCACGCAAGGTTGTGTTATCTGCATATTGCAGGTTGTTAATTAGTCTTCCTTCAATCCTGATGTTCTGTTCTTTTTCATATAGTCAAGCTTCTCGGATTATTTGCTCAGCATACAGATTGAATAAGTATGATGAAATGATGCAACTCTGATGCACAACTTTCTTGATATTAAACCACAGGTAACTCTATGTTCTTTTCCAATGACTGCCTCTTGGTCTACTGGTTCCTCACGACTGCAATTAAATATTCTGAAATTCCCATTCTTCAATATATTATCCATAATTTATTATGATCCACACAGTCAAATTCCTTTACATAGTCAATAAAACACAGGTAAACATCTTTCTGGTATTCTCTGCTTTCAGACAATATTCGCCCGACATCAGCAATGATATCCCTTGTTCCACATTCTCTTCAGAATCTGGCTTGAATTTCTGGCAGTTACCTGTCAATATACTGCTGCAGCTGCTTTGAATGATCTTCAGCAAAATTTTACTTGCATGTGATATTAATGATATTGTTCAATAATTTCCGCATTCAGTTGGATCACCTTTCTTTGGAATTGGCATAAATATAGATCTCTTCCAGCTGGTTGATCTGGTAGCTGTCTTCCAAATTTCTTGGCATAGAGGGATGGGAGTCTCCACTGCTGCATCTGTTTATTGAAACATCTCAATTAGTATTCCGTCAGTTCTTGCAGCCTTGTTTTTTGCCAAAGCCCTCAGTTCAGTTTGGAATTCTTCCTCCAATACCACTGGTTCTTGATTATATGCTACATCCTGAAATGGTTGAACATCTACCAAACTTTTTGGTACAGTGACTCTGTATTCCTTCCATCTTCCTTTGATGCTTCCTGTCATTCAAAATTTTGCCTATCGAAGCCTTCAATAGTGCAACTCGAGGCTTGAATTTTTTCTTCAGTTCTTTCAACCTGATAAACGCCAAGCATGTTCCTCCTTTTTGATTTTCTAAGTTCAGTTCTTTGCACATTCCAATATAATACTTTACTTTGTCTTCTCAAGCTGCCCTTTGAAGTCTTCTGTTCAGCTATTTTACTTCATCATTTCTTCCATTTGCTTTAGCTACTCTATGTTTGAGAGCTAGTTTCATTGTCTCTTCTGACATCCATTTTTGTCTTTTCTTTCTTTTCTGTCTTTTTAATGATCTTTTGCTTTCTTTATGTGTGATGTCCTTGATATCATCCCACAACTTCTCTGGTCTTCAGTCATATGTGTTCAACGTGTCAAATCTATTCTTGAGATAGTCTCTAAATTTAGGTGGAATATATTCGAGATCGTATTTAGGCTTTTGTGGACTTACTCTAATTTTTTTTTTCAGCTTCAACTTGAACTTGCATATGAGCAATTGATGGTTTGCTCCACAGTCAGCCCCTGGCCTTGTTCTGAGTGATAATATTGAGCTTCTTCATCTTCTCTTTCCAAAGATGTTGTTAATTTGATTATTGTGTATTCTACCAGATGAGGTCCACATGTACCGTTGGTTTTTATGTGGTAAAAAGGTATTGGCAATGAAGAAGTCATTGGTCTTACAAAATTCTATTGCGCGATCACCAGTGTCATTTCTACCACTATGGCCATATTTTCCAACTGCCAATCCTTCTTCTTTGTTCCTAAGTTTCACATTCTAATTACCAATAATTATCAGTTCATCTTGATTGCATGTTTGATCAATATCAGACTGTAGAACTAGGTAAAAATCTTCAATTTTTTCAACTTTGGCCTTAGTGGTTGGTACGTAAATTTGAATAATAGTTGTATTATCTGGTCTTCCTTGTAGGTGTATGGATATTATCCTATCACTGACAGTGTTGTACTTCAGAATAGATCTTTAAATATTCATTTTGACAATGAATGCAATGTCATTCCTCTTCAGTTTGTCATTTTGGCATAGTATACCATATAATCATCCAATTAAAAATGGCCAATACCAGTCGATTTCAGCTCGCTAATGCCTAAGATATCTTCATGTATTCTGTTTCTTTTTTGATAAATTCCAATTTTGCTATACTCGTACTTCATACTTTCCACTTTCCAGTTATTAATGGATATTTGCAGCTGTTTCTTCTCATTTTGAGTCTTGCCACATAGCAAAAGAAAGTCCTGAAAGCTTTACTCCATCCTTGTCATTATGGTCTACTCTACTTTGAGGAGGCAGCTCTTCCTCAGTTGTGTCTTGAGTGCCTTTCAACCTGAAAGGTTCATCATCTAGGACTGTATGAGACAATGTTCTGCTGCTATTCATAAGGTCTTCACTGGCAAATTTTTTTCAGAAGTAGACTACCAGGTCCTTTCTATACTGTCTTAATATGGAAACTTCACTGAAACCTGTCCATGAATAACCTGCTGGTATTTGAAATACTGGTGGCATAGGATGCAGTACTGGAAGTGCCCACTAATCCATGCCAAGAAATATGGAAGACAGCTACCTCGCCGACCAACTAGAAGTGATCCATATTAATACCTATTCCCAAGAAAGGTGATCCAGCTGAATGCGGAAATTATCAAACAATATCATTAATATCACATGCAAATAAAACTTTGCTAAAGATCATTCAAAAGTGGCTGCAGCAGTATATCGACAGGGAACTGCCAGAAAATCAAGCTGGATTCAGAAGAGGATGTGGAACCAAGGATATCATTGCTGATGTCAGATGGATCCTGGCTGAAAGCAGAGACTACCAGAAGGATGTTTATCTGTGTTTTACTGACGATGCAAAGGCATTCGACCATATTGACCACAATAAATTGTGGATAACATTGTGAAGAAAAGGAATTTCAGAACACTTAACTGTGCTCATGAGGATCCTGTACATAGATCAAGAGGCAGTCGTTCGAACAGAACAAGAGAGTACTCTGTGGTTTAAAGTCACAGAAAGTGTGCGTCAGAGATGTATCCTTTCACCATACCTATTCAATCTGTATGCTGAGCAAATAATCCGAGAAGCTGGACTATATGAAAAAGAATGGGGCATCAGGATTGGAGGAAGATTCATTAACAACCTGCGATATACAGATGACACAACCTTGCTTGCTGAAAGTGAAGAGGACTTGAAGCACTTACTGATGAAGATCAAAGACCACAACCTTCAGTATGTGTTACAACTCAACATAAAGAAGACCAAAATCCTCACAACTGGACCAATAAGCAACATCATGATAAACAGAGAAAAGACAGAAGTAGTTAAGGATTTAATTTTCCTTCATCCACAATCAACACCCACAAAATCAGCAGTCAAGGAATCAAAGGACTCATTGCATTGGGCAAATGTGCTGAGAAGGACCTCTTTAAAGTTTTAAAAAGCAAAGATGTCACCTTAAAGACTAAGGTGTGCCTGACCAAAGCCATGGTGTTTTCAATCACCTCATATGCATGCGAAAGCTGGACAATGAAACAGGAAGACTGAAGAAGAAATGATGCTTTTGAATTGTGGTGTTGGTGAAGAATACTAAATATATCATGGACTGCCAAAAGAACGAACAAATTTGTCTTGGAAAAAGTACAACCAGAATACTCCTTAGAAGCAAGGATGGTGAAACTATGTCTCACATACTTTAGTCATGTTATCAGCAGGGACCAGTCCCTGGAGGACACCATACTTGGTAAAGTAGAGGGTCAGCGAAAAAGAGGAAGGTCCTCAATGAGATAGATTGACACAGTGGCTGCAACAATGGGCTGAAGCATAACAGCGATTGTGAGGATGGCTCAGGACTGGGAAGTGTTTCATTCTGTTGTGCATAGGGTTGCTATGTGTCAGAACCTACTCAATGGCACCTAACAACAACAGCTTCCATCATCACAACGATAAGCAAGTCACCACAGTATAGATGAGTAGTGGAGAAGTCCACTATATGAATCCATTACAATATTTGTGCAACATACCAAAACCAAACCCATTGCCATCGAGTCAATTCAGACTCATACTTGTTCAAGCAAACTTAATTATGAAGAAGAAAATGCTAAAAAATAAATAACACCAAGGCAAATAAAAGTCCTTTTTAGGTCTCTTCTTTTGGGATTATTAGTACATTAATTCCTTTCCCTCTTTTCATATTATGGAGAGTTGATGGATTTTGAAAGATTGCATTAATGGTTTAGTTGAGAACAATTGTCCTACATTCAATGCTGAAAAGAAAATCATCTATTGCAGAGGCATGGCTATGTTAGACTCACGTTGTTAATATAGGAAGAAAATGAAAGTAAAATTATTTTACAAAAATAAATCACAAGGTAGTATCTATGGGCATATCAGGAACATTTTTGTACAGTATGTCCTATTAGTTCATGTTTTACATTAATTCCAAACAAGTATCTGCTATTTGATATGCCATAGTCTGGTACAAGTTAAGAAGCTGGAGACTCAGGAGAGAGTAGTTACCATATAAGCTATGTAAGTTATATTCAGATGTAAATGTAGCTGTTTCATATACCTCAGTTTTGTAATAGAGCCCTGATGGTGTACTGGTTAAGTGGTTGGCTGCTAACCAAAAGGCCGGAAGTCTGAATCCACCATCTGCTCCTTAAAAACCCTATAAGGCACTTCTACTCTATTCTATAGGGTCTCTATGAGTTGGAATCAGCTCAGCGACAACGGTTTCTCTTTTCCTTTTTTTTAATGTTACAATAAGACATAAGTTGGTTCATTTTACAGCCATGATATTCATTCTTTTACAACTGCACATTATTAAAAAGTCTACATGGCGAAAATGCATCCTGAGTCAAGTGGGAATTATTACTTAATAATTCGAGATTATTTGCACTTTGTTATTGTTGTTATTAGATGCCTAGTTGGTAATGACTCATGGCGACCCTATGTACAACAGAACAAAACACTGCCCAGTCCTTCACCATCCTCATAATTGTTGTTACGCTTGAGGCCATTGTTGCAGCCATTGTGTCAATCCATCTTGTTGAGGGTCTTCCTTTTTTCCTTGGCTCTCTATTTTACCAAACATGACGTCCTTCTCCAGGGACTGATGCCTCCTGATAACACGTCCAAAGTATGAGATTGTAGTCTCGCCATCCTTTGCACTTTAGTTTCCTTCAACTCTCTTTGACAAAAGAGAATTTATAAATATGAGCCCAAATATACGATGTGAAAAACAGGTTAATCTTGATTTTAAAATGTCAACGTGAAAGTAAAATAAAAAGAAAACCATATACAATTAACTGTTATCACCCAGCATAAGAAAATTACATGTTCAAATTAATCATAAATTTCCATTTATAAACAGCCACTATTTAATGAGTACGTTATGTCCAAACATTGTAGTATTTTTCATATATTATCTCAGAAAATGTCCATGATATTTCAGCAAGTCAATGAATCCTAACATAAAGGATAAGAAAGCCAAGGCTCTGAAAATTTAAGGGACTTCATTCATTCATTTCTTAAATAATTTAAACACAGACACAGGTGTTAATAACTTGCACACTTTGTGTAAGGTAGTCTGTAGTGAGGGACCTACAATACTGAATATCAGGCGGTTCACGTCTTTGAGTTTATAAACAGGTAGGGTTAAGTTGTAATAAATATGAAAGCAAGTAAACAAATATATAATTTCAGTATAGAATGAGTATATAGGAAGCAAATATATGAAAAAATCAGATAACTGGGACAGAACTCAGAATGGATTTTTATTAAAGTGACGTCCTCAAGAATGAAAAAAAAAATTGAAATGACATTGCTAGACCATATTTTGTACGTATATTCAAATTTACAAGATGATGCAAACAATTTTCAAAATAGTGTTAGTTATTTGTATTCTCACAGGTAGTTCCAGTGGCTCTAGACCTTAAACAACACTTGTTATTTTAAGATTTTTATTTATGCAAATCTAATGAGCTTAAACATGTATCATACCATGGTTTAGATTTTCATTTCCTTCATTGTTAATGAGGTTGATCATCTTTTCTCATGCTTCTTGGCCTGTTATATTTCCTCTTTTGTGAAATATCTATTCAAATCTTTGCTGATAATATCATTTTGGGGGGACTGTTTATTCATATACTGATTATATTTATATTTTTGCATGGTATTCCTTTATCAGGTATATCAAAATATCAATTATGTTTTCCCAGGTTTTGTCTTTTTTCTGTTCTTTACTATTTTTTTTTTTAAATAACAGGCTTCCAAATTTTATAGTGTATGCTTTTTGGAACTTTTTAAGTAATTATTTTATTATGGTTATGCTGAAGAAACCATGGACTTCCACCTAAATTTGTTTGGATGTTGAGACTGATGACATCAGACACACAAAAGGGTATGAATGTATTTATTACTTACATAATGAAACTTTCTGGGAAGAGCAGAACAGACTTCCTAACCTGGTAATAAAATTGTTAGAGAGGGCAAAAAAAGGAGATTGCCTTTGGGTTTTTATGTAGTTAGAGAGTGGGTCTGGGGAGAAAATTCCCATGTGCAGGGGTTTAAGAGGTTTGATCCTCCCACTGGCGCCAGATGCAGGAAACAAGGGAAAGAGAGAGGTAATTCATAAATGCTGTCAGCAGTCAAACATCAAAATAGAGGAGTCAGACTCTTTATTACATCTTTCCACCCCATGGTCATAAAAATATTCCCATTAGAGTGTTTTAAAGTTTTCTTATATGTATTTTTCACTATACTTACTTAATCTATTTTAGATTAATCTTTATGTATTTTGTGAGGGAGTAATCTCACTACTTTTTTTTTTTTTTAAATATGTTGTTAGCTGCTGTTGAGTCAGCTCCCAACTCATAACAAACTCGTGCACAGTAGGATCTGATCTTTGTGATCTATAGGATTTTAATGGACTCATATTTGAAAGTAGATTGCCAGCCATTTCTTCCTAGTTTTCCTTAATCTGGAAATTCTGCTGAAAACTGTTCAGTATCATAGCAACATGCAAGCCTCTATTGACAGATGAGTGGTGGCTGTGCTTGAGGTGTATTGGCCTGGAATCAAACCTGGGTTTTCTGCGTGAAGGCAAGAATTCTACCTCTGAACCACCACTGCCCTCTACTTTCATATAGGTAGCTAATTATCTAAACTAATTTTTTTTAAATAAATTCACTTTTTCTAACGGATATACAATACTAGCTCTCTTATAACAAATTTTCATATTAAAAATGGGTCTCTTTCTTGGACTCTTATTTTGTTCTATTAATATATTTATGCATTTTTGTCTGGGTTGAGAATTTGCAAATGCTCCCAAGAACAAAAACTCTAGACGATGTATTTGTCTTCCTGTAGGTCTCTCTAGAATTTCAATCCTCTATTTTCTTTTTTCTGTATTTCTCTGAGTTTATTAAACAGACGACTTTCAGATTTTATACAGATTTTCTAATTGTAAGCAGGAGCATTGATCTTGCACAGACTATGCCCTTCTAACTAGTTCTTTCCCCACCCATATTCAGTGTACTTATTGTGTGCTTGAGAGTTCAAACATGACTTTGTTATAGATCTGTTTAGACTTTCTTTTTTTATTCTGCTGACTCTTGCTCATGGTGCTTCGTCCTTGTGTGTTCTATGACTTTTAATTGTGAATTCTCCTTGTTTGCATTGTTTAAGGAGTGGTATTGAAGACACTTCTAGTTTGCTTCTGCTAGATAATTGAAACACTACTATGCTGGCATCAATTTAAATACATTTTGGCACAATTTTTTTTTATAACAAATAGGTCTTTTGAATTTGTGTGGCCTGAGGGCTAGCTAGGTTTTAATCATGTATTCTTAGGAGAGATTGTTTTTCTCTCTACTCCATGCTGAAGTTAAAACAATAAAGTTTTTTTTTTTTTTTTCTGGTTTCCTTCTGTGATGCATGCCGTGGTTCAGTTTTACCCCAGCCTTAAGGGTGTATCCATTTCAGGTCTCAGTTTTACTCACATATATTACCTGCCAGAACTCATTATTTTAGACGGGTTTTTTGTTTTATCTCCTGTACCCTAGACATCTGAAGAGAAATTCATCAATGTAACAATGGCAACATCACACAAATACAGACTGAAAGACTTTATACAAATTGTTTCATCAGACTTCTTATAATGTCAAGGTCATTAGAGACAAGCAATATCTGAGGAACCAACACTGTATAGAGGCACTTCAGGAGATAGGATGAATAAAAGTAGGGTGGTATCTTGGATGGGATTCTGGAACAGCAAAAGGGCATTAGGTAAAAACTGTTGTTGTTGTTGTTGGGTGCCATCAAGTAGATTCCGACTCATGGCAATCCTAGGTGACAGAGTAGAACTGCCCCACAGGGTTTTCTAGGCTGTATTCTTTATGGGAGCCGATGAACTGCCAAATTTTAGGCTAGTAGCCAAGTGCTTAACCACTGTGTAACCAGGATTCCTTATGTAAAACTAAAAACCCATTGCCATTGAGTCAATTCTGATTCATAGCAACATACAAATAAAGTGTGAAGTTTACTTAATTGCAATGTACCAGTGTTGGTTCCTTAGTTGTGACAAATACACTATAGTAACTGTTAAACACTTGGCAGAAGTTTGGTGGTTCGAACCTACCCACCAGCTCTATAGAAGAAAAATCTGGCAATCTGCTCCCATAAAGACAACACCCTAAAAAGTTTTATAAAGCAGTTCTACACTGTTGCTGAGTCGAAATCAACTTGATGTCAGCAGTTCAAATCCACCAACCACTCTTTGGAAACCCTAAGGGACAGTTCTACTCTGTCCTATGGGGTCACTGTGAGTCAGAATCCACTCTGTGGCAATACGTTTTTTGTTAGTTTTGTTTATTTGTTTTAACAACAACAGGAAACTATAACATGTTAACCATAGTTGAAATTGGATGCAGGGTATACAGAAACACTTTGTGTTAATTTGGCAACTTTGTACTAACTTTGAAAGTATATAAAAGAGAGAGAGACAGAGTGAGATTTGAGTTTATCTGGCTTCAACAGTTATCCAGAGTTAAAGCAGGATTGAATGTTTTTCTTTTTTCTTTCTTTCCTTCATCCCTTTTTTCTTCCCTGTTTTCTTCCCTCCTTCCCTCCCTTCCTTGCTTTCTTCCTTCCTTCTTCATTCAACTTTACAGCTATTAATTTTTTGGCTTTTTAGTTTTTCTTTCCTTGTTCAATCAACAATTCATTTTAATTTATAATTTTAGTATCTAATTCAACATTTTTAGTTTTCAGGAGGGTTTTCTCGAGAGGGTATTATCAAGACATCTGATAGTTCATAATGACAGATATTAAAAGTGGAACTTCCCTCTTTAAAATCCTTTCATGACCCAAGGGACATAAAGTGTTCATCTATATTTTCCACTTCTTGGGTTTGTTGGGAAGCTGCTTTCTTACTGACGGTATGTGCTGCTGGCAAGCAGGGACCTATATAACTGTTTGGAACAAAAGAAATGGTCACATACTGCAAATTACTGTTTTTACAGGGTTTTGTATGAGGTGATGCATCTTGGATGTGTGATCGTGCAAGACTTGTATATTTTGGCTTTTGTACAGTGAAATAAGCATTGGAAATATATTTCCAGGTTCCTGTATGCTATTTGGAAGTTGTGTTTCTTGCAGCCTCCAATGATTCCATGTTCATGGGAATACCTCATTTTCAGGCAAGCACCAGATGCAGTGCCATCAGACAAGGTGCAGCACACCCGATGTACTACTAGTCCTACTCCCAGAGTCCAGAGGGATATATGTACTCCACATAATATGTGTCAAAATCCGTACTTCATAAAAAATTTTAGAAATGCGCTTTGATTCACTATGTCTTCCATTAATGAAAACACATGCTATCAACAACAACAACTACAAAATTTAATAGGGTCATGAATTAGTTCTCAAATAAAAATCTAAGTTGGAGGTTTATAAATTTGCATCCTAACTATACAGAAAGCTGAGAAAGTGAGTTTCTGAATTATCCTAGGAGTTTGCCCATTCATAAAGTTAGAAGCTTCAGAAAAACAGGAATGGTCAACAAAAGATGACACTTCTAAACCATATATTTTATAAGGATTACAAATTGTCAAGTTATCATAAAAATATAATTCCATTAATATAAAATTTTCTTACCTCAACTTTTAATGTGTTTATATTATGGATAATTAGGCTATGCTTTGTTCACCTAAAAAATTTTTTTTCTTACAAATACTTTTATCGAACAATTGTTAACAAATTTCTTAATAATAAAATTACTTAACAATATTTAATTTAAATTTATATGCAACCAGTATTTTAATGCAATTTCTTCAGCAGAATAAATGCTACATGAAACATTATTCAATGTTTTATTTAAATAAGCTCATGAATGTTAAAAATTTAATATATGTATTTATATATACGTATATATATATATATATAAATTTAATATACGTATATATATATATAAATTCTATTCTTTCCATCATGCACAATGTTGTTCAAAGGATAAATTTGTTCTTGCAAGTGTGAATAAAAAGAATATTTATAACCAAAATACATTCTAAGATACAAACATCAATTCTTAAAATTCATCATGTATTGATGGATTACTCATGAAATTTATGAACAAGGTCATTGTGCAGTCACTAGGCAAAAAGGATGGGATCATTGTTAATTTTTCTTTCCCTGCTATCGAGAAAGTGGCAGAGATATAATACAGTGTTTATACAGATTTATATTTGTATGTATCATTTTCTAGTCTAGTACCTTATCCTTAAGTACTCAATAAAATTTTTAATTAACCAAACACACTCCTTAGCAATATATGAAGTGTAAAATAGTTTATCATAAAATTAGTGCAAGTATAAATTTAAATGCATCTTCAAGAAGGGCATCATGTTTTGAAAACAAATTCAAAAAGCCACATTCCTAGCCAAAGATTAAATGTCATTGACTCTAATACTGATTTGATAGGATTCATTTCCCAGCTAATGACCAATGTGATTGTAGTAGAGCTGGCAATTAAGAACAAATGTCTGATGGTTATATTTGAGGTGTGAGAAATCATAGAGCTGGTAGAAAATTCTCAAGTTTATTTAGCCTTTTTTAAAATTCGATTGGTAGTGCAATTAAATCATTTAAATGAACATCTTTGTTTTTCACATACTGTGGTTACATATGAAATGTGTCAAATCTAGTGAAAAATTGTTGTGTGAAGTGATAACCTTACTGTAAGCTATCATTGTCTTTTAAACATACTTTCTATGCAGCTGCAGAGTCCTTCTCGGGAATTATTGTGTGCTATTCTTTTGTTCCAGCAAGTAGCATTACCCTAGGGCTTACGTCATTGTTTTCCTTGTTAACTTATTTTGTATTGCAAATCTCATGTTAGTTGTGAATCCGGGTACATTCTTTCCCCTTAAGCACTGTAAGGTTTATAAAATGAGTTATAATTCAAGCTGCTTAATATTTTTTGAATGTGTACAATTTTAGACTTCCAGCAGATTCAGAAATACGTTTAATTTGTTTATACTCATTTTATGAAAACAAATAAGCCTGTGGCCTTTAAATAGCATCCCAAATTTAGACAAATTGTCATCACAATTCAGATTACTACTGTCAGTACACTACAGTTGTGTTTAGAAAAGATAGTTTTTTCAATTGTCACATACCCACATTAAAATGTCTCCCTTTTTCCAGTCCTCAATAGCATACTGCCGGATTAAACCAATAGTATGATTTATTTGGGCTATGTCAGTGATTCTTCTTTATTCCTTTAGCATTTTAAAACTAAGCATTTGGGGACTTACTAATAGAACAGCATGTATCTGCTTTTTTTTTTTTTTTAAATCTTCATTTTAAAATAAAACTTTAACCAAATTGGAACAGATAGGACACATAAATATAATCCCTTTAATCATTGTACTCATTGAGAAGCTTACTTTGGAATCTTTATTTCTATGAAATATACAGATTGCCATTTTGTTAAAAATAATCTTCATGGCCTGTTAGTCTATTTCATATAATACTTAGTCAATAAAATACTTCAAGGCCTGTTTGGAGAGTTCAATAAAATATGTCTCACTGGAAGGAAAAATATATAAAATTAAAAGCAATTTAGTAAATATAATTGTATCTTTTTTATCAATTATTTTGTTTTATTAATATTGAGTATTTTTAAAGAGTGTGAATGACTAGAATTTTGAAAGATTCTTACAAAGTCAATAGAAGGCTGCAGGCTTAGTCATCTAATATAATATGAAATAATATTTGAAATTACATGTAGGCATACTGGATTTAGTATTATTCCTGGATTCCAAATCCACTGATTTTTATAGCATTTACTTATATAACCAGACTATTTAAATGTGTGTGTGGTTATGATTTATCTTTCCTTTAAGATTCTCCAGAAATATTAATGAACTAATAACATCAATGGAGATCAAGAAAGCCATTCAGAATATATTTCTGCTTTCTAGTAGAGATATAAACCAACCTTGGTATCATTACAGATCATCCCTCCTCCATTTTTTTTTTTTTTCACTCTGCCTATTTGGAGAATTTTTAATTAACTATTTATTGATACTGATACTTAATACATTTAAATTTATTTTAATATTTTTATAAGTTCTTTAAACTAGAAGAATCTTTTTCTTTTTACACCATTCAATCCATAACAAGGTCTGCTGGTATAATTACAGGCTTTAAAATTGTTTCTCAGTTCACGGTTTGTTCTTTATTAATTTTTTTTTATTGTACTTTAGATGAAAGTTTACAGAACAAATAGTTTCTCATTAAACAGTTAGTATACATATTGTATTATGACATTGGTTAACAACCCCATGACATGTCACCGCTCTTCCTTCTCGACATTGGGTTACCTATTACCAGTTTTCCTGTCCCTTCCTGCCTTCTAGTCTTTGTCCCTGGACTGTTGTGTCCCATCAGTCTCATTTTGTTCTATGGGGTCGTCTAATCTTTAGGGGAATGGTGAAGCTCGGGAGTGACTTCATTACTGAGCTAAAATGGCATCCAAGGGCCATACTCTCGAGGTTTCTCCAGTTTCTCTCAAGCCAGTAAGTCTGGTCTTTTTTTGTGAGTTAGAATTTTGTTCTACATTTTTCTCGAGCTCTGTCTGGCACCGTCTGTTGGGATCCCTGTCAGGGCAATCAATTGTGGTAGCCTGGTACCATCTAGTTGTACTGGACTCAGTCTGGTGGAGGCCGTGATAGTTGTGGTCCATTAGTCCTTCTGACTAATCTTTCACTTGTATCCTGTTCTCTTCATTTCCCTTGCTCCCGAAGAGCTTGGCTGCTAACCAAAAGGTTGATAGTTCAAATCCACCAGCTGCTCCTTGGAAACTCTATGGGACAGTTCTACTCTGTCCTATAGGGTAACTATGAGTCAGAACCAAATCGATGGAAATGGGTTTGGTTTTTTAGGTAAATAACACATCCACATATATAATGCATATGGAGTACTTAGGAAAGTAATGCACAAGGAGGTGAGCAGGTGGCAAAATAATATTTAATGTGTGCGTTATTTGCATAAAAATACAGGTTGATAAATCAACTGTAAATTATAAATTTAGTTTCAAGCGTGAATAAAGAAGTCTGGTTTTGTTTCAAATATCTCTTATATGCCTCTTCAGTTGCTTGGCCTCACCTGTCTCCAGGACATTTGGTCACTTTTCTGGTCAGTCAATACTATACTGATCAACTCTGCATGGCTTCTACTAACTTCATGCAACCACATGAAATGGGGGTAAGGAGTGTGCTATGAATTTTACCGCTATAAAGGCAAATGTTTCCCCATTTGGATTAGAAAAGTCTGTGGATGAATTTGCTCTCCTTCCTCCCTCCTCCACCTCCCCATGGGCTGTCTTGAGACTGGTAATTCTATCGCCTTTCAGAAGATAGTGTCTTGAGAGCAAACAGTCAGTGGCATTTGTTTGTTTCCACACAGTAGTAGTTCAGTACCACATCGTCTTATTGGCTTCCTTCTTCTGCGCACCACTACTTTTCTCTTACTTTTGCTTCCCAGGGATTGCACTCTCTGACAGAGTAATAGTACCTAATTTTTTGCCTCAGTTCTGCTTTCTTTTGGAGCCATTTTAAGCAAGTTTCCAAAGTTCCTTTCTCCAGTCTAAACCTTCTTCCTAAAAACAACATTCTCAGAGTGGAAAACTTAAAGTTTGAAGGTTTGCCATGATATTACGTCTTCTAGCAACATCAATGCTGTATAGCCAGGTATCTCAGAGTCAATTATTTTTGAAAATTTGGACTTTGCTTGAATATAGGCCTCTGATTCTAGATATTTAGAACTCTGAAGAGTATAATCTTTGCTATCACTTTAATATCTAATTATATATGTGGAATAAAAGACTTGTTTTGCTCTGACACATCAAACAGAAGAATAAAATTCTTTCAAGAATTATTGCTTGAAGTCTTCACCAGAAAAGAAAATTTCTTGGAAATCGCACTTTTGAAATGACAGTGACATGAAATAATTTTAAAGAAGCTTCTCAGGATTACATTAGTACACTCAGTATTATAATATATAATATTTAATTTTGAAAACTGGGGGTACATGGGCAAGTAAACTTAAAAAAGTGTGGCAGTCATCATTGGTAAATCTTGTAATAAATCACTTGTATATAAAATATTCAGCATATGTTGGGCTTTGCAAACTGGCAACAACTCAAAGTAAAAATTGCCAAATGTTTTAGGGTTATTTCCTTTAATTAATACGGAAATTGGTATTTGATGTTTGTGTATGGCTAGAAACCTACAGAAATAAGTGCAAACTCATTTCATTTCAAAGAAATGTTCTGCTGTCTCTGTGGAATTCTGGAATCTAAACACAAACCTCTGAGGTTAAACAGCCATGGTTCCGATTGCACACGTCATGTGTGCAAACATTAAAAAAAAAAAAATTGATATAAAACTCTCTCTTTGTTGTCAAATAAGAAACAGTAAATTAATTTTGCCCTTGAATTATGTGGAATTTAATTATGCAAGAAAATCTTGGCAATGTTCCTTCTTTTAATTAATGTTTTGTCAGATCATCAATCTTACTTTCTCCCTGTGTGTTAATACTCAATTTGTTTAGTATTTGCTTAAGCCCACATCTATTTCGTAAAGAAGAATTCTTATCTAGTTAGTTAAGATGTCTCTAAACAGTATAACAAAAGCAGTGGGGATATTTCCTACCATATTTAACAACGAAATGAAGTACCCAGTGCTCCATCATGAAATCCAGAGTGCTTTTTTAATTAATTAGGTTAGAAGTCTACACTCTAGTTTTAGAGATAAATATGATCTGTAGCACAATAAAGCCAGTTGTTTGGAAGAATAATAATCTTAATATGACAAAAAGGTTTTTAATAGTAGCTTTGTACCTCTGAGGCAAACATTATTTTTACTTCAAAAACACAGCTATAGATGATCTTCTGTAAATTTTATCACAAACATGAAAAAAAAAATGTATTTTTTGTCCTCTGGTCATTGGCTTTGCCGATTTCAGAAGCTTTATGCTGAAGATATTAGAAGGTGCAATTACTTCATGGATCAGTGACTACTAAGCTGATATGCCATTGATTTTCTAAATCATGAGGTGAGGCAGAGCACAGCTAAAGTGGATCAAGTGTCTCAGTTCTGTTAGAGGGTTCTTTATTCCTATGTCTTTGCTTCACCTATGCAGGGGAAAATCAATGAAGTAGCAAAGATTTTGGCAATATGTAGTCTACACCAAGCAGAAAGAATGAAAGATTATATTTTAACAATTAATTTTATGTAAGATCGTTATATTTATTTTTACCTAATTATCTAGATCATTAGTAAATGTTATTGACAAAATCTTCAGAATGACTTAGCTACAAATAAAAATGAATGAGCCAAATAGAAAATATATTATTGACCTCTTAATTAACAATCAGGAATTCAATGATTCAAATATTACACACTTCAGACTAACTTAGCATTAGGATAGTCACATTATGTTTGCTATCCTTAGAAGAGATCTAATCCACACAAACACTGCTATCATACACACACACACACACACACACAGACACACAAGAACATGAAGAATGGCATTATAGCAGTAACTCAGAAAAGAAACAAATTTTGAATTGATCTTTCAGTAGATAAGGGGAAAAAGTCAGGATTATGGTCAGTTTTGTGGAGCCCTTCTACACACACATACACACACGCACACACACACAAACTCTGCCTTTGAGTCAACTGCAACTCATGGCAGCCCCATGTGTTATAGAATAGAACTGCTCCATAGGGTTTTCTTGACTACACAATTTTTGTTTTCACTTTTATATAGCAACTTTATTGAGATTTAATTTGCACACGTTACAATTCACCTATTTAAAATGTACAATTCAATAGTTTTTAGTATTTCATAGAGTTGTACATCTATCATCACAGCCAATTTTAGAACATTTTCATCACCTCAGAAACTCTACTCTAGTTAGCAGTTACTTCTCATTTCCCCCCAAATTTCTCCAGCCCTAGCCAACCACTAATCTACGCTGTGTCTATAGATTTGCCTATTCTAGACATTTTATAAAAATGGAATCATACAATACAGGGTACTTTGTGACTGGTTTCTTTCACTTAGTGTAATGTTTTCAAGGTTCATCCATGTTGTAGCATGTATTAGGGCTTCATTCCTTTTTTAAGAATATTTTATTTTTTTGTTTTTGTTGTTGAGAATATACACAGCACAAACATACAACAATTCAAGTTTCTACATGTACAATTCAGTGACACTGTTTACATTCTTCAAGCTGTGCAACAATTCTCATCCTCCTTTTGTGAGTTGTTTCTCCCCCAATAACATAAACTCACTGACCCCTAAATTATTACCTAATCTTTCAAGTTACTGTTGTCAGTTTGATCACTGATCACATATAGATAGATCTTAAAAGAACATACTATTGAAGACAGGCATCCTTTACTAGTTCAACTAACCTACTGCTTGGTTTTAAGAAGACTTCAGGGAATAGTTTTGGTTTAAGGTTTAAAGATTATCTTAGGGCAATAGTTTCAAGGGTTCATCTGGCCTCCATGGCTCCAGAAATCTGGATTCCATGAGAATTTGAAATTCTGTTCTTTGGCTATAATATTTATGAAAGCAGATCACCAAGCCTTTTTTCCATCATGCTGTTTGGTGGGTTTGAACTATCTTTAGGTTAGAAGATGAGGGCAAATCATTTGTACAACCTAAGGACCTTAATCACCAGTTGGGACTCAATCCAAAACTCCACACAATTTTTGAGTTTGATCTTTCAAACAATCTGAAGCAGTTTTCAGATCTCTGCTTTTTTGGCTTTGGGAGTTTATAGGTAAACTATTCAGAATTTTAAATCTGTCACTCACACAAATACGCAGAAAATCTTTTGGGGAGACATCTAGTTGCAATCAGTTTAATAAGTAACTATGCCATTTACCAATTAAGAGATATTTTACAAAATAACTAAGCAGTACTCATCAAATGTGGCAAGATCATTAAACAGTAGAAAAGACCTAGAAAGTGTCACAGACTGGTGGAGACAAAGGATAGCAACTAAGTATAATGTGGGATGGATCATGAAATGGATCTTGGAACAACAGAAAAGGACATTAGTGGAGAAATTCTAATCAAGTCTTCAATTTAGGTAATAGAATTGTATGAATGTTAATTTCTTAGTTTGGATAATTGTATTATGGTTTTGCAATATGCTAACATAAGGAGAAGCTAGTGAAGGGAATGTGGAAACACTGTGCTATTGTCAACTTTTCTGCAAATGTAAAATTATTTCAAGATAAGAAGAAATATGCATTTCTTGAAAACTTTTAATTATTTCAAACTCAGTGTTTCTCCCAACATCACTATCTTATTAATACCAAAGTTAATTGCAATAAAGTAGAAAAAGCTATCTGAGACCTAATTTGTAGAGATTATCTCTCATTTAGGCAAGGGTTCAATTTTGGGTAGTCTGTAATAAAAAGTAAACCGAGTATGACAAATGAAGAGAGATTAAAAAATGAAAGTTTTTTTATTTTTCTTCTTCAATTTTTTATTATCACTGAGGGTAGGGGAATTTACTCTGAATTTATCATGTATTATTTGATAAATACATTATCTATACCGTATATTTTTTGATAAATTGTTTCAGTGCTTAATCAGACCAAATAACACTTAATGCTATTTTTGTTAGTATAAAAAACAGTTTGAAAACTTCCGTTTTTCTTTAAAGCATATTTTCAGTTTTTAGCTAGTTAAAAATGAATTTACTATAAATTGTTATTTAGACTTTATAATGAATCTCAAGCACTGTTGAAAATTTTCTTGAAAGTTAAGTAATACTATTTAACACGTCTGTCAGTTTGTTGTAATGTGAGGGCTTGCGTGTTGCTGTAATGCTGGAAGCTATGCCACCGATATTCAAATACCAGCAGGGTCGCCCATGGTGGACAGGTTTCAGCTGAGCTTCCAGACTAAGATGGACTAGGAAGAAGGACTCAGCAGTCTACTTCTGAAAAGAATTAGCCAGTGAAAACCTTATGAATAGCAGTGGAGCATATATACAGCATTTTAAATCTGAGAAGTTCTTTCTAAACATTAAATAATATGTACACCCCTATGGAGCAAAAAAACAAAAACAAAAACACTATAAGACAGAAATTTTAAATAGATTTGCAAAGTAATTCAAAGGTCTATAGTCTCCTTGTCTTAAAAGAGAATAAAATTTCCCTTTGCCCTTTAGCTTCTCCTACTTCTTTCAGATCATGTTATTTTTCACTAGAGGCTTATGTGATGACATTATATTTCATCACCGTTTTACCATTATTTTGAAATATTGGTAATTAATAACAATTATTATCAAAAAGAAGTCAATTCTTTAGTGATAGATCTATTGCAGTATGTCTGTGAAATGTGTAATTACAATCAAATTTATTTTTTTAAGTTATGCATTTTTAGATATGAAGGTATAGAGATTTCATTACAGAGAAATGAATGTGAAATATTTCATTTCTTTAACTATAAAATTCAATTATTGTAGTTCTCTACTAAAAGCCTTTTATCCATAATGAAAGGAAAAGTGGGTCAATATAATATTCAAATGAGATTAACGGTTATGTGATTTTAAAGCACTTTGAAAATATAAATTGCTCTTCAAATATCAAGTATTAAAAAGTATATTATGCTTTTCTCCTTGTAGAATTTTATAACAAAATTATACTAATATTTAAATAGGAGATAATTGTTTCAATGTCAAGAAGTCCTATAGTCAAATTGTTAAAGAAAGTGAGAACTAGATAAACAAAGTGATTATTTGCAGCAAAAATAACTTTAATTTGTATTAAATGTCACAGTGTTTAAGGAAATTCTGAAAATCATTTGGTCTAAGCTGGGGATTATCAGCCTATTTGCAGGTGTAATACCACATTCCCTCTGGCAAGACAGTATATAGAGGCAACATGATAGCACATACTGCAAGTAAAATTCACTCAATATGCATTTGTAATGGATTAAATCATGTCCTCCAAGGTATGTGTTGGAATTCTAACCCCTATACCTTGGATGTAATCCTGCTTGAAAATAGTTTTCCTTGTTATGTTGATTAGATCATACCCAAGTAGGGTGGGTTCTAAATCTAATCACTTCTGAGTTATAAAAAAGTCGATTAGACATACACACACACGGGGAAGGCAGAAGCCATGTGATGATCGTCAAAGAACCAAGGAAAGCCAGGGGCTAACAGCAAGGAAGGAATTGACATGGCTATCATCTTAATTCGGACTTTCAGCCTACAGAACTACGAGTAAATAAGTTTCTCTTCTTTAAAGCCTCCCACTTGTGCTATTTCTGTTACAGCAGCACTAGGAAACAGATAGCATTCAATCTTTTTGTCCCTGCTGTCTTCTACTATGGAGATTGTAAAGGTGTTACCATTATTTCCTAATCTGCCTTTCAGTTAGGAATGAACAGGCAATACAGTTTTTGCCAATCAGACATAAATGAAAATAAGCTGATGTGTAAGTGTCCTCCCATCCTCCTACCTAGGATATGAATCTGATACCTGGATATGTAGCAACCATCTTCTGAACATGAGAACAAAGGCCTTATCTAAGGAGGGTACAGCAGAATATAGGGAGAATTAGAGTCCTTAAAGGCATCATTAACCTGCCACAAGTCCTAGACTGTGAACTTATAGATGTTTGAGACAAATAAACAAATTTTGCTTGTTTAAATCAATCAGATATGTTTTTCCATTCCTTGTAATGCCACCTGACACATAAGCTTTGGGGAGAGAGAGCATGTCTGATTTATTTCTGCTTTACAATACCTGGCACTGAGAAGATATGCAGTCAGTAATGTAAATGAATGGTAATGTAAGAGGTTGGTATTACAGAGATAAAAAGATTTTATACCAAATGAATAGAAGATCAAGAGAAAAACAGGATATTTGGAGAGCAACACTGTCATACAGGAGGTAGATATTAGTAAATCACATTAACCAGTAAAAGTGGTCCAAATACTTCTCTGGGATATCAGAAAACACAAACCTCTAGTGGAATGGAACTTTATAGTGCAGGGCCCATACTAGAGGAAACAGAGTACTACATAGTTTACCAATTTAGAATTTAAGCACATGAACAAATTGAGGATTTATTCATTCCTGTACTCATTCAACAAAGATTTCTTTAGCACTATTATTAACATCAGCTCGGTTGCTAACCAGAAGATTGGCAGTTCAAATCCACCAGCCACTCCTTGGAAACCCTGTGCGGCAGTTCTACCTGGCCTTTAGGGTCACTATGAGTTGGAATCGGCTAGATGGCAAAGTTTTTTTTTTAATTAGCAACATGCTACAGCAGGGATCAGCAATCTATAGACAGCAGGTCAAATCCCCAAACTACTGCTTGTTTTAGTAACTAAAGTTTTATTGGAACACAGCCGTGCTCATTTAGTTACTTAACTGCCTATGGCTGCTTTCATGCTACGACAACAGAGTTGACTACTTGCCGCAGAGATGGTGTGGTTTACAAAGTCTGAAATATATACTATCTGGTCCTTTACAAAACAGTTTGCTAACTCCTAAGCTAGAAGATGGGTTACAAAAACTGAAGGAGGCATGATTGCAATCCTCAGGGAGCTTAAATATAAAGGGATAGGCAGAAAAATCAAACAACAATGTACATATAGTTACTAATGCTAAAACTGATACATGCATGGAGTGCTATGAGAACACAGGAAAAAAAAAATGCTGTTTATGTCAGGGATTTACCAAAGCATGCCTGGAGAAGTGCCCTAAATTGAGGGTGAAATAATAAAATCAGGGGAAAGTATATTTCTGGGAGAGAGAAGGAGAAAAGAGGCATAAAATAGGACAAAGTGAACGGGAAAATACAAGAATTTTGTCTTCTAGCCTGCGCATTTTGAAGTGTAAAGGAGCAAGGGATGAAGCTGGAGACAGAGGCGGGGGCTGTGCTCTGAAGGGCCATATGTATATAGCCATGTCTAGGAACTTGGAATTTATCCTGGAGGTAATTTTAGTCAGTCAAGGGCATGACAAAAATTCTAGCTGCAGAGTGGATTTATTTATTTATTGGGGATGGAGAAGTCGGAGCTGTGGGAGAGAGTGCAGAGAATCAAAACAAAAAGTAGGGAAAGGAACCTTGGAATCAGAAGAGTTTATGACTGATTTTTGTTTTGTATTCACCTTTTAATGCCTCATTGTATCCCAAACATCCATTGCCACATTGTACACTGTAGAGCTAAAATGACTCTTAATTTGATTGAACAAATGAAGAACCAAAGTGAGGAACTGTGTAAAATAGAAAACACTGAAAACGTAGTTTTAAGGAATTTTGTGAAGTGTAAAGTAGTGTGAATTGAGGGAATAGTGTGGGATTATGAGTGTCACAAGGAAAGATAGGGGGAAAAAAAGCCTCTTGGTAACAGTGACTTTCAACTTACTCATAGGTAATACTTTCCCACCAGAATCTGAAAAAAAAAAAAAAAAAAAAAAAAGGAGTACTTGTGATACCATTGTTAAAAAGAAAAGCTTATAATTTCCAATATGTAAAACAGGAAATATTGATACAATCTGAAAGGAGATAACCTGGACTTGAAGATTTGTCATAAGCTAGAAAAATTGCTTTCAGATAGGAAAGTTTTTATCAGCCACAGATTTTCAAATAAATGCAAATTTTAGAAGAATCAAACACTGGAATGATGAAAGGAAATGTTTCAAAAGGAAAGAATGTCTTTTGCATTTAGAAACATCTTAGTATTACCTGTAATATATACGAGGAAAAAAAATTAAACAATATAAAGTCGGAAAGGGAAAGTTACAAATACGAATGCATGTGTCAAGATTTCAGAAAAAAGACAGCATAGAAATCACTATCCCATATGTAAACTAAGAGAAACATTACTTATTCCTATTTCCATGTGCCAAATCGCTAGGCAGAAAGGAACATTGACAACTTGTATATTTAGATGTCGTTTGGTCAAAACAGAATATTCATTTTGGTTATCTGGGCTGATAATTTAATTTAGAAGCTAAAGAAATACAGAATTAGATCGGTGCAGAAAAAGGATTGAGAATGTATGATACTTATTTCAATAATAATAATGGAAGAATTAAGTAAATTACTCTTATGTTCAGAGTTATTAATTATTTCATTATTAATTAACAATGAAAATGAAACATAAATGATTCAAAAGGCAGAATATATTTAAGGTGTAGAATTTGTACATGTGGATCTCTTCAAAAAAAGCCTATGATGATTTCTTAGCTTTGATAAAAATCACATGAGTCTAGGCATCAGAAAGAACAATTTTGGAAATATTATTTTGCATTTTACTTTTATAAAAAGAGAGACCAATGTGTTAAAAGCCCAGAATGAAGTGGAGGCACAGAATCTATGCAATGGATGTTGTAAATAGTGAAAGTACAAGTATTTTAGTAATTTGTTAAATTATTTTCTCAAATTAATTTTCTGTTGGAAAACTTGATGGTTTATGTTAAGTGTCTAAGGAAAGGATCATTATAACAGAAGATGTCATTAAAAAAAGCAAACAGCAACAATAAAAATTAAATATCAGAATCAGTTCTATATTCTGACTACGTATTGAGAAATAAAGAATACTGTGCAATCTTCATGAGCTGCTACTACATTTAGAACTCCAGTCCTTTAGTTTTTGTTACCAAATTTTTATTATTTTTTTTTTAAAATATTTTTGATGGCATGTGTTTTCAATAATGGAATGCATGCTTGCTAATTGAGCGTGTTTAAATTTTTGGTTGGTAATAATGGATTTTAGGAAATACAACTTGGTAATAAAAGCCACCAATATGGTGAGGGGCAATCCGGTGCCACTGATTTGTGATATGCCAATATGCCAATAAGAACTAAACAGAGAATTTATTTGGGCGCTTTTCCATTAGTTTACATGAGGAACGTCTGGTTTTCCAAATATGACACAGAAAATACAAAACAAATTCATTAGGGCTCCCTAACTATCAATAGGAAAGCTATGATTATACTTGCAAGCCTTTTCTCAGAGAAATAAAGGGATAAAAGGCAAAACTTTACAAAATTAACACAGCCAGGAAGCATTACTTAATAAGATGCTCAACCTCCACAACAATGAGGCTACAACTCAGGTTGGCTGAGCCTGACACATTGCAAAAGGGACTCACCTTGATGCTAAATGCATTAGACCTGGATTAACGCTTTACCTCTAATGTCCAGAGGCATAAAAAGGGGCTGGTATACTGTTAAACCAATAGTAACTAAAGAGTTATGTTAAGTGGTTTTTATTATTATTTCCTCTAATTTCATTGTAGCTCATCACATCATTTTTCTTTATGCATGCATACCTACAATCACATGAAAGTACTAAAAGCCTGAAATTAAATAGGGAGGAAAAAATAGGGGAGAAAATGTAGGCAAAGTGAATGGGATGGAGAACCAAGATAAAATTTGCCACTTGTTTGTTGCTTACCCTGACCTCAGTTTATAAACCTAACTCTGGACCTTTGCTCCCTGTAATTCATCCTGTATGTCACTGTCATTCTACTGTTTCTTAGGCTCCTCCGCAGTATATTTAGCCAAGCAATTACCTACTAAGAACGTTTCAAATAAACAAAAAAGGGTAAATTGGGGAATAATCCTTGTAAATTTATATATGATGGTTATTGTCAGGACAATAATTAAAATGAAAAATTATTTTTTAATCTGAAATGCTTCTACCTAGCTGAATTTATCTCCCCCTCCTTCTAAGCCTCTATCGTCCATACGATGCAATCCAGACTGAATGCTAATCTGGCAGTACACTATAATGCCTCCATCTAAGGCTTTGAAGAAGTGGGATACATGGAATTCCCCTATTTCCAAAATTTACACATTTATCTGTTCCATTCTACTCTATGATGATTTTCTTTACACCTTTAGCCTTTCTTTATTTCTCTATGCTCTGCTACTTATCAACATTTACATTAGAAACCATAAAATTTAGAATAGAAATACAGAATCAATTATTTAAGGTACCCTAAAATTATTTTTCCCAAACGTTTTAAATTACTTCATGCCAAAGAACTTATTAGAATATTTTAGTTTCCTTCTAGTGTTAGGAAATGTGTGAACACACTGTAGGCATTTAAATATGTCCTTGGTTTCCCATCTCATTTCCTTCTTGCTTTCTTGAAAAGTGAATTTTCTGGTCCCCATTACTTTAAAAGGTTTACTGTATTTTTATGCAAATAATGTGGGCCTTCTACATTTTTTGCCAACCTTACCCTACCTTAACGAGATATTTTTGTAACTGCTGCTATACCAATTTTTTTTTTACACGGTGCTGTAAAAAATTAGCATAATGTGCTTAGGAAAATACTTTGCAGAGAGAGGGCGCAGTTGGCAAACAACTGTAGCAGGTGCATGGTATTTGAGTAAAAATATGATAAATACCAATAATTAACTATTGACAAGTTTAGGGTACTAATTATTAAAACTGCCATACCATGTTTTCTTCTATATTCATGCTGTCTTCTCTGCAAGTAATTTGCTTTTACAATCAGGTTCAAGCAGTAATTTAAGACAAAAGTTTTAAGTAGATCACCACTGCTAGCATATTATGTTGTTGTAGTTGTTAGTTGCCATCATGTTGACTCCAACTCATAGCAATCTTATGGATAACAGAATGAAATGTCGCCCGGTCCTGTGCCATCCTAATCACTGTTGGTATATTTGAGTCTTTTGCTTTGGCTATTGTTTCAATCCATCTCACTGAGGGTTCCTGTCGTTTACTGCTGACCTTCTA
The DNA here is from genome assembly GCA_030035585.1 of Dugong dugon. Classification (NCBI taxonomy): domain Eukaryota; kingdom Metazoa; phylum Chordata; class Mammalia; order Sirenia; family Dugongidae; genus Dugong; species Dugong dugon. Next base: position 114,792,962 of record CM057460.1, read on the forward strand.
CTTTAGCAACCATGATATCCTTTTCTAGTCATTGATCTTACCTGATTAATGTCCAAAGTAAGCAGCCAAAGACTCACCGTTCTTGTTTCTAAGGAGAGTACTGTTTGTATTTCTTCTAAAACTGATTTGTTTGCACTTCTGGTAATCCACAATATAGTCAATATTTTTTGCAGACACCATTGTTCAAATTCATCAATTCTTCTTATGTCTTCCTTTTCAATTATCCAATTTTGGCATGCAGATGAGGTCATTGAAAAGTCCATGGCTTAGGTCAGGCACACCTTAGTCATCAAACTGATGTCTTTGCTTTTTTAGCACTTTAACGAGGTCTTTTGCAGCAGATTTTCCCAATGCACTATGTCATTTGATTTCTCAATTGCTGTTTCCATGGATGTTGATTATTGATCCAAGTAGAATGAAATCATTGACAACTTCTATTTCTTCCTCATTTTTCATGATGTTGCTTTTTAGTCCAGTTGTTTTGTTTTTTGGACTTTCTGGGATTTTAGTTTTCTTCCATTCCATGTGTAATTCATACTGAAGGATATATTCTTTGACCTTCATCAGTAAGTGCCTCAAGTGTCCTCATTTTTAGCGGTCAAGGTTGTGTCATCTGCATATGACAGGTTATTAATGAGTCTTCCTCCAAACCTGATGTCAAATTCTTCTTTATAGTAGTCCAGCAACTAGGATTATTTGTTCAACATGTAGATTGAATAAGTAAGGAGTAAGATACAACTCCGTTGCACACTTTTTCTAGTAGTGAACCTCACAGTGTCACCTTATTCTGTTCAAAAAGCTGCCTCTTGATCCATGTATAGGTTTGAGCACAGTGCTCTGGAATTCACATTCTTCACAATGTTGCCCATAATTTGTTATGATCTATGCAGTCAAGTGCCTTCATGTAGTCAGTAAAACATAGGCAAACATCTTTCTGGTATTCTTTGCTTCCAGACAAAATCCATCTGACATCAGCAATTATGTCTCTTTCCACACACTCTTCTGAATCTGGTTTTAACTTCTGACAGTTTCTTGTTAAAGCATGACTGCAGTCACTTTGAATTATCTGTAGCAAAATTTTACTAGCACGTGATATTAATGATATTGTTAGATAATTTCTATATTCCATTTGATCATTTTTTGGGAGGGAATGGATACAAATATGGATCTCTTCCAGTCAATTGGCCAGATCTTCAAAATTTCTTAACATAGATGAGTAACTGCCTCTAGTGTTTAACATTTGTTGAAGCATCTCAACTGGTATTCTGCCAATTCCTGGAGCCTTGTTTTTTGCCAATGCTTTCCGTGTGGCTGGAACTTCTTCCTTCAGTACCAGTGGCTCTTGATCATATGTTACCTCCTGAAATGGTTGAAAATCAACCAATTATTTTTGGTACAGTCACTTTGTTTATTCCTTCCATTTTCTATTGATTTTTTCTGTGTTCTTCAATTTTTTAAAAAAATTTATATTGTAAAAACATAGAGAACACACACACACAAAAAAACAAACAACCCACAGCTATCGAGTCAATTCCAACTCATAGCGAAGCCTATAGGACAAAGTGAGCTGCCCCACAGGGTTCCCAAAGTTGTAAATCTTTACGGAAGCAGACTGCCACACTTTCTCCCATGGAGCAGATGCTGGGTTCAAACCACTGACCTTTTGGTTCACATTTGAGCACTTTAACCACTGTACCATCAGGGCTTGCCATAGACAGCACAACTTTTGCCAATTCAATATTTTTCATGTGCACAATTCAATTAAATAAAACCAATTAAATCAATCATGTTGTGCAACCATCATCAATATCTGTTGACAAATTTTCCATCCTCATACACAAAATGTCTATGCTACCTAAACAATGTTTCTCCCCTTCTCCTGTCCCTCCCACCTCTGGTAACTAGTATTAAACTCTAATCTGTATATCTTTGTCTGTTATAGGTATTTTATATTAGTGATGTCATACAATATTTGTCCTTTTGTGATTGACTAATTTCACTCAACATAGTGTTTTCAAGGTTTAGCCATGTTGAAGAATTTAACAGGACTTAATTTCTCTTTATGGCAGAGTAATATCTGCAAAGGGATCTGATACCTTTCTTCGTTATTTCTGTAGCTTTCTGTGCCATGCTCATAATCATTGTTATGTTTGAGCCATTGTTGCAGTCACTGTGTTAATCCATCTCATTGAGGGGCCTCCTCTTTTATGCTGACAGTTTACTTTACCAAGCATGATGTCCTTCTCCAGGGACTGATCCCTCCTAATAAAATGCCCAAAGTATGTGAGACAAAGACTCGTCATCCTTGCTTACAAAGGAGCACTCTGGCTGTATTTTTTCCAGAACACTCTTGTTCATTCTTCTGGTAGTTCATGGTATATTCAATATTTCTCACCAACACCATAATTCAAAGGTATCAACTCTCCTTTGGTCTTCCTTATTCATTGTTTAGCTTTTGTATGCATATGAGGTGATTGAAAATATCATGGGTGGGGTTAGGTGCACCTTAGTTGACAAAGTAACATCTTTGCTTTTAACACTTCAGAGAGGTCTTTTGCAAGATTTGCCCAATGCAATATATTGCTTGATTTCCTGACTGCTGCTTCTATGAATCTAAATAAAACAAAATCCTTGACGTTTATCTTTTTCTCCATTTATCATTAGTCATTAAGTAGATGCAAATCAAAACCACATGAGATGCCACTTCATTCATACTAGGATGACTAAGATTAAAAAAAAGAAAAAGAAAAATAACTACTGTTGACAAGGATGTGGAGAAATCAGAATCCTCATCCATTGCTGGAAAGAACACAAAATAGTATATCCACTCTGGAAAACAGCATGGTGGTTCCTAAACAAAATTTAATACAAATAAAATATAAGCCATATGACTCAGTAAATCCACTCTTAGGTATATACACAAGAGGCTTGAAAGCAGCAGTACAACAGACACATGTACACCAATGTTCATTGCAGCACTATTTACAATTGCCAAAAGAGAGAAACAAACCAAATCTCTATCAAGACATAAATGAATAAGCAGAATGTGATCATTCATTTTTTTGCCCATAGAATCCATCAGTATTGTAACTTGAAGCTTGAATTTTCTCTTCAGTTCTTTAAGTTTGAGAAATGCTGATAGCATTCTTCCATTTTGGTCTTTTCACATTTTATTATATTACTTTACCTTTTCTTCTCAAGTGGCCCTTTGAAATCTTCTGTTCAGCTCTTTTACTTCATTATTTCTTCTGTTCACTTTTGCAACTTTGTGCTTAAGAGCAAGTTTCAATATCTTTTCTAATATCCATTTTGGTCTTTTTATTCTTTCCTGTCTTTTAAATGAACTTTTCCTTTCTTCATGTATGATGTCCTTGTTTTCTTCCCAAAACTCTTCTGGTCTTTACTTTCGGGTTCAGTGCATCAAATTTATTCTTGAGATGTTCTCTAAATTCAGGTGGAATGTATTCAAGCTCATACTTTGGACTTGCTTTGATTTTCTTTATCTTCTGTTTGGACTTTCACAGGAGCAGTTGATGGCCTGCTGTAAAGTTGGCCTCTGACTTTTTCTTGACTGATGGTATCAAGCTTCTCTGTTGTCTATTTCCACAGATGTAGTCATTTGATTACTGTGTAATACTTTTGGAAAGTTCCACGTGTATAATCATCTATTGTGTTATTGAAAAAAGGTATTTCTGGTACATATGTTGTTGGTCTTGCAGAATTATATCATGTGATCTACTGCATTATTTCTATGATCAAGGCTTATTTTCAAACCATGGATCTGTTTTGTTTCGAACTTTTGCAATCCAATCATCAACAATTATCAGTGCATCTTGATTGCACATTTGATCAATTTCAGACTGAAGTAGGTAATAAAAATCTTCAATTTTTTTATCATTCACATTCATAGCTTTGGGTAAATTTGAATAATAATCATACTAACTGGTCTTCCTTGTAGGTGTGTGCATGTTAACCTATTACTGATTACGTTGTACTTCAGGATAGATCATGAAATATTCTTTATATCAATGAATGCAATGCCATTTCTCTTCAATTTGTTGTTCCCTGCATAGTAGACCTTATGATTGTTGGATTCAAAATGGCCAACACCAATCCATTTCAGCTCACTAATACCTAGGATACAGATCTTCAAGCTTTCTATTTTGTTTTTGATGACTCTCAATTTTCCTTGACTCATGCTTCCTACTTCTCACATTTAGATTATTAATGGATGTTTATACATGTTGCCTCTCATTTTGAGTTTTGTCATATCACCAGATGAACGTTCTGGAGGCTTTACAACACCCACATCATTAAGGACACCTCTACTTTGAGTAGGTAACTCTTTCCCAGTTGTATTTTGAATTTCTTTCAACCTGAGGGGCTCATTTTCCAGCACTACATTGGACAATGTTTTGTATATGTTCATAAGGTTTTAAATGACTAATTTTTGTAAGTAGATCACCAGGCTCTTGTTCCTAGTCTTTCTTAGTCTGGAAGCTCCACTGAAACCTGTCCACCATGAATGACCCTCCTTGTATTTGAAATACCAGTGGCATAACTTCCAGTATCATGACAACATGCAAGCCACCACAGTGCAATAAACTGACAGACCAGTGATAGCAGGCATATTATACCCAAGATAAATTTGTCCTTCGGGAATAAAAAAAGTAAAATTTTGAAATCACAGCGAAGCCTATCTTTTTGAGACCATGTATTGTTGACAGCCTATCAGGGGTTTGTGCTGCAGCTTCAAAGGCCCTTATTTTTTATTTTTTTTTATTGGAAATTTTTTTCTTTTTTTTTTTTTTTGTACTTCAGGTGAAGGCGTACAGAACAAATACTTCCTCATGAAACAGTAGTACACATGTTGTTTTATGACACTGGTTAACAACCACACAACATATCAACCCTCTAACTTCTCAACCTTTTTTTTTGGTGAAAGTACACATATCCAAAGATACACCATTTCAAAAATTTCTACATTCACAGTTAAGTGACATTGACTACTCTCTTCCAATTGTGCTGTTATTCTCACTTAAGATGAAGGCTTACAGAACAAAATAGTTTCTCATTTAACAGTTACTACAGATGTTGTCCTTTGACATGGTTAACAATCTCACAACACATCAACAATATCCTTACTCAAACTTGGGATCCCTATCACCAGCTTTCCTGTTCCCTTATGCCTTCTGGCCCTTGTCACTGGACTCCTGTACCTTGTTAGTCTCATTTGGTTTTACAAGGCTGTCCACTCCCAGGCTGAACAGTGAACCTCAGAGGTAACTTCACCACTGAGCTAAAAGGGAGTCTGGGGGCCATACTCTCCAGTCTCCTTTAGGCCAGTAAATCCGGTCTTTTTTTTGTGAGTTAGAATTATGCTCTACATCCTTCTCCAGCTCTGTCCAGAACCCTCTGTTGTGATCCTGGTCAGAGCAGTCAGTGGTGGTAGCCGGGCACCATCTAGCTGTAATGGAATCAGTCTGGTGGAGGCCTTGGTAGCTGTGGACAATTAGTCCTTTGGACTAATCTTTTCCTTGTATCCTGTTCTCTTCATTCTCCCTTGCTCCTGAAGGGATGCGATCAGTGGAGTATCTTAGATGGCCGCTCACAGGATTTCAAGACCCCAGACACTACTTACCAAGGTAGAATGTAGAGCATTGTCTTTATAAGCTGTGTCATGCCAATTTAGCTAGATGTTCCCCGAGACCACGGTCCCTAGAGCCCTCCGCCCAGCAATTCAGTCCCTCAGAGAGGTTGGATGTATCTATGGGGCTTCCATGACCTTTCCTTGTACAAGTTATGCTAGTTTCCCCTGTATTGTGTACTGTCTCACCCTTCACCCAAGATACCACTTATCTATCGCCTATTTAGTATCCCCCCCCCCACCCCTCCCATCACTGGTAACCAACAAAGATTGTTGCGTTTTGTGTGTAAACTTTTTCATGGGTTTTTACAATAGAGGTCTCATACAATATTTGTCCCTTTGTGATTGACTTATTTCACTCAGCATAATGTCCTCCAGTTTCATCCATGTTATGAGATGCTTCACAGATTCATTGTTGTTCTTTCTCGTTGCATAGTACTCCATTGTGTGTATGTACCATAGTTTGTTTATCCATTCATCTGTTGATGGGCATCTAGGTTGTTTCCATCGTTTTGCTATTGTGAGCAATGCTGCCATGAACATAGGTGTGCATATGTCTAGTCGAGTGACGACTCTGATTTCTCTAGGATATATTCCTAGGAGTGGGATTGCTTGATCGAATGGTATAACTATTTCTAGCTTTCTGAAGAAGCGCCATATCATTTTCCAAAATGGTTGTATCATTTTGCATTCCCACCAGCAGTGCATAAGTATTCCGATCTCCCTGCAGACCCTCCAACATTTGTTATTTCCAGTGTTTTTGATTCGTGCCAGTAATGCCGGGGTGAGATGATATCTCATTGTGGTTTTAATTTGCATTTCTCTAATGGCTAGTGATCGCGAGCATTTCCTCATGTGTCTGTTGGCCATTTGAATGTCTTCTTTGATGAACTGTCTGTTCATTGCCTTTGCCCATTTTTTAATAGGATTATTTGTCTTTTTGTTGTAGACGTGTTGGATTTTTTTGTAGATTATGGAGATTAGACCTTTGTCTGACTTGTACTGTCCAAAAACGTTTTCCCAGTCTGTAGGTTCTCTTTTGACTCTTTTGGTGAAGTCTTTTGAAGAGCATAGGTGTTTGATTTTTAGAAGATCCCAGTTATCTAGTTTATCTGTTGGGTTTTTTGTGTTGATGTTTATGGTTTGTATCCTGTTAATGCCATGTATTAAGGCCTGAAGCGTTGGTCCTATTTTTTCTTCTATGAACTTTATAGTTTTAGGATTCATATTCAGGTCCTTGATACATTTTGAAGTAGTTTTTGTATACGGTGTGAGGTATGGGTCCCGTTGCATTTTTTTGCAGATGGATATCCAGTTTTGCCAGCACTATTTGTTAAAAAGACTGTCTTTTCCCCATTTGATGGCCTTTGGGCCCTTGTCGAAGATCAGGTGACCATAGGTGGATGGATTTACATCTGAGTTCTCAATTCTGTTCCATTGGTCAATGGATCTGTCGTTGTACCCATACCAGGCTGTTTTGACTACTGTAGCTGTATAGTAGGTTCTCAAGTCAGGTAGTGTGAGTCCTCCAACTTGATTCTTCTTCTTCAGTAGTGCTTTACTTATTTGGGGCTTCTTCCCTTTCCATATAAAGTGAATGATTAGTTTTGCCATCTCTTTAAAAATGTTGTTGCTATTTGGATCGGGATTGCGTTGTCTTTGTAAATTGCTTTGGGTAGAATTGTCATTTTCACAATGTTGAGTCTGCCTATCCATGAGCATGGTATGTTTTTCCATTTACGTAGATCCTTTTGGGTTTCTTGCAGTAGTGTTTTGTAGTTTTCTTTGTATAGGTCTTTTACATCCCTGGTCAGATTTATTCCTAACTATTTTATCTTTTTAGGGGCTATTATAAATGGTATCGTTTTCCTGATTTGCTTTTCATCATTCTCCTATCAGTGTATAGGAATGCAACTGATTTTTGAGTGTTTATCTTGTATCCTGCTACTCTGTTGAAACTTTCTATTAGTCCCAATAGATTTCTCGTGGAGTCTTTAGGGTTTTCTATGTATAGTATCATATCATCTGCAAACGGGGACAGTTAACTTCTTCATTACCGATTTGGATGCCCTTGATTTCTTTCTCTTGCCTTACTACTCTAGCAAGAACTTCCAGCACAATGTTAAATAGGAGGGGTAATAAAGGCATCCTTGTCGTGTTCCTGTTTTCAGGGGGAATGTTTTCAGCCTCTCTCCATTAAGAATCATGTTGGCCATTGGTTTTCCATTGATGCCCTTTTTCATGTTGAGAAATTTCCCTTCTATACCTATTTGATTGAGTTTTTATTAGGAATGGGTGTTTGATGTTGTCAAAAGCCTTTTCTGCATCAACTGAGATGATCAAGTGATTCTTTTCTTTCCTTTTATTTCTGTGGTGGATTATGTTGATTGATTTTCAAATATTGAACCATCCTTGCATAACTGGTATGAATCCTACGTGGTCGTGGTGTATTACTTTTTTGATATGATGCTGAATTTTATAGGCTAGAATTTTGTTCAGAATTTTTGCGTCTATGTTCCTGAGAGGTATTGGTATGTCATTTTCTTTTTTTGTGACATCCTTTCCTGGTTTTAGTATCAGCGTTATGCTGGCTTCCTAGAATGAATTTGGAAATGTTGCTTCCTCTTCTATGCGCTGAAATAGCTTGAGTAGTACTGGTACAAGCTCTTCTGTAAATGTTTTGTAGAATTCTCTAGTGAAGCCTTCTGGGCCAGGGCTTTTTTTGGTTGGGAGTTTTTTTATTACCTTTTCAATCTCTTCTCTTGTTAAGGGTCTATTCAGATTTCCCACATCACTTTGTTGTAGTTTGGGTAGGCTATGTGTTTCTAGAAATTTATCCATTTCCTCTAGGTTTTCAAATTTGTTGGAGTAGAGTTTTTCATAATATTCGGTTATAATCCTTTTTATTTCAGTTGGGCCTGTTGTAATGTCCCCCATTTCATTTCTTATTTGGGTTATTTGTATCTTCTCCTGTTTTTCTTTTCTCAGTCTGGCCAGTGGTTTGTCGATTTGTTGATTCTTTCAAAGAACCAACTTTTGGTTTTGTTGATTCTTTCTATTGTTTTTCTGTGCTCTATTTCATTGATTTCTGCTCTGATCTTTACTATTTCCTTTCTTCTGGTGGTTGTGGGCTTTTTTGTTGTTCTCTTTCTATTTGTTTGAGTTCTGTAGTTAATGTCTTGATTTTTCCCCTTTCTTCTTTTTTGATATGTGCATCTATTGCTATAGATTGTCCTATGAGGACTGCCTTTGCTGTGTCCCAAAGCTTGTGGTATGATGTGTTTTCATTCTCCTTTGATTCTAGGAGTTTTCTGATTACGTCTCTGATTTCTTCTATTACCCACTGATGTGTAAGCAGGGTGTTATTCAGTTTCCAGGTAGTTGATTTTTTTTCCTTCCTCTTTCTATTGTTAATTTCTACCTTGATGGCATTGTGTTCAGAAAAGATACTTTGAACTATCTCAACGTTTTGGATCTTGTTGAGGATTGCTCTGTGGCCTAAGATGTGGTCTATTCTGGAGAACGTTCCATGTGCATTGGAAAAGAATGTGTACTTTGTAGCAGTTGGATGGAGTGTTCTGTATATGTCTATGAGGTCAAGTTGGCTGATTGTGCCCTTTAGGTCTTCTGTATCTTTGCTGAGTTTATTCTTAGTTGTTCTGTACTCTACTGAGAGTGGTATTCCTACTATTATTGTGGAACTGTCAATTTCTCTTTTCAGTGTTGTTAGAGTTTGTTTTATGTATTTTGGAGCCCTGTCATTGGGTGCATAGATGTTTATTATGGTTATGTCTTCATGATGGATCATCCGCTTAATCATTATATAGTATGCTTCTTTGTCTTTAATGGTAGATTTTGTTTTAAATTCTATTTTGTCTAAGATTAGAATTGCCACTCCTGCTCTTTTTTGGTAGTTGTTAGCTTGATATATTCTTTTCCAACCTTTGACTTTTAATAAATTCACATCTTTTTTTTCTAATGTGTGTCTCTTGTAGACAGCATATTCATGGATCCTGTTTTCTTATCCATTCTGTGACTTTCTGTATCTTTATGGTTGCATTGAGTCCAACTACATTCAGTGTAATTATTGATAAATATGAGTTTGTTGCTGTCATTTTGAAGTGCTTTTTTTTGTGGTGTTGACGTTTTCTTTGTTCTTCTTACTCTCTTGTGCTGAGTTACTTTTGTTTGTGGATTTTTTTTTTCATTTCTTTTGTTTCTGTAAGTTTTGTTTTTGCTGAGACTTTATGTTTTTCATCTTTATTTTTATGAATTGGTTTGTTAACTTTCTTTGTGGTTACCATGAATTTTACCCTTATCTTTATCAGTTTAAGAAGTCTACCATTACTTGGTATCACCTTGCCTTCCTCTCCATTAGAAGTTTCTATACCTATACCGTTTATTCCCTCTTTCATTGTTTTGATGTTGTTGTCATCCATTGATTGACTGCTCTGATTCCCTGTTGTATTTCTTTTTGTTTAGGATAGTCCTCGAGAGTTCATTTCTTAGATTGGTATCTGGCTCGTATGATATTGCGTCCTAAGTTCTGCCTGTGGGCTGAAGCTGTTTGTCCTCAGATTGAAGAACTCCCTTTAATAATTCTTGTAAGTTTGGTTTGACTTTTACATATTCCCTTAATTTCTGTTTATCTGGAAATGACCTAATTTCACCATCAAATTTGAATGAGAATTTTGCAGGATATATTATTCTTGGCTGGCAATTTTTTTCTTTCAATATTTTATATATGTTATCCCATTGCCTTCTTGCCTGCATGGTTTCTACCGAATAATCTGAGCTTAGTCTTATTGTTTCTTCTCTGTATGTGACTTCTTGTTTTTCATGAGCTGCTCTCAGGATTCTTTGTTTGTCTTTGGTTTTAGCGAGAGTGAATATGATATGCCTTGGTGATTTTCTTTTGGGGTCTCTTCTATATGGGGTTCGTTGAGCTTCTTGGATGGCCAGCTTTTCATCTTTCATGATATTGGGGAAGTTTTCTGTCAGCAGTTCTTCAATGATCCTCTCTGTGTTTTCTGTTTTCTCCTCCTGTTCTGGAATGCCAATCACTCGTCAATTTTTGCTTTTAATTGTGTCCCACATAACTCTCAGGGTCTCTTCATTTTTCTTTTTTCTGAGTTTTCCTGAAACAGAGTTGTATCCAAGTGTTTGTCTTCAATTCCACTGATTCTGTCTTCCACAGTTTCAAATCTGCTTCTCAGACCTTCGATGACAGCGTCCATTTCTGAAATCTTGTTGTTTATCTTTTGGATTTCTAATTGTTGTCTTTGTATAATTTCTAGTTCTGAATTTATTTTGGCATTTTGTTTCTGCATTATTTTCCTGAATTATTCCAATTTTTTGTGCGTATTTTCCATGAATTTGTCTATTTTTTCCTCATGTTTGTCAGCTTTTTTCCTCAGTTCTTGGAGAATTCTGAGTATTAGAGATTTGAATTCTCTATCAGGTAGTTCTAGTGCATTTTCTTCCACAGAAGATTCATATGGTGTTTTATTTTGGACGCCTACTGGAACCATCCTATTGTGTTTTTGTAAATGTTTTGATATTGTCTGCTGTTTTCGGGGCATTCAGTAGTTGTTTTTCTCGTTTATTGATTGTAGATTTGTTTGTTTTGTCCTTTTTTTAAAAATAAAATTTTACTATGTCTGAGCAGGCAGACTCTGTGTTGTTTCTTGTTTGCTCATCTGTGGGCACAATACTTCTCCCTTCCTTCTCCAACTGGCAGGGTCAGTCACTCATATATGGTACGGCAAGGTAGGTCTAGCTGAAGAGGAGGTACTGGGATGGGTTGTTTGTTGCACTTACTACAGCCACCAGACTTGGTCAGTAATCAGTGCAGGGAAGGTTCCACTAGGCCATGCCTGCACTGCTTGGTGGTTTTATGTCAAGTGCATGGTGCAGGTAGGCAGGATGTAGCGGGGAGATTGTTATGTGTGGAGCTCAGATGGATATGAGAGAGAGGAGAGAGGAATAGGAGCCAAAACATACAAACAAGCAAAAATAATGCTAGGGGAGCTTGCCATTGGAGTGGAGAGATGAGAGACTATGAAATGGAGAAAAACAGAAAGGGGAAGTGGAAGAAAAAAGAATGAATGAATAAAAATCAGAAAGGTTAAAGAACCGCAAAGTTCCCAGTGATCCCACCAGTGCAGCTATGAGGTCTGCGGAAGTCTCTCTCAGGTGTTACAGTACAGCCTGGCTAGATGGCGTAGAGATATTCAATGCCGGGTATTCAGGGAACAGAAAGAGAAGGAAGATATAGAGAGATGAGTAACTGAGCAATGAAGAAAGACAAAAAGGGAAAAAGAGGGAAAACAAAACAGAACAAATTAAAAATAAAAAGAAGAAGAAAGGCCCCCAAAAAACAGAAAAAAAAAAAAAACAACGAAAAAAGTAATGCCCTCAGGTATCCTTCTGCATGTCTGTGGAAGCCGAAGGGGAGTCTCATTGCCATGCAGCTCCGCCTGGCCAGAAAGGGCTCCCAACTCAAGAAAAGGAAAAGAAAACAAACAAATAATTCAAAACAAACAAACAAACAAAAGCCCTGGGATCCCACCAGTGCTGTGTCCCAGACCAGGAAGCAGCTCCACACTCGAATGAAGCCCCGCAGCCCCTAAGCGAGAAGCAAAGATGGCACACGGAGGCAGGTACTCGAGCATAAGGAGGAGGAAGTGGCGAGAGGCAAGTGAGAAATCAAAAGAGGCAGAAAAATAAAAGCAGCACTAGCAGCCAATAAATGGCACTCAGACAGCCGGCTAGTGCAGGCTGGTGTTTCTCGGACAAGAGACTGTGTCTACAGGAAACAGAGGGAGCCGAGTGTGGACGAAGAAGGGGAGAGAGTGGGAAAGTGTATATCAGAAATTACCAGTGCACTGTACCCCCTCAGAAAGAAGCAAAGATGGCACACGGAGCCAGGTACTCAAGCGAAAGGAGGGAGAGGTGGAAAGAGGCAAGGAAGAAATCAAAAAAAGTGGAAAAAAGCAACACCAGCAGCCAACAAATGGCACTCAGAGAGCCAACCGTTCAGGTTTGTGGAATGCAAGTAGCCAGTGTTTCCTGGTCAAGAGATTGTGGCTGCGGGAAACAGAGGATGCTGAGTCAGGGTGAAGAGGGGTGGGGGGTGGGAAAGTGTATATCGCAAATTACCAGTTGTTTTGTCTTCCGCTGGACACTCTGTGAGGCTGCTTTCTCAGACCCCATTTTCTGGTCTCTGATAGGAGTCCAAGATGGCGGATCCACGCTGAGTTAGCTGGTAGGGGACCTCTGCGTGAATCTCTCCTCACTCTCCATTCTCTGTCAGTTTTCTCACTCCATTTGGTGCTTGGCAGATTTATTTATCTCTTCATTTGATGTTTTAAGGTTTCAGGTTGTTGTATTCTTTGTTCAGCTTTGTTTTTCAGATCTTTGCTGTGGAGGGACGGCATGGTGCTCCTGCCTAGAGCACCATTTTGCCGGAACTCTCCCAAAGGCTCTTATTTTATTTAAATGCCATAGCAGTTGGTCTCAAACACTCAAAGCTGGAGTTCTGGCAAAATGGCGCTCTAGGCAGAAGCACCACTGTGTCCCTCCACAGCAATGATCTGAAAAACTAAGCCATAAAGAGAATACAAAAATCCTAAAACCTTAAAACATCAAATGAAGAGATAAAGAACTCAGCCAAGCACCAAATGGAGTGAGAAAACTGACAGAGAATGGAGAGTGAGGAGAGATTCATGCAGAGGTCCCCTACCAGCTAACGCAGCACGGGTCCACCATCTTAGACTCCTATCAGAGACCAGCAAACGGGGGTACGAGAGGGCAGCCTCACAGAGCAATTAGCGGAGGACAAAAAAGCTGGTAATTTGCGGTGTGCGCTTTCCCACCCCCTACCCCTCTTGGCCCTGGGTCGCCCTCCACTGCTTCCTGGGGTCACAGTCTCTTGACTGGGAAGCGCCAGCTGCTTGGATTCCACAAACCCAAGCGGGCGGCTCTCTGGGTGCCATTTGTTGGCTGCTAGTGTTGCTTTTTTTTTTTCTGCTTCTTTTGATTTCTTACTTGCCTCTCGCCGCCTCCCCCTCCTTTTGCTCAAGTGCCTGGCTCCGTGCGCAATCTTTGCTTCTTCTTGAGGGGCTGCAGGGCTCCATTCGAGAGTGCAGCTGCTTCCCGGTCTGGGGGGCCACTCTGGTGAGATGGCGGGGCTTTTGTTCATTTGTTCCTCTGTTTCCCGTGGCCACGGTCTCTTGACTGGGATGTGCCGGCTGCTTGGATTCCACACACCCAAGCCGGTGGCTCTCTGGGTGCCATTTGTTGGCTGCTAGTGTTGCTTTTTTTTTCTGCTTCTTTTGATTTCTCACTTGCCTCTCGCCACCTTCCCCACCTTTCGCTTGGGTACCTGGCTCCGTGCGCCATCTTTGCTTCTTCCTGAGGGGCTCCAGACCACTGGCAATTTGTGATATATGCTTTCACACTCTCCAGCCTTCTTCACCCATACTCTGCCTCCTCTGCTTCCCGTGGACACAGTCTCTTGTCCAGAAACACCAGCCCACACTGGCTGGCTCTCCGAGTGCCATTTGTTGGCTGCTGGTGTTGCTTATTATTTTTTTTTCTGCTTCTTTGGATTTCTTGCTTGCCTCTCGCCACCTCCCCCTCCTTTTGCTCGAGTGCCTGGCTCCGTGCGCAATCTTTGCTTTTTCCTGAGGGGCTGTGGAGCTCCATTTGAGTGTGGATCGGCTTCCCAGTCTGGGCTACCGTGCTGGTGGGATCCCGGGGCTTTGGTTCATTTGTTCGTTATGAATTGTTTGTTTGTTTTGTTTTCTTTTTTTTTGAGTTGGGAGCCCTTTCTGGCCAGGCGGAGCTACATGGCAAGGAACTCCCCTTCGGCATCCACAGAAGTGCAGAGGAATCCCTGAGGACATTTCTTTTTTTTTTTTTTTCTGTTTTTTTGGTGGGCCTTTGTTGTTCTTTTTTTTTTTTTTGATTTCTTTTGTTTTCTTATCCCTCTTTTTCCCTTTTTGTCTTTCTTCATTGCTCAGTTTCTCGTCTCTCTATATTTTCCTTCTCTTTCTGATCCCTGAATACCAGGCGGTGTATGCCTCTGCGCCTTCTGGCCAGGGTGTGCTGCAACACCTGAGAGCGACTTCCCCAGACCTCATAGCTGCATCGGTGGGATCCCTGGGAACTTTGCAGTTCTTTAACCTTTCTGATTTTTATTTGTTCATTCTTTCCTTTTCTTCCTCTTCCCCTTTCTGTTTTTCTCCATTTCATAGTCTCTCATGTCTCCATTCCAATGGCAAGCTCCCTTAGCATTCTTTATTGTTTGTTTGTATGTTTTTTGGCTCCTGTCCTTCTCTCCTCTCTCCCATATCCATCTTAGCTCCACACATAATTTCCCCGCTGCATCCTGCCTACCTGAAGAGTGCACTTGACATCACACCACGAAGCAGTGCAGGCATGGCCTAGTGGAACCTGCCCGGCACTGATTACCAACCTGCCCTAGTGGCTGCCGTGAGTGCCACAAACAACCCATCCCAGTGGCTCCTCTTCAGCTAGACCTGCCCCTACTGTACCATAATTGAATGACTGAATCTGCCAGTTGAAGAAGGAAGCAAAAAGTATTGAGCACATAGACGAGCAAACAACAAAGAGCATGCAGTTCGCCTGCTCAGACACAGTCAAATATTTTTCTTTAAAAAACGATGAAACAAACAAATCTACAATCAATAAACGAGAGAAATAACTACTGAATGCCCCGAACACAGCAGACAATATCAAAACATTTACAAAAACAGGACCAGATGGTTCCAGTAGGCGTCCAAATTAAAACACCAGATGACTCTCGTGTGGAAGAAAATGCACTAGAAGTACCTGACAGGGGATTTTACAAGAACTGAGGCAAAAAGCTGACAAACATGCGGAAAAAATAGACAAATTCATGGAAAATATAGACAAAAAATTGGAAGAATTCAGGAAGATGATGCAGGAACAAAATGCCAAAATAAATTCACAACTAGAAATTATAGAAAAACAACAATTAGAAATCCAAAAGATAAGCAACAAGATTTCAGAAATGGATGATGTCATAGAAGGGCTGAGAAGAAGATTAAAAACCATGGAAGACAGGATCAGTGGAACTGAAGACAAACACTTGGATAAAACTCTGTTTCAGGAAAACTCAGAAAAAGAACAAAGAAAATGAAGAGACTCTGAGAGTTATATGGGACACAATTAAAAGTAAAAATTTATGAATGATTGGCATTCCAGAACAGGGGGAGAAAACAGAAAACACAAGGAGGATCATTGCGGAACTGCTGACAGAAAACTTCCCCAATATCATGAAAGATGAAAATCTGGCCATCCAAGAAGCTCAACGAACCCCATATAGAAGAGACCTCAAAAGAAAATCACCAAGGCATATCATATTCACACTCGCCAAAACCAAAGACAAACAAAGAATTCTGAGAGCAGCTCGTGAAAAACAAGAAGTCACATACAGAGGAGAAACAATAAGACTAAGCTCAGATTATTTGGCAGAAACCATGCAGACAAGAAGGCAATGGGATAACATATATAAAATATTGAAAGAAAAAAATTGCCAGCCAAGAACAATATACCCAGCAAAACTCTCGTTCAAATTTGATTGTGAAATTAGGTCATTTCCAGATAAACAGAAATTAAGGGAATATATAAAAGTCAAACCAAACTTATAAGAATTATTAAAGGGAGTTCTTCAATCTGAGGACAAACAGCTTCAGCCCACAGGCAGAACTTAGGACGCAATATCATACGAGCCAGATACCAATCTAAGAAATGAACTCTCGAGGACTATCCTAAACAAAAAGAAATACAACAGGGAATCAGAGCAGTCAATCAATGGATGACAACAACATCAAAACAATGAAAGAGGGAATAAACGGTATAGGTATAGAAACTTCTAATGGAGAGGAAGGCAAGGTGATACCAAGTAATGGTAGACTTCTTAAACTGATAAAGATAAGGGTAAAATTCATGGTAACCACAAAGAAAGTTAACAAACCAATTCATAAAAATAAAGATGAAAAACATAAAGTCTCAGCAAAAACAAAACTTACAGATACAAAAGAAATGAAAAAAAAAAAATCCACAAACAAAAGTAAATCAGCACAAGAGAGTAAGAAGAACAAAGAAAACTTCAGCACCACAAAAAAAAAAAGCACTACAAAATGACAGCAACAAACTCACATCTATCAATAATTACTCTGAATGTAAGTGGACTCAAAGTACCCATAAAGAGACGAAGAGTGACAGAGTGGATAAGAAAACAGGATCCATGAATATGCTGTCTACAAGAGACACACCTTAGAAAAAAAGATGTGAATTTATTAAAAGTCAAAGGTTGGAAAAGAATATATCAAGCTAATAACTACCAAAAAAGAGCAGGAGTGGTAATTCTAATATCAGGTAAAATAGACTTTAAAACAAAATATACCATAAAAGACAAAGAAGCACACTATATAATGATTAAGGGGATGATCCATCATGAAGACATAACCATAATAAACATCTACGCACCCAATGACAGGGCTCCAAAATAACTCTAACAACACTGAAAATTGAAATTGACAGTTCCACAATAATAGTAGGAGACTTCAACACACCACTTTCAGTAAAGGACAGAACAACTAAGAAGAAACTCAGCAAAGATACAGAAGACCTAAAGGGCACAATCAGCCAACTTAATCTCATAGACTTATATAGACACTCCATCCAACCACTGCAAAGTACACATTCTTTTCCAATGCACATGGAACGTTCTCCAGAATAGACCAGATCTTAGGTCCCAGAGCAATCCTAAACAAGATATAAAATGTTGAGATAATTCAAAGTATCTTCTCTGACCACAATGCCATCAAGTTAGAAATTAACAACGAAAGAGCAAGGAAAAAAAATTAACGATATGGAAACTGAATAATACCCTGCTTACACATCAGTGGGTAATAGAAGAAATCAGAGACGTAATCAGAAAACTCCTAGAATCAAAGGAGAATGAAAACACATCATACCACAAGCTTTGGGACACAGCAAAGGCAGTCCTCAGAGGACAATTTATAGCAATAGATGCACATATGAAAAAAGAAGAAAGGGACAAAATCAAGACATTAACTACAGAACTCAAACAAATAGAAAGAGAACAGCAAAAAAGCCCACAACCATTGAAAGAAAGGAAATAGTAAAGATCAGAGTAGAAATCAATGAAATAGAGAACAGAAAAACAATAGAAAGAATTAACAAAACAAAAAGTTGGTTGTTTGAAAGAATCAACAAATCGACAAACCACTGGCCAGAATGAAAAAAGAAAAACAGGAGAGGACACAAATAACCCAAAAAAGAAATGAAATGGGGGACATTACAATAGACCCAACTGAAATAAAAAAGATTATAACAGTATATTATGAAAAACTATACTCCAACAAATTTGAAAACCTAGAGGAAATGGATAAATTTCAAGAAACAAACGGCCTACCCAAACAACAACAAAGTGATGTTGAAAATCTGAACAGACCCATAAAAAGAGAAAAGATTGAAAAGGTAATTAAAAAACTCCCAACCAAAAAAAGCCCTGGCCCAGAAGGCTTCACTGGAGAATTCTACAAAACATTTACAGAATTGCTTGTACCAGTTCTACTCAAGCTATTTCAGAGCATAGAGGAGGAAGCGACACTTCCAAATTCATTTTATGAAGGGATTTACGCTGATACCAAAACCAGGCAAAGATGTCACAAAAAAAAGAAAATTACAGACCAATATCTCTCATGACTATAGATGGAAAAATTCTCAACAGAATTCTAGCCAATAGAATTCAGCATCATATAAAAAAAAAGTAATACACAATGACCAAGTAGGATTCATACCAGATATTCAAGGATGGTTCAACATTTGAAAATCAATCAACATAATCCAGCACATAAATAAAAGGAAAGAAAAGAATCACATGATCATCTCAATTGACACAGAAAAGGCAGTGGCAATGTCCAACACCCATTCTTGATAAAAACCTCAATCAAATAGGTATAGAAGGGAAATTTCTCAACATAATAAAGGGCATCTATGCAAAACCAACGGCCAACATCATTCTTAATGAAGAGAGGCTGAAAACATTCCCCTTGAAAACAGGAACAAGACAATGATGCCCTTTATCACCACTCCTATTTAACATTGTGCTGGAAGTTCTAGCTAGAGCAATAAGGTAAGAAAAAAAAATTAAGGGCATCCAAATTGGTAATGAAGAAGTTAAACTGTCCCTGTTTGCAGACGATATGATACTATACATAGAAAACCCTAAAGACTCCACGAGAAATCTACCGAAACTAATAGAAAGATTCAGCAGAGTAGCAGGATACAAGATAAACATTCAAAAATAAGTTGGATTCCTATACACCAGTAAGGAGAACGATGAAAAGGAAATAAGCAAAACAATACCATTTTCAATAGCCCCTAAAAAGATAAAATACTTAGGAATACATCTGACCAGATATGTAAAAGACCTATACAAAGAAAACTACAAAACACTACTGCAAGAAACCCAAAGGGATCTACATAAATGGAAAAACATGACATGCTCATGGCTGGGCAGACTCAACATTGTTAAAATAACAATTCTATCCAAAGCAATTTACAAAGACAACGCAATCCTGATCCAGATACCAATAACGTTCTTCAAAGAGATGGAAAAACTAATCATTCACTTTATATGGAAAGGGAAGAAGCCCCGAATAAGTAAAGCACTACTGAAGAAGAAGAAGCAAGTTGGAGGACTCACACTACCTGACTTGAGAACCTACTATACAGCTACAGTAGTCAAAACAGCCTGGTACGGGTACAACGACAGATCCATTGACCAATGGAACAGAATTGAGAACTCAGATGTAAATCCATCCACCTATGGTCACCTGATCTTCGACAAGGGCCCAAAGGCCATCAAATGGGGAAAAGACAGTCTTTTTAACAAATGGTGCTGGCAGAACTCGATATCCAGTTGCAAAAAAATGAACGAGTACCCATACCTCACACTCTATACAAAAACTACTTCAAAATGGATCAAAGACCTGAATATAAATCCTAAAACTATAAAATTCATAGAAGAAAAAATAGGACCAACGCTTCAGGCCTTAATACATGGCATTAACAGGATACAAACCATAACCATCAACACACAAAACCCAACAGATAAGCTAGATAACTGGGATCTTATAAAAATCAAACACCTATGCTCTTCAAAAGACTTCACCAAAAGAGTAAAAAGAGAACCTACAGACTGGGAAAAAATTTTGGGGCAGTACAAGTCAGACAAAGGTCTAATCTCCATAATCTATAAGAAAATCCAACACCTCTACAACGAAAAGACAAATAATCCTATTAAAAAATGGGCAAAGGAAATGAACAGACACTTCACCAAAGAAGACATTCAAATGGCCAACAGACACATGAGGAAATGCTCGCGATCACTAGCCATTAGAGAAATGCAAATTAAAACCACAATGAGATACCATCTCACCCCGGCATTACTTGCATGAATCAAAGACACGGGAAATAACAAATGTTGGAGGGGGTGCTGGGAGTTCGGAATACTTATGCACTGCTGGTGGGAATGCAAAATGCTACAACCATTTTGGAAAATGATATGGCGCTTCCTCAGAAAGCTAGAAATAGACATACCATTCGATCCAGCAATCCCACTCCTAGGAATATATCCTAGAGAAATAAGAGTGGTTACTCGAAAAGACATATGCACACCTATGTTCATGGCAGCATTGTTCAGAATAGCAAAACGATGGAAACAATGTAGGTGCCCATCAACACATGAATGTATAAGCAAAGAGTGGTACATACACACAATGGAGTACTATGCAACGAGAAAGAACAACAATGAATCTGTGAACCATCTCATAACATGGATGAAACTGGAGGACATTATGCTGAGTGAAATAAGTCAATCACAATAGGACAAATATTGTATGAGACCTCTATTGTAAAAACCCATGAAAAAGTTCACACACAAAATGCAACAATCTTTGTTGGTTACCAGGGATGGGAGGGTTGGGGGGGGGGAATTCTAAATAGGCAATAGATAAGTCATATCTTGGGTGAAGGGTGAGACAGTACACAATATAGGGGAAACTAGCACAACTTGTACAAGGAAAAGTCATGGAAGCCCCATAGACACATCCAAACTCCCTGAGGGACTGAATTGCTGGGCAGAGGGCTGTGGGGACCATGGTCTCGGGGAACATCTAGCTCAACTGGCATGACACAGCTTATAAAGACAATGCTGTACATTCTACCTTGGTGAGTAGTGTCTGGGGTCTTAAAAGCCTGTGAGCGGCCATCTAAGATACTCCACTGGTCTCATCCCTTCGGTAGCAAGGGAGAATGAAGAGAACAGTATACAAGGAAAAGATTAGTCCAAAGGACTAATTGTCCACAGCTACCAAGGCCTCCACCGGACTGAGTCCACTACAGCTAGATGGTGCCTGGCTACCACCACTGACTGCTCTGACCAGGATCACAACAGAGGGTTCTGGACAGAGCTGGAGAAGGATGTAGAGCATAATCCTAAGTCACAAAAGAAAAAAAAAAAAAAAAAAAAAAAGACCGGATTTACTGGCCTAAAGGAGACTGGAGAAACCTCGAGAGTATGGCCCCCAGACACCCTTTTAGCTCAGTGGTGAAGTTACCTCTGAGGTTCACTGTTCAGCCTGGGAAAGCACAGCCCAGTAAAACCAAATGAGTCTAATGAGGTACAGGATTCCAGTGACAAGGGCCAGAAGGCAGAAGGGGACAAGGAATCTGGTGATAGGGAACACAAGGTTGAGTAAGGATATTGTTGATGTGTTGTGAGATTGTTAACCATTGTCAAAGGGCAACATTTTTAGTAACTATTAAATGAGAAACTATTTTGTTCTGTAAGCCTTCATCTTAAGTGAGAATAACAGCACATTTGGAAGAGCGTAGTCAATGTCACTGAACTGTATGTAGAAATTTTTGAAACAGTGTATCTTTGGCTTTGTGTATTTTCACCAAAAAAAAAGAAAGGTTAAGAATTTAGAGGGTTAATATGTTGTGTGGTTTTTAACCAATGTCATAAAACAACATGTGTACTACTGTTTTATGAGAAACTATTTGTTCTGTAAGCCTTCACCTGAAGTACAATAAAATAAAAAATAAAAAAAAATACTCAAAGCTGAATTTGCCAGAGTCTAACTGCTTCACTTTTACCTCTGTCTTCTCAATGGACTTATTGAGGGTCTGAAATAATTTAGTTCATCTATAGGTAAATATACATGGCCCATCTTCCTAGTCTATTACAATATAGAATGCAATTGGAATAATATGATGTGATTTTACTCCTTCAGAAGTTTTCATCTATAAGAAACAAGAATTGAATTTTTTATATATAAAAAAATCTTAATGCTTTTGAATCTAAGGCTTATGAAGATTTATAAACACCTAGTGTAAGCTATTAGTCGATTTATATAAAATGAATAATATACACATGCCATATGTAACTCTATAACCTGATATGTTATTCTTATCAAGTCAGTTGCATTTAATATTAGTTTTAAAATATTTATTACATTTTTAGTGGTTTAGACCTTGGTCTGTTACTGGAAACTCACAAAATATTATCAATATATTACCAGAGCAAAGTGTGGTTTAAATATTGTATTTGAGTATCATTGTGTTATATTCAGTTTGGAGGCAGGATTAAAGTAGGGATGAGTTTGATGCTAAACCAGGTAGCCTTAGCAATTATAGTAGTCACTCTTGCACATGTAACTAACAGGTATCCATGTCCCAACTTCTTTATAAAGAGTTGTTGCTGAGAAGCTCTTGCCTATCTAAGGAGCCCATTTTTCATCTCCATCCTCTCACCTTGCCTCCTTTGAATGTAGGTAGAACCACATTGCTAGTTCTCTTGAAAGGGTTGTGAGTAAAAATGACATATATACTGAAGGTGTGCTTTCAGTGAAAAGGAGGCTACAATGGATAGATGATAAAAGCATAAAGTGGAAGGATTCTTCTGGTCCTGTGATTGACCAGGTGGAGGAAACTGTGGGAGTAAAATATACATCTGTATTGTGTAAATCACCTGAATTGCTGGTGTTTGTTTTATGCAGTGGCTAGCATTGTTCTTATTGATAAAAAGTTAAATGATTTTATTAAGTGAATCATCGTGATTAGCAAATCACTGTAGTATGTAGATTCCCTTATATACTTTCAAAGTGTAAAATAATGTTCTTTGTAATTAATAATGTTGAAAAATTATAAATGTCAATCTTACAATGCAGGAGATGGGCCATGATTTTTTTTCCCCAAAATTCTTTTGGAGTGTAAGCCAGCAAATCAAACCAAATAATAATCTAATAACAGGACCAACATCAAATCATCTTTTCCATTTTCTATCGGCTAGAAGCATGTCACAGGTTCCACACACACTCAAGAGGAATAGATTACAAAAAGGCTTTAATATCCAGAGGCAGGGCTCTATCCACCACAAAATACACCACTGATTATTTCCTTAGAGTAAATAACCAGGAATGGAATTACTGGTAAAAGAATGTGGGTGCTTGATATAAGTCATATTCCCACACATACAACTATGTGCAATGTTCTCTTGGTAACATTAAACATACTTTTCAAAGCAAATATTAGCTCATTTGGTAGACAAATTAAATCAGTCTTAGAAGAAGTACTACCAAAACGAAACTTAAAACTAGGATGGTGAGACTTTGACTCCTTTACTTTCAATTTGTCATGGGGAAAGACGAATCACCATAAAGAACATCATGGGTGGTAAAGTAAAGGTTCAGTGAGAAGAGAAACTGTCAATAAGATGGATTGACACAATAATCAAAGAAATGAACTCAAACATACTAACGATCATGAAGATGGCATAGGACCATTCAATATGTTTTCTGTTATACATAAGGTCACCATTAGTTGGAGCTGACTAGGTAACAAATAACAACATTATTTTTATATGCATTTATTAGTCACTAATTAAGCTTATTTTTTTAAAATAAATTGATTGGAGACTTGCTATTATTTTTTTTATTGTTGTAGTTTGAATGAAGTTTATACTTCAAGCCAGTCTCCCATACAAACAATCACACTCACACTGCTATGCGACCCCAATTGCCCTCCCCACAATGTGACAGCACACTCCTCCTTTCCACCCCTGATTCCCCATGTCCATTCAACCAGTTCCTAACCCTTTCTGCCTTCCCATCTCACTTCCGGACAGAAGCTGCCCATTTAGTCTCTTGTATCTACTAGAGCTAAGAGGCTCACTCCTCATGAGTATCACTTTATGTCCCATAGTCCAGTCCAATCCCTGTTGGAAGAGTTGGCATCAGAAATTGTTATAGTTTTGGGCTGATAGAGAATCTAGGGGCCATGCTTTCCAGGGATCCTCCAGTGTCAATCAGACCATTAAGTCTGGTCTTCTTACCAGAATTTGAGTTCTGCACCCCACCATTCTCCTGCTCCCTCAGGGACTCTCTGTTGTGTTCCCTGTCAGAGCAGTCATTGGTGGCACCTGGGCACCATCTAGTTCTTCTGGTCTCAGGCTGATGAAGTCTCTGGTTTATGTGGTCCTTTCTGTCTCTTGAGCTAATACTTTCCTTGTGTCTTTGGTGTTCTTCATTCTCCTTTACTCCAGGTGGTTGGGACCAATTGAAGCATCTTAGATGGCCACTTGCAAGCTTCTAAGACCCCAGACGCAACTCCCCAAAGTAGTATGCAGAACATTCTCTTAATAAGCTTTGTTATGCCAATTGACCTAGATGTCCACTGGAAGTATGGTCCCCAGACCCCTTCTGTCCCTCAAAGTTTTTGTATTCAGGAAGCTTCTTAGCTTTGGTTTAGTCCAGTTGTGCTGATTTCCCATATAGCGTGTGCTGTCCTTCCCTTCACCTAAGATAAAACTTGTCTACCATCTAGTAAGTGAATAACCCTCCCCTACCTCCACACCCTCGTGACCATCAAAGAATGCTGTCATCTGTGTTTAAACCTTTCTTGAGTTCTTATAATAGTGGTCTTATACAATATTTTTCCTTCTGTGACTGACTGAATTTGCTCAGCATATAATGCCTTCCAGATTCCTCCATGTTATAAGATGTTTCACGGCTTCATTGTTGTTCTTTATCATTGCATAGTATTCCATTGTGTGGCTATACCATAATTTGTTTATCCATTCGTCCGTTGATGAGCACCTAGGTTGTCTCCATCTTTTTGCTATTGTGAACAGTGCTGCGATGAACATGGGTGTGCATATATCTATTCATGTGATGGCTCTTATTTCTCTAGGATATATTCAAAGGATCGAGATAGCTGGATTGCATGGTACTTCTATTTCTAGCTTTTTTAAGGAAGCACCAAACTGGTTGTACTATTTTACTTTCCCACCAACAGTGTATAAGTGTTCCAGTCTCTCCACAACCTCTCCAGCATTTATTATTTTGTGTTTTTTGGGTTAATTCTAGCCTTGTTGGGGTGAGATGATATTGTAGTTTTGATCTTCATTTCTCTAATGGCTAATGATCGTGAGCTTTTCTTCATGTGTCTGTTAACTGCCTGAATATCTTCTTTGGTGAAGTGCCTGTTCATATCCTTTGCCCATTTTTTGATTGGGTTATTTGTCTTTTCTTTGTTGAGGTTTTGCAGTATCTTGTAGATTTTAGAGATTAGATGCTTATTGGATTTTTCGTAGCCAAACATTTTTTTCCCAGTCTGTAGGTTGTCTTTTGACTCTTTTGGTGAAGTCTTTTGCTGAGCATAAGTGATTTGTAGGAGCTCCCAGTTATCTAGTCTCTCTTCTGGTACTTGTACATCATTACTTATGGTTCATATTGTGTTTAAGCCATGTGTTAGGGTTCCTAGTGTTGTCCCTATTTTTTTTCCATGATCTTTATCATTTTTGATTTTATATTTAAGTCTTTGATCCATTTTGAGTTAGTTTTTGTGCATGGTGTGAGGTATGGGTCTTCTTTCAGTTTTTTGCAGATGGATATCCAGTTATGGCAACACCATTTGTTAAAGAGACTGTCTTTTCCCCAGTTAACAGACTTTGAGCCTTTGCCAAATATCAGAAGCTCATAAATGGATGAATTTATGACTGGATTCTCAATTCTCTTCCATTGGTCTATGTATGTGTTGTAGCAGTACCAGGCTGTTTTGACTACTGTGGCAGTACAAAGGTTTCTAAAATCAGGTAGTATGAGGCCTCCCACTTTGTTCTTCTTGACTAATGCTTTACTTATTTGGGGCCTCTTTCCTTTCCATGTGAAGTTGGTGATTTGTTCCTCCATCTCATTAAAAAATGGTGGTGGAATTTGGATTGGGATTGTATTGTATCTGTAGATCGCTTTGGGAAGAATTGACATTCTCACAATGTTGAGTCTTCCTATCCATGAGCAAGGTAAGTTTTTCCATTTATTCAGGTCTCCTTTGGTTTCTTACAGTAGTGTCTGGGTGGTTTTCATTGTATAGGTCTTTTAGGTCCCTGGTTAGATTTATTCCTAATTATTTTATCTTCTTGGGGGCTATAGTAAATGGTACTGATTTGGTGATTTCCTCTTCAAGGTTCTCTTTGTTTTTATTAAGGAATCCAATTGATTTTTGTATGTTTAGCTTGTATCCTGAAACTTTGCTGAAACTTTCTGTTAGTTCCAGTAGCTTTCTTGTGGATTCTTTGGGATTTTCTGTGTATAAGATCATATCATCTGCAAATAGAGATATTTTCACTTCTTCCCTACCAATCTTGATGCCCTTTATTTCTTTTTCTAGCCTAATTGCTCTGGTTAGGACCTCCAGCACAATGTTGAATAATAGTGGTGATAGAGGGCATCCTTGTCTGGTTCCTGTTCTCAAGGGGAATGCTTTCAAACTCTCTCCATTTAGGATGATGTTGGCTGTTGGCTTTGTATAAATGTCATTAATTATATTGAGGAATTTCCCTTCGATTCCTATTTTGTTAAGAGTTTTTATCATTAATGGGTGTTGCACTTTGTCAAATGCCTTTTCTGCATCGATTGATAAGATCATGTGATTCTTTTGTTTTATTTGTGTGATGGATTACATTAATTTTTTTTTAATGTTGAACCATCCCTACATACCTGGTATAAATCCCACTTGATCATGGGGAATTATTTTTTGATATGTTGCTGAATTCTATTGGCTACAATTTTGTTGAGGATTTTTGCATCAATGTTCATGAGGGATATTGGTCTGTAGTTTTATTTTTCTGTGGTGTCTTTACCTGGTTTTGGTATCAGGGTTATGCTGGCTTCATAGAATGAGTTTGGGAGTATTCCGTCCTTTACTATGCTCTGAAATACCTTTAGTAGCAGTGGTGTTAACTCTTCTCCAAAAGTTTGGTAGAATTCTCTAGTGAAGCCATCCAGGCCAGGGCTTCTTTTTGTTGGGAGTTTTTTAATAACCTTTTCAATCTCTTCTTTTGTTATGGGTTTAATTAATTGTTCTGCCTCTGTTTGTGTTAGTTTAGGTAGGTAGTGAGTTTCTAGAAATCTGTCCATTTCCTCTAGGTTTTCAAATTTGTTAGAGTACAATTTTACATAGTATTCTGTTGTGATTCTTTTAATTTCAGTTGAGTCTATTGTGATATCACCCATCTCATTTCTTATACTGGTTATTTGCTTACTTTCCTGTTTTTCTTTTGTCAGTTTGGCCAATGGATTATCAATTTTGTTGATCTTTTCAACAAACAACCTTCTGGTCTTGTTAATGCTTTCAGTTGTTTTCTGTTCTCTATTTCATTTAATTCTGCTCTACTTCTTATTATTTCCTTTCTTCTGGTACCTGAGAGCTTCTTTTGCTGCTCTCTTTCTAATTGTTCCACTTGTAGGGTTAATGTTTTGATTATGACCCTTTCTTCTTTTTGGATGTGTGCCTTTATTACTGTAAACTGACCTCTGATCACTGCTTTTGCTGTGTCCCAAAGGTTCTGGTAGGGTGTGTTTTCATTCTCATTTGATTCAGTGAATTTCTTTATTCCATCCTTAATTTCTTCTATAACCCAGTAGTTTTTGAGCAACGTGCTATTCAGTTTTCATGTGTTTGATTTTTTTTTCCATGCTTTTTCCGCTGCTGATTTCTACTTTTATGACTTTATGGTCAGAAATGATGCTTTGTAATATTTCGATGCTTTGGATTTTGTTAAGGCTTGCTTTATGGCCTAATATATGGTCTGATCTGGAGAGTGTTTCATGTGCGTTGGAAAAGAAAGTATACTTGGCTGCTGTTGGGTGGAGTGTTTGGTATATGTCATGAGATCAATTTGTTGGATTGTAGTATTTAGCTACACTTACACTTAGCTACACTTACCCAGGGGGGTAAGGATGGAAAATTTATACTTTGGGTAGTGAGTCATATATCCCCTAGAGTATGGCACTGAGTGGGGTAGAATTTCCTTGGCCTTCATCTACGAGTGCAATGTGGGGGCACATGTAGAGGAGTTTCTGTCTCAGCCCAGACAGCTTTCGAACCTGTGAGTACCACTCACCATGGATCTGTTTCTGTTGTTTGCTGTTT
The DNA here is from genome assembly GCA_030035585.1 of Dugong dugon. Lineage (NCBI taxonomy): Eukaryota > Metazoa > Chordata > Mammalia > Sirenia > Dugongidae > Dugong > Dugong dugon. The sequence continues at coordinate 114,821,190 of CM057460.1, forward strand.
GTTGTCTGTGAGTAATTAAAATGACTTTCATTTGTCAACACTTTTTGAGTGTTTCATGTGGGGGGGGTGGTTTGATCAGGCTAGATGGACACAGCATCCATAGAGGGTTGATGCTACTGGTTGAGGTCTTCATTCCAGTAGTCTTGTGGTTGCTTGGATCTTAGGACCAACTCTGAAACAGCCTGTGTGTGACTTGCAAGAGTAAACTTAAGCATGAAATATATGTAATATATGAAATAAATGTATATTCCTAAACATCCACCCACATTGATTTTTGTCTCTTGCACATGTTTATTTTAAATAGGAAATTTTATTATTTTGTGTAATGAAGGGAAGAGTCATCATACAAATAATGGCAAAGGGACAGAGCAAATTTGACTTCTTTTTTTTGATGAAAATACAAATTGTTTTTTAGAATGTATGATGTTGTCACCCCATAGATCTAGAAAACTTAAGAAATACTTTAAAAAAGAGGCATATATGCAGAATCTTCAATGTCCACTGCTGACAAACCAGCATAGGTAAATCCCCAGACAAATAACTGGTATTAGCTGTCACTAACTCAATGGCAATGGGTTTTAACAGCCTGATAAGGAGCCCTCCTGACACATTGTTTAAGAGCTTGGCTGCTTAACAAAAGCTCGAGGGTTTGAACTCACCAGCTGCTCGGTGGGAGAAAGATGTGGCAGTCTTCTTCCTTAAAGATACAGCCTTGGAAACTCTATGCAGCAGTTCTACTCTGAGTTACCATGAGTCTGAATGGACTCCATGTCAATTTTTTTTTTTTAAACAACCTGATATTCACTCATGTGTTCCCATCTGTAACATTTAAAATCCTTTTGCTAATCCAGAGAATCTCCTTCAGTTAATTTGAATTGTCTATGTACTTGTCAATATAGCAACAACTCCAGATGAGAACAGAATTGAAAAGAAATGGAGGATACTTGAGCCTTTTCTTGTAATGTAAAGAAAAATTTTGGAAGAAGATGGAATCATACCCAATCAGTGGTGCATCTAGGGTATTGCACTGGCCCTGGGTGGGTGGGGCCACTGAGCAGTTTCTATTAAACTAGTATGGCCCAACATCCTTCCTTAAGCACATTAATGAGCTAATTATAAGATTACTGAGCTTGGCTTGTACTTTTGAGTTGATACTATGGTAAAGTTATCTAAAAGAAGGGTGTCTGATGTTTGCAAAGCGGTACAATTTCATTGCTTGCCATAGGCACCATTTTCTGTAGATAGGCAATAGGTTATACTGGGTTAATAGAAACTGCTCAGTGGTACTATGACCCAGGGCCAGTGCAATACCTGCCATACTCTAGTTATGCACATATGTAGAGGTATCCAAGATTTTTCTTCTTCACTTTGTCCCGTTTGGCTACAGTACTTAAAATCTGAGATAAAAAATAAAAAACTATGTATTTATAAATTTTAGGAATCACATAGCAATTGAAAGAATATCAGCTTAGCAAGTATCTTAGTTATCTAGTGCTGCTACAATGGAAATACCACAAGTGAATGGCTTTAACAAAGAGAAATTTATTCTCTCACAGTCTAGGAGGCTAGAAGTCTGAATTCAGGGAGCCTGCTCCAAGGGAAGGCTTTCTCTCTCTCGGCTCTGAGGGAAGGTCCTTGTCATCAGTCTTCCCCAGACAAGAGCTTCTCTGCACAAAACCCCAGGTCCAAAGGAAATGCTCTGATCCTGGTGTTGCTTTCTTGGTGGTATTAGGTCCTTCTGTCTCTCTGCTCACTTCTCTCTTTTATATCTCAAGAGATTGGCTTAGAGGCTTCCTTAACACAACCAAACACTGTGAGGGACAGAGTAGCTGGAGTTGGGGTTTGGGGACCATGGTTTCAGGGTACATCTAGGTCAATTGGCATAACAAAGTTTATTAACAAAATGTTCTGCATCTCACTTTGGTGAGTGGTATCTGGGGTCTTAAAAGCTTGCAAGTAGCCATCTAAGATGCGTCAATTGGTCCCAACCCACTTGGAGCAAATATGGATGAAGAACACCAAAGACATAAGGAAAATATTAGCCCAAGAGACAAAAAGACCACATAAACCAGAGACTCCATCATCCTGAGACCAGAAGAACTAGATGGTACCCAGTTACCATCAATGATTGCCCTGACAGGGAACACAACAGAGAGTCCCTGATGGAGTGGGAGAAAAGTATAGAGCAGAACTCAAATTCATCTAAAAAGACCAGACTTAATGGTCTGACTGAGACTGGAGGAACCCTTGAAGCTGTGGCCCCTGGACACTCTGTTAACTCAGAACAAAAACCATTCCCAAAGCCCACTCTTCAGACAAAGATTAAACTGGACTATAAAACATAAAATAATACTCATAAAGAGTGTGCTTCTTAGTTCAAGCAGATACAAGAGACCACATGGGCAGCTCCTGTCCAGAGGCAGGATGAGAAGGCAAGAAGGGGCAGAAATTGTTTGAATGGACACAAAACCCAGGGTGGAAATGGGGAGTGTGCTGTCACATTATAGGGATTGCAACTAATGTCACATAACAATATGTGTATACTTTTTTTGTATGAGAAATTAACTTGAGCTGTAAACTTTCACTTAAAGCACAATAAAAAAAGAGATTGATTTAAGACACAACCTAATCCAGTAGATTGAGTCCTGCCTCATTAACATAACTGCTGCTATCCCACCTCATTAACATCACAGAGGTAGGATTTACAGCACACTGGGAAATCACATCAGATGACAAAATTGTGGACAATCACACAGTACTGGGAATCACAGACTAGCTAAGTTGACACACATTTTTGGGGGGACACAGTTCAATCAAAAATAGCAAGTAATTAAGAAATAATCTCTAAGAACCTTGTTATTTTGGGGGATTTCAGGGGTAGGATAGTTCTTTTCAGGATATTCTCAAAATTATTGCGAGACCATGTCATGCACCCATTCTTTGAATTTGCCAGGATCCAAGTCATACTGGTCATGCTCTTTGATACTAATATTTATATTGTAAATTTATCAACTGAAGTGAAGTTTAGTAAACACATCAGCTAGAAAAATCTCTCATATCAGCAAAATTTTTTTCTCATTGTCATAGTCATCTGGTGCTGCCATAACAGAAACACAGCAAGTTGGATGGCTTTAACAAAGAGAAGTTTATTTCCTCACAGTCAAAGTAGGCTAAAAGTCCAAATTCAGGGTGTCAGCTCCAGAGGAAGGCTTTTTCTCTCAGTCAGCCTTCTCGTCAATGTTCCCCCAGACTAGGAGCTTCTCGGCACAGGGACCCCAGTCCAAAGGACGTGCTCTGCTCCCGGCACTGCTTTCTTGATGGTATGAGGTTCCCCTGTCTCACTGCTCACTTCTGTCTTTTATATCTCAAGAGATTGCCTCAGGACGCAATCCAGTCTTGTAGATCAGGTCCTGCCTTACCAACACAACTGCCACGTATCCTCCCTCATTAACATCATAGAGGCAGGTTCACAACATACAGGAAAATCACACAGTACCAGGAATCATGGCCTAGCCAAATCGATACACACATTTTTGGGGGAACATAATTCAAACCATGACAGTCATAGAGAATTGCACTTTATCATTGTGTCAGTGGCCAAATGGTCTTCTAATCTGGCTTTTAAATAGCTTCTGTCTCATCCCTGTATCCCCCTCCTTTCCCTGGAATCTTAAATGAGTGTGTTTCTTGCAATTATTGTATGAACTTCAGGGAGCTCTACCAAATTCAGTTTCATAAAAACTGTGAGGTTAATAGAAATCTACAATTCACAGATTAATTTGGGAAGAATTTATATTTTCCTGTTATTTAGAATTACCCATCTATGAATATCATATGCTTCCATTTATTTTATACTAAAAATTACCTTTGCTACTTTGTGCTCATAGTATATGTATTACTATTGAGTTTTGTGCATGCGTCATCTCTCTAACTTGTCTAAAATTTTGTTGGAGTTTTGGTTTATTTATTTAGGTGAACTCTGAAAATTAATAAATTGGTTTCTTTTTCTGTCAACCCTTAAACATCTCTCTTTTATTCTTTTTTGTTTATCCTGTATGATTTCACTTCTTATGATTCTTATTTTAATATTGAACAGAAGTATCAGTAAATATAGTTTTCTCTCTTGTCAATTTCTTTACAAGAACTCCACTTGTTTCACTTTTAAGAATGATAACTGGGATAATTTTCAGGCAGAGCTAACATGGCGCTATAGACAGAAGCACCATACCATCCTTCCACAGCAAAGACCTGAAAAACTAAGTAAAACAGATACAAATGTCAGTCCTGGAACCCTAAATACCAAATGAAGGAATAAAGAACTCAGTCAAGCACCGAGTGGAATATGAAACTGACAGAGAACAGAGAATGAGGAGAGCTACAGAGTGGAGGTCCCATACCAGCTAACATAGCCGGATTCACCATCTTGGGATTCAACCACCAAAGAACTCACACAGGGAGCATGGGAAAACAACTTCATGGAGCTCCCAGGAGGACACTGAGCACCCAGTAACCAGAGATATATGCTTACCCTTCCCCCCATCCTTTTTTCCTATATGAGGCTTTGCTGCTTGCCAACAGTCCATGGTTGCTTGGCTGGAGTGACACTAGCTCACTGTGGCTGGGGTCAGCCCCACCGCCACTTGCTAGTCCCTTCAGCCCCATTTTTTTGGTCTGTATTTTTGGGTTTTTTTTTGTTGCTTCTCTAGCCCTGTGTGCCATCTCCTCCCCTTCTTGACAGGCTGTGATTGTTTGGTTTGGTGGCTTTTTTCTTTTGGGTGTGTGTTTGTTGAGGTTTTTTTTTTTTTTTGGCTTTTTTTGTTTCTTTTCTCTCTCTCCCTTCCTTCTTTTTCTCCAGCCCAGCTAGCCCTGTGTGTGCCATACCTTCCCCTTCTCGACAGACTGTGATTGTTTGTTTTTTTAATTTGTTCTTTTGGTTTGTTTTTTGATTTTTTTTTTTTTTTTACTTTTTTTGTTGCTTTTCTCTCTCTCTCTTCCTTCCTTTCTTTCTCCAGTTCCAGACAGCCCCATGTGCCATCCCCTCCAGGCTGTGACTGTTCAGTTCGTCTGCTTTGTTCTTTTTTTTGTTTGTTTATTTGTTTGATTTTGGTGTAGATTTTTTGGCCTTTTGCTTCTCTCTCTCTCCCTAACTTCATTTCCTTTCTCCCACCCAGCTAGCCCCATGTGCCATCCCCTCCCCTTCTTGACAAGATGTGATTTTTTGGTTTGATTGTTGTGTTCTTTTCTTTTCTTCTGTTTTCTCTGTTTCTTCTGTCTCTCTCCTTACTTCCTTTCCTTTCTTCTGCCCACCCAGCCTTGGGCACCACTCCCGCCCCTTCTGGAGGCAACATGCTTCACAGCTTGGTTGGAGAGTCACTGCGAGTGGCCTGCCCAGGTCTACACTGCCATCACGAATGGGCTCCCTCAGCATCATTTTGTTTATTTATTTACTGTTTGTTTGTTTTTGTTTTTTTTTAATTGTTTCTCCACTCTCCCTTCCTTCCTTCCGTTTCTCTCTCCCATCCACCCAGTCCCGTGTGCCACCTCCAACTTCTTGGTGGGCTGTGCTGTACCTCTCGGCTGGAGAGCCTCTGGCACACAGCCTCCCCGGGTCTGCACTACCCCCACAGGCCAGTTCTCTCAGCTCCATATTTTATAATCTTTATCTTTCACCCTCTCCTTTTCTTTCTTCCTCACACCTAAGTGCTTCACTGCCTCCACCCCTTCCTGATGGGCTGTGCCATGCCACCCAGTGAAAGAGACATTGGCTCACTGCCACTCCAATTCTGAACCATCCTTGAAGGCCAACTCACACACCACCATATTTTTTTGTTGTTGTTGCTTTTATTTTTTTATTTGTTTGATTGTGGTCTTCTATTTCCCCTCTTCCTTTCTCCTACACACCTAGCCCCAAGTGCCACCCACACTGCTTCTAGACAGGCCTAGCCACACCTCTTCTAGAGAGCCACTAGCACATGGACTCACCAGGTCTGCCCCAACCCCACGCACCTAATCCTACCACATTGCCATTTTATTTAATTTCTTCCTTTTTATTTTTACTGAATTTTTTGCCTACTTTTTCCTTTTTTGTCTGTTTCTCTCTCTTCTTTCTCTTCTTTCACCCACACACTTAGCTCTGCACATCACATCCTCTCCTTTCCTTCCTGTTTATCTGCACTGTGCACAAAGTGCCCCTCCCCCGAGCAGTATTAACGTGGTCCCACAGACCCTGCCCTACCCTGACCCCTAGCCCCGCCCCGTTGCCCCCACGTCGTACTACAAACTACCCATCTCCGCCTCTCTACCCTCACTGGACCTGCCTATGCTGCACCATAGCTGAGTGACCTGCCTACCCACTTGGACAAGGTGGTGAGAAGAATTGTGTCCACAGGCAAGCAAGCAACAAAACACAACAAGCCCGCCTGCCCAGACATAACCAAATACAACAAAAAGGAGGACAAAACAATCACACGTACAATCAATACACGAAGAAAATATTTCCTAAATGTCCCAGAGACAGCAGGAAATATCAAAGCACATACAAAAACAGGAGAGAATTTTCTCTAGAAAGTGACCAAAATAAAACACCAGATAACCTTCTGCTAGAAGAAAAGGCACTGGAACTACCTAACAGGGAATTCAGAACTCTAATATTCAAGATTCTCCAACAGATGAAGGAAAATGCAGAGAAAGATGAGAAAAAAAAATAGATAAAATTATGGAGAATACAGAGAAAATCATGGAAAAGACAGACAAAACAATGGAAAAAATCAGGGAAAAATTTGGGAACAAAATGTCAAAATAAATAAAGAACTAGAAATCATACAAAAATAGCAATTATAAATACAAAAGATAAACAGCAAGATTTCAGAAATGGATACTGAAATAGAAGATTTTAGGAGCAAATCTGACACAATAGAAGACAGGATCAGTGGAATTTAAGGCAAATCTTTGGATACCACTTCGTTTGAGGAAAAATCAGAGAAAAGAAGGAAGACAAATGAAGAAACCCTGAGAACAATGTGAGATACAATCAAAATAAAAAATTTTCGAGTTATTGGAGTTCCAGAATGGGGGAGAAAACAGAAAACACAGAGAGGATCATTGAAGATTTGCTGACAGAAAACTTCCCCAATATCATGAAAGACAAAAAGCCAACTATCCAAGAAATTCAATGAACCCCATGTAGGAGAGACCCCCAAAAGAAAAACACCAATATATATCATAGTCACACTCGCTAAAACCAAAGACAATGAAAGAATCTTGAGAGCAGTTTGAGAAAAACAAAAAGTCACATACAAAGGGGAAACAATAGGACTAAGCTCTGATTATTTGGCAGAAACAGTGCAGGCAAGAAGGCAATAGGATGACATATATAAAATCTTATAAAAAGCTGCCCACCAAGAATACTATATCCTGCAAAACTCTCACTCATATATGATTGCAAAAATAGGACATTTCCAGATAAACAGAAATTAAGGGAGTACATAAAAACCAAACCAAACTTACAAGAATTATTGAAGAGAGTCCTTTGGTTAGAGAACCAAGAACATCAGACAACAACCTGAATCTAGTGCGTAAGACAGTACCAGCCAGACACCAACCTAGATAATGAACTCTCAAGGACAAAAAACAAACAAACAAACAAAAACAAACTAAAAAATTTACAACATGGAACCAGAGATATCAATCTGTAAATGACAACATCAGAACAATAGAAGAAGGAATAGACAATGTAGACATAGAACTTTCAAATGGAGAGGAAGTCAAGACATTATCAGCTAATAATAGACTCGTTTAAACTTAGGTATATGGGGTAAATTTCAAGGTAACCACAAAGAAAGTTAACAAACATACTCATCAATATAAAAAAGAAGCATAAAACCTCAGTAAACACAAAATCTACAAAAATGAAAGAAATGAAAAAAAAATCCACAAACAAAAGGAATTAAGCACAGGAGAGTAAGAGGAACAAAGAAAATGTCAGCGCCACAAAAAAAAAAAAAAAAAAAAAAAGCACTACAAAATGACAGCAATAAACACATCTATCAATAATCACACTGAATGTAAATGGTTTAAATGCACCCATAAAGAGACAACGACAGAACGGATAAAAAAACAGGATCCATCAATATACTGTCTACAAGAGACACACTTCAGAAACAAAAAAAAAAGTTTATTAAAAATCAAAGAATGGAAAAAAGCATAGCCAGGAAACAGCTACCAAGAAACAGCAGGAGTGGCAATGCTAATCTCAGATAAAACAGACTTTAAAACAAAATCCACCGTAAAAGACAAACAAGGCCAGTTTATAATGATTAAAGGGACAATCCATCATGAAAACATAATCATAATAAACATCTATGCACCCAATGGCAGGGCTCCAAAATACATAAAACAAACTCTAACAGCACTGAAAAGAGAAATTGATAGTTCCACAATAATAGTAGGAGACTTCAACACACCACTCTTGGTAAAGGACAGAACGTCTAGAAAGAAACTCAGCAAGGATACAGACGATCTAAAGGCCACAATCAATAAACTTGACCTCACAGACATTTATAGAACACTCCACCCAACAGCAGCAGATAATCATCCAGCAGAGTAGCAGGATACAAGAGAAACATAACAAAAATCCATTAAATTCCTATACACCAATAAAGAGAACTACAAAAAGGAAATCAGGAAAACAATACCATTTATAATAGCCCTAAAAAAAATAAAATACTTAGGAATAAATATAACCAGGGATGTAAAAAACCTATACAAAGAAAACTACAAACCACTATTGCAAGAAACCAAAAGAGACCTACATAAATGGAAAAACATACCTTGCTCATGGATAGGTAGACACAACAAAACAATATGTGTATTAACTGCATTAATTGTTTAATGAGAAACTTGTTTGCTCTGTAAACCTTCATCTAAAGTACAATTAAAAAAAAAAAAAAAAAGAAGAAGAATGATGCCTGAATAGATTTTTAACAAATAACATATCATCTTTAAGGACATTCCCTTTTGGTTTTATATATTAATGTATTTTATCATGACAGGATATAGGGTTTAACACAGTTTTACATCTTTTGAGTATTTTTATTATTTTAATTTGTTAACATAATTATAAATTTATGTTTTTCAGCTTGTTATTTTATGCAATTGTAGAATCAGTCTACTTGGTCAGAATAATTCTCCATGTTTTGCTGTTTTTCTCTCATTTTTGATGGTAACATGACCAACTAAGCTACTGTACTTTTTGTATTTGAAACAATCACCCACAGAGCATTTTCTCATATTAAACATCTGAACTTTGTCATGATCAGCTCCACATATCCCTCTAAATCCATAGGAAAACTCTCTTCTTGTTTTTCTGGGTTTCTGCCATTCACTTAGATCAGGTGTCAGCAAACGTTTTCTATAAAAGTCCAGAGCATGAATAATTTAAACATTAAGGGTCGTATGGTCCTGGTTTCAACTCTTCCAGTACGTTATTGCAGCACAAAAGCAGCCATAAACAATATGTTAACAGAGAACATAGCTATGTTCCAATAAAATTTATTTTTGGGCACTGAAATTTAAATTTCACATAATTTTGACATGTGATGAAATCTTCTTTTCGTTTTTTCCAACCATTTAAAAATGTAAAATCTTTTCTTAGCTCACAGCCTGAATAAAAACAGGTGGCGGAGTGTAGTTTGCTCATTCCAAAACACAGTCTTCTTTTTTAAAAATTTATTTTTTCTTTCTGATTAGATAAAAAAAATAATTAAAATGTATTTCTGTTTCCAAATATTTCATTAATTCTAGTTATTCTCAGAGGTTATAACCCCCTGAAAGCACTACTCTTCCTGCAAACAACTTATTTGGTCTAACATTGTTTTATTTCTCTATGTTTTGCTTACTTCACCTTCCCTTTCTCCCACTCAATATTCAAGACGAATACCAGGCCCCGTAATCATCTAATCTTTTTAGTTCAGTGTCTTGAGGGAGTTTCTTATTCCAGAATTTCCTATACCATTGCTTGCATCAAGTCGAAGAACATTAGGCAAATTGGAGTTACATATGTGATTTTTTTTTCAAAGTGCCATATGGCCTCAGATGTATATACGTAGGAAGTGTTTTGGATTTCGACACTGCTAAGAGCTTCAGGAACCATTTTTCTGGAAGCCTTGGAACGTTGTAAACAAGCAATAGCAAGTTAAGAAATGTTATATGGGATTGTAACTTTGCTTATTCTCCTCCTAGTTATTCCTGTTTTTTTAAGTTTAGTAGCTGATGAATGATCCAAGAATAATAAAACAGAATACTAATAAAAGGGATGTCCATTGTCCAGGAGCTTTTGACATTAAAATATTGCCCAAGATTGCTAAGAAAAGTTTATCAATCATCTTTAATATGCAAATAGAGTCTCATTCATCAGACATCCAGATATCCTTTCTTATTCTGTATTTCTCAGACTTCTCTGTCATTCAGCATTACTCTGCCATCCTACTTGCTTCTTTGTATGGAACAGAATCCCATATGATATTTCTTTTCTTGGATTACTGTATGCACTTGAGATGATAAAAGTGAAGATTGAACAAAAGCTGATCAATGCATATTTGCATATACAAATTGTATAAATAATATTCTTAGGCAACATTCCTGGTTTTGATTATGATCTTCCCCAATTATTAAGAAACACTTTATGTTTCTGAAACTGGGTTACTGCCTATTTTCTTCTAGTTTTGTTCCACTAATTCCCTGCCTCCATGATCTGTCAAACACCCTTAAGGAAAAAAAAAAAAAAGACTAGTAACTTCAGGTAAGGTATTCACCACGACCACTATTTAACATATGATTGCTGTCAACATGGGACATGTTTATTTCAGAAGAGTGGTTACTTACAATACTGAGTCTGCAAAACATCCTAGTTCTTTAGTTCTGGCCAAGAAAATACTTGGTTCATTAGTCAGAGGAATTAACTCATCCATCATACACAGTAACACAAAAACTGGACCTCAACTGCCATTCTTTCTTTTACAAATGATCATTTCCCCTCTAATGTTCTCTATCTTATATTGATAAACCATGCATTTTTAATGCCATCTTGTAGGTGATTCATGAAGAGCTTCATTCTTTCTACAACAAAAGCAACTTCTAAAAAAGAAATGACTGCCATGAAAGTTTGAAAATTCCAGTGGATTGATTAATATTTTACATATTCTTTTACTTTTTACAAGAAGGTATATTGTTATCATACCAAATATTATACATTGAAGCATCACTTAATTTTCCAAAAAGATAGATATTATTCTGTGTGAATGCAAACAATCTCCTTAAGCCTCACTTTCCTCAGCTGTAAGATGTGATAACAGTTTATATTTCACAGTCTTAATTGTGAAAAACAAACAAACAAAACAAAACAAAACCCGTTGCCGTCAAGTCGATTGCAAATCACAGTGACCCTACAGGGGAGAGTAGAACTGCCCCATAGGGTTTCCAAAGAGATCCTGGTTGATTGGAACTGCGGATCCTTTGGTTAGCAGCCAAAGGTATATATAAAACTTCTGGCATACTGTCTAGTACGTATTGCCCTTAAGTATTGACTAACAAAAATTAAATACTCATGATTTTTCTACCAAAAAACAGTACCAGCATATACTTATTGTGTAAAAATGAAAATTACCAAGAAGATTATATAAATTACGAATGATTTTTTAAATCTGCAGCTAAGCACTATTAACATTGCCATATTTCCTCCTTGGATTTATTTTGTGGGAAGGTGTATGTGTATGTTATTTTATTTATTTATTTATTTATCTCTTTTTTTTTTTATTGTACTTAAGGTGAAGGCTTACAGAACAAATAGTTTCTCATGAAACAGAAGTACACATGTTGTTTTATGACATTGGTTAACAACCCCACAACATATACACCCTTCAACTTCTCAACCTTTATTTTTAGTGAAAATACACATAGCCAAAGATACACCATTTCAAAAATTTCTACATGCACAGTTCAGTGACATTGACTACTCTCTTCCAATTGTGCTGTCATTCTCACTTAAGATGAAGGCGTACAGAACAAAACAGTTTCTCATTTAACAGTTACTACAAATGTTGTCCTATGACAATGGTTAACAATCTCACAACACATCAAAAATATCCTTACTCAACCTTGGGTTCCCTATAACCAGCTTCCTTGTCCCCTTCTGCCTTCTGGCCCTTGTCACTGGACTCCTGTACCTCATTAGTCTCATTTGGTTTTACCAGGCTGTCCACTCCCAGGCTGAACAGTGAACCTCGGAGGTATCTTCACTGCTGAGCTAAAAGGGTGTCTGGGGGCCATATTCTCAGGGTTTCTACAGTCTTCTTTAGGCCAGTAAATCTGGTCTTTCTTTTTTTGTGAGTTAGAATTATGTTCTACGTCCTTCTCCAGCTCTGTCCAGAACCCTCTGTTGTGATCCTGATCAGAGCAGTCAGTGGTGGTAGCCGGGCGCCATCTTCCTGTACTGGACTCAGTCTGGTGGAGGCCTTGGTAGCTGTGGACCATTAGTCCTTTGGACTAATCTTTTCCTTGTATCCTGTTCTCTTCATTCTCCCTTGCTCCCGAAGGGATGAGACCAGTGGAGTACCTTAGATGGTTGCTCACAGGCTTGTAAGACCCCAGACACTACTCACCAAGGTAGAATGTAGACCATTGTCTTTATAAGCTGTGTCATGCCAAATGAGCTAGATGTTCTCCGAGACCACAGTCCCCCCAGCCCTCCGCCTGGCAATTGAGTCCCTCAGGGAGTTTGGATGTGTCTATGGGGCTTCAATGACCTTTCCTTGCACAGGTTGTGCTAGTTTCCCCTGTATTGTGTACTGTCTCACCCTTCACCCATGATACCACTTATCTATTGCCTGTTTAGTATTTCTCCCCCCACCCCTCCCATCCCTGGTAACCAACAAAGATTTTTACATTTTCTGCGTGAACTTTTTCATGGGTTTTTACAAGAGAGGTCTCATACAACATTTGTCCTTTTGTGATTGACTTATTTCACTCAGCATAATATCCTCCAGTTTCATCCATGTTATGAGATGCTTCACAGATTCATTGTTGTTCTTTCTCGTTGCATAGTACTCCATTGTGCGTATGTACCATAGTTTGTTTATCCATTCATCTGTTGATGGGCATCTAGGTTGTTTCCATTGTTTTGCTATTGTGAACAATGCTGCCATGAATATAGGTGTGCATATGTCTACTCGAGTGACAACTCTAATTTCTCTAGGATATATTCCTAGGAGTGGGATTGCTGGATTGAATGGTATGTCTATTTCTAGCTTTCTGTGCCATATCATTTTCCAAAGTGCTTGTATCATTTTGCGTTCCCACCAGCAGTGCATAAGAGTTCCGATCTCCCTGTAGCCCCTCCAACATTTGTTATTTCCAGTGTTTTTGATTCGGCACCAGTGTTTTTGATTTGTGCAGTAATGCAGAGGTGAGATGCTATCTCATTGTGGTTTTAATTTGCATTTCTCTAATGGCTAGTGATCGTGAGCATTTCCTCATGTGTCTGTTGGCCATTTGAATGTCTTCTTTGGTGAAGTGTCTTTTCATTTACTTTGCACATTTTTTAATAGGATTATTTGTCTTTTTGTTGTAGAGGTGTTGGATTTTCTTATAGATTATGGAGATTAGAACTTTGTCTGACTTGTACTGTCCAAATTTTTTCCCAGTCTGTAGGTTCTCTTTTGACTCTTTTGGTGAAGTCTTTTGAAGAACATAACTGTTTGATTTTTATAAGATCCCAGTTATCTAGCTTATCTGTTGGGTTTTGTGCATTGATGGTTATGGTTTGTATCCTGTTAATGCCATGTATTAAGGCCTGAAGTGTTGGTCCTATTTTTTTTTCTATGAACTTTATAGTTTTAGGCTTTATATTCAGGTCTTTGATCCATTTTGAAGTAGTTTTGATATACGGTGTGAGGTATGGGTCCTGTTTCATTTTTTTTGCAGATGGATATCCAGTTTTGCCAGCGCTGTTTGTTAAAAAGACTGTCTTTTCCCCGTTTGATGGACTTTGGGACCTTGTCGAAGATCAGGTGACCATAGGTGGATGGATTTACATCTGGGTTCTCAATTCTGTTCCATTGGTCAATGTATCTGTCATTGTACCAGTACCAGGCTGTTTTGACTACTGTAGCTGTATAGTAGGTTCTCAAGTCAGGTAGTGTGAGTCCTCCAACTTGATTCTTCTTCTTCAGTAGTGCTTTACTTAGTCGGGGCTTCTTCCCTTTCCATATAAAGTTAATGATTAGTTTTTCCAACTCTTTGAAGAATGTTGTTGGTATTTGGATCGGGATTGTGTTGTATTTGCAAATTGCTTTGGGTAGAATTGCCATTTTCACAATGTTGAGTCTGCCTATCCATGAGCATGGTATGTTTTTCCATTTACGTAGCTCCCTTTGGGTTTCTTGCAGTAGTGTTTTGTAGTTATCTTTGTATAGGTCTTTTACATCCCTGGTCAGATTTATTCCTAAGTATTTTATCTTTTTAGGGGTTATTTAAAATGGTATTGTTTTTCTGATTTCCTTTTCATCATTCTCCTTATTGGTGTATAGGAATGCAACTATTTTTGAATGTTTATCTTGTATCGTGCTACTCTGCTGAATCTTTCTATTAGTTTCAGTAGATTTCTCGTGGAGTCTTTAGTGTTTACTATGTATAGTATCATATCATCTGCAAACAGGGACAGTTGAACTTCTTCATTACCAATTTGGATGCCCTTGATTTCTTTTTCTTGCCTTATTGCTCTAGCTAGAACTTCCAGCACAATGTTAAATAGGATTGGTGATAAAGGGCATCCTTGTCTTGTTCCTGTTTTCAGGGGGAATGTTTTCAGCCTCTCTCCTTTAAGAATGATTTTGGCCATTGGTTTTGCATAGATCCCCTTTATTATGTTGAGAAATTTCCCTTCTATGCCTATTTTATTGAGAGTTTTTATCAAGAATGGGTGTTGGACTTTGTCAAATGCCTTTTCTGTATCAAGTGAGATGATCATGTGATTCTTTTCTTTCTTTTTATTTGTGTGATGGATTACGTTGATGATTTTCTAATGTTGAGCCATCCTTGCATAGCCAGTATGAATCCTACTTGGTCGTGGTGTATTATTTTTTTGATATGATGCTGAATTCTATTGGCTAGAATTTTGTTCAGAATTTTTGCATCTATATTCATGAGAGATATTGGTCTGTAATTTTCCTTTTTTGTGACATCTTTTCCTGGTTTTGCTATCAGCGTTATGCTGGCTTCATAGAATGAATTTGGAAATGTTGCTTCCTCTTCTATGCTCTGAAATAGCTTGAATAGTACTTCTACAAGCTCTTCTGTAAATGTTTTGTAGAATTCTCCAGTGAAGCCATCTGAGCCAAGGCTTGTTTGGTTGGGAGTTTTTTTTATTACCTTTTCTATCTCTTCTCTTGTTATGGGTCTGTTCAGATTTTCAACATCACTTTGTTGTAGTTTGGGTAGGCCGTGTGTTTCTAGAAATTTATCCATTTCCTCTAGGTTTTCAAATTTGTTGGAGTAGAGTTTTTCATAATATTATGTTGTAATCCCTTTTATTTCAGTTGGGTATGTTGTAATGTCCCTCATTTCATTTCTTATTTGGGTTATTTGTGTCCTCTCCTGCGTTTCTTTTGTCAGTCTGGCCAGTGGTTTGTCGATTTTGTTGATTCTTTCAAAGAACCAACTTTTGGTTTTGTTGATTCTTTCTATTGTTTTTCTGTCCTATATTTCATTGATTTCAGCTCTGATCTTTACTATTTCTTTTCTTCCAGTGGTTGTGGGCTTTTTTTGCTGTTCTGTTTCTGTTTATTTGAGTTCTGTAGTTAATTTTTTGATTTATTCCCTTTCTTTTTTTTTTTGATATGTGCATCTATTGCTATAGATTGTCCTCTGAGGACTGCCTTTGCTTTGTCCCAAAGGTTTTGGTATGATGTGTTTTCATTCTCATTTGATTCTAGGAATTTTTAAATTCCGTCTCTGATTTCTTTTGTTACCCACTGATGTGTAAGCAGGGTATTATTCAGTTTCCATGTAGTTGATTTTTTTTCCTTGCTCTTTCTATAATTAATTTCTACCTTGATTGCATTGTGGTCAGAGAAGATACTTTGAATTATCTCAGTGTTCTGGATCTTGTTGACGATTGCTCGGTCGCCTAAGATGTGGTCTATTCTGGAGAAATTTCCATGTGCATTGGAAAAGAATGTGTACTTTGCATCGGTTGGATGGAGTGTTCTATATATGTCTATGAGGTCAGGTTGACTGATTGTGCCCTTTAGGTCTTCGGTGTCTTTGCTGAGTTTCTTTTTAGTTGTTCTGTCCTTTACTGAGAGTGGTGTGTTAAAATCTCCTACTTTTATTGCGGAACTGTCAATTTCTCTTTTCAGTGTTGTTAGGAGTTTGTTTGATGTATTTTGGAGCCCTGTCATTGGGTGCGTAGATGTTTATTATGGTTATGTCTTCATGATGGATCCTCCCCTTAATCATTATATAGTGTCCTTCTTTGTCTTTTATGGTAGATTTCGTTTTAATATCTATTTTATCTGAGATTAGAATTGCCACTCCTGCTCCTTTTGGTAGTTGTTAGCTTGATATATTTTTTTCCAAACTTTGACTTTTAATAAATTCACATCTTTGTTTCTAAGGTGTGTCTCCTGTAGACAGCATATTGATGGATCCTGTTTTCTTATCCATTCTTTCACTCTCTGTCTCTTTATGGGTGCATTGAGTCCATTTACATTCAGTGTAATTATTGATAGATGTGGCTTTCTTGCTGCCTTTTTGTAGTGCTTTTTTTGTGGTGCTGACATTTTCTTTGTTCTTCTTACTCTCTTGTGCTGAGTTACTTTTGTTTGTGGATTTTTTTTTCATTTCTTTTGTTTTTGTAGGTTTTATTTTTGCTGAGACTTTATGTTTTTCCTTTTTTTTTTTTTTATTAGTCTGTTTGTTAACTTTCTCTGTGGTTACCATAAATTTTACCCTTATCTTTCTAAGTTTGAAGCAGTCTACCATTACTTGGTATTTCCTTGCCTTTCTCTCCATTAGAAGTTTCTATACCTATGCCATTTATTCCCTCTTTTATTGTTTTGATGTTGTTGTCATTTACTTATTAACTGCTCTGATTCCCTGTTGTATTTCTTTTGGTTTTGGATAGTCCTCGAGAGTTCGTTTCTGAGATTCGTATCTGGCTGGTACAGTCCTGCGTCCTAGATTCTGCCTGTGAGCTGAAGCTGTTTGTCCTCAGATTGAAGAACTCCCTTTAATAATTGTTGTAAGTTTGGTTTGACTTTTACATATTCCCTTAATTTGTGTTTATCTGGATATGAGCTAATTTCACCATCAAATTTGAATGAGAGTTTTGCAGGGTACATTATTCTTGGCTGGCAATTGTTTTCTTTCAAGATTTTATGTATGTCATCCCATTGCCTTCTTGCCTGCATGGTTTCTGCCGAATAATCTGAGCTTAGTCTTTTTGTTTCTCTTCTGTATGTGACTTCTTGTTTTTCACAAGCTTCTTTCAGGATTGTTTGTCTTTGGTTTTGGCGAGTGTGAATATGATATGCCTTGGTGATTTTCTTCTGGGGTCTCTTCTATATGGGGTTCGTTGAGCTTTTTTAATGACCAGCTTTTCATCTTTCATGTTATTGGGAAAGTTTTCTGTCAGCAGTTCCTCAATGATTCGCTCTGTGTTTTCTGTCTCACCACCCCCCCCCCCTTTTGGAATTCCAATCACTCGCAGATTTTTGCTTTTGATTGTGTCCCACATAACTCTCAGGGTCTCTTCATTTTTCTTTGTTCTTTTTTCTGAGTTTTCCTGAAACAGAGTATCCAAGTGTTTGTCTTCAATTCCACTGATCCTGTCTGCCACCATTTCAAATCTTCTTCTCAGCCCTCCTATTGCAGTGTCCATTTCTGAAATCTTGTTGTTTATCTTTTGGATTTCTAATTGTTGTCTTTGTACAATTTGTAGTTGTGAATTTATTTTGGCATTTTGTTCCTGCATTATTTTCATGAATTCTTGCAATTTTTTGTCCATATTTTCCATGAATTTGTCTATTTTTCCCTCATGTTGGTCAGCTTTTTGCCTCAGTTGTTGGAGAATTCTGAGTATTAGAGATTTGAATTCCCTATCAGGTAGTTCTAGTGCATTTTTTTCCAGAGGAGAGTCATTTGGTGTTTTATTTTGGATTCCTACTGGAACCATGGTGTTCTGTTTTTGTAAATGTTTTGTTATTGTCTGCTGTCTTCGGGGCATTCAGTAGTTATTTTTATTGTTTTTTGATTGTAGATTTGTTTGTTTCATCACTTTTTTAAAAATAGTTTGACTATGTTTTCTTTGTTGTTTGCTCGTCTGTTGGCACAATACCTTTTGCCTCCTTCTACAACTGGCATGGTCGGTCACTCAGATATGGTATAGCGGGGCAGATCTAGCTGAAGAGGAGTTACTGGGATGGGTTGTTTGTGGCACTTACTACAGCTACCAGAGTGGGTCGGTAATCATTGCAGGGCAGGTTCCAGTAGGCCGTGCCTGTGCTGCTTGGTGGTGTGATGTCAAGCGCACGGTGCAGGTAGGCAGGATGCAGCAGGGAGATTGTTATGTGTGGAGCTAAGATGGATATGGGAGAGAGGAGAGAGGAACAGGAGCCAAAAATATACAAAGAAACAAAAAAGAATGCTAGGGGAGCTTGCCGTTGGAGTGGAGATATGAGAGACTATGAAATTGAGAAAAACAGAAAGGGGAGGCAGAAGAAAATAAAAGAATGAATAAATAAGAATCAGAAAGGTTAAAGAACTGCAAAGTTCCCAGGGATCCCACTGGTGTATCTATGAGGTTTGGGGAAGTCACTCTCAGGTGTTGCAGTACAGCCTGGCTAGAAGGCGTAGAGGTATACAATGCCAGGTATTCAGGGAACAGAAAGAGAAGGAAGATATAGAGAGATGAGAAACTGAGCAATGAAGAAAGACAAAAATGGAAAAAGAGGAAAAAGAAAAGAAAACTAGTTAGAAAAAAAAAAAATCAAACAAGCAAGGCCCCCAAAGCAACAGAAAAAAAAAAAAATAACGTAAAAGGAAATGCTCTCAGCGATCCCTCTGCACGTCTGTGGAAGCCAAAGGGGAGTCTCCCTGCCATGCAGCTCAGCCTGGCCAGAAAGGACTCCCAACTCAAGAAAAGGAAAAGAAAACAAACAAACAATTAAAAACAAACAAACAAATAAGAGCTCCGGGATCCCACCAGCGCGGCAGCCCAAACCGGGAAGCATCTCCACACTCTAACGGAGCTCCGCAGCCCCTCAGGAAGAACCAAATTTTGCACAGAGCCAGGTACTTGAGCAAAGAGAGGGGGAGGTGGTGAGAGGCAAGTAAGAAATCAAAAGAAGCAGAAAAAAAAAGCAACACTAGCAGCCAACAAATGGCACTCAGAGAGCCAGCTAGTGCAGGCTGGTGTTTATGGACAAGAGACTGTGTCCATGGGGAGCAGAGGGTGCCAAGTGTGGGTGAAGATGGGTAGAGAGTGGGAAAGCGTATATCACAAATTACCAGTTGTTTCGTCTCCCGCTGGAAGCTCCATGAGGCTGCTTTCTCATACCACCTGTTTGCTGGTCTCCGATAGGAGTCCAAGATGGAGGATCCGTGCTGCATTAACTGATAGGGGACCTCTGCATGAATCTCTCCTCGCTCTCCGTTCTCTGTCAGTTTTCTCACTCCATTTGGTGCTTGGCTGAGTTCTTTATCTCTTTATTTGATGTTTTAAGGGTTTCAGGATTGTTGTATTCTCTGTTCAGTTTAGTTTTTCGGATCTTTGCTGTGGAGGGACGGCATGGTGCTTCTGCCTAGAGCGCCATTTTGCCAAAACTCCTGTGTATGTTATTTTAGTTGTTGCATGCCATCAAGTTGATTCTGACTCATAGCGACCCTACATGACAGAGTAGAATTGCTCTACAGGGTTTTATAGGCAGTAATCTTTATGGGAACAGATCACCAGGCTTTTTTCTCCTGTGGAGCCACTGGTGGATTTGAACTGCTAACCTTTTGGTTAGCAGCTGAATGCTTAACCATCATGACACCTGGGAAACTTTGTGTGTGTGTATAGGTACATATGTTTTTACCACACAAATTCATGTCCATGTGTGCATATATTTAGCTACACTTATAAATTATATATGTATATAGGTGCATAATTATATAATTAAATTTAGATCATATGGAATTGACATGAATTATAAATTATATATACATTTGATCAAAAATTATACCATGAAAATCTTTTTGCACTTAAATATTGGAAAATACAATTAAAATGGCTTCATATCATTCCCATGATATAGATTATCAATTTATTCATTCAATTTCCAAGTACTGCCCATATATTTTATTTCCATTTATTAACTGTTACAAATGACCCTGCATTGGAATTACCATATTTTTCATAAATAACACACACATTACATGCTTTTTTTGCCAACCAGGCACCACCACCTCTCCTTCGTGCTATTTTCGTAAGTGCCTGATGCTACACGTTGAATGTGTGGGAACATCATTTACATGGGCACCTTTTTTTGTGGAAGAATATGATATTTGTACATAAGTTATCACATTTTTATGCAAATAACACCTTTTACTTTTGTTTGCCAACCACTCCCTCGCCCTGTGAGATATTTTTGTAAGGGCACTATGCTAATTTTTTTTTTACAGGAACATATAAAAAATTTGGCATAGTGACGTTTACAAAATTACCTCTCAGGGGGAGAGAGTGGTTGGCAAACAAAAGTAAAAGGTGAGTGTTATTTGTGTAAAAATACATTATTTGAAATAAATCTTTTATTCATTAAATTTGTTCATAAGTATATATGGATACTAAAATATATTGTTAAACTTTCTTTTTTGGAGATTATGCAGGTCATAATAATAGATTTGTTTTAGGGTAAAAAAGGATTTGAGTAGTAATTTCTTAGAAAACTAAGATTTTACAGTTATTGTAATTGATTACCAGATATTTATGAACCTTGCTCAGGCCTACACTGAAAGTAAGAGCATGATTAGACGAATGTCTAGTTGGCTGACTCCCAGGACATGCCCTGATTTTTTCCCCTACCCAACATTTTCCAAGGATGTTTTCATTCTATTTAAACAAATCCATATGGCCTTTCTACTTTTCTGAATTTGACCACAAATGCAATTATCTTTTTTTAAACTTCTAGTTCAAGGTAGGTATATTTTCCAACTTCTTTAGTCCAGACGAAATTGGTATTTTCTATTTGAAATGCGCCTGCCTGAGGGGTATGCTTTCCATTCCCCTTGGAGTGCTGGGTACCAGCGTGATTTGTCATCTGTTTTCTATAGGAATTTCCTCCCTAAAAGATGAGTGTCATAAACCAGAAGAAACTGAAAGTAGAAACAGTCCAGTCATGAACATGGATTATGCCAATGGAAGCACATAGACTATAGAGTTCTACTGATTACATCATTTTATGTTTTTTTTTACCTTTCTAAGCAGTTTGATGTTAAAGACCATACCTGATTTTTCTCCAGTTTTAGCACAGGGTCTTACACTTTGAAAAAAAGACAATAAATACTTGTTAAATTGAATTGAATTTATTTTTATAAGAATAATTTTTTAGATTACCAAATTCAAAGTAAAATTAAAATGGAACTCAGTATTTTTAAAGCCATTAAAAAAATCAGATTAAAATAAACTGACAATAAAATCTTAAAAATTGTATTGCTATTGATGGCAAGTTTCCAATTTTTATCCCAATTTAATGATAAAATATCTTTTTTGCAGTGTGCAGAAATCAGGAAGTTCAACAAGAGTGTATAAACTGTCTATTCATTTGAAGACAGGCTATGATTTTAATGCCTAAGAAGATAGCCTATTTTGATTATTCAGGACTGTCCGCAAAGAAGATGCCTCAAAAATATCTTGAACCAGCTTTATAAAAGACAAGTATACTTATTGATTAACATTAGTATTTTTCAAGTATTGACAAGTATCTAATATTTCCAATGGTAGGTTCTTTTGTTTTTGATATTCATTTACCTCATCTTCTCCTTGACATTAGCTCCTCTCTAACTTTTAATGTGCAGGGATTGTTTTAATGCCAGTCACAGTAAGTTCACTTAGGGAAACACTGAGATGAAATTTGAATAGACATTTCATTTTATTTCTTCTGTGACCTTGAGTAGCACTTTTAATTCCAATGACCATCAAGATAACTGTTCTTCTTCTTGTTCCTACTGGATTATTAAATATTTTTATTCTCTAGGTTGCATTTTAGAGGGAATGAGGAATAATATCCCTACATAGTGAAGAGTCTTTGGGAAGTTAAGTCATTACGTCACCCAATATATTGCAAAAAGTATGGAATGTCTTCAGTTGCAACTATTGTACAAAGTAAAAATCACCTTTACATTAAATGTATTTATTTTTAGTCATTTCATTTATTATTTTTGTTTAAACAGATTAACTTCCTTGCCACTTTTATTTTTCCCTAAGATCTGACTACCTTAGGAGTGTCGTAAAGATAAACTTGCTGTTGTTTTTGTTGTGTGCTGTCAAGTCCATTCCAACTCATAGTGAACCTATATGACAGAGTGTGAACTGCCCCAGAGGTTTCCTAGGCTGTAATCTTTTTACAAGAGCAGATTGCCAGGTCTTTTCTCCTTGGGAGCCATTGGTGTGTTCACTAAACTTTCAGTTAGCAGCCGAGTGCTTAACCATTGCACCACCAGGGCTCCTTAAAAAGATAAACTAAATGATATTATTTACTTCATATTTAAAAAATAATACAAATTACTCTAAGTTTAGAAATGTATTTTTTTTTTTTTTTTTTACTTAATGTGGGGGAAAATGGCAGGTACCTTTAAAGAAAACTGATAGAAATATTGACCATAGGAAATATAATAATTAAATATTAAAATAAACTGTGCTTATCTAAAATGAAGTTTGGCTTAAAACATTTATTTTCCTTTTTTATAATTGATCAAAGTTCGTCTAGTGCAATTTAGTTACCCTGGGAATTTAAAATTCTGGATGTGGTCTTTGTCAAGAAGCTTAGAGCTTCTGGAGTTTTCTCTTTATCAAATCAAAAGGGCATTACTGCTATTGTTTGTTTCAGGAGTGCCTGCCTTCTTGGATTTTTATTGTTCTCAAGGCTAGATTGTGGATTCTGTTGTCGTAAAGCACTCTGATACATGAGCACTGAAACCCACAAATTAATAAATAATAATGCTTGTCGAACCACAGGCTCAAGGCTTCTCTGCAACATTTGTTTCCCAGAGTGTGTTCAGCACTCTCTTTCCGTGATTTCAGATGCTGTTTAATGAAGTGGCAGCTACTAAGAGGCAGCTGATTTTCCAGGGTGATGGCAAGGCGTCCTGTTTATCAGCATTTTAGTCTAGAATTTCAAAGTGATTATCATTTGAACCTGTATAGTAAGGAAGAACCTGATTACCAAAAAGTAGATGCTCATTGCTCTCAGATTGCAGCTGTGATAGTAATAAGATAGACTAAATGGATTCCCTTTCACAGGCATAACTTAATACACAAATTGTGCATTAAATTCTATCAATAAAATAAGAAAATACCAGGCTGATATTTAGGGATTGGATGTGACTACTGATCCTAAGTCTTGATCAAAGTAGATAGGTGCCATATTACTGAAATAATTGGACTGAACTTCTTCAACATTGACAAAATGTCATATATCTTGGGCATTAGTCATTGCTAATTTAAGATCTCATGAAAACGCACCTGACTGATGCTGTCAAAAATAGCTTGAAAATTATAGGGCAACATTTCCAATCAAAATAAACCCCAAATAAAACAAGACATTATGTTATGAAAAATTAATGTAAAAACAATATTTTCCCGCTTTAGGTTAGGCCAGGATTAGGTGTAATGCAAGAAACGTGACTAATCTGTCCATAATCAAATGCCAATCACAAAGTAAAAAAATATTTGTCTCACATGGAAGAAAATATCATTAGAGTAAATGATATGATAAGACTCTTTATCTTTCTCAATGCTGAAATAAAATAGTGTCCATGTTTTCAAGATTTAAATAAATAACTAAGAGGTAGTGGTGCCTTAGTCAATCAAAACAGTAAAATTCTCATAGTTTTCCATTGACTTAAAAGAACAGATAGTCTCTATAATCGTTATTCTTTGCTTAGGGAATGACTTAGTTGATTGCTGACAACATAGTTTCTCTAATTCAGTGATAGTCATCATTAATATATTTTTTTCCGTTTTCTCTCAGAATGGATTACTACTTAACCCATTTCTAAATTTTATGATTCTTTAACCTTACCATCAGGGAGCCTGGGTGGCACAAGCAGTTGGCAATCAGCTGCTAACCTAAAGGTCGGCAATTCAAACACACCCAACAGCTCTGCAGAAGAAAGTCCTGGAGATGAACGGATTCTGTAAAGATTATAGCGAAGAAAGACCTATGGAGCAGTTTTACTCTGTAACACTTGGGGTTGCCATGAGTCAGGGGCCAACTCAAGGGCAGTTAAGAACAATGACAACCACCACCACCAGCTTACTATCCTTTGTGTTAATTTGGGTAAAACTGGGAAATCTGATGGAGATCATAGCCAATGGATAGATGATTAATGTGTGAACCATTGGTCTACATCAACATTTATATATAGTACCAGGAAACGGTCTGAGCAGTAACTCATTTACACATATAATTTTAAAAATCTTGAAACAAAATGAAATTGTAGTGATTTGTAACATGTGAAATACAAAATCTTGAAACTCCAAATGTCAGTACAGTGGAAGTTCGTTTGTAGTAAACAAGCTTCACCTAAGGTTTTCATTTAAAATGAAAAGTTTGATTTAACTTAAATTAATTTTTATGTTTATATGTCACTTACAAATAGGAAATAGTTTAATATTTAAAAAATACTTATTCCATCTCCACAGTTGTAAACATTTTATTACTTTCTTATGTATACATCTGATATTATCCTGGGAAACTTCCATGCCAGTACATAAGGACAGAAGTTTTGTTTTTTGTTCTTGTTTTTTGCATGATTAATGGTTTATCAAAACTCCTCTATTGATGAAAATGGCTTGTTTTCAATAGCCTACAATTATGACAAATTCTTCAGTAAATGTTGTTGTTGTTAGGTGTTGTTGGGTCAGTTCCAATTTATAGCAACCCTTTGTACAACAGAATAAAACACTACCAGGTCCTGCACCATCCTCACAACCTTTGCTGTGTTTGAACCCATTGTTGCAGCCACCGTGTCAATCCGTCATGTTGTCTTCCTCTTTTTCATTGACCCTCTACTCTACCAAGCCATAAACAACAAAGAAATAGTCTTGTATATTACTTTGTAAATTTGCATATATATGTAGAATAAATTCTCAGAGATGAAATTGTTGGTTAAGGTGGGAAAAGAGTCTATAATTTTGATATATGTGCAAAAATATGCTACAGAGACACGGCACCATTTTGCACTCACCTCCAAAATAAATGAGAAGTCTCTATCCCTACAGCCTCATCAATGAGGATGTTGTCAAAGTTTGAATTTCTGCCACTGTATAAGGTGAAAAGTGGCATCTCAGTGTTGTTTAATTTTGAGTTTCTATGATTATGAATAAATGTGAGCATATTTTATATGCTTAAGAGACATTTATCTTCTTTTCTCTGTGTGATACCCATACCTTTCCTCCTTTTTTTTTTCTGATTGTACTCTGGGTGTTTTTCTTATTCATTTTGTGGGGTCCTGTATATATTAAGAGATTAGCCCTTTTGTCTTCTGTGATGACTTGCCAATATTTTTTTTCTCAATATGTCATTTGACTTTTGATTTGCTTAATAGTATTTTAGATATTTTAGTATATTTTAGATATTTTAATTTAGTCAACTTTATCAATCTTTTATTTATGATTTTCAGAATTAGAGTTGTATTTTTAAAATGCATATACTGTTCCAAAAGGTTTTTTTTTTTTTAATATACCCATATTTACTCTTAGTACTTTTATTGTTTCTATTTAAATTTAATTCTGTATCATTTGGAGTTTGTCTTAGTATACAATGTGGTGAAATATAAAACCAAATTTATATTTTACATATGGGTAATCAAATGTCTAAATACAATTTACTCAAAAAATCTAATCTTACCCTATTGATTTGAGATTTACCTGTTATTAAATGCTATAATAGTATCTGTAATTGTATCTGTTTCTGGACTTTCTATTTTGTTATCTTGATCTCTCTGCTCATGTTCCAAATTCAAATTTCAATTACTGAACATTTACAATATGTTTAGGGAAGGTTATTTCACCCTCTTTGCTGTTTGTTTTGTTTTCAGAAATTTCCTGAATATACTTCTTTATTTTTCAATTTATATAACATGATCCATTTGCCTACCTCCAGGAAAGAAGAAAATGGTGTTTATTTCTTTTTAGTCACAGTCAGCATATTGTTGTGGTTCTGAGCATAGGCTATGGATTCAAATATCATTTCAGCCTCAGCATTTGTCTTTCCAGCAAGTTACATGGCCTCTTTGTACCTGAGTTTGTTCGTCCATAAAAAGTGATGATAATAATCTTACCTACATATTAGAATTACTGTTAAGATTACATGAGTATTAAAAACAAAAACAAAAACATTGCCTTTGAGTCAATTCCAACTCATAGGGACCCTAGAGGACAGAGTAGAACTGTCCCATGGAGTTTCCAAGGCTGTAAATGTTTACTGAAGCAGACTGTCACATCCTTCTGTGGAGCATCTGGTGGGTTCGAACTGCTGGCCTTTTAGTTAGCAACAAAGTGCTTAACCACTGTGACACCAGGGCTCCTTAACATATGTTAAAATCTCAGAAATGTGCCTAAAACATTAAAATGCTATATAAATTTATCTATTATTATTGGTATTTTGTAATTAATTGTATTAATACAAAATTTATAAATTATTATTGAGAAAATAAACAATTTAATTATGTTGTATCTTCTTATCTAAAGACATGCATTATCTTTTCATTTGTAGAAGTCTGTTTTTCGACTTTCAAGGGTCGTTTAATGTTTTCTCCATATTTATTCTTAGCAACTTTTTCCAAACCAGGTTATAGTTACAGATATATGGTTTAGGACTTCAACACATACTTTTGGGGGCACAATTCAATCCACAACATCATCTTTCAACATTTTCATTGACCATTCATATTTCCTCTCCTTTCAAATGATTATCCTTTTCCTTTGCCCATTTCATTGTTGTTGGGTGTCCTCAAATCAATTCCTACTCATAGCAACCCATATGTGACAGAGTAGAACTGCCTCATAGTTTTCTTGGCTGTAATCTTTTTTGGAAGCAGATTGCCATGCCTTTCTCCTGCAGAGCCTCTGGGTAGGTTCAAACTGCCAACCTTTCATTTAGCAGCTGACAGCTTAACTGTAGTGTCACCACGACACCGTATTTCATTATTAGGAAGTCTGAATTTCTTACAAAATTTTGAGGGTTCTTTGTGTCTTCAGGATAACAATGTTTTCTTAGTTACATATATTGCAAACAACTTCTCTCAGCTTTTTCTTGTCATTTCATTTTCTGTGGTCCATTTTTATGAACCTAAGTTCTTAATTTTAAAGTAAATTATAATATTCACAATATTTTGTTTATAACTTTTATTTTTGTTTTCAGAAATAAATTAATTAAAATAAACCCAAAATAATAATAATAAAATATTCCTTGTATTTTTGTCATGATTGAGAGTTTTACCCAAATGCAACAACTTCTAATTAAAAATATAAATAAAAATTGGGAAAGAAGTGTGTCACTACCACAGGTCACAGACTTTTATTTTCTTAACTCTCTGTTTGTCACCAATAGCATATGGTCAACAGGGCTACAGCCACCCCACTTGTGGGAGGAGATCAACAATATCTTGAGACATGTGCTCCCCTCTTCATGAGGCTATGACTCCATTATCAACTATTTCTTTAGAATTTCTGGGAGCGCTATTCAGAAATTTTCATTTTGCCCCTAGAAGTCTCTGAAGTTGATTTAAACAGTTTGTTAATTAAATTAACTACAAAGTCCCTCCATACTCAAGACTGAGCATTTATGCCCTATATTATTGTCCTTTTCAAATTATTTCCATCCAATTTACCCCGCATAGATAGAGTTCTCAAATCCTATATATCTTTTAATAATAAAATTCCACCTAGAAATTCCAAGTTAGAATTATCAAAACCCTGGGTTGAAATAAGATTTCAATAATTAAGCCCCAATGCAAATTACAATCCAAACACACCACAAAAAATCCAAAAATAAATTCTGAAATGAAAATGTTTCTTCTTTTGAGTTAAAATTTAAAATTAAAGTTCTAGCTACCAAAATTCTTTATCTTCTAGGCATTAGCCTGAGAAGTGCTTGAATCCTTAGAGATGTAAGTCCTCCTGCAGCTGCAGCCTGATTTTGTCTCTGTGAGATAGAATGTCATGCTTTCAAGATCTTGTATGTCAATTATTTCATTGTAAATTTTCTTATATTCACATTTTTTGTAAATTTTTCATTTAAGTAAGTTTGACAGGCTTCAGAAAATGAGAATATACATATAGCTTAATGATGTTCCACAAAGTTAACATCTGGTGTAATCAGCACTCACTCAGATGAAGTAAATAAGACATTACTAGCATCTGAAGAAGCCCTGGTGGCGAAGTAGTAAAGAGCTCAGGCTGCTAACCAAAAGGTTGGCAATTTGAATCCACCAGCCACTCCTTGGAAACCCTACCGGGCAGTCCTACTCTGTCCTATAGGGTCACTATGAGTCAAAATTGACTCTACAACACACGACAACAACAACAGCATCCGAAAGCATCACCAAGACCCCCTTGCTCACTACATGGCCCAAGAGTAATCACTACACTGATTTGTACTACTATAAATTAGATTTGTCTATTTTTGAAATTTGTATAACTGGAATCACACATTGAGTATTATTTAGTGGTTGGTTTCTTTTGAAAACTATGCTCTTTGATGTTCCGTCTATGTTAAAATGTGGAGCAATAGTTCATTGATTCCCATTGTTATTAAAAATTCCAATTATGTGAATATACTATAATTTATGTAGACATTCTACAGATAGTGGTTTTTTTTTTTCCTGTAGTTTTAGCTATTTTTAATGTAATTGATGTAATAAATGTAATTGCCTTTGTCTTTTGGTGATCATTTTAAATATTTCTATTGAGCATGTATGTAGAACTACAATTGCTATTCACAGGGTATGTACAGCTGCTGTACATACTGCCAAAGAATTTTCCGAAGTGGCCATATCAGTTTCTACTTCACAAGTAAAGTATTCAAGTTTAAGTTTTCTTATCCTCAACAAAATTTAATATTACATGTCTTTTTAACTTTAGTGATTCTAATAGGTGGGTGGTGACGTTGTTTTTGATTTACAATTCATTTCTTTGATGACTGAAGACGTTGAACATCTTTTCATGTAGACTGGCCATGGGTTATCTTTTGTGAAGTATTTTTTTCAAGACTTCTGTCCCTTTTTCTATAGGTTGTCTGCCATTTCCTTAACTATTTATAGAAGCTCTTTATATATGCCTTACACAATTCCATTGTTGGTGAATTATCAGTATGTTCTCTAAATTTTGTCTTGTCTTTTGGAAGTCTTAATGGTTTCTTAAAAGACTAGAATTATATGTAGTCCAAGTAATACTTTTTATTCAAAGCTGGCATTTTCCAGTTCTTTGTCTACCAAAAGCTCATAAAAATGTTAAAATATTTTCTAAGAAATTCCTCTAAAAGTTTATCTTTCATATTTAGATTTTCAATTCATATAACATTAATCTGCTTTCTGTACAGAATAAGAATGGGGTCAGTCAATAATCTTATCTGAAGCATCTTTTCTGAGACTAAAGATTGATTTGTTTACTAAAAATGGTGAAGATTTGGTTTGGAGGGCTCAGTGCTTGGTACTGGAGTGATAGTGATTCTGATCACCAGGTTTTATGTGTAGTGGCTTTCTTTCCTATCTAACTTACTAAATGAAAAGTAAGATGTGAGCTCTATCTCAGTCAGTGGTAATTTAAAGTTGGAACTGCTCTAGTGCTTTTAGAATAGGAATTACCAAGCTGTAAAGATTATTCTGCCCGACAATGCCTTAAAAATATACCATCTTAACCAAGTTTATGATTGCAGACATAGCTGCACATGTATTGTTTGACACCAATGTTCCAGGAAAATCTCCTCCATTTGGCTAACATAGCCTCCATGGTCACACTTTTTCTGAGGCCAGTGTGACTGACATTTGCTTGCTCTGCACTGAGCAGCATTACAATCTGTTGAGATACCTTTGGCCCAAATATTCCCTGAGGACCGCGGTCCCTATGTCTTTGCTGAGACACATAGCCTCGTTATCTTTTTTGAGATGCTAGTTCTTGCTTAAATTAAGTGAGTACTTTGGCTCTTCTCTTTTGTTTATTTAGAATTTAGGCCTAATCCTTGTGACTGTATAAACATCTAATAGTCTGTAACCAAATATGCCATAAAATAAACTGATTCATCATCTTGGAAATTCCACTTAGCTGGCAGTTAACGCCTAAAGCCACCTGACCACATTCTAACAGTAAAAAAAACAAATTGTGCAACCATACAAGTCTGCTTCATGACTACAATATACTTCCAATAGACTAACAGTTAAGACCTAAAGCCCTGCACACTGTCCACACCAAGACCATCAATTACGTTTATAATAGACATGCTTTATAACACTCTTATGGTATTAATTTAATCCACAGGATTTCATACAAAAGTATGAAAGAAGGAGAAGAAACAATGCTGTCTGCTGGCTGGTTTATTCACAATAAGAGGGAAGGTACAAAAGTAGCCTAGGCATATACATGGGAGTAAAGAATCAAACCATTCTTTTCTTGAATGTTTGGTTAACATTGTCTGTATAATTATTTGTAACTAGTAACTTTTGTTTAATGTGTATATATGCGTGTGTGTGAAACATTTAACTACAGATTCAATAATATAAAGGCTAGGTGAATGTTCAAAATGTCTGTTTTCATGGATAAATTACATTAAAGAATACAAACTATTTTTATAGAAATTTCACATTTAGATAGATTTCTCAAATTTTTTTTTTGGCATGAAGATGTTCATAATAGTCTCAACATATTTTTAATAATAATATTTGCAAGTATGATTTATTTTTTATTCTAATTTTATTTATTTATGCTTTGAATTTTTTTCTTGGTCAATATTTCTAAAGACTTGGAAATAGTATTTTTTTTTCTTTTAACCAAATCTACTTTTAATTAAATATGATGTATCTTCATTTTCTACTTATTTGATTTATAATCTTTTCTGATTTTTTTTCATTTTGCTGTCTTACAGTGTATTTTATTATCTTAACTTTTTAAATTGAACATAAATCTCATTAAACTTCAATCTTTCTGCTTTTCTATTATAAGCATTTACTGTGTTAAGCTTTGCTGTAATACCACACCAGGTAATTTCCACATTTTCATGCAGTGTAATAAGTATATATTTTAAATTTTCCTTAAGACTTCTTTGAACCATTTGTTTTAATATACATGGATAAGATTTTCAAAAATGTTTTATTTTGTTATTAATTATGATACCATTTATATTATTTTCTGAGACAAAAGATTTATATGCAATTGAAAAAGGAAGATGTCTTCTCCCTTTTTTGATACAGTGTTCTATATGTTAATGTATTCATTTTCTCTCTCCTCAGTGACTTTTTTCTGCTTAATATACTGTGTATTAACAGAGGTGAGTTAAACCTTCTACTATGATTATGAAGTTATTTGATTCTCATTATAATTGTCTATTTTATGCTTTATATATTTTGAGGCTATGCTATTGGGTATATATAAGCTTATGAATTTTACATTTTCTTCCTGAATGTAAGTATTTGTATATTTTAATGATCTTTAATCTTAGGAATGGGTTTTTACCTTAATATCTATTTTGTCCAAAATAGTAATATATTCACAATGTCTTTGATTTAACTAATGTTATCCTGTTATCTGCTTTTCTATTCCTTTAACATTTAAGTTTCTGTGTTCCTAGATTTTGGGTTTGTCTCCAGCAAATGACAAAGAACTAGATTTCTAAAGTCAAGTCCTAAAATAATTGTCTTTTTGTCAGCTGTTTTATTCCGTTTGAAGTGATCATCATTACTGATATATTTCAACTTGCTTATATCTCATTTTGTCCTTTAATATTTTGTTTAATTTATTCTTTAGTCATACCACATTTTTTAATGATTGAACATGTTTCTTATTCTGATTTCATAGCTTTCTCTCAGTTTGCAAGTTTTATATTCTATTTCTTTTCTTACAGTGAGTGCTTACATATGTAGCATGCATTTTCAATCTAATTAAGCCAAATTTATTTAATATACTTATTCTAAATCAGAGATTCTTGAAAAAAATGGCTGATTCCAAGTTTGTTGTAGAAAGGGTGCAAGATAATCCCGGGATTTCTTCTCATATCAGAATGTAAGGAAGCAGTCAGAATACTGAGTTATATTGGAAAGACTAAGGAACTATATTGTAGTGGCTCCCTCACTTTCAGTAAAATTCAACCAATTTAATCATCAATGAGAATAACAACTGAAACAAGTTTAAGCACATCAAGTATGTTTTAATACATGAGTTTATAATGGTACTTAAAAAAATGGTCACCTTTAAAAATGGTACTATTTCTTCTACTTCTCCCATAAAAACAGCACCTCAGGGTGACAAAACAGTTGATGAAAACAAATACTTTCTCTTTATAAAAGTAATCTTGTATATAAGAAAAAGGAATTATAGAATTGCAATATCATTATTTTGAAATCTCTAATTATATAATGGATCTAAGCAATAATTATCAGTGTTTGCTAACAATAAACATATGAGACAGCCAGTTGAAATCAGTATGGCACTTTGAACTAATCTTGTCAGATACTCAAAGCCTTGATGACTATTCACCAATGTACAGAAATCATAAAGGACGGAGAAACCTGTTAAATAAGTTAAATGATAGCATGAGGATGCATTTAGCAAAACTCAACTGTGGGAAATTAAGTTAGATATATGACCCCAGTTATCCAACAAGTATATTGCAAGGGAGAGACTAAAGAAGAAGAGAGAACAGAACAGGAGAGAACAGAAAATAGAGGAAAGGAGAGAAGAGAGGAGAGGAGACACTCTATAATTTAGACCTATAATTTAAAAGAGATGTAATAAATGTATCCACCAGATGCGATGTACAGGCCTTCTTTGTATCTTGACTCAAGCAGATGAACTTTAAAAAGTATGAATTAGTCAAGCAAACTTGGATACTTAATGAATATTTAATGATAGCAAGAAATTATTTTTCTACTTTTGATATTGCAAAGAATTCTTATCTTTTAAAGGTACTTAATAAAATGTGTATATGTTAAATGACACAGAGACTGGAATTCACTTCAGATTAATTTGGTAGAGTATTTCTGTTGGATGGGATAATAGATACAGAATTAACCATGATTTGATACTTGTTGAAACTGAGTTAGTGATATGTAAGAGTTTGTTTTCCTATTTTTTAAGATTTATACTTTTATTTACCATTTTTTCATTTGTGTATCTATTAGGAATTTCTGTAGTCAGAGTCTGTTGATAGTAAATTCCCTCAGTTTTGGTTTACGTGGCATAAATGGTTTACACTGGACTGCCAACCTAAAAGAGGGGAGTTCGAACCCACCTGCTGGTACTGCATAAGAAAAGGCCTAGCCATCTGTTTCTGTTAAGATTACACCCAAGAAAACCCTATGGAGCAGTTCTACTCTGTCACACATTGGGTAGCCATGAGTTAGAATCAGCTCAATAGTAACTAATAACAACAATGACAAAGAATTTTATTTCAACACTGATCTAAGATAGCTTTGCTCTATTTACTAATAGTCCAAGGAAAGAAGATAGGAGAGAAAATTTATCTGCTTGGCTTTTTATCACCACCAATTCCCACTGATTCAAGTTAACTCCTCAGAAATGTATGGTTTTACATCACCAGGCAGCCACTCGGGAAGCAAGATCCCCACCCCATTTTTGTGTATTTTGTCCAAGTCCAAAAATGTGATGTGTGTGTGCCATGGATGAAATATTCACCAAGAAAAAGAAAGGGTAGGGGGTGATCAAGAAAATTCAGAATATTTACACCCATAATATATTTTAATATGGAAAACAAACAAAAATAAAAAAATACTATTGACAATTATTTGCATAATTGTCTGTGGTAGAGATTGCTATTTTTTAAGAATAAAAGTGTTTAAAGATAAAGCTAAAAACTTACTAGAATATAGAGCACAAAGGTAGGAAACATGGCAGTAATGAAAAAGAAATAAACATAGATAATCAATCCCAAAAGACAAATATCCAACTAATTGGAGTTGCAGAAATACTAAAAACAAATTAATAAAAAATAATAGTAAAATTGATGAGAGGATATAAATAATGATTTCTCGGAAATAAGATGCCTTCCAAGTGCTCAACAGGAATACCAAAATATATCAAGATACCTTTCAGAACATTAAGGATAAAAAGCAAATGATAAGACTAAAAATAAAACAAGAATTATAACATCTTCCTTGCGGGGGGAAAACAATATCTTTTAAGGAAGAAGAATTAGAGTAGCATCACCTGACTCATTATCAAGATCAGCATATCGTACAGATTATCCCAATATCTGAAGAAAAAATGTTTTGATCTAGAAAAATATACCTAAACATATCATTTACCAAGAGTTAGGATATAATGTAGATAGCTTAACACATATAGTGTAACAGGTACTCATTCTTGGGAACAACTCATTATAAAGAGCAGCAAACAATAGAGATTGTCCCAATGTCTGAAGAAAAATGGTTTTGATCTAGAAAAATATACCTAAATAATTTATGTGCCAAGAGTTAGGAAATTATGTAGATTGTTTATACATATAGAGTAATATGTACTCATTATTGGGAATTTTCTTGAGGATTAACTTTAGCAAAATAAGGAATAAAGCAAAAAAAAAAAAAGTCTTGTAATCCAATCTCCCATCCAGTAATGCAATATGGTACCCCAAACACTTTGCCATTGAGTAGATTCTGATTCATAGAGACCCTTTGGGGCAGAGTAGAACTCCCCCATAGGGTTTCCAAGGCTGTAAATCTTTACAGAAATAGACCGCCACATCTTTCACCCACAGAGGGTTAGTGGGTTCCAACTGCGATCTTTCCAATAGCAGCCGGCGCTTAACCGCTATGCTACCAGGGCTCCTTTGCAGTATGGTAGTTGAAGAAAAAGTGAAAATGAGCAAAACAAGTCACTCTATGAGTTTTACTGTTTTTTCTTTTTCTTTTTTTCTTTCAACTGAAAACTTCATTAACATGCCCTTGAATTTAGTTTTTTTCTGCAATACATTTTTTTCTTGAATTTCTTTCACTGCATTTTTTTTTCTGGGATGTCAGAAGTCCATTGAGAATTGTAACTGATACATGCTGATGACTTGAAAATGTTTGTCTTTAGTCATAATGTCTCTTTTGATGTCTAAAGTTGAAAATCTGTCTACTTGACATTTCCTTATGGAATTTCTAATAGGCGATTCAAACTGAACATGACAAATAGAGCTTTGAATTTTCGTGTCCCTTCCTCAACATGTTTATGCCCTAATTTTCTACAACTAAGCCACTATTATATCAGTTATACACTGCTGTTATAACCAAAATACCACAAGTGGATGAATTTAACAAACAGAAATTTATTCTCTCATAATTTAGGAGGCTGGAAGTCTGAATTCAGGGTGCCAGCTCTAGGAGAAGGTTTTTTCACTCTGTCAGCTCTCAGGGAAGGTCCTTGTCTCCTTTCCACATCTGTGGGCTTGGCTTTCCTTGGATATCTTCATGTGTCTTGGCATCAATCTTCCCCTGGGTCTAGAAGGTTGTCAGCCCAGGGACCCCAGATCCAAAGGACGTGCTCTGCCCTTGGCTTTTCTTTCTTAGTGGTAGTGAGGTCCCCCCCACCTTTCTGCTCACTTCTCTCTTATTTTATCTCTTGTAAGATAAGAGGTGATGCAGGCCACATCCCAGGGAAACTACCCTTACATCAGATTAGGGCTGTGACCTGACTAAGGGTGTTGTGTACCACCCTGTTCTTCATTAATGTTATTTCATCCTGCCTCATTAGCATAACAGCCAGCTCATTCCCAGATGGAACCATAACCACAGGCATAGAGGCTAGGATTTACAACTCATCACAAAATGGAGGATAATTAGATGACAAAATGGAAGACAACCACACAATACTGGGAATCGTGGCCTAGCCAAGTTGACACACATTTTTGGGGGACACAGTTTAATCCATGACAACTATAATCTTCTAAATTGCTAAGGGAAGATGCAAGTTATCTCCCCATATCTAAGCCATCATTACAACTCCTGTTTCAATGTCCAACATATCTCAAATCCAACCACTTTTCTCTGTCTCTACCACCACTGCCGTAGTCTCAACCACCATCATTTTATAAAAAAGCTGATGTAGTGCAACATCTTTCTAACTGCTCACTTTGCATCCTTTCCTGCTACTTACTGTCAATTCTCCACAGACAAGTTCAAAAAAATCTTTCCACTGGCTTTCATTAAAAGAATATAATTTAAACTGCATAGTTTGGATCATTTTGTTATGGTTTGTATCATGATTATCTCTATGAAGAAATCTTCTACAACCACCATATCCACCTCTTCTCCACCTAATTTTTTTTTCTCCTCTTAGAAAAAGAGAAAAAAGAAAAAATGGAAAACGACACTGTTTCTGCCTTAGGGCCTCATCCTTACCTTTGCTTGGCTGGTGTCATGGATTGAATTGTGTCTCCCAAAAAATTGCGTAGCAACTTGGCTAGGTCATGATTCCTAGCATCGTGTGATTGTGTTATCTGATTTGATTTCCTTATGTGTTGTAAACTCTACCACTATGATGAGATTATATGTG
Source organism: Dugong dugon (assembly GCA_030035585.1). Lineage (NCBI taxonomy): Eukaryota > Metazoa > Chordata > Mammalia > Sirenia > Dugongidae > Dugong > Dugong dugon. The sequence continues at coordinate 114,858,208 of CM057460.1, forward strand.
ATCTCCTCATGTGTCGTAAATTCTATCACTGTGATGAGGTTATACTGATGAGGTTGACAAGATCTGTGTCTTAATGCAATCTCTTTTGAGATATAAAAGAGAGAAGCTAGCAGAGACACATGGGAACCTCATACCACCAAGAAAGCAGTGCTGGGAGCAGAGTGTGTCCTTTAGACCTGAGGTTCCTGTGCAGAGAAGCTCCCAGACCAAAGGAAGACTGATGACATGGACTTTCCTCCAGAGCTGATGGAGAAAGCGTTCCCCTGGAGCTGATGCCCTGAATTTGGATTTGTAGCCTACTGGACTGTGAGAGAATAAATTCCTCTTTGTAAAGCCATCCACTTGTGGTATCTCTGTTGGAGCAGCACTAAATGACTAAGACAGCTGCCTCTTCTAAACAAGGGGTTTCCTTTCAACTGCCTATTCTTCAGGCAGTAGTGCTCTGTGAACACATTACCCTAAATAGTTTCTGTTCTTTGTTTGGCCTAGTAACTTTCTACTACTCCAAAGTGTCTTTTTTCTTCATAGTATTTATCTTTCTATATAAAGTTCTATTTATTTTTTGTTTACTTGTTTTTTGCTTGTCTTACGAATAGAATGCTAAGGAAGGGGAAGTTGTTTGTCTTTCTCAAAAACATATCCCTAATAATTGTCCATATTATGGACTCAAAAAAAAAAAAAAAAAAAAGAAAGAAAAAAAAACACCGGAATGAGTGAATGAATGAACTGTGTTATATAAATAATATTTATGTGTCTTAATCACATTAGTGATAGTGGTATCAGAGTTTTGTTTTTATTTCTTACCTAAATGAATAAATGCAGAAAAAAGCACCAAAGGCATTTTCTACTTAAATATTACCATCACAAGATAAACAATGCAGTTGACATTACCATATAAAAAATATTAGTACTAGGGTTATTTTCTTTAAGAGAAATCAGAAACTACAGTTATTTTTATAACTTCAAGATTAGAGTCATACGATCTATGCCAAACATTCTGCATGAAATACCATTGAAAATTCATGTCTGATTTAGTGAGTGAAGAATGCCACTTTCTCCAACATCAGTATGATTCGTGGACTGTGGAAAAATAAGAAAAATAGCTTTGGAGAGGAACGCAAAGGAATTTTATCTTTATCATAATTTTGATGGAGGTATTTACATCCTAGACATGTGGTAATGTTTAAGGGAAGAAAAAAATCTCACTTAAGGTTTATGATTTTCCTAAGTAAAAATGCTTGGAATATTTTTGCAGAAAATGAGTTCCTGCCAATATATCAGACATTTAAACTCTGGTAACTGAAATTGGTTTCCTTTACATTATTTGAAATACATTTTATGAAAATTATTTGTATTTTGATAATTCCTTTTGATGTCATCTAAATAAGGAGCTGGGGAAAATGACAGCTAGTTCTTTTCATCAAAACTGAAACAGAAATCTTTGTGAAGTAATACTACATTATCTTTAACAATAGAAATATATCTACATAACTATTAACCGTATTCAATTTTGATACGGTATTAGCGTAACTATTCAACATAATCAATATCTGCATAAATATTTACTATAATCAATTTGAAAAATTTGAAATAATAATTGAATAAGTGATGTACTATCAATTGTAAACAACCTAAAACCCCTATCAACCACACTGCAGTCCATTAAACTGTTGTGCATAAATGCAGTAAGAAAGACAATTTCCAATGCTTCTTTCTCAGACTATTCATGAGCAAAATACAGTCAGCTCTTTATTATCCTCACTAATGGTGCAGATAATCCAAAGTGTTAGACAATCCCCAAACCATTTAATGTGGCATAGAAATAGACCTTTTAGGTTAAAAAAAATTCATTCTTGAATATTTGGGTTGATTTATCCACCGAGTGTTGAGACAACTGAGAGCTCTCTGCCCTTGCAGCCAGCAGACAGGAATGGAAGGAAGTTTCTCTTCATCTGCTATGAATACTACAATTTTTAGTCAAGATTTTTATTCAGTGAAGTATCATTTTCCAACACTTCCATAACTATAATTAATTATTATTATTTTTTGACAAACAAATTCTCAAATAAGAGGTAGGTTTGTATAGTTTCATGAAAAGTAGGAGGTTCAGATTTCTTATAAAACTTGTCCTCCTATACTTGCATAAAATAACACTAACACTCGAACTGCTTTGAGAAAAAATAGAAGTGTACTCACCCTTTCAATGCCACTCCTCCATAATACTCTTCTCTTATTTACATAAAATTGACCCTTTACCTAACATCAAAACCCACTGCCATCGAATTGATTCTGACTCATAGAGACCCCATAAGACAGTGTAGAACTACCCCATGGGGTTGCCAAGGCTGTAATCTTTACAGTAGCTGACTGCCACATCTACATCCTACAGAGCAGCAAGTGAGTTGGAACCTCCAGTCTTTCTATTAGCAGCGGGGCGCCTGACCACTGCGCCACCTGGACTCCTTTCCTTTACTTAATAGGGCTTCAATAAATTTGCATTAATTTATTAAAAAAATAACCTGCTCCCAAAAGAGAAGCTTCGAAGGCAGGGAGGGATAGGAAAACTGGAAAAATAAACATAGGGAAGCTGAGGTGAGAAGGGAAAAGGGGAGAGTACTGACACATTGCGGGGATTGCAACTAATGTCACAAAACAATTTGCTTATAAATTTTTAAATGAGAAGCTACTTTGAACTGTAAACTTTGCCTAAAGCGCAATAAAATTTTAAAAAAATTTGACCTGTCAAATATGACTTAATCATAAGAATCCATGGATTACAGAATAATTACAGAAGAGGTAGCAGCTGAAAGTTGTTTTGTTGCATTGCTTTGAATAACTGCCTTACTCTTAACTAATGAATGCTAGATTTTTCTGCATAATGCTAGATAATTCCACAGCATTTCTACTTGGTTTGAATTTAATTATAAACTCCTCCCCTGAATGTTCTCCCACTCCCAGAATAGTAAATTCTGGCTGAAACTGTTTGGCATTTTTTAACATTACTCTTTGTCATGGATTGAATAGTGTCTCCTTAAAATATGTGTCAGCTTGGTTAGGCCATGATTCCCAGTACTGTGTGGTTGTCCTCCATTTCGTGATTATAATTTTATGTTAAAAAGGATTAGGGTGGGATTCTAACACCCTTACTAAGGCTACATCCCTGATCCAATGTAAAGGGAGTTTCCCTGGAGTGTGGCCTGAACCACCTTTTATCTTACAAGAGATAAAAGGAAAAGGAAGCAAGCAAAGAGTTGGGGACCTCATATCACCAAGAAAGCAGTGTCAGGAGCAGAGTGTGTCCTTTGGACCTGAGGTTCCTGCACAGAGAAGCTCCTAGTCCAGGGGAAGATTGATGACAACAAGAACCTTCCTCCAGAGCCGACAGAAAGAGAAAGCCTTACCCTGGAGCTGACACCCTGAATTTGGACTTCCTAGCCTACTAGACTGTGAGAAAATAAATTTCTCTTTGTGGTATTTCTGTTATAGCAGCAGTAGACCACTAAAACACTCTTGCTGCTTGAACAGAAACTCATGGACAGTGGGAATAGACAGTTCAGAAGTGTGCTTCATAACTGAGGTATACCAGCTGGGGATTTCATGTTAGTTACGGATAATCATAGTAAGAAGATCAATCATTAACTAGAGAGCTTTTATTTCCTCTTTTGCTTCCTTTTCACCACAGAGAAATATGTATTGAAAATTTCATTTTCTATTAAATTATACCTGAATGTGTTAGCCCAGTTGATTGCTTATTCTGTATTCAGAGAGAACAATTAGAAATTTATGCTCACAATTACTCTATTTCATATTTAATTGCATGCCGAAGTCTAAAAACAAGGTAGTTTTATCCTGGGCACTATTAAAATGAGGCTTCTTGTTGTTGTTAGGTGTCCTCGAGTTGGTTCCGAATCATAGCGACCCTATGTACAACAGAACGAAAAACTGCCAGATCCTGTACCATCCTCACAATCACTCCTAAGTTTGAGTACGTTGTTGCAGCCACTGTGTCAGTCCATCTCATTGATGGTCTTCCTCTTTTTTGCTGACCCTCTATTTTATCAAGCATTATGTACTTCTCTAGGGACTGGTCCCTCTTGATAACATTTCTAAAGTACATGAGATGAAGTTTCGCCATCCTTGTTTCTAAGGAGCATTCTGGCTGTACTTCTTTCAAGACAGATTTGTTCATTTTGGAAGTTTGTCAGTTTGTCGTACTGTGGTGGCTTGTGCATTGTTGTGATGCTGGAAGCTACGCCGCCAGTGTTTCAAATACCAGCAGGTGGACAGTTTTCAGAGGAGCTTCCAAATAAGACAGACTAGGAAGAAGGATTAATTGACCTTACTAACATTTTCTAAAGATTTAGGAAAGAAGCATCAGGCACATTTACATTCTTAGAAAAAAAGAGGTGTTCAGACTACTTTAAAGATGACCGAACTCATTAGTTTTCCTTTACAGTGAGTACAATAAACTTCTATGCTGCTGAAGGGAGAAAATAATGCCTAGCCTGTCTGTAACCTCCATAGCATCAGGTCTACCACTGAGTACACCTGTTGCATAGTGACACTATAGATTGAGTCTAATAGAACTTGTAAAATAAATAAATGCATGAGTGAATCATATAGACTATATAAATAAAACCAAGGAAGCATGTTCCTTTGTTCTGAATGTCTAAAAAGTATCCTACTAGGCTGATATATTGTGACGTTGGCAATCTGCTTTACTGAATGATTTCCAAGGAACTGAAAGAAGAAAGCTCCGATGATTACAAGGTAAACTTAAGGGTGGAACTTCAAAATGCAAAGTTGTGAAAAGACTCTGTGAGATTTATGATGAAGATAAGGTTTTATATTGGTATTTTCTGAGCTCCAATTAAGTGTATAAAAACATTAGAGGAAAAAATGACTACTCCATACAAAATAATTTGTTTGCTTGATGTGAAGGCAGAAATATAAATGAAATTTGGTGTGTGGGAGTGTGTATGTTTTTTAAACTATAGATTTTGAGTTGGATCAGCAGTAGTTAAAAGCACTTAAGGAAGTATGTATGTACTCATCAAACACACAGCCTCCAAATCTACATGTAACTGGTGGTAAGGTTTTAATTCAGACCAGCAAAATCCAGGAAATTCAATAAAAAGATAAACTATAACTTATACCATTGAATTTTCACTTTCTTTCCCTGGCTCCATCTGAAATTCCTTATGAGAGTTTTATGTCAAAGGTCTGTCTGTGAGAGAGTAATACAGAGAAACCTAAGATCCTCGATCACCACTTCCACAAGACCAAAGAAGTGTGGAGTAATAATTGATGCAACATAATGTGCAGTACTGTGTACTTGGGGGATGGAAAAAAAATTTAATTGTATTAGTAACTACAGCATTTCTACTCAAAACGGAAACTATTTTTGGCATGGCTTGCTCACTGTACATCTATTTTCTTTAGCAATATATTTGTGATTATTATAATTAAGTAAAACTATATGTAAAACCATCACAATAAAATCATGGGAAAAATTGCTAAACTGTTCTTCAGCATAGAAATCATTATAGGTTTCTTTAATAGAAAAGTCATTATTTCAGTAAGACAGGGGTTTAAAGAAATTATAGATGTCTTTTTTCCTCCTCACTTAATCATATTAGCAATCTAAGTAAAACCTTCTAAATGCTTTCTGAAGTTATTGATTCCCCTTGTAGAAATCTATCTGAAATATATCATAGAGTCATTAGCAAGTAATGTTATGCCTCACAAATTATGCACTGACAGAATTTACTGGTGAAGTAAGAGAATCAGGACTCATTGCCCATTCACCCAACTAATTGTTGCTACTGTGTTCATTTTTGTGCATGCAGTCTCTGCAAAACAGTTTATAATGAGGCCGTTAGTCTTTTTCTTATATTATTCCTCTAATTCCCTTCTATAATCTTTCAAACCGTAATCAGCAAAGTCATTTACAAACCCACTTTATAAAGTGGAACAGTTAGTTGTAATGTGATATCAATGGACTTAAGCATCATACCTTTAATATGTGTATATTGTACATCACAAAGGAAGTCAACTCCATGTATTTGTTCAGTAAAAAAATAATAATGGTCTTAATAAGGTACTATGCATATTTGATGAGATTTTAATGTAAAGCATATTTCCTAACATAGAAAATATACCGAAAGCCATCTTTCAATTCTAGTAATTATCTTCCACAGAATCTGTTAAGAGCGGGAGCTTCCAAGTTAATGCTAATGAATTATACATCAATGAATTCTTTCTGGAAGGCCCCATACATCCAAAAGAGTTAATATTAAAGATGAAATAGACATGCAAATTAACTTGGTACAGACATTAAGGGTATATAAATGCTGGTCAAAAAGGTTAAGCATGGGTATAACTGAAATTCAACATTTAAATTGTAGGCCCAAGGGTACCAAAAAAAAAAAAAAAAAAAAAGAATCTAAATAGGATGGTCTTAATTAAAATTTTGAATGGAATCATTGTTTCTATGGAATGACAATACAAAAATAGTAATTCTGGGTTTTTTTTTTTTAATTTTATTGTACTTTAAGTGAAAGTTTGCAATTCAAGTTAGTCTCTCATACAGAAATTTATACATACATTGTTATGTGACCTTAATTGCTCTCCGTATACTATGACAGCACTCTCCTCCTTTCCACCTCTGATTTCCTGTGTCCATTCAACCAGTTCCTGACCCTCTCTGCCTTCCCATCTCACCTCCGGGCAGAAGCTGCCCATTTAGTCTCTTGTATCTACTTGAGCTAAGAGGTGCACTCCTCACGAATATCCCTTTATGTCCCACAGTCTAGTACAACCCCTGTCTGAAGAGTTGGCCTTGGAAATTGTTTTAGTTCTGGGCTGATAGTCTGGTGGCCATGCTTTCCGGGGTTCCTCCAGTCTCAGTCAGACCATTAAGTCTGGTCTTCTTATTAGAATTTGAGTTCTGCATCCCACCTTTCTCTTGCTCCATCAAGGACTTTCTGCTCTGTTCCCTGTCAGGGTGGTCATTGATAGTAGCCGGGCACCATCTAGTTCTTCTGGTCTCAGGCTGATGAAGTCTCTGTTTATGTGGCCCTTTCTGTCTCTTGGACTAATACTTTCCTTTTGCCTTTGGTATTCTTCATTCTCCTTTACGCCAGGTGGGTTGAGTAGATTTTAATGGAATCGCTGGGTAGTGTAAATGATTACTGCACTTGACTGTTATCCAAAAGATTAGAAATTCTTCTACTCAGAGGCTCCTCAGAAGAAAGTCCTGGCAATATACTTCCAAAAAAATCAGTCATTGAATATCATATGGAGCACAGGTCTACTCACACAAATGGGAGTCACCATGAGTCAGAATTGACATGACATTTCTTTATTTCTGGCAGGTTATAATGCTGTTATTAACAAAATAATAAAATTTCAGAGGCCATATAAAGCTCACATAAACATTTTCTATTTTAAATAACACAAGATACTTATAATCTGAGGTACTATGCTTTTATTTCAACAAGATTGAAACTTGAGTTTTGTTTAAAATATTCCAGAGGGAAAATCCTTTATGAATTTTTAAGTGTTAATTGGGTCTTTTGACTGTAAATTCCTCCTCCACAAACTAAAACATTAAATGATTCAAGCTGAATATCCATAAACCCAAATTCTGTATGTGTGTATATATGAAAATAAACAAACATAATATAATTGTATTCTCTAACAGTTGCTCCAGTGATTAATAAACAATGACTGAGTCTTAAATCTATTTTCAGGGTCCAGATCATTCTTCTGAACTTCAGTATTTCATGCTTTCCATCCAGATGCCTCAAATGCCTTTAACTTAAAATGTTGTAAATGGCCTCCAACTGGATTATTTTTTTCTATTTCATCTTTCTTCCTCTTTGCCACACAATTTTTCACATAGATACTAGAATGGATTACAAATTGTATATCTAACCATGAACACTGTAGACATACTTGAGAAATAAAACTTGCACTCCCGAACTTAGTCTGCAAGGCAATATAGAATTTGTTTATGGATGCTATTCTGTCTCATCTCTCATAACTCACGTGGAAGATATTTTATGTTTCAATATCTTTGCAGCTGCTCTTGCTTTTTGCTTGGAATACCAGCCCCTTTTCTGCTATTTCCTTGCTAAATATTCACGCATGTTCAAGGCATATGAGGATCACCTTTTATGTATCTTGCTTGATACTACCCTGTCAGGTAGAGTATTCTTCCTTATGTAATATTGAAGTAAGTGTTCAGAATGTCTGACTCTCCATTAGACTGTCAGCTACTTTATCCAGGAGACTTTACATATTTCACTATTGTACAATGACTATCTATCAGTAGTAGTACCATTATTGTACCATTAGTATCCGTAACAGGGATCTCTGGGTGGTGTAAACAGTTTAGTGCTCAACTACTAACCAAAAGGTTGGTGGTTTGAGCCCAACAAGAGGAGACGTGGGAGACAGGCCTGGTGATCTGCTTCTGAAAGCTTACAGCCTTGAAAATTTTATGGAGCAGTTCTAGTCTGCACACATAGCTCTTTATGAGTTGGAATAGATTTGGTGGCAACTAACAACAATAGTATCTATAACAATAGAAGTACTGCTATAACTACAGTATTTTTATGCAAATAATACATGTGTTATTACTTTTTTTTGCTAACCACGCCCTCCCTCGAGACGTATTTTTGTAAGTGTGTTATGCTAATTTTATTTTCATATTATGTAACTCAACAATTATTTTATGAAAAGTACTTAATGGGCATTGTAATATTCTCCTCAAAATACACTCTACACTGAGAACAGAGGGAATAACTCCAGATTTTGGCATAAACCAAACCAAACTCAGTCTTCGAGTCAATTCCAACTCACAGCGACCCTGTAAGACAGAATAGAACTGCCCTATAAAATTTCCAAGGCTGTAGTCTTTACGGAAGCAGACTGCCACATCTTTCTCCTGTGAAGTGGCTGATGGGTTCAAGCCACTGACTTTTTGGTTAGCAACTGAGCACTTAACCATTACACTTTCAGGGCTTTTCTGATTTGGGTATAAGGGGTTGCTAATTCATCAAGTTAGTCACCCTCTGTGTCATAATGATTGGTTTATATATTAGTAAGACTAAGTCAATCACCGCATTGAACTTTCTAAGCTGCAGAATAGACATTGTTCAAATCCACCAGCTTCTCCTTGGAAACCCTATGGGGCAATTCTACTCTGTCCTGTAGAGTGCTGAGAGTCGGAATCAACTCAACTGACAATGGGTTATTTAAAGCAGGCCAAGAGGCAAATGTGCATTTTGTGGGTACTCCTGCACTAATGACAGAGCTTATGAAAGGAATTCTGTTTTCTTGTAAAATGTCATATAGGGATGCTGTCAAATTACCTTTTCTGTTACATCTAGGATTTATTTCTTTGAAGCAACTTAGTTCTATGTATAGCTTATTATAACCCTAATTTTGACCAAAGTCAGCTGGAGATTCAACTGGCTGAGCCCACAATATTAAACTTAACCAGAAAGGTGAAAGACCTATACACAGAAAACTATAAAGCACTACTGAAAGAAATTAAAGATGACCTAAACAGATGAAATGACATTCCACGTTCATGGAATGGAAAATACAATATTGTCAAGAAGTCAATACTACCAAAAAGCAGTCTTCATTAGAATTCCAACAGCCTTCTTTGAAGCATTGGAAAAGCCAATCATCAAATTTATTTGGAACTGATAAGGGCTCAAATAGACAAGACAACCTTGAAAAAAGAAGAACAAAAAAGGAGGAGTCTCAAAAACAAGAAAAATGGCACTCTAGGCAGAAGCACCACGCTGTCCCTCCACAGCAAAGATCTGAAAAACTAAGCCGAACAGAGAATACAACAATCCTGAAACCCTAAAACATCAAATGGAGAGATAAAGAACTCAGCCAAGCACCAAATGGAGTGAGAAAACTGACAGAGAACAGAGAGTGAAGAGAGATTCATGCAGAGGTCCCCTACCAGCTAATGCAGCACGAATCCACCATCTTGGACTTCTATTGGAGACCAGCAAACAGGGGGTACAAGAAAGCAGCCTCACGGAGCATCCAGCGGGAGACAAAACAACCGGTAATTTGCGGTGTGCACTTTCCCACCCCCCCACCCCTCTTCGTCCCGGCTCGGCCTCCTCTGCTTCCCGCGGCCACGATCTCTTGACCAGGAAGCACCGGCTGCTGGGATTCCACACACCCGAGCAGGCGGCTCTCTGGTGCCATTTGTTGGCTGATGGTGTTGCTTTTTTCTGCTACTTTTGATTAGTTCCTTGCCTCTTGCCATCTCCCCCTCCTTTTGATTGAGTGCCTTGCTCTGTGCACCATTTTTGCTTCTTCCTGAGGGGCTGCAGAGTGCCGGTAATTTGTGATATACACTTTCCCACTCTCTATCCTTCTTCTTCACCCATACTCGGCCCCCTCTGCTTCCCGTGGACACTGTCTCTTCTCCAGAAACACCAACCCACACTAGCTGGCTCTCTGAGTGCCATTTGTTGGCTGCTGATGTTCCCTTTTTTTTTCTTTTTTTCCTGCTTCTTTTGATTTCTTACTTGCCTCTCGCCACCTCCCCCTCCTTTCGCTTGAGTGCCTGGCTCCGTGCGCCATCTTTGCTTCTTCCTGAGGGGCTGCGGAGAACCGGTAATTTGTGATATATGCTTTCCCACTCTCCACCCTTCTTCACCCACACTTGACTCCCTGTGCTTCCTGCAGACACAGTCTCTTGTCCAGAAACACCAGCCCGCACTAGCTGGCTCTCTGAATGCCATTTGTTGGCTGCTGGTGTTGTTTTATTTTTTTTTTCCCTGCTTCTTTTGATTTCTTGCTTGCCTCTCGCCACATCCCCCTCCTTTCACTCAAGTGCCTGGCTCCGTGCGCCATCTTTGCTTCTTCCTGAGGGGCTGCAGAGCTCCATTTGAGTGTGGAGCTGCTTCCCGGTCTGGGCTACAACACTGGGCTTTTGTTTGTTTGGCTGTTTTGAATTGTTTGTTTGTTTTCTTTTCCTTTTCTTAAGTTGGGAGGCCTTTCTGGCCAGGCGGAGCTGCATGGCAAGGAGACTCCACTTCGGCTTCCACAGACCTGCAGAGGGATCCCAGAGGGCATTTCTTTTTTTGCTGTTTTTTTTTTTTTCTTTTTTTTTAGGGGGCCTTTCTATTTTTTTTTTTTAATTTGTTTTGTTTTATTTTCCCTCTTTTTCCCTTTTTGTCTTTCTTCATTGCTCAGTTTCTTGTCTCTCTATATCTTCCTTCTCTTTCTGATCTCTGAATACCAGGCATTGTATACCTTTACGCTTTCTAGCCAGGCTGTACTGCAACACCTGAGAGCGACTTACCCAGACTTCAAAGCTGCACTGGTGGCATCCCTGGGAACTTTGCAGTTCTTTAACCTTTCTGATTTTTATTTATTCATTCTTTTCTTTTCTTCTCTTCCCCTTTCTGTATTTCTCGATTTCATAGTCTCTCATCTCTCCACTCCAATGGCAAGCTCCCCTAGCATTCCTTTTTGTTTCTTTGTATGTTTTTGGCTCTTGTTCCTCTCTCCTCTCTCCCATATCCATCTTAGCTCCACACATAACAATCTCCCTGCTGCATCCTGCCTACCTGCACCGTGCGCTTGACATCACACCACCAAGCAACACAGGCATGGCCTACTGGAACCTGCCCTGCACCGATTACCGACCCGCTCTGGTGGCTGTAGTAAGTGCCACAAACAACCCATCCCAGTAACTCCTCTTCAGCTAGACCTGCTCTGCTGTACCATATCTGAGTGACTGACTGTGCCAGTTGGAGAAGGAGGTGAAAATTATTGTGCCCACAGATGAGCAAACAACAAAGAACACACAGCCCGCCGGCTCATACATAGTCAAATTTTTTTTTAAAAAAGGGATGAAACAAATCTATAATCAATAAATGAGAATAATAACTAGAGATGCCCCAAAAACAACAGACAATATCAAAACATTTACAAAAACAGGACAGGACGGTTCCAGTAGGCATCAAAAATAAAACACCAGATGACTCTCCTGTGGAAGAAAATGCACTAGAACTACCTGACAGGGAATTCAAATCTCTAATACTCAGAATTCTCCAAGAACTGAGGCAAAAAGCTGACAAACATGAGGAAAAAAAGGACAAATTCATGGAAAATACAGACAAAATTTGGAAGAATTCAGGAAGATAATGCAGGAACAAAATGCTAAAATAAATTCACAACTAGAAATTATACAAAGACAACAATTAGAAATCCAAAAGACAAAAAACAAGATTTCAGAAATGGACGATGTCATAGAAGGGCTGAGAAGCAGAATAAAACGGTGGAAGACAAGATCAGTGGAACTGAAGACCAACACTTGGATAGAACTCTGTCTGAGGAAAACTCAGACAAAAGAACAAAGAAAAATGAAGAGACCCTGAGAGTTATGTGGGACACAAACAAAAGCAAAAATTTTCAAGGGATTGGAATTCCAGAACAGGGAAGAAAACAGAAAACACACAGAGGATCATTGAGGAACTGCTGACAGAAAACTTCCCCAATATTATGAATGAAGAAAAGCTGGCCATCCAAGAGGCTCAACGAACCCCATATAGAAGAGACCCCAAAAGAAAATCACCAAAGCATAGCATATTTACACTCCCCAAAACCAAAGACAAACAATCCTGAGAGCAGCTCATGAAAAACAAGAAGTCACATACAGAGTAGAAACAATAAGACTAAGCTCAGATTATTCGGCAGAAGCCATGCAGGCAAGAAAGCAATGGGATGACATATATCAAATATTGAAAGAAAAAAATTTTCAGCCAAGAATAATATATACTGCAAAACTCTCGTTTAACTTAGATGGTGAAATTAGGTCATTTCCAGATAAACAGAAATTAAGGGAGTATGTAAAAGTCAAACCAAACTTACAAGAATTATCAAAGCAAGTTTTTCTATCTAAGGACAAACAGCGTCAGCTCACAGGCAGAACCTAGGACGCAGGATCGTACCAGCCAGATACCAGTCTAGGAAATGAACTCTAAAGGACTATCCAAAACCAAAAGAAATACAACAGGGAATCAGAGCAGTTAAACAGAAAATGACCACAGCATCAAAACAATAGAAGAGGGAATAAATGGCATACGTATAGAACCTTCTAATGGAGAGGAAGGCAAGGCGATACCAAGTAATGGTAGATTGCTTCAAACTTAGAAAGATAAGGGTAAAATTCATGGTAACCACAAAGAAAGTTAACAAACATACTCATAAAAAAAAAAGAGGTAAAACATAAAGTCTCAGCAAAAGCAAAACCCACAAAAACAAAAGAAATGAAAAAGAAAATCCGCAAACAAAAGTAACTCAGCACAGGAGAGTAAGAAGAACACAGAAAACGTCAGCACCACAAAAAAAAGCACTACAAAATCACAGCAACAAACCCACATGTATCAATAATTACACTGAATGTAAATGGAATCAATGCACCCATAAAGAGACAGAGAGTGACAGAAAGGATAAGAAAACAGGATCCATCAATATGCTGTCTACAGGAGACATTCCTTAGAAACAAAGATGTGAATTTATTAAAAGTCAAAGGTTGGAAAAATATATATCAAGCTGACAACTACCAAAAAAGAGCAGGAGTGGCAATTCTAATCTCAGATAAGACAGACTTTAAAACAAAGTCTACCATAAAAGACAAAGAAAGAAACTATATAACGATTAAGGGGACAATCCATCATGAAGACATAACCATAATAAACATCAACGCACCCAATGACAGGGCTCCAAAATACATAAAACAGACTCTAGCAACACTGAAAAGAGAAATTGACAGTTCCACAATAATAGTAGGAGACTTCAACACACCACTCTCAGTAAAGGACAGAACAACTAAGAAGAAACTCAGCAAAGATACAGAAGACCTAAAGGGCACAATCAGCCAACCTGACCTCATAGACATATATAGAACACACCATCCAACCGCTGCAAAATACACATTCTTTTTGAATGCACATAGAACGTTCTCCAGAAGAGAACACATCTTAGGCCACAGAGAAATCCTCAACAAGATCCAAAACATTGAGATAATTCAAAGTATCTTCTCTGACCACAATTCCATCAAGGTAGAAATTAACACTAGAAAGAACAAGGAAAAAAAATCAACTACATGGAAACTGAATAACACCCAGCTTATACATCACTGGGTAATAGAAAAAATCAGAGATGGAATCAAAAAATTCCTATAATCCAAGGAGAATGAAAACACATCATACCAAAACCTTTGGGAGACAGCAGAGGCAGTCCTCAGAGGACAATTTATAGCAATAGATACACATATCAAAAAAGAAGAAAGGGACAAAATCAAAACATTAACTACAGAACTCAAACAAATAGAAAGAGAACAACAAAAAAAGCCCACAACCACTGGAAGAAAGGAAATAATAAAGATCAGAGCAGAAATCAATGAAATAGAGAACAGAATAACAATAGAAAGAATTAACAAAACCAAAAGTTGGTTCTTTGAAAGAATCAACAAAATCAACAAACCACCGGACAGACTGACAAAAGAAAAGCAGGAGAGGACACAAATAACCCAAATAAGAAATGAAATGGGGGACATTACAACAGACCCAACTGAAATAAAAAGGATTATAACATAATATTATGAAAAACTCTACTCCTACAACAAATTTGAAAACCTAGAGGGAATGGATAAATTTCTAGAAACACACTACCTACCCAAACTACAACAAAGTGATGTTGAAAATCTGAATAGACCCATAACAAGAGAAGAGATTTAAAAGGTAATAAAAAAACTCCCAAGCAAAAAAAGCCCTGGCCCAGATGGCATCACTGGAGAATTCTACAAAACATTTACAGAAGAGCTTTTACCGGTACTACTCAAGCTATTTCAGAGCATAGAAGAGGAAGCAACACTTCCAAATTCATTCTATGAAGCCAGCATATCGCTGATACCAAAACCAGGCAAAGATGTCACAAAAAAAGAAAATTACAGACCAATATCTCTCATGAATACAGATGCAAAAATTCTCAACAAAATCCTAGTCAATAGAATTCAGCATCATACCAAAAAAAAAAAAAAAAAAAATACACCACGACTAATCAGGATTCATACCAGGTATGGAAGGATGGTTCAAAATTAGAAAATCCATCAACATAATCTACCACATAAATAAAAGGAAAGAAAAGAATCACATGGTCATCTCAATTGATGCAGAGAAGGCATTTGACAAAGTCCAACACCCATTACTGATTAAAACTCTCAATAAAACAGGTATAGAAGGGAAATTTCTCAACATAATAAAGGGGCATCTATGCAAAGCCAACAGCCAACATCATTCTTAATGGAGAGAGGCTGAAAACATTCCCCTTGAAAACAGGAACAAGACAAGGATGCCCTTTATCACCAGTCCTACTTAACATTGTGCTGGAAGTTCTAGCTAGAGCAGTAATGCAAGAAAAAGAAATAAAGAGCATCCAAATTCCTAATGAAGAAGTTAAACTGTCCCTGTTTGCAGATGATATGATACTATATATAGAAAACCCTAAAGACTCCACGAGAAATCTATTGGAACTAATAGAAAGATTCAGCAGAGTAGCAGGATACAAGATAAACATTCAAAAATCAGTTGCATTCTTATACACCAGTAAGGAGAAAAATGAAAAGGAAATTAGGAAAACAATACCATTTTCAATAGCCCCTAAAAAGATAAAATACTTAGGAATAAATCTGACCAGGGATGTAAAAGACCTATACAAAGAAAACTACAAAACACTACTGCAAGAAACCCAAAGGGATCTACATAAATGGAAAAATGTACCATGCTCATGGATAGGCAGACTCAACATTGTGAAAATGACAATTCTACCCAAAGCAATTTAAAAATACAAAGCAATCCCGATCCAAATACCAACAACATTCTCCAAAGAGATGGAAAAACTAATCATTAACTTTATATGGAAAGGGAAGAAGCCCCGAATAAATAAAGCACTACTGAAGAAGAAGAATAAAGTTGAAGGACTCACACTACCTGACATCAGAACTGACTATACAGCTACAGTAGTCAAAATATCCTGGTACTGGTACAACGACAGATCTATTGACCAATGGAACTGAATTGAGAACCCAGATGTAAATCCATCCACCTATGGTCACCTGATATTCGACAAGGGACCAAAGTCCCTCAAATGGGGAGAAGACAGTCTTTTTAAGAAATGGTGCTGGCAAAACTGGATATCCATCTGCAAAAAAACGAAACAGGACCCATACCTCACACCGTATACAAAAACGACTTCAAAATGGATCAAAGACCTGAATATAAAGCCTAAAACTATAAAGTTCATAGAAGGAAAAATAGGACCAACACTTCAGGCCTTAATACATGGCATTAACAGGATTCAAACCATAACCATCAACACAAAAACCCCAATAGATAAGCTAGATAACTGGGATCTTCTAAAAATCAAACATCTATGCTCTTCAAAAGACTTCACCAAAAGAGTAAAAATAGAACCTATAGACCGGGAAAAAATTTTTGGGCAGTACAAGTCAGACAAAGGTCTAATCTCCATAATCGACAAGAAAATCCAACACCTCTACAACAAAAATACAAATAATCCTATTAAAAAATGGGCAAAGGAAATGAACAGACATTTCACCAAAGAAGACATTCAAATAGCCAACAGACACATGAGGAAATGCTCGCGATCACTAGCCATTAGAGAAACGCAAATTAAAACCACAATGAGATACCATCTCACCCCGGCATTACTGGCACGAATCAAAAACACTGGAAATAACAAATGTTGGAGGGGCTATGGGGAGATGGGAACTCTTATGCACTGCTGGTAGGAATGCAAAATGATACAACCATTTTGGAAAATGATATGGTGCTTCCTCAGAAAGCTAGAAATAGACATACCATTTGATCCAGCAATCCCACTCCTATGAATATATCCTAGAGAAATTAGAATCATACCTCGAATAGACATGTGCACACCTATGTTCATGGCAGCATTGTTCACAATACCAAAACAATGGAAACAACCTAGATGCCCATCAACAGATGAATGGATTAACAAACTATGGTACATACACACAATGGAGTACTATGCAACGAGAAAGAACAACAATGAATCTGTGAACCATCTTATAACACGGATGAAACTGGAGGACATTATGCTGAGTGAAATAAGTCAATCACAAAAGGACAAATATTGTATGAGACCTCTATTGTAAAAACCCATGAAAAAGTTCACCCACAAACTGTAACAATCTTTGTTTGTTACTAGGGATGGGAGGGGTGGGGGGGAAATACTAAATGGGCAATAGATAAGTGCTATCTTGGGTGAAGGGTGAGACAGTACACAATACAGGGGAAACTAGCACAACTTGTACAAGGAAAGGTCATGGAAGCCCCATAGACACATCCAAACTCCCTGAGGGACTGAATTGCTGGGCAGAGGGTGTCGGGGAACATCTAGCTCAATTGGCATGGCACAGCTTATAAAGACAATGCTCTACATTCTACCTTGGTGAGTAGTGTCTGGGGTCTTAAAAGCCTGTGAGCGGCCATCTGAGATACTCCACTGGTCTCATCCCTTCGGGACCAAGGGAGAATGAAGAAAACAGGATACAAGGAAAAGATTAGTCCGAAGGACTAATTGTCCACAGCTACCAAGGCCTCCACCAGACTGAGTACAGTACAGCTAGATGGTGTCCGGCTACCACCACTGACTGCTCTGACCAGGATCACAACAGAGGGTTCTGGACAGAACCGGAGAAGGATGTAGAGCATAATTCTAACTCACAAAAAAAAGACCAGATTTACTGGCCTAAAGGAGACTGGAGAAACCTCGAGAGTATGGCCCCCAGACACCTTTTAGTTCAGTGTTGAAGTCATCTCCAAGGTTCACGGTTCAGCGTGGGAGTGGACAGCCCCGTAAAACCAAATGAGACTAACGAGGTACAGGAGTCCAGTGACAAGGATCAGAAGGCAGAAGGGGACAAGGAAGCTGGTGATAGGGAACCCATGGTTGATTGAGGATATTGCTGATGTGTTGTGAGATTGTTAACCATTGTCATAGGGCAACATGTGTAGTAACTGTTAAACGAGAAACTGTTTTGTTCTGTAAGCCTTCATATTAAGTGAGAATACAGCACAATTGGAAGAGCTTAGTCAATGTCACTGAACTGTGTATGTAGAAATTTTTGAAACGGTGTATCTTTGGTTATGTGTATTTTCACCAAAAAAAAAAAAAAAAAAAAAAAGGTTGAGAATTTAGAGGGTTAATATTTTTTTGGGTTGTTAACCAATGTCATAAAACAACATGTGTACTACTGTTTCATGAGAAACTATTTGTTCTATAAGCCTTCACCTGATGTACAATAAAAAAAATATAGAAAAAATGAAAAAAAAAGCAACACCAGCAACAATGAAATACCACTGAAGGAACTGGCCAGTGTGGGAGGGCTGAATCCAAGCTCCATGGAGTGGGCACCTCCTGGGCCGTGTTCACTCAGCCTGCTCGGAAGCTGCAGTGGCGGAGCAGGTGGAAGAAGGGTGGGGGTGGGAAAGCATATATCGCTGGTTACTAGGTGCTCTGTCTCCTGGGAGCTCTGTGAAGCTGCTTTCCTGTACTCCCTGCCCACTGATCTCTGACAGAAGTCCAAGATGGCGAATCCATGGTGCGTTAGCTGATAGGGGACCTCCACTCCTGTCGCTCCTTGCTCTGTTCTCTGTCACTTTCTTATTCCATTCTGTGCTTGTTTGAGTTCTTTATCTTTTCATTTGACGCTTAGGGTTCCAGGATTGACGTTTGTCTCTGTTTTACTTAGTTTTCAGGTCTTCGCTTTGGTGGGATGGCATGGTGCTTCTGTCTATAGTGCCATGTTGGCTCTGCCCATGTCTAGAAACTTTTTATCTAGGAACTCAGACTACATCATTGCACGTCTGGATTTTGTTGAATTGTGTTTAGGCAGTTCATTTATTACTTGTGAATCAACCTGATCTTTTTGAAGCTTGCTTTAAGCATTGTTAACTATATTCAGGAGGCAGTCATGGTTCAGTGGCAGAATTCTCACCTTTAGTGCAGGAGAGCAGGGTTTGACTCCTGGCAAATGCACATCAAGTTCAACTGCCACTCATCTATCATTGCAGGCTTATATGCTGCTACAATTCTGAACAGGTTTCAGCAGAGCTTCAGGACCATGATGGACAAGAAAGAAAGGCGTGGCAATCTACTTCCCCAAAAACAGCCAGTGAGAACCCTCTAGATCACAGCAATCCATTCGTGCATTGACCATGAGTCGGGGGCTAACTTAGTGGTGGCTAACAACAATCACAAGTTTTATGCTAGTGTTAGAATGATTCTATTAAATACCTTGTATGTTCTACCAGGTATCTCCATGCTGGCTCTTTGATACCAAATGTCTCCTGGACTTGCATATGCTCACTTGTTCAACTCAGTTTTCCATTAGTTATTCTTCCTGCAGCAATTTCTCTTTGCCAGGCCTTGTGCAATCTCACCTGCTGCATGTATAGGTTACTGTTTGTGATGTACCGAGTGAAATAAATCAGACAGTGCAGGGCTCTTTGGTTTGGAACGAATCATCACATTACTCACTGATGTAGTCACAGGCCTTTATTACTTATGTATTAATCAGGATGACAATAAATGTAGTAGGGTTTATCAACAACCAGGTTCTCCCAAAAGGTTCCTATACAAAGGTAAATTGTTTGGTCACTTCCATGCATGCCCTTTGATGCATCATTGGTGGGAGAACAAAGAGACAAAGGGACCTGGGGCTTATATAGTATAATCTGGAGGTATATACATGGATGGTATGTGTAGAAAAAGGGAGAGGAGGTAAGAGGAAAGGGGCTTAGTTCAGGTGCACTTGGCCTGACCACCCTGGTATCAGGGAGGTGTCTTTTGTTCAAGCACACACAGCATAGCCATCCTGTGAGCAGGTGTATAACCAGAAAGAACATTCCTCCCCCTCTAGATACAAGATTAATTTTGTTAACCAGCATTTTGTGATTACTGATACAGCAGGTTAGAAAATCACCAAGGATCAGTTTCCCATGGAGCACATTCTTTGGTGTTGTCATAGTCATAGACATAATGGGGTTGGCTAGGTGTCATATGGTTCTTGTGCATGAGCAGGAGACAGAGAAAGTTACTGTGAGCTCAGAACAGGGAGGAAGACTTCTCTGACAAGGAGAAGGGACTGGAAGAGACAGACAGACCCAATTCCCAGCCTTTTTATTAGAGAATATTCTGAGTCCAAGGCCTCAGCTTAAGCGGCCTGGATGGGAATTGTCCCCCAACAGTGTTCAACCAAAGATTTATGTGAAACCTGTAGATTTTGTTTTCTTCTTCTCTGCAAAGCTCCCTTCTCTTTAGTGCTTTATCCCACAATTTCTAGCCACTTCAGTGGACCATTCTCTGATCCCCATGTCCTCAGCTTACTGAAACTGCCATACTTTGTTTGGCCTAATCTTTACTGTACCAAAATTCAAGACGAGATTTTGGATGATACAAGGAGAATGTGGGGTTCACTTTGCTTTCCTTTTCTGAGAATTAGAGTCATGTCCAGCATGTTGTCTAAGTGTAAATATTCTTTTAGTTTTATATTTGCAGATAGACAGTGAGCTAGTCCAGTACCAGCTACCTCATCATGGCTGAGAGAATTAGTCTGACAAATTTAAATACATTTTTTTAAAAAAACATCTTTTTGAGATTAGTCTAACATATTGATATTTTCAAAAAACCAAATTGTCTTATATTTATTAGTTTTGTTGATTCTTTCTCTTTTCCTAAGTTGAAGAGTTCTCTCTATAAATTATATCTCCTATATTCTTTAAGTCTCTAATGCTTTCTTTTTCAGTTTGTTAAGTGCATACCTAGTATCAAAATATATCTGGTAATGTAATTATGAAAAATGTTTAGTTAATCACAAACATTTTCAAAAGGAAAGTACTGGATGTAATACAGCACCAATTTAAAAAATTCTTGGAATGATATACATTTAGAAAAATTCTAATCAAAAGCAGAGAAGTAATATTATATATAGAATTAAACTTTTATTATTAGTAATGAGAAGGACCATTCTACATAGAATTTAATACATAGAATCCATTAAAAAATAATAAATCAGAAAAAAATTAGACACAAACAGCTGGACAAAATATTTGAATATAAAAACAGACTTCAAATAGAAAATAATTATCATAAATAAATTTCACAAAAGTGAAATGACAATCTGGGGAAAATAATTGTAATACCTGTTAGAAAAAAAGGTCAACCCTTTTAAATTTTTTTTACATAAATCTGTGAAAAAAGAAAAGCAAATAACTGAAATGAAAAATGGGAAAATAATGTGAAGAGACAGTACACAGAAAAGATTACAAAATACAACAAACTGTAACAAAATAAAAAGAAGGATTTCCAAGCATGGGAAAATGCTATTCCTCAGCCTTAATTTGACTAAGATGTTAAATAAAACCACAAACTACTGTATTTTCCCTATCAGATTAAAGTTTGCATACATTTGGTAATACCTGGTGTTGGCTACATTGAAGAAAATGAGCATGGGTATCATTTGTGTGATGTGAACATTTTGAAAGGTGATTTGGACACACATGGACCAGCTACACTAGCAATTCAAGAATGTAGCTTTCATGCAGATGTGCAACTTTGCCAAGATAAACATGGAGAAACATTTACGGTAGCATTGTTTTCAATATCATCAATCTATAAAAAATTATCTAAATAGGACTAATTACATTAATTATGGTACACTCATAAAACAGAATAGTGTAAAGCCTTTAAGGTAAATGATGTATACCTACTCCTCACTTATTGACAATCTCATTATCTGACATTTTGCAATTATGACAGCAGTAAAAAAATCTATTATTCAACTCTTTTGCCCAATAATGACGTGCGTCTGGCAGTAATGAACGCCGAAATGTGAGGTGAGAGTAATGTTAGATGTGATAATTAAGACTCTGTGTCAACTTGGCTGGGCCATGATTCTCAGTGGTTTGACAGTGATGTAATGATATAATTTGGCAGTTTCATAACGATGTAGTCATCCTCCATTTTGTGATCTCAAGTGGTCATCCTCCATTTTCACATAACACCGATTTTCACATAATGACGTGGTGTTTGGAACCCAGCAAAGTCGATAAGTAAGGAGTGTATGTATATCTTTTCTTATATGGAATTGTAACTAAAATATGTTGTTAATTGAAAATGCAGCAGTTATAATAATATGTATAGCATTGTCTTTTAAAAAAATACAAAGAATACACACATACATACAAAAACATATACATGCATTTCTGGTAGAAAATATTGGTGAATTACTATAAGAAATCTTTTATTTGATGTTTTGTTTCATTCTATATTATTTTAAATCATTTTTACTACTAGTTCCTATTCATTGTATAATAAACAGAAAAGTAAATTTAAAACTATATTTGTATATTAGTGAGTAATTTCAGGGTAAGAGGAAGAACTAATTGAATGTATAAATCAATTTAATCTCTGCAGTTCATGAGTTTACCTCTCATAATTTATTCAGTTGCTGTTGTTTTTGTGGTTGTTAGGTTCCATCGAGTCAGTTCCAACTCATAGCAATCCTATGTACAACAGAAGAAAACATTGCCTGATCCTATGCCAACCTCACAATAGTTTGGGAGCCCCTTGTTTTAGCCCGTGTCAATCTATCTCATTGAAGGTCTTCCTCTTTTCAATGATCCTCCATTTTACCAAGCATGATGTCCTTCTCCAGGGACTGGTTCCTTCCGATAACATGTCCAACGTACGTGAGATGAAGTCTTGTTATCCTAGCTTCTAACAAGCATTCTGATATTACTTCTTCTAAGATAGATTTGTTTGTTCTTCTGGTCATCCATGGTATATTCAATATTCTTCACCAACACTATAATTCAAATGCATCAATTCTTCTTCAGTCTTCCTTATTCATTGTACAGCTTTTGAATGAATATGAGGAGATCGAAAATATGATGGCTGTGATTAGGCACACCTTAGTCCTCAAAGTGACATCTTTGCTTTTCAAAACTTTGAAGAGGTCTTTTGCAGCAGATTTGCCCAAAGCAATACGTTCTTTGATTTTTTGACTGCTGCTTCTATCTTCCATGAGTGTTGATTGTGGATCCAAGTAAAATGAAATCCTTGACAACTTTACTCTTTTCCCCATTTATCATGATGTTGCTTATTGGTCCATTTGTGAGTATTTTTGTTTTCTTTATGTTGAGATGTAATCCATACTGAAGGCTGTAGTCATTGATCTTCATCATTAAGTGCTTCAAGTTCTTTCTTTCAGGTAACAAGGTTGTGTCATCTGCATATCACAAGTTGTTAATGAGTCTTCATCCAACTCTGATTGTTTGTTCTTCCAGCTTGTCTAGCTTCTTTGATTATTCGCTCAGCTACAGAGTTAATAAGTATAGTGAAAGGATACAACCCTGACGCACATCTTTTCTGATTTTAAACCACACAGTATCTCCTTGTTCTGTTCAAACAATTGTCTCTTGGTCTATGTACAGGATCCACATGAGCACAATTAAGTGTTCTGGAATTCCCATTCTTCTTAATGTTATCGATAATTTGGTATGATCTACATAGTTGAATGCTCTTGTGTAGTCAATAAAACACAGGTAAACGTCTTCCTGGTATTCTCTGCTTTCTGTCAAGATCCATCTGATATCAGCAATGATATCCTCTTTCCACATGCTCCTCTGAATCCAGCTTGAATTTCTGTCAGTTTCCTGTCAATGTGCTGCAGCAACTATTTTTGAATTATCTTCAGCAAAATTTTGCTTGTTTGTGATAGTCATGATATTGTTTGATAATTTCCACATTGTGTTGGATCACATTCTTTTCGAATGGGCACCTTGTCTTTGGTGATTAAGTGCCACAACTTGGCTGCTACCAGCCAAGGAACAGTCAGCTCCATTGTAGTTCAATGTCTTAATTGAGTTAGGGCAGTTCCCACTGTCAAATCTGACTCACATAAAATAGCAATCACAGAAGTCTTCAAGGATGCTGGCACTCCCTTAACCAATTCGTTCCTTTTCGATATGGTGAAAGTTGTGTCCTCTGGTCACTCCATGGGTGGGTCCTTGGGTCTAACCTGATAAATTCACTCTACCATGCCAAATTCCCTAAGCCTTTGGACACCTTCTTCTACAGATACCAAAGCAGTTCTGGAATTTCAACTTGATTTATTTAGGCCACCACTTAACCTATGCTTCAGTGAACCAACCAAATAAACTATTAGATCCTTTTCTAAACTCTCAAGCTGAAACATTGATTAAGAATCTGTGCTTGGTGGGCCCATGTCAATAAACTAAGACTGATGCAACTTTATGTTCCTTGTGCCATTATCCCACACCCTTAATAGCTATTCCTACAAACATTCCCCAGTTTCTGTTTGTATAAACATCCAGTCCTCACTTACTGACATGGTTAAGTTCCAAAGACCAGGTTGTTATGCAAAAATCAGCGTTATGCCAAAATGGAAGAGGACCACATCAGATCACAAAAATGGATGATGACTACATCATTACATAACTGCCAAATTACATCATTACAAAACCGCCAAATTATGTCATTACGTAATTGCCAAACTACTTAGAATTGTGGCCTAGCCAACTTGACATATAAACTTAACCATCCCAGCTAGTGTTACTCTCACCTCACACTCAGACACTTATTACTACCAGAGGTACATCATTAATGTGCAAAGTAATAGGATAGTAGATTTTTTACTATTGTCATAAGTGTGAAATATTGGATAATTAGATAGTCGATAAGTGAAGAGTAGGTGTTTTACAAAAATCAAGCAGTTCTTTTGGAGTGTAGCATACCTCCTCATGGGTCACACTTTGTACTTCACCCCTTGGGGCTTGCTGGGTCTTAAGTCTAGTTATAGGTCTAGAAACAAAAATAGGCGGTGGAAGTCAGTCCTGGGGACATTCAGCAATGTCTTGTAAGGCACCTGTCTCAGGTGATACCCAAGGCAATGCCCTAGACACTGCCTCAGATGATATCTCAGACAAAGACTCTTCAAGCACAACTGCGTTAATCTCATCAGATGAGGTGTAAGGGATAATGATTTTACTTGGGAGGGTGGCTTAGCAGACAAAGCTGCTATAATCTCTTCAGGTGGGAGTGATTCATAGAAATTTATGGGCTCAATGTCCCAGCTTCCTGATAATCTGCCCTTATATCACCATCCCAAGTTTCAGGATTCCATTTCTTTCCAATCAATGCCCTAACTTTAATTTCAGCTAACACTCAAAGTTGGAAATTCCATTGGTGTTGTAATTCAGCCACTGTTAGGATAAGATTCTGGTTTGTTTTTTTTGTAGTATTAGCTCTGTTACTGCAAGAAATAAGATTTATTTCATTACACAAGTGTTAACTTTCAGGTCTTGTATGTGGCACTTGAGTTGTGACTCTGAAGCCTTGAGTTCATCCCTTTCTTTCACCACTTTGTCTAGTAAAAGTAGGACCAACCAACCAACTTTCTTATACTTCTCAGTTTGACAAAATTGTAGAAAACTTTCAAATATGCAGTCACCCAGAACTTTGTCTCTCACAAAAATTTGATACAATGATGGTGATATTTTGCATATTTCTATGCCATTTCATGCCATGGATTAGCAGTGCCCTCTTTATGACTGGATACAGAGTCATTAGTGTCTTTACAACTAGCCAGACTTGAGAACCAATTCAGAAAACTCATCTTTAAGATTTTGTTCCTCTGAAACTATTCTGGGTGACAAATATCTTAAGCTGGATTCTCTAGTGGAGCAAAACCAGTGAAGTGTATGTGTAAATACATATAGAGAAAGATTTATTTCAAGGAAATGGCTCACACAATTGTGGAGGCAAGTCCCAAATCCATGCATCAAGCAAAAGGCTGACTGGTATGGTTGCAAGGGCTGATGAACCTAAAATCTGCAGGTCAGGCGGCAGGCTGCTGGCTCACATTCCAAGGATCGGAGGTCAGAGAATGTAGAAACAGATGCTGGATCTAGACAGTGTGAGCTTTGCTAGAACATTCACATATAATAGATGCAGGACACACTCCTAAGGAAACTCTTTTTTCAACTGATTGATTGCTCCCATCAGATCACAAAATGGAAGATGATAACATAATGTCTGCCAAACCACTGAGAATCATGGCCTAGCCAAGTCGACACATAGCAATAACCATCACAATTTGTAAGCTGTATACACTCATATCCTAGCACTCAGAAATTATATTTCTAGGTTAAATTTACCTTAATAACTCTTTCCCAAGGAGACATGCATGTGAATGTTTATAGTAACATTCCTCAAAGAAGTCAGACATTTGGAAGCAGTGGAAATGTCCAGGAAGAGTTAAACATATTTTTTAAAAGTGCTGTATTTACACAATAGAATGCCACAAAGTTTTTAAATAAATGAATTGTATGGAACAATTATCAGCATATATTTATTTCAAAACGTAATGTTGAGCAAAAGAAGAATGTCACAAAAAGTATGGCATGAATGTATGTATTTAAAGATGAAAAAATTTATATAATTATTGTTTTTAGGTGTTGTTGAGTCCTTTTTTGACTGATAGTCACCCCATGTCACAGAGTGGAACAGTACCATAAAAAAAAAAAAAAAAAAAAAAAACACTGTCCAGTAGATACTGACTCATAGCGACCCTATACAACAGAGTAGAACTGCCCCATAGGTTTTCCAAGCAGCTGCTGGTGGATTTGAACTGCTGACCTTCTGGTTAGCAGAAGAGTTCTTAACCACTGCATCACCAGGGCTCCAGATAGATAGATAGCTGGATACAATATTGCCATACAAAATCTTAATGAATTGTTGACAACACTCAGCATAATGGTTACTCTGGGGTAGGGGAAAGGAAGAAGGAAGTTCTCAAGGGGTTTGAATCCTAGAAAATCGCAATTTTTGGCCTAGGTAGAGTGTTCACAATGCTTTGTATTGTTGCTCATTATATCTATATTCTTTTGGATGCATGCTTTTTCTGTATATTCTGTATTTCACGAGGAAACAAATACAAAGAAGAGATAATAGCTATGGAAGACAAATCAATATGTTGATTTGCATGTGCATAATTTCTCATACTGAAAAGCAGAATAAATTAGTTTTATTGTTTAAAATTAAGGCTTAAGACATAAGCCATAATGTAGTAACACTTAACAGAAAAAATAAAAAAAAAATACACATCATGAGATTAAAGTTAATGAATTTAAAGGAGACAAAAGATTCTTGAGCACCTGGGCAAAAATAAAAGTCATTTAAAAAGGCAAAATTATGGCTTACTTCATACTTCTCTACAGCAATATTCAAAGTCAAAAAAGTAAATTTTAAAGTAAAACCTATAATATTTTTAGGGAAAAAAATGTAAACGAAGAATGCTATTTCACAGAACTTTAACTAATAAAGATGCAACAAAAATACAATAAGATAAATATATAACTTGTTGAAAGCATAGCAGATTGATGGAACAGACACTTAAATTCAATCATTCAAGATATGATTAAAATGAAAACAGTAAAATTAAACCACAGATATTTTTTGATCGTTGAATCAGTTTAAATATGTAAGATTAAATATCTCTGAGATCTTGGTCATAAAAAATATAATTCCCCCTTTAGACAATATTAAAGTAAATACTTTTTAAAAAGGGGATGGGGGATAGTAATAGAAGTGCATATCTGATATTTTATTCTTTTTTGTATTGGTAGGTAAATTGATAATGTTAAAAGATGTTTAAACTCATAAGCATTTTAGTTTTTTCTTTCTTTATTTTCACACAACTTGAGACTTTCACAATAACTTTCTCCACTTTAGAGCAGTTGGTTTCAAATCTGACTTCATATTAAAATCACATTTAAAATTTCTTGATAATGCATCCACACTTTCCTTGTTCAATTAAATCAGAACCTACGGGGGTGAGACTCAGGCGTGAGTAATTTTAAAGCTCTCCCAGGAGATCCAACGTTCAGTCGCCTATTTTCAGGTATACATTTTCTAAATTTTACATAAATTTTGAAGCAATTAAATTTCTCAGGTGAAACAAGATTTATCTGAAGGCCATTAATGTCTTCATTTTGTCTGTAACTTCATTTCTTTGTTTAAAATGCAATGACAACTTCATCGATTTTACGTAAAGAAAACTTTTTTTTCATACAGCAGTGTTCTCTCCTTTTTTTCTCTATATCTTTGTATTCTTTATGTGCAATAGATAGATTCTCAAAAATAATAAATGAATTTTAGCAAGGATTATATCCAGTTGTTTGAATTTTGGTGTAAATTATTCACATTTTCCTGTGTGCTTTTCTCCATTGCTTGACATTTTATAACACACATGCTTCATTTTTGCAAAGAACAAATTAATCCATTACTTTGTTTAATTTGTGAAGTTGTATTATATGAGTTTAGTTTCATATTGTCTCTTGTTAGATACTTGGTCATATCTAAGTATATAGTTACAGTTAATCTTTGAAAGATTAAATATTCCCTTACTAACGACTAAAAGTATAATTTTATAACAAGTATTTTGTGAATACCATATCTTTTTTTTTGACAATTTCCTGGCTGATTTTCACATGCAAGGCGATGAATGTTTGTGATTTAATTTTAACATTTTACTGCTTGCATTAATGAAAAAAAAAAAATGTATATATATATATATATATATATATATATGTATCAATGATGTGATAGTTAAATGGATATACATCAGAACTAAAGGAAGGAAATGAATATCCATAATTAAATTCTTATGTGTCATAGCTTGCAGTAGTAAAATAAATATCTCAATAACATGAATGTTAAATGGTTATGTGTCAGCAAATTAAGTAAAGAAATTAATATCTGCAATTAAATGTCTATATGCTATATAAGATTTTGAAGCAGAAATTCCTTCCAACTTGGAATTCCTGTAAGAGTTTTTCTATCTTAGAAAATATAAAACTTTTTATTTGCCTTCTTTTGAAGACACCGTGAGGGTGGAGCCCTGAGGGAATTTAATTTATAGAATGTCTGCGATTTTAAAATAGTAAATGACTCCAAAGTAATTTTACATCTCCTGTATTATTTCAATTTCCCAATACAGTGAAAATTTTAATCTCCTTTTTCCTCTCATTCTTTATCAATCATCCTTGACCTCTTTCATTCCATTAAAAGTTAATAGTTCAAACATGATATTTGACCATAAAATTAAGAACGATTACGTGCAACAAAATTAGTTGAGTTATAATGAAATGGCACTATTTTAGTATTGTAGTTTATCAGATATGTTTTTCTGTATAGTTTCACTACTGTAAAAATAATTCAAAAATATTTAAAGATATCGTGTTTATATAAACAAATGTGAAACAAGTGTATGAATACCCTTTAAGAATGTGGAGAACTCCGTCTCCCAGAGAACTCTGACTAGTGAACATTTAAAACTGCATTATTATAGGGACAAG
The DNA here is from genome assembly GCA_030035585.1 of Dugong dugon. Classification (NCBI taxonomy): domain Eukaryota; kingdom Metazoa; phylum Chordata; class Mammalia; order Sirenia; family Dugongidae; genus Dugong; species Dugong dugon. The sequence continues at coordinate 114,887,751 of CM057460.1, forward strand.
ATGCTGAAATTCACTCGGAAACACTCTTGAAATGTCCTTGACATTGAAAATAATTTCAGTAAATAGTCTTTTAAAGTAATGCTTGTTTTGGTAATGGTGTAGAAATAGCAAATGATAAATTCAGTGGTTATAGGATACTTAAGATTGCTCTGAACATTGTATTATTTCCAGTATTATTTTGCTATACCTACTTAGTCTTACCATCTTAATAGTATAATAATAATATACTTAGTTTTCATAGTACAATTTTAATATCTGCTAATTATATAAGAAAAGTAAAACTCTTAACTCCATATCAAGTATAAGTTGTTATTTATTCTATTGTGACTTTCATATTAAAAATGAGTATCTATTTAACTATATATCATTTTACAGATACACACGTACATATGCACATGGTATCAATTTGCCCCACATTTTGTTTTTTTTTGTTAGTTACAAATCAGCATTTGTAAATTCTGTCAGTCACCAATGCACTTTTCCTCCAGAGCTCCCCATTTTGAAAACACATCCAGCTGTCCCCTTGTACTTTCATCAGCAGATATCTGCACGTTTCCTTGCAACCACATGCTACAGTCAAGTGGACTCCTTGAGGCACAGAAGAGAAAGAAATTGCTAAAATCAAGAAACAATTCCTAAGGAAAAAAAATCATATAAATCCTAAAATATTGGTAAGTTTCTTTTGAGCCTGTAGCATTTCCACCAGGTGAGTCTATAAACTTTTGGTTTTACAGACATTTGCTGAGCTACATCATCAGACTCTGGTCAAGTGTGCCATAACTGAGGTGCAACGTGGGAAATCTGTGATGTACTCTCAGATTGTCCCCAATCTCTAGATAGCAAGGAGACCATTAGAAAAAGAGAAATAATAACTATTATGGATTTCTTGATGAACATCATGTCCTTCCAAACAGAGCCTGAACACATGCTCACACAAGTAAAGTAGCTTTTATTACTTACAAAAAGAAGCAGACAGCACACAATAGGACAAATTCCAAGGAGAGCAGTGCTCCTGCTCAAAACTGTCCAAGCAGTGATAATGATACTTCCACACACACCCCACTTTTTGTGGTGGGTGAGTGACTTAAACGGAACAGTTGTATGACAGTCTGGTGCCTCCTGGATTCTGGAAGCTATCCCAGTGTACGGTGTATGTAAAGAACTCTTTCATAGATGCCCTCCACCTGGCATTGTAGGTGAGGGACAAAATGGGAGCCTACCTTCTGCTGGTCTACCCCCATCCAAGTAGGTCACTTAGGTGGACTGTAAGCTTATGCTACACATGCTACCTATTAGCACCATAGCTGAAGAGACAGAGAAAAATCTCTCCCCAGCTATTTAACACCCCTGGAGCCCTGGTGGTACAGTGATTTGCTGCTATTCAAAAGTCCGGTAGTTCAAATCCATCAGCCGCTCTTTGGAAACCCTATGGGGCAGTTCTCCTCTGTCCTATAGGATTGTTATGAGTTGGAATTGACATCAATGAGAGTTTTGATTGTATGTGACCTGACAGAGATTTTTCCTGCTTGACCACCAGAGGATGAGGTGCTCAGACATCTTGGTACCTAACCCAGAATTATATCTCTTTTACCTTGATGACATTTTAACAAACCCTTAGGCTTCAGAAATGCGGGTGGGTGTAATGGTTTGTTCCAAAAGCCCAAAGATACCAGCGGGGGGATAACAGGGAAGACCACACTCCCTGGGCTAATCTGAAGGATTGCCTTCTCACGTTCACCTTTTTGCCTAACTAAGAATGTCAGGTGACAAACCACTACCGGTTTTGGTCTAGGACAAGGTAATATAGATCCATATCCCAGAAATGAAAACTTCAATATAATTAACCATATATTTTCTTTTTTTCCACAACTTGGGAAATGTTTCCATTTCAGTGACTATTAATCTCAAAATACCCACCACCTGACTGTTTATTGAAGAGTGGTGGCCTGCATGCTGTTACAATGCTGAAAGCTATGCCAGCAGTATTTCAAATGCCAGCAGGTCACCCATGATGAACAAGTTTCAGCAGAGCTTCAAGACTAGAGAGATGGGGAAAAAAGGCCTGGAAATCTACTTCTGAAAATTAGTCAAAGAAAATTCGTCAATGAAAATTCTATGGATTAAAACAGAATATTGTTCAATATACTGCTGGAAGATGAGCCTCCTAGGATGAGAGGGACTGAAAATACACAGTGACCACAGCAATAGACCAGAGCATATCAGCAGTAGTGGGGATTGTGCAGGACTAGGCAGCATTTTGTTCTTTTGTGCATGGAGCCACCATGAGTCAGAGGCCTACCTGACAGCAGTTAAGAGCACCAATAACTTCAAAATATATCTGAACGATTTAAAAATATAGAATAATCTGGACACAGATGGTTAAAAAATACTTAGCATTCTAGAAATACTGGTCAGCTTGATATTATTAATCATCCCAAGCATGCCACTCTGGACAGACTGACCTTCCAAATGCATCAATGATAATGAAAAACTATGCAGTCCTAAATACCATAAAAGCCATACACCTGCATTAACTTGCTGCCCACAGTCTGAGAGGAGTCAGTACGAGACAGCTAAAAGCACTCAATGGGCTGGCTGTATTCTATCTTGTTCCTGTTTAAAAGACTGTCAAGGATTGAATTGTGTCCCCCAGAAATATCTGTCAACCTGGCTAGGTCATGATTTTCAGTATTGTACTATTGTCTACCATTTTGTCATCTGATGAGGTTTCCCTATGTGTTGTAAATTCTATCACTATGATGTAATAATATAGATTAGTGGCAGTTATATTGCTGATATCTACAAGATTAGACAGTGTCTTAAGCCAATCTCTTTTGAGATATAAAAGAGAGAAGCAAGCGGAGAGACATGGGAACCTCATACCACCAAGAAAACAGTGCCAGAAACAGAGTACATCCTTTGAACCTGAGGTTCCTGCGCAGAGAAGCTCCTAGACCAAGGGAAGACGGATGACATGGACCTTCCTCCAGGGCCTTCCCCCAGAGCTGACACCTGAACTTGGTCTTGTAACCTATTAGACTCTAAGAGAATAAATTTCTATTTGTTAAAGCCATCCACTTGTGGTATTTCTGTTATAACAGCACTACATGACCAAGACAGAGACTATAGCACATTTTTCAATATTCAGCTAAACATACGTTTTATGTAATCACTCCAGCCTGTGAAAATGCAAACATAGAGTGATCACATGAAAATCACACTTTAACAAATATTCAAGAAAACTTAAGCTTTCAATATATCAGAAAACAAGACTTAAAACACCTCAAGAAACTGGAAAAAGAGTAAAAGTAAATAAATAAGAAAAAAGGGAAATAATAAAATAGAAATCAAAAACATCAATACCAAAGTTTAAGAAAAAAATTCTAGTTGAAAAACTTGTTCAAGTTTTTTGTGTTGTTTTGTCAAGACTGGCAAAGAAAACCTACAGAAAAAAGAAAGGAAACATTACTCATATATTGGAGTTTTAAAATGCAGGATATTATGAAATGTATTTGAGAATAAATTTGGTAATTGAAATGAATACATTTCCCGCAAAAGAAATGCCAAGACTGGGAAAGAATAAATAGAAACTTGCATGGACTATAAGCCATGAAAGAAAATCTTGTAATAATTGTAGACCACTCCTCCCTAACTACTGTTAATTATACATGATAACATGTTATACAATTTCTGCTCTTTATGATCAGTATTTTTTCAACAGAACCTTTGAATTTCTAAAATGGTGAGATGGTAACTGTTTTGTCTATTTTGAACTTTACAAGGTGTATAAAATCTGCTTATTTATTTTAAAATCTGCACTTAGTCCTAGATAATGACGCATTAAGGAGCTCTGACAGTGCAAATGGTTGAGCATGTTGGAACTCATCCAGTTGCTCCATGGGAGAAAGACCTGGCAATTTGCTTCTGTAAAAAGAGGAACCGACTCCACGGCACCTAACAACAACAATAATGATACCTTGCACTTTCAAGCTTTCAGATAGAGCATTAAGCAAATCTATCTGAGGAAAAAAAAAAAAATATATATATATATGTATGTATGTATATAAACCCTTGGGGCATAGTGGTTAAGTGCTACGGCCGCTAACCAAAAGGTCAACTGTTCGAATCCACCAGGCACTCCTTGGAAACTCCATAGGGCAGTTCTACTCGTCTTATAGGGTTGCTATGAGTCAGAATAGACTCAATGGCAATGGGTATCATATTTTTTTGGTTTATATGTATGTATATATACACATATACATATATGTATGTTATTGTTAGTTGCTATAGAGTCAACTCCAACTCATGATGACATTATCGATAACAGAACGAAATGTTGCCTGATCCTGTGCCATCTTTATGGTTGTGTTGGTGTGTTTAAGTCCATTGTATATATTAGACTCCATTGTATGTATTTCGGAGTCCATTGTGTGTGTGTGTGTGTGTATAATAAATAAATAAGCAGATAAATGTATAAATAAATAAACTGAAATATATAAATATAAAGTATTAATATAATAAATTATATTAATAACTTTAAGGACTGTATGAAGATATATTAACCAATTGTGGCAGCCTTGAAAACATTATAGACTGAAGCCCCAGTTCCTGTGCTTTGAAATCCATCACCACACTTCTGTCAGCCCATGCCTCCCATGAACTGTTCCCAGCCTAGGGCTGAATTCACCTAAAATACTAGGGCAGACTTTTTCCTGGCCTTCATAAACTTCTCTGATGGCCAGTTTTGGCTTGAAGATTTCCAAAAGGCGTTTTGAAACTTTCCTTAGACACAACAGCCTAGGATGTTTCTATCTAACCTTGTCTCCCTCTCTTTGACTGCTGGTCAGACTTGCATTGCTCACGGAGACTGCTGAGCTCTAGTCCTATCTTCTCTCACACAGCCATTTCCCTCCAATAAAATCCTTACATATTTATTCATGTCTTGGCATCTGCTTCTCAGTGGAACTGGAATAAAACAGAATGTATGTTCTATCATGTACCATTTATTTATGTTAATTTGTTGTATAACTATCAAATAGCTTATAGATCATTATCAAAGCAGAATCAGGAGTACTTCTAAGGAAACCTATAAGAAAGGGAGCAGTAAATGTGTTTTAACAAGTTATTAATGCACCGTTAAAAAACTCCTTGAGAATACAAAGAGGATTATGTACCCAAGGAACTTTTCTAATGTCCTTCAACCTCCAGCAATAGTTTAAATTTTACCTTTATGACTATTTAGAACTAATGGCTATACATTGTTTATGCAAGCCATCCCTTAATAAATATAATATATTCTCGATTTTAAACTTACTATAAAACGAATTCAACAACAAAAAAGTAAGAAACAGAAAATCACTGTGCTCTCTAAATCAAGAGATCATCTTTGTTATCTTCTGATGTGCTTTTAAACTTTTGGCGATCATGATTGCCTTTGAAAATCTGCCAAAACTTACAGCCCCGCTTCCCAGAATAATTCCTATATATGTAATTTTCTCTCAACTGTTTTTTAGTGCAGTCCTTTGTCTGCTTTGTAAGTTGATTTTAATTTTTATTAAGTATATTATAATCATTAGTGCATTATTCTTCAACATCATTAAATTATGTAAAATATGTAACACATTTAGATTATCTAACCAATCTTCTATTGTATATTTTAAAATATTTTCCAAGTATAAATCTTTTAGCATGCTGATAATTATTTTCATAGGGTAAATTTTTATCAACAGAATCTCTAAATCAAAATCTATGTTCATTATAAAAGATGTTTGTTTTATGATGAAGTGCTTTTAAAAAACTTTAAAATAAATTATCTGTTTACCTGAGCCCTCAATGTCACTAATTATAATTTATTTTAATCTTAGTTAAATTGAAGGCAAAGATATTATTTTATTGGTTAAATTATACATTTCTTTGATTTCTAGATTGGTCCACTTCTTTTTTTCTCTATAATGTTTGTTGGTCTCCCCTCCTCCTCTTTTTGAATTGTCTCTTTATTGCATTTGTTCATCTTTCTTTTAGGATGTTTGGAGAAGCATGGTCAGTTCTGCTGCAATAATACACTCAGTAGATATGATGAAGCAAGGGGAAAAAAATGGAGAAGTCTGTGATTATGGTGTCTAAGGCCTGGAAATAGAGTGAACTCTTGGGTGCAGATGATTTTCACACACCCACCAGCCATTTTTCATATCAAAGGTACAGCATCCATTTCCTGTTTACCTTAACTTGGCCAAACTGACTTCTCAGTTCAGGCAAGCTATCAACATCTCAGAAATATGGAGGTTCCACCAAATAAGTAATAAATTTTTCTTCTGGACAATTTTTGATACTGAAGTTATCTTTGTTGTCTACCCAAGTTCAGGTTATTCAGATTTTTTTCAATATGTATTTTTTTACTTATATTTTAATAATATTAATTATTTAATCTAACAAGAGTTATATATACATAGATATTTTAAAACCAGTATTAAGTTCTCATTTGTCCTTTAATTATTTTATGATATTGGTTTTTTTTTTTTTTTTTATTTTGTTTTTCTTTTCTGACATGGACAAACTCTTAACGTATGCAAAAATGGCCAATATTTTTCTTTAAGATTCTAATATTTGCTGTTTTTCTGCAAAAGACATTCTTCAATCCAAGATTCTTATATTACTTATATGATTTAAATTTTTAAGCTAAATCTTTATTTCAGCCAGAGACATTTTTCTACACCCATTTTTTTCTTTCCAGAAAAGTTTAATTTCGTATTTTTTTCTTCTTTTGCATGTATCTGCCTTTTTCTGTGCTAGCTACTACAAAATGTATTTATGATATTTGTGTTAAATCTGGGTAAGCAAGTTCCCTCTCATTACATTTTATTTGAATTAGGTTTGCTATTCTCACATTCAGAGCCTTGGTGGCGCAGTGTTTAAGAGCCATGGCGAGCTACCACTGGTAACCAAAAGGTTGGCAGTTTGAATCCACCAGCTGCTCCTTGGAAACCCTAGGGGGCTGTTCTACTCTGTCCGATAGGGTCGCTATGAGTCGGAATCAACTGGTTGGCAACTGTTTGTTTTTTATGCTCACATGCATATTTTTATATTTGACATTTAGACTTATTGCTTAAATTACCCAAAATCATTTAGTTATTGCCACTGGAAATGATTTTAGAGCACAGATAAATTTAGTGAGACTTTATGTCTTCATAACATCAATTACATCCATCAATGGAATATATGTTTAATTATTCAGTCTTCTTCACAGCTTTCATATTTATATCATATACATGTGTTAAGCAGTGGAGGTCAGGCTTATGGATTTCAAAAACAGGTGAATCATGCATAAACTTATATATATCTGTATAAAAAAACTGGTACGTCAAGAGCATGAACAAAATACAAAAGGGATGAATACTTAAAGTTATGTGTGTGTACCAACTTGTGATGATAACGTCAGAGAGTTACTGTATCCTGAGTTAGACTAATTTAACAATCGCTGGCCATAATTTTCTTTTCAATTTAAAAAAATAAGGAAAGGAGGATATGACATGTTTACTGTTCGTGGAGACTGACCACTAATGAAAGTCAGAAGAAATGTGGCAAGAAATATCTAACCCCTATTTTATATCTTCATTTTCACAAACTAAATTATTAGCAAAAGTAAATGGCATTATTGAATACCATAAAGTGGGGAACAATATACAAGACTACTTTTAGGAGATAGTCAAAGAACATGTAACCATTTTTTTTTTTTAATTTCAATTTTAAGAAATTTTATTTTACTTTTTAAATCACTGACAGCATTGTTTCAAAAGTGTATGAATCTTAGGTAAAGGTTGAAAAATATTTAAAAATTGGAAAAAAATGAAAGTATATAAATGAACTGTTTTGAAAGATAAAAATCCTACTTTGAATTTCCAAATAATTAATGAATCCAACATCAATTTTGTTCATTTTTTCAAAATGACTTTTATCATAAAGTAACATATATAGTTCAACCTATTTCTAGACTTTAAATTTCTGTCACTTTTTTTTTGTAATGTTAAGCTGTTTTACTGACTTAATTTGCTAAAATATTTGATATATTGTGAGCGATATATATACCTATCCCTTCAGTTAATGATTTTATTTAAACTATTTTATCCATTCTCTAAATTAAAAAAGTAAAAATTAAATTTATTTTCAGGTGAATTTTAGCATCATTTTGCCAAATAGTTAATATTTTAGTTGGCTTATTGTATGTATAGATGTTTAAAGGAGAATTGATAACACTACCTCTTTCCATAGCCTATATTATTCAAAATCTCTCATTTGTCTTTAAATGTTTTCTTCATTGAAACTTTGCATACTACTGATTACATTTATTCTTTGAATATTTTTTTTCTTTGCAGTTGCAAATGAGACATTTGCTTCCAGTACATTTTCCAATTATTTTTATTTGTTCCAGGAAAGCTTTCATATTTAATACTAATTGTGTAATAGCCAAAAATCAAATATACCCTATTCAATATTTTTCTCTTTTCTATGTATACAGTGAGAGAATCTAAAAATAATGATTGATTTGTCTCCTCTTTCTCAATGTTTTAACTGCTTACTTCAGTCTCCTGTTTAGCTCTATTGGATAGAACATTCAGTACAATATTATGTATTAGTGGAAGCAGACATATCCTTCTACGTTTTGGATTTAATGAAAAGGATTCTAATGTTTTAAAACTAGACATTATAAAGAAATGACCATCAATAAATTTTTATACCAAGATTGTATTTATATATTTACAAACACCATTCCAACACTTTCTAAGAAGATAATCTAATCATTTTATTATTTTTCATGATGCATGTTAATATGGTGAACTGCATTAACGGATTTGGTACAACTGATCTATTCTTGCTTTTCTGTAATGACTTTCTCTTGTCTATAATGTATCACTGAGCTGTATTTTGTAATATTTTATAGAGGTATACATATATAAATCTTATTTGTTGTTTTATTTCTCTAAATTAATCTTTGCCAGATTTTGGTATCAGTGATATACAGGATTTAAAAAATAATTTATTCCTAGAAAGTATTAAATTTTACTTTGAATTTACCCCCGCAATTTTATCAATCTGGATATCTATAGATGTGGAATGTTAATTATTCTATTAATTTCTTCCATACTTACTTATTTGTTTATTGTTTTCTATTTTTAATGGTTTTCAAAGGAAAGTCCAATTTTCAAAAAATATCTTTCATCAAAGTTTTAATATATATTACCATAGTTTTCAAAATATTCTCATATGATTTTTATTCCCAATCTCAAGTTAATATTCAACTACATGTTCCAGTTGATTTAGTCAGAAAGCTCCAACCTATTGACAATTTCCAAACTAAAAAATAGTGTGGATAAGTCTTAACATTTTAAAAGTGACATTTGATTGAAATATTAAGAAATAAGATTTTACCTCATTTCCTCAAGTATTTGTTACTCAAAAGAATTGCTCCATGATTTAGTGTGATATCTAGTCAAAACCTGAAATACGAGTGACATAACAGAAGCATAAATTCTCATACAGTTCTACCTCTCTTTTGGCACATCATCTAAGTTTTTTTTAACCATGATTTGTTGTTGTTGTTAGGTGCCATCTAGTTGGTTCCAACTCACAGCGACCCTATGTACAGCAGAAGGAAACACTGCCTGGTCCTGCACCATCCTCACAAAATTTGTTATGCTTAAGTCCATTGTTGCTACCACTGTGTCAGTCCTCTTATTGAGGGTCTTCCTCTTTTTAACTTATCCTCTATTTTACTAAGCATGATGTCCTTCTCCAGGGATTGATCCCTCCTGATAACATCTCCAAAATACGTGAGATGTAGTCTTGCCATCCTTGCTTTTAAGGAGCATTCTGGCTGAACTTCTTCCAAGACAGATTTGTTCGTTCTTCTGGCGGTCCATGGTATATTCAATATTCTTCACCAACACCATAATTAAAAAGGCATCAATTCTTCTTCAGTCTTCTTTATTCATTGTCCAGCTTTTACGTGCATATGAGGCGATTGAAAATACCCTGGCTTGGGTCAGGCGCATCTTAGTCTTCAAGGTGATATATTTGTTTCTTAACACTTTAAAGAAGTCTTTTGAAGCAGATTTTCCCAATGCAATGCATTGGTTGTTTTCTTGACTACTGCTTCCATAGGCATTGATTGCAGATCCAAGTAAAATGAAATCCTTGACAACTTCACTCGTTTCTCCGTTTAGCATGACATTGCTCATTGGTCCAGTTGTGAAGATTTTTGTTTTCTCTATGTTGAGCTGTAATCCATACTGAAGGCTGTGGTCTTTGATCTTCATCAGTAAGTGCATCAAGTCCTCTTCATTTTCAGCACACAAGTTTGTGGCATCTGCATAATGCAGATTGTTAATGAATCTTCCTCCAATCCTGATGCCCGATTCTTCTTCATATAGTCCAGTCTCTCAGATTATTTGCTCAGCATGCAGATTGAATAAATATGGTGAAAGGATACAACCCTGACGCATGCCTTCCTGACTTTAAACCAGGCAATATCCTTTGTTCTGTTCAAATGAATGCCTCTTGATCTATGTACAGGTTCTTCGTGAGCAAAATTAAGCATTCTGGAATTCCCATTTTTTGTAATGTCCATAATTTGTTATGATCCACCCAGTCAAATGTCACTGCATAGTCAATAAAACACAGTAAACATCTTCCTGGTATTCTCACTCTTGGCCAGGATCCATCTGACATCAGCAATAATATCCCTCCTTCCACGTCCTCTTCTGAATCTGGCTTGAACTTCTGGCATTTGCCTGTCGATGTACTGCTGCAGCCACTTTTGAATGATCTTCAGCAAAATTTTACTTGAGTGTAATATTAATGATATTGCTCGATAAGGTCCGCATTCGGTTGGATCATCTTTCTTTGCAACAGGCATAAATATAGATCTCTTCCAGTTGGTTAGCCAGGTAGCTGTCTTCCAAATTTCTTGGCATAGATGAGTGAACGCGTCTAGTGCTGCAACCATTTGTTGAAACATCTCAATTGGTATTCCTTCAATTCCTTGGAGCCTTGTTTTTCATCAATGCCTTCAGTGCAGCTTGGGCCTCTTCCTTCAGCACCATCATTCCTAATCATATGCTGCCTCTTGAAATGGTTGAATGTCGACCAATTCTTTTTGGCATAGTGACTCTGTGTATTCCTTCCATCTTCTTTTGATGCTTCCTGCGTCATTTAATATTTTCCCCATAGAATCCTTCAATATTGCAACTCAAGGCTTGAATTTTTTCGTCAGTTCTTACAGCTTAAGGAATGCCGAGCATGTTCATCCCTTTTGGTTTTCTAACTCCAGATCTTTGCAACACGTCATTATAATACTTTACTTTGCCTTCTCGAGCTGCCCTTTGAAATCTTCTGTTCAGCTCTTTTACTTCATCATTTCTTCTGTTTGCTTTAGTTGTTCAACATTCAAGAGCAAGTTTCAGAGTCTCTTCTGACATCCATTTTGGTCTTTTTTTTTTCTCTTTCCTGTCTTTTTAATGACCTCTTGCTTTCTTCTTGTGTGATGTTGGATGTCATTCCACAACTGGTCTAGTGTTAGGTCATTAGTGTTCAATGGGTCAAATCTATACTTGAGATGGTCTCTAAATTCAGGTGGGATATATGCAGGTTCGTACTTTGGCTCTTGTGGACTTCTAATTTTCTACAGCTTCAACTTGTACTTCCATATGAGAAATTGATGGTCTGTTTTGTAGGTGGCCCCAGCCTTGTTCTGACTGATAATATTGAGCTTTTCCATTGTCTCTTTCCACGGACATAGTCTATATGATTCCTGTCCATTCCGTTTGGTGAGGTCCATGTATACAGTCGCTGTTTATGTTGTTGATAAAAGATATTTGCAATGAAGAAGTCATTTGTCTTGCAAAATTGTATCATTTGATCTCCAGCATTGTTTCTATCACCAAGGCCACATTTTCCAACTATGGATCCTTCTTCTTTGTTTCCAACTTTTGCATTCCGATCAGCAGTAATTATCAATGCATCCTGATTGCATGTTCGATCAAATTTCAGACTGCAGAAGTTGGTAAAAATCTTCAATTTCTTTATCTTTGGCCTTAGTGATTGGTGTGTAAATTTAAATAATATTCGTATTAACTGGTCTTCCTTGTTGGCATATGGATATTCTCCTATCACTGTCAGAATTGTACTTCAGGATAGATTTTGAAATGTTATTTTTGAAGATCAATGCAATACCATCCTCTTCAAGTTGTGATGCCTGGCATAGTAGATCATATGATTGTCCAATTCAAAATGACCAATATCAGTCCATTTCAGCTCACTAATGCCTTGGATATCAATGTTTATGGTTCCATTTCATTTTTGATAATTTCTAATTTTCCTAGATTCAAACCTTGTACATTCCACATTCTGATTATTAATGGATATTTGCAGCTGTTTCTTCTCATTTTGAGTCATGCCATGTCAGCAAATGAAGGTCTTGAAAGCTTGGTTCCATTCATGTCATTAAATTATTACCATAATTTACTCACCCATAGAATGTGAGAAGTAAATAAGATGGTCTGAAAGTTTTGTTGTTTTTGTTTTGTTTTGTTTTTATAGTTCTATAATTTATGAGGTGAAATGTTCCTAATTTTGCAAGGAAAAATGAAAATGAAACATGTTCTAGGTATAGAGCTGGGTTATGTGCCATGATGTGGTAGCTGAAGTCTTACTGTAACAAATTCTTTAAGGGTGGGTTTAGTATGCAGGAATACTCAAAGTTATGAAAAGGAAAATAAAACAGAAGTAAAATATTAAAGAAAAGAAATATATTTATACATTTGATTTGATATATTGCTAGTTACATTGGTAGAGTATAAGGTTCATCTCTAAACTGTATTTTTAACAAAGATGATTTTTTTAATGAAGTGAGAAAGCAAGCAGAATGCATAATCAATTCACACTAATTTTAAAAATTACAATAAAAATCCCACTATATTTCCAAGATCCCTTAAATAATCACTTAATCTTCTGCTACATTTTGTAAATTCAACCTATACAGGAGATATGGGTATTCATAGAAAAGCAAGATAATTGAGGTATGTGAAGTAGATTGCTGCTCTTGCCTTCTGAATTACAGAAAGAATGGAACTAAGAATATCTTGCGTTTAGACTTCTTTTCCTCCTGAAAAGGAGCACTGGTGGTACAGTGGATAAAGTGGTCAACTGCTAAGCAAAAGATCTGAGGTTCAAAACCACCACGTGCTTCTCGGGAGAAAGGTGGCAGTCTGCTTCCATAAAGATTTATAGTCTTGGAAACCTTATGGGGTAGCTATGAGTCAGAATCAACTTGACATCAATGGTTTGGTTGGTTTTGGTTCCTCCTGAGAGCCTAAAGAAGCACAAAGATTAAATTAGGTGTCCTCTTTCTTATGTATTCAACCAAGCTCAGAAGTGTAGCAAACATAAAAGAGCTATTTTCATTGCTTTTCTGCTAAATTCTAATCATTGCTAGTCAGTAGTTTACTCTTTTCCTTCATCATATAATAATCTCTGTTTTCTTTAAAAATCACATGTATCTCTTTTCATTTATGCCCCAGTCACTAAGGAAAGTTATGCAACCACTATCTTTGTGCCAAGCTGATGTTAGCATATCTCTGTGTGTGTTGAGGCAATGGATATTTATAAGCAGAAATGTTGACCAAACAAAGCGCCGTCTATATTCATCCGTAGTGCACCTCCAGTTTATTATTAAAAGGGACATTTAACAGAGACTTCAGCGCTTATTAAGCAAAATAGCATTCTTAGTCCAAAAGATCTTTGGGAGAAGTTATCAATAAAGAATTTTATTACAACATGAAATTGTGCCAGATTATTAATATAAAACAAATACGGATAGCACTTACACATTGAAATTGGAAGTGGATGGGATGTCATTAGGAGAAAATAGATTGAAAAATACTGAATCTCTTTAATCCAATTCTTCACAGGCCATAATTTACAACAGTAACTCTTCTCTGAAGAATGACTATAGTAAATTATAGATGGATAAAAAACCTTTAATTCTAGACATTTTGGGATTGTCACACCTATTTGTCTCCTCATAAACACTGTTTTAGGCAGGAATTTCTATCCTGATGTCTTAGTTTCCTCAGTGCTGCTATAAATGAAATACAAGTAGGGGGGCTTTAAAAAACAGAAAATAATTTCCTCACAGAAGCCCATAAATTCAAATTCAGGGTACTGGCTCTAGGGAAAGGCTTTCTCTCTGTCATAAGTATGGTAAGGTCCTAGTCTCTTCCAGCACTCCTGAGTTCCTTGGCAATCTTCATGTGGCATGGTAACTACCTTTCCCAATTTTTGCTTACTTCTCTGCCTAATCTGTTCTTTTTATAACTCAGAAGTCATTAGGTTTAGGAGAAACCCTTACACTGATATGGACTCATTAACACAACAAAGATAACCCTAATTACAGATGAGATTACATCCAGAGTTAAGAGGATTAGGATTCCAACACTTATTTTGGGGAACATGACTCAATCCGTAACTCATGGGTTTTCTTATAGAGAAACAATATGTCATGATATGAAATATTTTTATGAATATGTCAAAACCATGACTGTACCAGTGTTTTCTAATTTATTTGAAGCTTTATTCAATATATTCTTTACTCCTAAATTACTTTAAAAATATTTATTGTACAATTATCATTGTGTCTCACCAAAATGAGGATATTTCACAAAATGAGGATTCTTTGGGTTGTGAGTAACAGAAGCCCAATTCAAACTAGCTTAAGTAGAAGGAACCTTAGTGTATACCAAAGAATCTAAGGCAGAACAGCCACTGAAGTTCATTATGCTTTAGGCACCACAATCTCTCTCTCGATCCATCTCTGTATGTGTTTGTATCTCTCTTCTCTCTCCCTTCCCCTTAGCCCCTCACTCCCCTTCTTCCCCTCCACTCTTCTTTTCTCCTGTCACTTTCTCTCTCTCTCCTCTCTCTCTCTCTTCACTCTGTGCCCCTCATTCTTATTTTCTCTCCTGGTTCCTAAACCCTCAAGTATGGGAATAGAATTAGATCAGATTTTAAGTGGCTGCTTCTTTGGAAAGCATGCCAGTGAGTAACATTTCTAAGAAAGGGTGAGTGAGATAAAGTGAAGGAGTATTCTACAGACAAAACAACTGACCTCAGACTGAAAAATATGGTGGTTAAGAACTTGGCTGCTAACCTGTTGCTGTTGTTAGGTGCCGTCAAGTCGGTTCTGACTCATAGCGATCCTATGCACGACAGAATGAAACACTGCCCGGTCCTGCGCCATGTTCACAATCCTTGTTATGCTTGAGCCCATTGTTGCAGCCACTGTGTCAGTCTATCTCATTGAAGGTCTTCCTCTTTTTCGCTGACCCTGTACTTTACCAAGTATGACGTCCTTCCCCAAGGACTGATCCCTCCTGATAACATGTCCAAAGTATGTAAGACATAGTCTCGCCATCCTTCCTTCTAAGGAGCATTCGGGTTGTACTTAAGGTCAGCAATTCAAACCCACCAGCTGCTTTGTGGGAGAAAGAGGTGGCAGTCAGCTTCTGTAAAGATTACAGCCTTGGAAACCCTATGGGCAGTTCTACTCTGTCCTACAGGGTTACTGTGACTCAGGATCAACTAAATGGTAATTTTTTTAACTTATTTTATTTTATTTTTATTGTGCTTTAAGTAAATATTTACAGTTCAACTTAGTTTCTCATACAAAAATTTATACGCACATTGTTACGTGACCCTAGTTGCTCTCCCTATAATGTGACAGCACACTCCTCCTTTCCACCCCAGATTTCCTGTGTCCATTGAACCAGCTCCTGTTCCTTTTTGCCTTCTCATCTTGCCTTCGGAAAGGAGCTTGCCCATTTAGTCTTATGTATCTACTTGCGCTAAGAAGCACTCTCTTCGTGAGCATCATTTTATGTCTTATAGTCCATTCTAATCTTTGTCTGAAGAGTTGGCTTTGGGAATGGTTTTAATTCTGAACTAACAGAGAGTCTGGGGGCCATGTCTTCTGGGGTCCCTTCAGTTTCAGTCAGACCATTAAGCCTGGTCTTTTTACTAGAATTTGAGTTCTGCATCCCACTTTTCTCCTGCTCCATCAGGGACTCTCTTTTGTTCCCTGTCAGGGTGGTCATTGGTGGTAGCTGGGCAACATCTAGTTCTTCTGGTCTCAGGCTGATATAGTCTCTGGTTTATGTGGTCCTTTCTGTCTCTTGGGCTAATATTTTCCTTGTGTCTTTGGTATTCTTCATTCTTCTTTGCTCCAGGTGGGTTGGAACCAATTGATGCTTCTTAGATGGCCGCTTGCTAGCTTTTAAGACCCCAGACTCCACTCAGTAAAATGGGATGCAGAACATTTTCTTGATAAACTTTGTTATGCCAGTTGACCTAGATGTCCCCTGAAACCATGGTCCCCTGACCCCTACCCCTGCTACTCTGTCCCTCAAAGTGTTTGGTTATAATGAGGAAACTTCTTAACTTTTGGTTTAATCCAATTGTGCTGACTTCCCCTGTATTTTGTGTTGCCTTTCCCTTCACCTAAGATAATTCTTATCTACTATCTAGTTAGTGAATACACATCTTCCTCCCTTTCCACTCTCCTAACCATTGAAGAATGTTTTCTTCTGTGTTTAAACCTTTTCTTGAGTTCTTGTAATACTGGTCTCATACAATATTAGTCCTTTTGCATCTGACTAATTTCACTCAGCACAATGCCTTCCAGATTCATCCATGTTATGAGATGTTTCACAGATTCATTGTTGTTCTTTATCGTTGCATAGTACTCCATTGTGTGAATATACAATAATTTGTTTATCCATTTGTCTGTTGATGGGCACCTAGGTTGTTTCCATCTTTTTGCTATTGTGAATAATGCTGCAATGAACGTGGGTGTGCATATATCTATTTGTGTGATGGCTTTTATTTCTTCAGGATATATTCCAAGGAGTGGTATTGCTGGATCGTATGGTGTTTCTATTTCTAGCTTTTTAAGGAAGTGCCAAATCGATTTCCAAAGTGGTTGTACCATTTTATATTCCCACCAGCACTGCATAAGTGTTCCCGTCTTTCCACAACCTCTCCAACATTTATTATTTTGTGTTTTTTGGATTAATACTAGCCTTGTTGGGGTGAGATAGTATCTCATTGTAGTTTTGATTTGCATTTCTCTAATGATGTATCTGGTAGCCGCCTGAATGTCTTCATTTGTGAAATGCCTGTTTGTATCCTTTGCCCATTTATTAACTGGGTTATTTGTCTTTTTATTGTTGAGCTTTTACAGTATCTTGTAGATTTTAGAGATTAGACGCTGATTGGATTTGTTGTAGCCAAAATTTTTTTCCCAGTCTTTAGGTTGTCTTTCTACTTTTTCAGTGAAGTCTTTTGATGAGCATAAGTGTTTGATTTTTAGAAGATCCCAGTAATCTAGTTGCTCTTCTGGTGTTTGTGGATTGTTAGTAATGTTTCGTACTCTGTTTGCGCCATGTATTTGGGCTCCTAGCGTTGTCCCTGTTTTTTCTTCCATGATCTTTATCATTTTAGATTTTATATTTAGGTCTTTGATCCATTTTGAGTTAGTTTTTGTGCGTGACATGAGGCATGGGTCTTGTTTCAGTTTTACGAAGTTGGATATCCAGTTATGCCAGCACCATTTATTAAAGAAACTGTCTTTTCCCATTTAATGGACTTTGGGCCTTTGTCAAATATAAGCTGCTCATAGGTGGATGGATTTATGTCTGGAATCTCAATTCTGTTCCATTGGTCTATGTGTCTGTTGTTATACCAGTACCAGGAGTTTCACTACTGTGGCAGTGTAACGGGTTCTAAAATCAGGTAGTGTGAGGCCTCCCACTTTGTTCTTCTTCTTAAGTAATGCTTTACTTATCTGGAGCCTCTTCCCTTTCCATACAAAGTTGATGATTTGTTTCTCCATCTCATTAAAAAACGTCATTGGAATTTGGGTTGGGATTGCATTGTATCTTTAAATCGCTTTGGGTGGAATAGACATTTTCACAACGTTGAGTCTTCTTATCCATGAGCAAGGTATGGTTTTCCACTTATGCAGGTCTCTTTTGGTTTCTTGCAGTAGTGTCCTGTAGCTTTCTTCTTATAGGTCTTTTACGTCTCTGGTTATATTTATTCTTAGGTATTTTATCTTCTTGGGGGCTATTGTAAATGGTATTGATTTGGTGATTTACTCTTCCAAGTTCGCTTTGTTGGTATAGTGGAATCCAACTGATTTTTGTATATTTATCTTGTATCCTGATACTTTGTTGAAATCTTCTATTAGTTCCAGTAGTTTTCTTGTGGATTCTTTCCAATCTTCTGTGTATAAGATCATATCATCTACAAATAGAGATACTTTTACTTCTTCCTTACCAATCTGGATGTGCTTTATTTCTTTTTCTAGCCTAATTGCTCTGGCTAGGACCTCCAGCACAATGTTGAATAAGAGTGATGATAAAGGGCATTCTTGTCTGGTTCCTGTTCTCAAGGTGAGTGCTTTCTGACTCTCTCCATTTACAATGATGTTGGCTGTTGGCTTTGTATAAATGCCCTTTATTATGTTGAGGAATTTCCTTTTTATTCCTATTTTGCTGAGAGTTTTTATCTTGAATCGGTGTTGAAATTTTTCAAATGCCTTTTCTGCATCGATTGATAAGATCATGTGGTTCTTGTCTTTTGTTTTATTTATGTGATGGATTACATTGATTGTTTTTCTAATGTTGAACCATCCCTGCATACCTGGTGTGAATCCCACTTGGTTATGGTAATTTACTTATTTTTGATATGTTGTTGAATTCTATTGTCTAGAGTTTTGTTGAAGAGTTTTGCATCTGTGTTCATGAAGGGTATTGGTCTGTAATTTTCTTTTTTTGTGGTGTCTTTACCTGGTTTTGTTATTAGGGTTATGCTGGCCTCATAGAATGAGTTTGGGAATATTCCATCCTTTTCTATGCTCTGAAATACCTTTAGTAGTAGTGGTATTAACTCTTCTCTGACAGTTTGGTAGAATTCTCCAGTGAAGCCATCCAGTCTAGGGCTTTTTTTTTGTTGGGAGTTTTTAAACTACCTTTTCAATCTCTTCTTTCGTTATAGGTTTATTTAGTTGTTCTACCTCTGTGTTAGTTGAGGTAGGTAGTGTGTTTCTAGAAATTTGTCCATTTCCTCCAGGTTTTCAAATTTGTTAGAATACTATTTTTTATAGCATTCTGTTATAATTCTTTCAATTTCAGTTGGATCTGTTGTGATATTGCCTATCTCATTTCTTGTTTGGGTTATTTGCTTCCTCTCTTGTTATTCTTTTGTCAGTTTGGCCAATGTTTTATCAATTTTATTGGTCTTTTCAAAGAGCTAACTTTTGGTCTTCATAACTCAATTTGTTTTTCTGTTTTCTATTTCATTTAATTTTGCTCTTATTTTTATTATTTGCTTTCTTCTTGGACTTGAGGGCTCCTTTTGCTGCTTTCTTTCCATTTGTTCGAGTTGTAAGGTTAATGTTTTCATTTGGGCCTTTCTTCTTTTTGGCTGTGTGCTTTATTGTTATAAATTGACCTCCGAGCACTACTTTTGCTATGTGCCAAAGGTTCTGGTAGGATGTGTTTTCACTCTCTTTTGATTCTGTGAATTTCTTTATTCTGCCTTAATTTCTTGTATAACCCAGTAGTTTTTGAGCAAGGTGTTGGTCAGTTTCCATGTGTTTGATTGTTTTTCCTTGCTTTTTCTTTTATCAATTTCTACTTTTATTGCTTTTTGGTCAGAAAAAATGCTCTGTAATGTTTTAATGTTTTGGATCCTGTTAAGGCTTGCTTTATGACCTAATATGTGGTCTATTCTGGAGAATGTTCCATGTGTGTTGGAAAAGAAAGTATACTTGGCTGTTGTTGGGTGGAGTGTACTGTATATGTCTATGAGATCAAGTTGGTTGATTGTGGCATTTAGCTCTTCTGTGCCTTTATTGAGTTTCTTTCTGGATGTTCTGTCCTTCACCAAAAGTGGTGTGTTGAAGTCTGCTACTATTATTGTTGTGCTCTCTATCTTTCTTTTCAATGCTGTTAGAGTTTATTTTATGTATTTTGGAACCCTGTCTTTGGGTGTGTAAATATTTCTTATGGTTACGTCCTCCTGGTGTATTGACCTTTCAGTCATTATATAGTGTCCTTCGTTATCCTTTGTGGTGGATTTTACTTTAAAGTCTAGTTTGTCAGAGATTAATATTGTCACTCCTGGTCTTTTTTGATTTTTGTTTGCTTCATATATATATTTTTTCCCATCCTTTAAGTTTTAGTTTTTTATGTCTCTAAGACTAAGGTGTATCTCTTATAGGCAGCGTATAGACTGCATTTTTTTATCCGTTCTACCACTGTCTCTGTCTCTTTATCGGTACATTTAGTCCATTTACATTCAGTGTAATTATTGATAGGTATGAATTTAGTGCTGTCATTTTGATTTCTTTTTCTTTGTGTTGTTGATAGTTTCTTTGTTCCCCTTAATTTTCTGTGCTGAGTTGTTTTTCTTCATGTATCTTTTTCATCTTTTTATTGTTGTTAATTTTGTATTTGCTGAATCTTTATGGTTTTCTTATATTTTATTTTAATGTGTAGGATTGTTAGTTTCCTTTGTGGTTACCTTAATATTTACCCCTATTTTTCTAAGTTTAAGCCTATCTTTTAATTCTTTATACCCCCTTGACTTCCTCTCCATATGAAAGATCTATGACTACATTATTTAGTCCCTCTTTTTTGTTTTAATGGTGTCATCTTTTACATATTGGTGTCTCTGTTTCCCTATTTTTAGCGTTTTAGCTTTGATTTGTTTTTGTGACTTCCTTATCTGGGTTCATAGCTGGTTGCTCTGTCCTGTGTTCTAGTCTTGGGTTGTTATCTGGTGTTATTGATCTTCTAACCAGAGGACTCCCTTTAGTATTGTAATTTTGGTTTGGTTTTTGCAAATTCCTTGAACTTCTGTTTATTTGAAATTACCCTAATTTTGCCATCATATTTGAGAGACAGTTTTGCTGGATATACAGCTTTTGGCTGGTAATTTTTTCCTTCAAGGCTTTATATATCTCATCCCATTGCCTTCTTGCCTGTATGATTTCTACTGAGTAGTCTGAACTTAATCTTACTGATTCTCTTTTGTAGATGACTTTTTGTTTAACCCTAGCCACTGTTAAAATTCCCTCTTTATGTTTGGTTTTGGCAGGTTTGATTATAATGTATCTTGGTGACTTTCTTTTGGGATCTACCTTGTGTGGGGTTCGATGAGCTTCTTGGATAGGTATCTTCTCATCTTTCCCAATATCAGGGAAGTTTTCTGCCAACCAATCTTCAACAATTCCTTCTGTATTTTCTGTTATCCCCCCTCATTTTTTGATACTCCTATCACTCATATGTTATTTCTCTTAAGGTTTCCTCATTTTTTTATATTTTTATATCTGATTTTTCTGCAGCTAAGTTGGTGTCAAGTGCTTTATCCTCAGTCTCACTAATTCTGACTTCCATTGCCTCAATTCTCCTATGACTCTCTATTGAGTTGTCTAATGCTGAAATTTTATTGTTAATCTTCTGGATTTCTGATTGCTGTCTCTCTGTGGATTCTTGCAGCTTGTTAAATTTGTCATTGTGCTGTTGTATAATCTTCTTAAGTTCCTCTCTTGCTTTGTCTGTGTGTTCCTTGTCTGGTCCTCTGTTTTGTCTGATCTCCTTCCTGATCTCTTGAAGAGTTCTGCATGTTAATCTTTTGTTTTCTACTTCTGGTAATTCCAAGAAGTTATCTTCCCTTGGAAGATTTTTTAATTCTTTGAGAGTTTACTGAAGCCATCACGGTCTGCCTTTCATGTGATTTGATTTTAACTGTTATCTCTAGCCATCAATAAGTTATTATATTTATTTATTTTATATTTGCTTACTGTGCCCTAGCTTCTTGTTTTGTTTTATTTTGATATGCCCAAATAGGCTGCTTATGTGCACTAGTTTGATTTTTGGAACCTTTGAAGCTCTAAAATCCTGTCACCAAGTGGTTAGATCTGTTACTAGGTATGTGAGCCCAGGAGTCCATCTACTTTGCTTGTATGGATTCAACTCCAGTGTCCAGATAGTTAGTCACCAAGTGTGTGGTGCAGATACTCACCTGCAGTCCTAGATGGGCAGGGCTGATTGGAGTAGGCACAAGTATCTGGCTGCAGTAGGGGTTCACATGCTGAGCAATGCAGTGGGCTGACGGTTGCCCCTGAGTGTCTGGGAGGAACACATGTCCCTGTTCCCTAGAGTGTGTAGGTGGATGGGTTTTCACCCAGACTATGGGCACCCAGTGCTGTTGGCTGTAAGGACTGGGATGCACTACTTATTCTTGGACCCCTGTCACAGGTGGCTAGGTGGCATGGGTGGAGTCACCAGTCCTCAGGCCCCTGATGTGGGTAGGTGTGGGCCCTGCTTAATGGGCAGAGCAGTGTCAAATGTCACAAACCTGCCACTCCACCATATAGCTGATACAGGTGAAGTTAGGCTTCACGTATATACCCTGTTATACTGTGCTAATGAGGGCCTACACTGTTGAAATGGGCCCACACAGGTCTGCACAAGGGTGAAAGGCATTCAAAGTCTGTGGACCCCTTTGGCCTGTGCCTAGGGAGCTGTGCCCTCCCTTAGTTTCCGGCTTAGAGGAGCTGACAGACTATTTTTTCCTGTTTGTTAATTTTTTCCCTCATCAAGGCTGGGAGAATTGCCCAGGGAGTGTAATGGGTCCTACTTTTGGCCCAGGGGATGTGGCAATTGCTGAAGGAGGCCCAGGACCTGGTGCAGAGTTGGGAGAGAGCAGGTAAGTTGGTGAGAATTTCTTCCCAAATGGGGTGTTTTTTGATCTACGAGGTAGGTTAGATGCATGTACTTATACTTTGCCAACAGAGTGCTGCTTTTCGCTGGTTCTGGAGGCTTGAGTATACTCTCTGCTGCTCTGTCTCTCCCAATGTGACAAACACGTCCCTAATAGCACTGCTTGCCTCACTGTGCGCACCAGCCGATCCAGCCTGCAGGGTGCTGGTTCCCACCAGGTCAAGTCTGGCAACTCCTCGCTGCTTCTGAACAGTCTCTACCTCCCCCAGCACTCAGTCTGATTCCTCAACTTTGTCTTTGATGTTCAGGGCTCCTAGATTGTCATATATAATCAATTCACTTGTTTTTTTGGGTCTTTGTGTAAGAAGGACCACTGGATGCATCTGACTACTCTGCCATCTTGGCCCTGCTGGTAATGGGTTTTTTAATGCTCTGCTAAACTTATGGCATTTATAACATCTTCCCCAGATTCCCCATTTCTTTTCTAAATTGTATTAATTTCCAAAAAGTTACATTTCTGGTAGTAAATTTTAAATATTTTATTATTTCATAGATATTTTTATTGTCTGGAGTTTTTAAAGCTCTCCAGTTGAAACTTGCTTTTCTTTTTTCAGTTTTTTTTTCCTATTCTGTATTTTCTCCTTGCTGTGTGAATGGGTAACCTAGTGTTTCATTTGAAATCCCAAATGCACTGCACATCAACTTTGCTGAAGCTGCATTTTTAAGATGAGTCTTTGGGGTATTTTTTGTTTTGATTTAAGAGGAAAATATTAACAGGGTCATTCATGCAAAATTTTGCACACCAAACTAAGTATCTAATTATGCTTTCCTAGAGCAGACTGTGCTGTGCTCCAGATGTACGCTCTTAAATAGCTCTTTAATGTTCTGCGACTCCAAGTAATGACATACTAAAACTTGCTGTATTTTCCCCTTGGAAAATCAGTTTATCAATTTTAGCTAAAAGAGTAAACATGTCTATATCATGACACGATCTACTAAATCAATCATGTTTATGTTTAATTCTGAGAAAAAGTAAGCCTGTGTCATTTTGAAGTTTAAATGGGATAGGAATTTGCATAGCATATGAGGTAAAGTGTTTCTGCCAATGCAGAAATGCACTATATGAATATTTCTGAGGACTGCATAGGAAGTCATAAAATCAGATTTTTTAAAAAAAGTCAAACCAGGTTTAAATTTTAGATTCCTGATTTAAAAAAAAATACAATGGTTCAGAAAAACCTTTATACAGTAAAACCTGCAAAAGCCAGAACACGTATAAGGTAGAAACCTATCAGAGAAAGAAAACTCAAATATTTTCCACTAAAAGGAGTGAAAGAAAAGTGGTAAGACTGCACCCTGTCAAAGGTGGAAAACTTGTGAGACCCAGAAAAATAAGGCAGTCAACTTGAGTTCTGGCTGTCACAGGTTTCACTGTACTTCCGAAGTAAGGCATTTTAACCTGATACACATGCACACACACTATATAACAGTTTTTTCTGGTGCATTATTGGCTCTTTCATAAGTTTTGTGTTTTGCATGTTTTAATATTAACCCATCAGAAAATACAAATGAACAAGATGAGTTATTCTTATTGACGTGCTCTCAAACACAACGTATTCTACCATGGCAATTTTCGAAGTGCATATAAATATTCTAGATAGAAAAATCTTAGCAGTGAAATCAGTTAACCACAAATTGGTCTTGTAATTATAAATGTTGCACGTAGAACTCGATACATTTTTAATGCTCAAATTAAAACACACTAATTACACAGTAACTGCTAAATATATGGCATATAATTTAGAGTTATGCCAGACTGCCACTCACATTTAGATGCTTCTAATCATGGTGGAAACTAGCTCACTGCTGGTAAAATGTAAACTTTGATGAACAAACTGATGATTATCCAAGAAAAGATCTACTAATGGAAATATTGTGTTCAAATAATTTCAGGTGTCTTTTTTTTGTTGACCAATTTTGCAGATTGTTTTTAAACTTTCCTTATATCAGTTTCTTGTTAATCTATTCATAGTTCCATAATAATCAGAGTTTCCAACTTAGAAAAAGACATGCTTCCAAAATTCGTATGTAATTTTTTAAGTCAAATGATCACTCATACAAACACTAATTTAAATACTAGTTATGTTTCAAAAAAACCAAACCAAACCCGTTGCTGTTGAGTAGATTCCGACTCATAGCAACCCTATAGGACAGAGTAGAACTGCCCCATAGTGTTTCCAAGGAATGGATGGTGAATTCGAACTACTGACCTTTTAGTTAGCAGCATTAGTTTATCTTAGCTCTTAACCACTGCATCACTAGGGCTCCAAGTGTTCCAGAGAATAGGTAGATGGAAATTTGTGAAGATTCAAATGGGAATTTTTAGGCAATGTAAAAGTCTATCAAGTTTAATGTAACATGATGTTCTTCTTTAGGACTAAATTCACTAAAATATATTCCTTTCATTTTTCTAAATATATCTTTACCATTGTCTTTCTTTTATGTTTATTGTCCTTAAGTCAGATTGTTCTTTGATTCATAAATAGAACAAAGATAACGGAGAAAAAAGGGAGAGGTCAACAAAGCTGTTGAAATCAGGAGACAATAGTTGAAAGGGAAAGAAAATAAATAGAGTAAAAGTGATATGCATGTAAATGTAAAAGTTGCCTTAACTGAAATAAGCTGAATTGCAAGTGATTAAAAAAAAAAGGGAGGGGAAAAAAAATGGGAAGAGATGGGGAGGAGGAAGAAAATGATTAGTGTACACTTCCTTAGAGTAGAAATAAAGGAAGTATTTAAGAATGGCAAGTGAATTAAACTGTAAACACACCATTTTCTCCTCAGAAGAACTGAACTTCTTTCTAGCTAGAGGTGTGTTAAGAGGAGCTAAACAGCCACAGAGCTATGGCAGTGTGGGATCATCTATAAATAAGAATGGCGATTTATTAAGCAAAGTATTCATTCACTCGTTGAGTGCAGTGCCCCATCATTACTATTAGCTTATTTCTTATTTACGTAGCATTTTGCTGTGGAATTTCTAAAGAAATGCTTCAAGATCAAGCATTTCAAGTAGTTTATCTCTTTAGTTGCAAGGTACAGTTATCCACCAAACATAATGCAAGTAATAAGGTAATTTATTAATCAAATGAAGAGAAATCTCAATGAACTCAAGAGCAGGGAGGATATGTAGGCATAATAAGTACTGGATCTGACAAAGCAATTATGAGATCTCTTTGCCCATTATTATTCTACTTCTCTATACATATTTGCCAACTTTTTCTCTCTCTCTTTCTCTCCTCTGTCTCTCTTTCCTCATTTGTTGACACAAGCACCATCACTTCTAATCAAAAATAGCACCTCCACCCCTGAGTTTACATAGCTATCAGTTTGTCTACTTCAGTTAATTAGCTCACACTCTAGGGTATATTTCCACTCAGTTAAGAGTTTTTAACAGAAATCATGGGTCGGGCAATTTCACTAAAGAAAGAAGTATGAGATATAGTCAATATTTGCATTGTATGACTATTAGTCAATACAAATATATTACATTAACAATACAATATAACACACTAACAGTACTTGTGGGGTAATCGTTGTTGTTAGGTGCCCTTGTGTGTGTTTCAGCTCATGTTGTTAGGTGCGAAAGAGTTGGCTCTGACTCATAGCAACCCAATGTACGACAGAAGGAAACACTACTTAGTCATGTGCCATCCTCATGATCGTTGTTATGCTTGAGCCTACTGTTGCAGCCACTATGTCAATCCATCTCATTGAGGGACTTCTTCTTCTTCACTAACCATCTTCTTTACCAGGCATGATGTCTTTCTCCAGGGACTGATCCTTCAGGACAAAATTTCCAAGGTATGTGAGAAGTCTCACCATTTTCGCTTCTAAAGAACATTTGCCTGTACTTCTTCCAAGATAGATTTGTCTGCTATTTTGGCAGTCCAAGGAATATTCAGTATTCTTCCCCAATATAATTCAAGGCATCAATTCTTCTTCGGTCTTCCTTATTCATTGCTCAGCATTTACACGCATAGGAGGCAATTGAAAATACCTTGGCTTGTGTCAGGCACACCTTAGTCCTTAAAGTGATATCTTTGCTTTTTAATAAAGAGGTCTTTTGCAACAGATTTGCCCAATGCAATGAATCTTTTGATTTCTTGACTGCTGCTTCCATGGGCATTGATTGTGAATCCATTTCAATCTTTTCTCCGTTTACCATAAGGTTCCTTTTAGTCCAGTTTTGAGGATTTTTGTTTTCTTTATGCTGAGGTGTAATCCATACCGAAGGCTGTAGTCTTTGATCTTCATCAGTAAGTACTTTAAGTCCTCTTCATTTTCAGCAAGCAAGGTTGTGTCACCTGAATATCACCGGTTGTTAATAAGTCTTCCTCCAATCCTGATGCCCCATTCTTCTTCATATAGATTATTAGTTCAGAATACAGATTGAATAAGTATGGTGAAATGATACAACTCTGAGACACATCTTTCCTGACTTTAAACCACACAGTATCCCCTTGCTCTGTTTGAATGACTGCCTCTTGGTCTATGTACAGGTTTCTTATGAGCACAATTCAGTATTCTGGAATTCCCATTCTTCACAATATTATCCATAATTTGGTATGATCCACAGCATTGAATGTCTTTGCATATCAATAAAACACAGGTAAACATCTTTCTGGTATTCTCTGATTTCAGCCAAGATCCATCTGACACCAGCAATGATATCCCTGGTTCCTCATCCTCTTCCCCCAACGCATCTGTCAGTTTGTCGTACTGTGGGGGCTTGTGTGATGCCGGAAATAATGCCACAGTCATAGAAGGATCGTGGATGAATCCATCTACTACGTCTGATATAGTTTGGACATGTTATCAGGAGGGATCAGTCCCTGGAGAAGGACATGTTGCTTGGTAAATTACAGGGTTAGTGAAAAAGAGGAAGACTCTTGAAGAGATGGATTGACACAGTGGCTGCAACAATGAGCTTAAGCGTAACAAAGATTTTGAGGATGATGCAGGACAGGGTAGTGTTTTGTTCTGTTGTACATAGGGTGGTTATGAGTTGGAACCGACTGGACAGCACCAACCAACAACAACAACAAAGTCCTCTTCTGAATCTGGCTTGAATTTCTGTAAGTTCCTTGTCATTATACTCCTGTAATCACTTTTGAATAATCTCCAGCAAAATTTTACTTATGTGTGATATTAATCATATTGTTCCATAATTTCCCCATTCTGTTGTATCACCTTTCTTTGGAATAGGCATAAAAATGGATCTTTTCCAGTCGACTGGACAGGTAGCTCTCTTCCAAATTTCTTGGAAGACCTGATTGTCTACTTCTGAAAAAAAAAAAAGCCAGTGAAAACTATATGAATAGCAGTGGAACACTGTCTGATATAGTGCCAGAAAGATGAGCCCCTCAGGTTGGAAGGCACTTAAAAGACAACTGGGGAAAAGCCACCTCTGCAAAGTAGAGTCAAATTTAATGACATGGATGGAGTCAAACTTTTGGGATCTTGTTGATGTGGCATGACTCAAAATGAGAAGAAACATCCATCAATAATAGGAATGTGGAATGTAGGAAGTATGAACCTAGGAAAATTGGAAATTGTCAAAAATGCAATGGAATGAATCAACATCAGTATCCTAGGCATTAGGAAGCTGAAATGGACTGGTATTGGCCATTTTGAATCAGACAATCATATGGTCTACAATGCCAGGAATGACAAATTGAAGAGGAATGGCATCACATTTATCATCAAAAAGAACATTTCAAGCTCTATCCTGAAGTACAATGCTGTCAGTGATAGGATGATATCCATATGCCTACAAAGAAGATGAGTTAATATGACTATTATCCAAATTTACGCACCAACCACTAATCTGAAGATGAAGAAATTGAAGATTTTTACCAAATTCTGCAGGCTGAAATTGATCAAACATGAAGTCAAGATGCATTGATAGTTACTGGTAATTGGGATACGAAAGTTGGAAATGAAGAATTGGTAGCTGGAAAATACAGCTTGGTGATAGAAATGATGCTGGAGATTGCATGATAGAATTTTGCAAGACCAATGACTTCTTCATTGCAAATATCTTTTTTTCAACATTATAAAAAATGACTGCACACGTGGACATCACCACATGGAATTCACAGGAATCAAATTGACTATATCTGTGTAAAGAGACTTTGGAAAAGCTCATTATCATCAGTCAGAGCTAGGCCAGTGGCCAACCGTGGAATAAACCATCAACTGCTCATATTCAAGTTCAAGTGCAAGTTGAAGGAAATTAGATCAAGTCCACAAGAGCCAAAGTAGGAACTTGAGTATTTCCCTTTTGAATTTAGAGACCATCTCAAGAATAGATTTGAGGCATTGAAAACTAATGACCAAAGACCAGGAGAGTTGTGGAATGACATCAAGGACATCCTACATGAAAAAAGCAAGAGGTCATTAAAAAGACATAAAAGAAACAAAAGGCCAAAATGGATATCAGAAGCTACTCTGAAACTCAAAAGAGACTCTGAGACTCTAAAGCGAACAGAAGAAATGATGAAGTAAAAGAGCTGAAGAGAAGACTTCAAAGGGCAGCTCAGGATGACAAAGTAAAGTGTTAAAATGACATGTGCAAAGACCTGGAGTTAGAAAACAGAAAGGGAGGAACACACTCAGCATTTCTCAAGCTGAAAGAACTGAAGAAAAATTTCAAGCCTCAAGTTGCAATAGTGAAGGATCCTATGGACGAAATACTAAATGATGCAGGAAGCATCAAAAGATAGAAGGAAAACACAGAGTCACTGTACCAAAAATAATTGGTCGACATTCAATCATTTCAGGAGGTAGCATATAATCAAGAACCAATGGTACTGAAGAAAGAAGTCGAAGATGCACTGAAGACACTGGCAAAAAACACGGCTTCAGAAATTGACGGAATACCAACTGAGATGTTTCAACAAACAGATGCAGCACTGGAGGTGGCCTATGCTAAGAAATTTGGATGACAGCTACCTGGCCAACCGACTAGAAGAGATCCATATGTATGCCTATTCCAAAGAAAGGTTATCCAGCCAAATGTGGAAATTATCGACCATCTATTCCACTCATAGAGACCCCATATACAACAGAAGAAAATACTGCCTGGTCCTGTGAAATTCTCACAGTCATTGCTATGTTTGAGCCCATTGTTCCAGCCACTGTGTCAATCTATCTCATTGAGGGCCTTTCACTTTTTTGCTGGCCCTCTACTTTACCAAGCATGAAGTCCTTCTCCAGGAACTGATACGTCCTGATAACATGTCCAAAGATTGTGAGACAAAGTCTTGCCATTCTTGCTTCTAAGAAACATTCTGGTTGTACTTCTTCCAAGTCAGATTTGTTCATTTTTCTGGCAGTCCATGTTATATTCAATATTCTGTGCCAACATTCTAATTCAAATGCATCAGTTCTTCTTTGGATTTCCTCATTCATTGTTGAGTTTTCACATACTTATGAGATGATTAAAAATACCATGACTTGGGTGAGACGCACTTTAGTTCTCAAAGTGGCATCTTTGCTTTTTAAAACTTAAAAGAAGTATTTTGCAGCTAGTTGCCCAATGTAATATGTCGTTTGATTTCTTGAATGCTACTTCCATGGGCGTTGATTATGGATCCAAGTAAAATGAAATTTTTGGCAACTTCAATCTTTTCTCCATTTATGATGATGTGGCTTATTGGCCAAGTTGTGAAAATTTTTGTTTTCCTTATGTTGATGGGTAATCTATACTGAAGGCTGTAGACTTTGATCTTCATCAGTAAATGCTTCAAGTCTTCTCTTTCAGCTAGCAAGTTTGCATCATTTGCATATCACAGGTTGTTAATTAGTCTTCCAATAATCCTGATGCCAAGTTCATCTTCATATAGTCCAGCTTCTTGGATTATTTGCTCAGCATACAATTGAATAAGTATGGTGAAACTGTACAACTCTGACCCACACCTTTCCTGACTTTACACCATGCAGTATCCCATTGTTCTGTTCAAATGACTGCTTCTTGATCTATGTACAGGTTCCTCATGGGCACAATTAAGTGTTCTGGAATTCCCATCCTTCACAATGTTATCCTGGGGGTTAGCTTTATCCCAAAAATTAGGTCTTTGTGCTTGGTTCCTGAGAGAGTCCTCTAAAAATCTTAGACCTTTCCTAATGATAGAAATGTCTTTTATGAGAACTCTAGACCTCACCTAAGGGTTTATGACTTATGTTGGGTGGGGGTGGACTATGCTAGAAAGTGCCACCACATGATATCAATCTCTTGATATAAACTTCTTGATATTGACAGACATCGGGAGAGGGGCTAGAGTTTGAATTTTGTTATGAAACTGTCAACAAAAACTCTGAAATATGAAGCTCCATGGGCTTCCTGGTTGGCGAAAGACATCTGTTTTTGGGAGGGTGATGCATCCTCACTGGCAGGTTCCTTTTAGGGACACCCCAGATCTAACTGTATGTGTCTGTTCTTTGTGCTAATCCTTACTTATTTTCTTTATAATAAAGCTATAATCATAATTATACCACTTTACATGAGTTCTGTGAGTCGTCCCACTGAATTTTTATCAGGACTAAAACCAAACTTGTTATCTATCTTCAAAGATATTCTCACTTGTCTGTCAATTTGTCGTACTCAGGTGGTTTGTATGTTGCTCTGATGCTGGAAGCTATGTCACTGATATTTCAAATACCAGCAGGGTCACCCACACTGTACAGGTTTCAGTAGAGTTTCCAGACTAGGAAGAGGAAGAAGTGCCTGGCAATCTACAATGTTCAGCTGAACATTGTCTGATATAGTGGTGGAAGATGGGCCCTTCATCTTGAAGGCACTCAAAATATGACTGTGAGAGAGCTGCCTACTCAAGGTAGAGTCAGTCTTAATGACATGGTGTAGTAAAGCTTTAAGAACCTTCATTTGCTGATGTGGCATGACTCAAAATGAGAAGAAACATCTGCAAACATGAATTAGTAATTGGAACATAGACTGTAAAATGTAAGAATCTAGGAAAATTAAAATTTGTCAAAAACAAAATGGAGGAGACTTCCTGCAAAATGGCACTCGAGGCAGAAGCACACACTGTCGCTCCAAAATAAAGATCCGAAAAGCTAAGCCAAACAGAGAAAACAGCAATTCTGAAACCCTAAAACATCAAATTAAGAGATAAAGAACTCAGCCAAGCACCAAATGGAGTGAGAAAACTGACAGAGAACAGAGAGTGAGGAGAGATTTATGCAGAGGTCCCCTATCAGCTAACGCATCGTGGATCCACCAACTTGGACTCCTATCAGAGACTGACAAATAGGGGGTATGAGAAAAGCAGTTTCACAGAGCTTCCAGCAGGAGACAAAACAACCAGTAATTTGTGATATACGCTTTCCCACCACCCACCATTCTTCACGCCCACACTGCCTCCGCTGCTTCCCATGGCCAGTCTCTCGTCCGGGAAGCACTGGCTGCTTGGATTCCACCCGCACGCACTGGCCGGCTCACTGAGTGCCATTTGTTGGCTGCTGGTGTTGCTTTTTTCCATTTCTTTGATTTCTTCCTTACCTCTCACCACCTCACCATTCTTTCGCTCAAATACCTGGCTCCGTACACCATCTTTGCTTCTGACTGAGGGGCTGTGGAGCTCCATTCGATGGTGGAACTGCTTCCCGGTCTGGGTGGCCACACTGGTGGGAACCCGGGGCTTTTGTTTGTTTGTTTGTTTGTTTGAATTGTTTGTTTTCTTTTCCTTTTCTTGAGTTTCGAGCCCGTTCTGACCAGGCAGTGCTGCGTGGCTTGGACTCTACCCACTCAGTTTCCTCAAATGTGCAGTGGGATCCCTGAGAGCAGTTCATTTTTCATGGTTTTTTTCTTTTTCTGTTTTTTTGGGGGCATTTCTTGTTCTTTTTTTTTATTTGTCTTGATTTCTTTTCCCTCTTTTTCCATTTTTGTCTTTCTTTATTGCTCAGTTTCTTGTCTCTCTATACCTTCCTTCTCTTTCTGTTCCCTGAATACCTGGCACTGCATACCTCTATGCCTTCTAGCCAGGCTGTACTGCAACACCTGAGAACAGCTTCCCCAGACCTCATAACTGCACCGGTGAGATCCCGAGAAGCTTAACTGTTCTTTTTCCTTTCTGATTTTTATCTATTCATTCTTTCCTTTTCTTTTTTCCTTCCTCTTCCCTTTTTTTTCCTCCATTTCATAGTCTCTCATCTCTCCACTCCAACAGCAAGCTCCCCTAGCACTATTTTTGTTTGTTTCTAAGTTTTTGGCTCCTGTTCATCTCTCTACTCTCCCATATCCATCTTAGCTCTACACATAACAATCTCTCCCCTACATCCTGCGTATTTGCATCATGCACTTAACATCACATCGCCAAGGAGCACAGGCATGGCCTACTGGAACCCACCCTGCACTGATTACTGACCCACCCTGGTGGCTGTAGTAAGTTCCACAAACAACCCATGCCAGCAACTCCTCTTCAGCTAGACCTGCCCTGCTGTACCATATCTGAGCCACTGATCCTGCCAATTGGAGAAGGAGGTGAAAAGTACAGTGCCCACAGATAAGGAAACAACAAATAACACACAGCCCGCCTGCTCAGACATACCTAAATTTAAAAAAAAGGACAAAACAAACAAATCTACAATCAATAAACAAGAAAAATAATTATTGAATGCCCCAAAGACAGCAGACAATATCAAAACATTTACAAAAACAGGACAGGATGGTTCCAGTAGGCGTCCGTCCTAAAACACCAGATGACTTTCCAGTGGAGGAAAATCACTAGAACTACCTGTTAGGGAATTCAAATCTCTAATACTCAGAATTCTTCAAGAGTTGAAGCAAAAAGCAGACAAAAATGAGGGAAAAATAGACAAATTCATGGAAAAGACAGACAAAAAATTGGGAGAATTCAGGAAAATAATGCAAGAACAAAATGCCGAAATAAATTCACAATTACAAATTATACAAAGACAAGATTTAGAAATCCAAAAGATAAACAACAAGATTTCAGAAATGGGCGGTGTTGTAGAATGGCTAAGGAGCAGATCTGAAATGGTGGAAGACAGAATCAGTAGAATTGAAGACAAACACTTGGATATAACTCTGTTTGAGGAAAACTCAGAAAAAAGAACAATGAAAAATGAAGAGACTCTGAGAGTTATGTGGG
This sequence comes from Dugong dugon, assembly GCA_030035585.1. Lineage (NCBI taxonomy): Eukaryota > Metazoa > Chordata > Mammalia > Sirenia > Dugongidae > Dugong > Dugong dugon. The sequence continues at coordinate 114,921,784 of CM057460.1, forward strand.
ACACAATCAAAGGCAAAAATCTGTGCGTGGTTCGAGTTCCAGAACATAGGAAGAAAGCAGAAAACACAAAGAGGATCACTGAAGAAATCCTGACAGAAAACTTCCCCAATATCATGAAAGATGAAAACCTTCCCATCCAAGAAGCTCAAAGAACACCATATAGTATAGACCCCAAAAGAAAATCACCAAGGCATATCATATTCACACTCGCCAAAACCAAAGACAAAGGATCCTGAGAGCAGCTCGTGAAAATCAAGAAGTCACATACAGAGGAGAAACAATAAAACTAAGCTCAGATTATTCAGGAGAAACCATGCAGGCAAGAAGGCAATGGGTTGACATATATAAAACCTTGAAAGAAAAAAATTTCCAGCCAAGAATAATATATCCTGTAAAACTATCATTCACATATGATGGTGAAATTAAGACATTTCCATATAAACAGAAATTAAAGGAATATGTAAAAACCAAACCAAACTTACAAGAATTATTAAAGGGAGTTCTTCGATCTGATAACAAACAACTTCAGCTCACAGGCAGAATATAGTACACAGGATAGTACCAACCAGATACCAATATAGGAAATGAACTCTCAATGACTATCAAAAAACCAAAAGAAATACAACAGGGAATTAGAGCAGTTAATCAGTAAATGACAACAACATCAAAACAATAAAAGAAGGAATAAACAGCATAGGTATAGAACCTTATAATGGAGAGGAAGGCCAGATGAAACCAAGTAATAATAGACTGCTTCAAACTTAGAAAGATAAGGGTAAATTTCATGGTAAACACAAAGAAAGTTAACAAACATGCTCATAAAAATAGAAAGGAAAAACATAAAGTCTCAGCAAAAACAAAACCTACAAAAAAAAAAAAAGAAATGGAAACCAAATCCACAAACAAAAGTAACTGAGCACAGGAGAATAAGAAGAACAAAGAAAACGTCAGCACCACAAAAAAAAGCACTACAACATGACAGCAACAAACTCACATCTATCAATAATTACACTGAATGTAAATGGACTCAATGCACCCATAAAGAGACGGAGAGTGACAGAATGGATAATTAAACAGGATCCATCAATATGGTATCTACAAGAGAAGCACCTTAGAAACAAAGATGTGAATTTGTTAAAAGTCAAAAGTTGGAAAAAAATACATCAAGCTAACAACTACCAAAAAGAGCAGGAGTGGCAATACTAATCTCAGATAAAATAGACTTTAAAACAACATCCACCATAAAAGACAAAGAAGGACACTATATAATGATTAAGGGGACGATCCATCATGAAGACATAACCATAATAAACATCTACACATACAATGACAGGGCTCCAAAATACATAAAACAAACTCTAACAACACTGAAAAGAGAAATGGACAGTTCCACAATAATAGTAGGAGACTTCAACACACCACTCTCAGTAAAGGACAGAACAACTAAAAAGAAACTCAGCAAAGACACTGAAGACTTAAAGGGCACAATCAGCCAACCTGACCTCATAGACATATATAGAACACTCCATCCAACCGATGCAAAGTACACATTCTTTTCCAATGCACATGGAACGTTCTCCAGAATAGACCACATCTTAGGCCACCGAGCAATCGTCAACAAGATCCAGAACACTGAGATAATTCAAAGTATCCTCTCTGACCACAATGCCATCAAGGTAGAAATTAACAATAGAAAGAGCAAGGGAAAAAAATCAACTACATGGAAACTGAATAATACCCTCCTTACACATCACTGGGTAACAGAAGAAATCAGAGACGGAATCAAAAAATTCCTAGAATCAAAGGCGAATGAAAACACATCATACCAAAACCTCTGGGACACAGCAAAAGCAGACTTCAGAAGACAATTTATAGCAATAGATACACTTATCAAAAAAGAAGAAAGGGACAAAACCAAAACATTAACTACAGAACTCAAATAAACAGAAACATAACAGCAAAAAAAAGCCCACAACCACTGGAAGAAAAGAAATAGTAAAGATCAGAGCAGAAATCAATGAAATATAGGACAGAAAAACAATAGAAAGAATCAACAAAACCAAAAGTTGGTTCTTTGAGAGAATCAACAAAATCGACAAACCACTGGCCAGACTGACAACAGAAAAGCAGGAGAGGACACAAATAACCCAAATAAGAAATGAAATGGGGGACATTACAACAGACCCAACTGAAATAAAAAGGATTATAACATAATATTATGAAAAACTCTACTCCAACAAATTTGAAAACCTAGAGGAAATTGATAAATTATAGAAACACACTACCTACCAAAACTACAACAAAGTGATGTTGAAAATCTGAACAGACCCATAACAAGAGAAGAGACTGCAAAGGTAATAAAAAAAATTCCCAACGAAAAAAACAACCCTGGCCCAGATGGCTTCACTGGAGAATTCTACAACACATTCACAGAAGAGCTTGTACCAATACTACTCAAGCTATTTCAGAGCATAGAAGAGGAAGCAATACTTCTAAATTCATTCTATGAAACCAGCATAACACTGATACCAAAACCAGGAAAAGACCAGAAAAAAAAAAAATTACAGACCAGTATCTCTCATGAATATAGATGCAAAAATTCTGAACAAAATTCTAGCCAATAGAATTCAGCATCATATGCAAAAAATAATATACCACGACCAAGTAGGATTCATACAAGGTACACAAGGATGGTTCAACATTAGAAAATCAATCAATGTAATCCACCATATAGATAAAAGGAAAGAAAAAAATCACATGATCATCTCAACTGATGCAGAAAAGGCATTCAACAAAGTCCAACACCTATTCCTGATAAAAACTCTCAATAAAATATGAATAGAAGAGAAACTTCTCAACATAATAAAGGGCATCTATGCAAAACCAATGGCCAATTCATTCTTAATGGAGAGAGGCTAAAAACATTCACCTTGAAAAGCAGAAATAAACAAGGATGCTCTTTATCACCACTCTTATTTAACATTGTGCTGGAAGTTCTAGCTAGAGCAATAAGGCAAGGAAAAGAAATGAAGGGCATCCAAGCTGGTAATGAAGAAGTGAAACTGTCCATGTTTGCGGATGATATGATACTATACATAGAAAACCCTAAAGACTCCATGAGAAATCTACTGGAACTAATAGAAAGATTCAGCAGAGTAGCAGGATACAAGATAAACGTTCAAAAATCAGTTGGATTCCTGTACACCAATAAGGAGAACGATGAAAAGGAAATCACGAAAACAATACCATTTATAATAGCCCCTAAAAAAATAAAATACTTAGGAATAAATCTAACCAGGGATGCAAACTACAAAGCACTACTGCAAGAAACCAAAAGAGGTCTACTTAAATGGAAAAACATACCATGGTCATGGATAGGTAGACTCAACATTGTGAAAATACAATTCTATACAAAGCAATTTACAAATACAATGCAATCCCGATCCAAATACCAACAACATTCTTCAAAGGGATGGAAAAAGTAATCATTAACTTTATATGGAAAGAGAAGAAGCCTGGAATAAGTAAAGCACTACTGAAGAAGAAGAATAAAGTTGGAGGAATAACACTACCTGACCTTGGAACCTACTATACAGCTACAGTAGTCTAAACAGCTTGATAGTGGTACAACAACAGATACATTGACCAATGGAAGAGAATTGAGAACCCAGATGAAAGTCCATCCACGTACGGTCACCTGATCTTCGACAAGGCCCCAAAGTCCATCAAATGGGGAAAAGACAGTCTTTTGAACAAATGGTGCTGGCAAAACTGGATATCCATCTGCAAAAAAATGAAACAGGACCCATACCTCATGCCGTATACAAAAACTACTTCAAAACAGATCAAAGACGTAAATATGAAGCCAAAAAGTATAAAGTTCATAGAAGAAAAAATAGGACTTAAGCTACAGGCCCTAATACACGGCACTAACAGGATACAAACCATAACCATCAACACACAAACCCCAGAAGATAAGCTAGATAACTGGAGGCTTCTAAAAATCAAACACCTATGCTCTTCAAAAGACTTCACCAAAAGAATAAAAGGAGAACCTACAGACTGGGAAAAAATTTTTGGACAGTACAAGTCAAACAAAGGTCTAATCCCCATAATCTACCAGAAAATCCAACACCTCTGCAACAAAAAGACAAATAATCCTATTAAAAATTGGGTGAAGGAAATGAACAGACACTTCACCAAAGAAGACATTCAAGCAGCCAAAAGACATATGAAGAAATGCTCGCAATCACTAGCCATTAGAGAAATGCAAATTAAAACCACAATGAGATCCCATCTCACCCCGGCATTACTGGCATGAATCAAAAACAGTGGAAATAACAAATGTTGGAGGGGCTGCTGGGAGATCAGAACTGTTATGCACTGCTGGTGGGAATGCAAAATGATAAAACCATTTTGGAAAATGATATAGCGCTTCCTTAAAAAGCTAGGAATAGAAATACCGTATGATCCAGCATTCCCACTCCTAGCAATATATCCTAGAGAAGTAAGAGTCGTCACTCGAATAGACATATGCGCACGTATGTTCATGGCAGCATTGTTCACAATAGCAAATAGATGGAAACAACTTAGATGCTCATCAATAGATGAACAGATAACAAACTACATACACACAATGGAGTACTTTGCAACAAGAAAGAACAATGATGAATCTGTGAAGCATATCCTAACATGGATGAAACTGGAGGACATTATGCTGAGTGAAATAAGTCAACCACAAAAGGACAAATGTTGTATGAGACCTCTATTGTAAAAACCCATGAAAAAGTTCACACACAAAAAGTAACAATCTTTGTTGGTTACCAGGGATGGAAGGGGTGGGGGGAATACTAAATAGGCAAGATAAGTGGGTGAAGGGTGAGACAGTACATAATACTGGAGAAACCAGCACAACTTGTACAAGGAAAGGTCACGGAAGCTACATAGACACAACCAAACTCCCTGAGGGACTGAATTGCTGGGTAGAGGGCTGTGGGGACCATGGTCTCGGGGAACATCTAGCTCAATCGGCATAACACAGTTTATAAAGACAATGTTCTACATTCTACCTTGGTGAGTAGCATATGGAGTCTTAAAAGCCTGTGAGCAGCCATCTGAGATACTCCACTGGTCTCATCCCTTCAGGAGCAAGGGAGAATGAAGAGAACAGGATACAAGGAAAAGATTAGTCCAAAGGACTAATGGACCACAGCTACCAAGGCCTCCACCGGACTGAGTCCAGTACAGCTAGATGGTGCCCAGCTGCTACCACTGACTACTCTGACCAGGATCACAACAGAGGGTTCTGGACAGAGCTGGAGAAGGATGTAGAACTAAATTCTAACCCACAAAAAATGACCAGATTTACTGGTCTAAGGGAGACTGAAGAAATCCTGAGAGTATGGCCCCCCAGACACCCTTTTAGCTCAGTGCTAAAGTCACTTCCGAGGTTCACTGTTCAGCTCGGGAGTGGTCAGCCCCGTAATACCAAATGGGACTAATGAGGCACAGCAGTCGAGGGACAAGTGTTAGAAGGCAGAAGGGGATAGGAAAGCAGGTGATAGGGAACCCAAGGTTGAGTAAGGATAGTGTTGATATTTTGTGAGGTTGTTAACCATTGTCAGAGGGCAACATGTGTACTAACTGTTTAATGAGAAACTATTTTGTTCTATAAACCTTCATCTAAAGTGAGAATAGCAGCACACTTGTAAGACCATAGTCCATGTCACTGAACTGTGCATGTAGAAATTTTTGAAATGGTGTATCTTTGGTTATGCATATTTTCACCAAAAATAAAAAAAAAAAGGTCGAGAAGGGAGAAGGTTGACATGTTGTGGGGTTGTTCACCAATGTCATAAAACAATATGTGTACTACTGTTTAATAATAAACTATTTGTTATGTAAACTTCACATGAATTACAATAAATAAATAAATAAATAAGTAAATGTAAAATAAATAAAATGGAAAGCTGGAAGATTGACATCCTAGACATTAATGAGCTGAAATGGACTGGTATTGGCCATTTTGAATCAGCTATTCATATGATCTACTATGCTAGGAGTGGTAAATTGAAGAGGAATAGTATTGCATTCATCTTCAAAAGGAACATTTGAAGATCTATCCTGAAGTACAATGCTGTCAGTGATAGGATAATATCTGTACGCCTACATGTAAGACCAGTGAATACTACTAGTATTCAAATTTACACACCAACCACTAAGGACAAAGATGAGGAAATTAAAGATTTTTACCAGCTTCTGCAGTCTGAAATTGATCAAACATGCAATCAAGATGAATTCATAAATAATAGTGATTGGAGTGGAAAAGTTAGAAACAAAGAAGAAAGATCAGTAGTTGGAAAATACAGCCTTTGTCACAGAAATGAACCTGGAGATCGTATGATAGAATTTTATAAGTCCAACCACTTATTTATTGGAAATACCTTTTTTCAACAACATAAAAGGTGACTATACACACGGACCTCTCCAGATGGAATACACAGGAATCAAATTGACTACATCTTTGGAAAGAGACAATGGAGAACGTCAATGTTATCAGTCAGAAAAAGGCCAGGGCCAACTGTAGAACAGATCATTAGTTGTTCGTATGCAAATTCAAATTTTAAGCTGAAGAAAATTAAAACAATTCCATGGAGCCAAAGTACAACCTCGAGTATATCCCACCTGAATTTAGAGACCATCTTAAAAATAGACTTCATGCATTGAGCACTAATGACCGAAGACCAGAGGAGTTGTAGGAAGACATCATATATAAAGAAAGCAAGAGGTCATTAAAAAGACAGGAAAGAAAGAAAAGACCAGAATGGATGTCAGAAGAGACTCTGAAACTTGCTTTTGAACATTGGGTAGCTAAAGTGAAAGGAAGAAATGAAGTGAAAAAGCTGAACAGAAGATTTCAAAGTATGGCTCGAGAAGACAAAGTAAAGTTTTATAAGGAAATATGCAGAGACCTGAAATTAGAAAAGCAAAAGTGATAAACAAGCTCAGGAGTTCTAAAGCTGAAAAGAACTGAAAAGAAAATTCAAACTTTGAGTTGCAATATTGAAGGATTCTATAGGCAAAATATTGAACAATGGAGGAAGCATCAAACGATTGAAGGAATACACAGAGTCGCTGTAACAAAAAGAATTGGTCAATGTTCAACCATTTTAGGAGGTAGCACATGATCAAGAACTAATGGTATTGAAGGAAGAAATCCAAGCTGCATTGAGGGCATTGGTGAAAAACAAAGCTCCAGGAACTGATGGAATAACAATTAAGACGTTTCAATAAAAAGATGCAACACTGGAATTGCTCACTTGTCTATGTCAAGAAATTTAGAACACAGCAACCTGGCCAATTGACTGGAAGAGATTCATATACATACCCATTCCAAAGAAAGGTGATCCAGCTGAATGAGGAAATTATCAAACAATATCATTAATTTTACAAAGAAGTAAAATTTTGTTGAAGATAATTAAAAAACTGTTACAGCAGTACATCAAAAAGGAATTGCCAGAAATTCAAGCCAGATTCAGAGGAGAACATGAATCTAGGGATATCAGTGCTGATGTCACACGGATCTTGGCTGAAAGCAGAGAATACCAAAGATGTTTACCTGTGTTTTATTGACTATGCAAAGGCATTCGACTGTGTGGATGATAATAAATTATGGATAACATTGTGAAGAATGGGAATTCAAGACACTTAACTGTGCTCATGTGGAACCTGTACGTAGACCAAGAGATAGTTGCTTGAACAGAACAAAAGAATATTGTGCAGTTTAAAATCAGAAAAGGTGTGCATCAGGGTTGTATTCTTTCACCATACTTATTCAATCTGTATGCTGAGCAAATAATCTGAGAAGCTGAACTATATGAAGATGAACAGGGCATCAGGATTGGTGGAAGACTAACAACCTTCTATATGCAGATGACACAATCTTGCTTGCTGAAAGTGAAGAAGACTTGAAGAATTTACAGATGATGATCAAAGATTACAGCCTTTAGTATGGACTACATTTCAACGTTAAAAGAAAAAAAAAAAGAAAGAAATCCTCGCAACAGGACCAACAAGCAATAATATGATAAACAGAGAAAATATTGAAGTTGTCAAATATTTCTGTTTATTTGGATCCAATGAAGGATCATTCAAGAAATCAAATGATGTATTGCATGGTATTGTCAATTGCCTCATACACATGTGAAAGCTAGACATGGATAAGTAAAACAAAAGAAGAGTCGATCCATTTAAATTATGGTGTTGGCAAAGAATGTTGAATATACCATGGACTTCAAGAAGACAAACAAATCAGTCTTGGAAAAAGTACAGCCAGAGCGTTCCTTAGAAGCAAGGATGTGAGATTTCGTCTCATGTACTTTGGACATGTTATCAAGAGGTACCTGTCCTTGGAGAAAAAACATCACGTTGGTAAAGTTGAGGGTCAGCAAAACAGAGGAATACCCTCAATGAGATGGAATGACACAGTGTCTGCAACAATTGGCTTAAGCATAGCAATGATTGTGAGGTTGCCACAGGACCAGGCAATGTTTCTTTCTGTTGTATGTCGGGTTGCTATGAGTCAGAATGGACTCAACAGCAGCTAAAAACAACAACTACTCCACAAGTATTATTTTTAGTGCTAAACCTATATTCCCCCTTCTCTCTCATTCTCTGACATCTCCAACTTTGATGTTTCACCCTACGTCTTATATCCATCCCCAATTCTACTATTTTGGTTAAGGACCCCAGTAGAAGACTTTGAAATCACTGAAATAATCTTCTTCCTAATCATCCTATTCCAAATCATCTTCCATACCAGCAGATGATTATGTCAGTACAATGATTAAAAGCAAACAAAGCAAATCAAAATAAAAAACCTGTTGGCACTCTCTGGGCTGTATGAAACGATGGGAGACACTTTATATTTTTTTTCTAGTGCTACTTGCCTGTGAGGCCCTATGATAAGTTTCCCTGAAATTCACAGCATTCTTCCAAAAGTCAAGCTTTCATTTGGTTCTTAATCAGGTGTCACCTATGGTTCTACCCTTAACAAATTCCTACCTTTAAAGTTCCACTAAACTTTTAGATTTCTAAAAGAACTTTCTTCCAATCCCTGAATAAGGTGGCTCGTGTTCTCTATGCTCACACTGAATGTGTATCTACTATTTCTCTTACAGCACTTACCTAGCAGCTCTATACTTACATTACTTTCTCATTCCTATCTTCCTCATTTGGATTGTGAGCTTCTTGAGAACTTTGTTTCCTAGATATTACACATTTTCTAAATGTGTTATACCCTCCACTCTTATCCTTCTAAGGAGGTAAATGTTGATACTAAATTGTTATGCAGAAGGAGAATTATACAGCAGCATCAAACATTAGCATTTGTGACTCCTTCACTTTGAACATAAACATCTCAATTAGAATTTTCCTAGAGCCATCTTGTTCTAAGTGTTGCTTATAAAGTGTACTAGTGTATTCCATGAAAAAAAATAAAACACCTTGTATCCTCCCTTTAAAAGTAAGGATCAATTAATAAAGTAACAGGATATTGTATTGGGTGAGTTCAGGTACTTATATAAAGTGCAACTCTTTCTGACAATTACATTAAATTAGCTGCATGGACAATGGTTTTGGTGCCCTGCAACATCTATGCTTTCGCTAGAAAACTATAATCTATGCAAATAACCGGCTGCTAAATACCTAACGTCTAAATTTTCCATGACTAGAGGAGGGACAAATCATGAAATAAGAGGAGAGAGCAGGACAAAAAAATTCATTTTAATGGATTCCCTGGACCTCAAAAACTTCTGCATGTAAATTTGGGGAACAATGGTTAAAACATTCATTATTCTTTTAACACAATTGAAGATAAATCTTTCTTTTCCTTTAAAGTCTTTCAGATTAAAAGCCATATAAGTGAAATCTATGTAGATATTCCAAATATCCTCATAAAATGTTCCTCATAACACTTATAAATCAAAAATCATGGAAGTGAGACAGCTAGGGACAGAAAAGGCCTTAAACGACAAGTTATGTCCGTTAAATTTTTTTTCTAGAAGAAGAATTGTGCAACTGTTGTTTGCTTCCTCCTAATCTGTCCACTTGTAGCTGTCTTTCAGATCAGCCAACTAGAACTAGAATACTGAGCATGTGCGGTAAGAGACCAGGGTGACCGTCAGATGGACTCATCCCGTAAGTACTGACTAGGAACCAAAAGACCCATGCCAAGGAACCAAAATCCCCTGATACATGTCATCGAGCGGTGACTGAGCCTGTTTCAGAAGCGAGAAGTTCGTCATCCACTTCCTTGCCAACATCCTACCCGGACCCCTTTTTGAATATATATAAAGTTAATGGATACGTATGACTTCCCCTTTCCTGCGTGGTATAAAACTGCACCCCTAGCCCTTTGTTCCGAGAGAGAGTGCTTTTGGGGAGGATCCCCCCACCTTTCCTCACTTGCTGCGAGTAATAAACTATGCCTCGTTTAAATCCACTTGACTCTTAGTTATTCTTAAGGAGACTACAAGCGGCTAACCCATTGTGTTTGGTAACAGAAGCATAATTTCCGTACAGTAAAATTCTATTTCAAGTTGTATTTCTCAATTATAATTACAACCTTATATTCCTACTACTGACGAAACCCCAACAAAGTAAGTGGCTGAGGTCTAATGAGAATATAAAGGTATGTGTATTTTTTTCTTTAAAAAAGATTTATTTTTCTTGCTTTGGCGTAGAGTGCAAAGATCTTAGATATTATGCATTTCCTAAATTCCTTTGATGCAAAAATACGAGGCTATGCATGTCCTTGGAATCTTATCATTGTATATGAGAAAACTTCACTTAAATTCTTCAGTCTAATTCCAGCAAACTTTCTGTAAAGGGCCAGATAGTAAATATATTAGATATTGCAGGCCACATACAGTCTCTGTTTCATATTCTATTTCTTTTTTTAACTCTTTAAAAATGTAAAAACTATTCTTAGCTCACAGGCCATACATAAACAGGTCAGAGTTTACCAACTCCTGATCTAATTCATAACTCATATTTACAATACTCCTTCAGTATGTTTTTCTATAAAGATAGCATCATCATCATCACCATTGTCTAAGAAAAACAAAAAGTAAATTCATATTAAAATTATATTTGTCTTAATAGTAATAAAATAAGAAGGGTTAAAAATACACAATCGGGCATAGTATAGTGGAAGAAAGTGAGAAGATACAAAGTACTAGTTTTCACATCATACAGGGATGTAGTAGGTTTGTGGTATGTGGCATAAATACTATTTAATCATTAAAAATTTATAATCAATAATTTTTTAAAGAATGGTAGCAACTAAGAACATTTCAAATGCTATATACCTTGAAAGAACTGCAAAAATTTATATAAAGAGATGAATCTTGTGTTAAAAAATAAAATAAAAACGACAGGAATGAACCTTGAGAAATAGAAAGTGCAGAATAAAACGAGAAGTATGAACAGCCGTTATCATCTTCTTTAATAAGCTGAAATGATTTAAAGTTTCATGTTATATTCTAAGGTCTCAGATTGTATATTTAAAAAAGGCAAAACCTCAAAATATATAATAATTACAATTACAAAATATATAAAAATTATCATTAAAATTTTAGAGAACTATATCAAAAACCTACAAAAAAATAAACAAATGAGTTTTGGTAGTAATAGCATTGACCTGCTAGATTTTAAGGAAAAAAAAAGTTTAGGAGTGATGAAATAAGGTTATCTTGATGGAGTACAATCCCCAGTCAAGAGTAACAACAAACCCACTGAAAACAAAATACCAAAGATGTAGCCAGTAACTAGTAACCAGTTGCTCTCAAGTTGACTCCAATTCATGGCAACCCCATGTGTGTCAGAGAGCTGTGATTCATGGGGTTTTTATGGCTGTGAACTTTCGGAAACAGATAGCCAGATTGCCAGGCCTTTCTTCTGAGACAACTCTAGGTGGGTTTGCACCTCCAACCTTTCAGTTAGTAGCTGCATGCTTAACTATTTGTGCCACTGAGGGACTCCCTCCAAAATATATAAGGAAAAAAAAAAAAAGTTAGAAGAATTAGAAAAACTTGACAGCAGTAAGAGTGGAGAGTTTTCACACTCATTGTCAGGGCAAAAATAAATCAATGACTCCAAAAGATCTGATTAATAAGAGATTGTTTCAATAGACCCATATAAAGACACTTGAGCCTACAAAATTTTTAATTTCTTTTTCATTTGAATATCCTTGGGGCATTTATAATTTTTGTTATAGTTTGGACACAGAAATAGCTTTTAAATTATAAACATCAGAAAATATTTATGCAACACTCTCATATTACAATGTGAAAAACTACAAATTCCTAATAAAAGAATTCATAAAAACAACATTAACTTGGAAATTAATAAGTAAAATATTTTTTACATGTCTTTGCTTTGAATGAGTTCCCAAAAGTTTGTATGCTGTTTTAATTATCACTATGTTTTAAATGTTCTTTTGTTTGTAGAATTGAATTTGTCCTTAATACAGTGCCCTTGGTATTTTGTAAAAGATACCACCAAACACCATGGGAAAAACATTTACATTACTGCAGAAAATAAAAGCAGTAAAAAATCTAAGTACAGTTCTAGCCTTTGTATTTACAACATAGAAGCCTGCAGAAGCCAGGGCAGAACACCATCATTTCTGTTTGAATCTTGGCTTCCTTATGTCCTAACTATGTGATTGTGAGCTAATACCCCAGCCTCTCTGTATTTCAATTTTCTCATTATCCCCATGAAGATAGTAATAATAATGGCTTCATAAGGTTATTTTCAATATTAAATTTAGATAAAACATAAAATGCTTATAGTGGTTCTCAGCCCATGTCATTACTTTATTTGATTAATTGCTACTAAGACAATTAACAGTAAATCTACATGTATTTTATACTTTGATGTGAACATACACAATTACTGCATGTGTACCCATATTATGAGAACTATAAGTAAGAACTCACAGAAAAAATATATATATCAGAGATACAGAAACACGCAATCTGAGATTCAGTCTGAGATTTGAGAGCCTATGACCTACAGAGAAATAGTTTCTGGTATAAACAGACTATAATTTTGAAATTGTTCAGTTTCACATCATTAACAAAATTTGCTAAGTGATTTTATTGTCAGTATAACATTATTAAAGACAATTCTTCCAATGAGGACACAAATTTGGATATGTAATATGATTCCCAAACTAAAACAAAATTTAATAGAGACAGGGAAGAACATGTCAGGGCTACAGAAATCCAATTAGAAAATTAGAAGCGAAGTCAGAGGAATTTGTCTTGTTTTCAGAGAAAAAAAGGGGAAAAAAAATAGTCCATTTAGTAAATAAAAATCTTCTGTTTTGGTCTATCCATTATCACTTTGTAGAACTGATCCATTCTTATTCCAAGATTCTCTGGGACTCTCAATTATAAGACCCCACTGTTGAATACATACCACAACTTAGTCCAATTTATTTCTTTATTCAACAAATATTTATTGAGCAAATACTACTATCTAGATTAACTGAGGATACAGTGGTAAACGAAACATACAAGAATCCTAGACCTCACATAAGTTTATTATAATTCAGTAGTATACAGACTTTCTCCCTCTCTGGGCAATTAGAATCTTGTCTGGAAATCCAGCATCTGAACCATTTTGAGGCTGAGTTACTCAAGTTAAGGTACATATAATGCTGCCAATTATGTTCCTACTGATCAGATAACTAGAATTGCTCCAGTTCCTTTTATTCGTAAAACACGATTTTTTTTTTGTCTTTGATACTCAGTGTACTTCCAACACCATGCTCTTTAAAATGATTAAATTTTTTGCATAGCTTATTGACAGTCAGATATTATCAACTGTAATAAAAAATCCTAGTTAATCCTGAAGTTGATACCAGGGCTGGTTTTGGCAAAATAGAGTTAGGAAAACAGGATATTCAGAATTGGTTGCTGGGAAATAAAGAGTCAAAAGATTCACAATGGGAAGGGTGCAGCCCATGGCATACTAAGGTAAAATAGTTCATCATAGCATCTGAGTCAATTGAAAGTGAAGCTCACAATCTCTTTCCTGCAGCAATTTAAAGATGTTGATAACAAAGATGTTGTCAATTAGGTTGGATGATTTGGCAGCACCAGGACACTGGATAACTTAAAGTGACAAGTTGAAATCCTAAGGTCTTGCCTCAAGACACGACCATGCTGAAAGAATCAACTAACACCTGTGGGAATGAAACTGAGAATACAAAGAATCGAACACTCAACCTCAGAACCTATACAGCCACGGTGGTCAGGACAGCCTGGTACTGGTACAATGACAGATACGTTGACCAATGGAACAGAATTGAGAACCCAGATGTAAATCCATCCAGCTACAGTCACTTGATCTTCGACAAGGGCCCAAAGTCCATCAGATGGGGAAAAGACAGTCTTTCTAACAAATGGTGCTGGCAAAACTGGATATCCATCTGCAAAAAAATGAAACAGGACCCATACCTCATACCATATACAAAAACTAATTCAAAATGTATCAAAGACCTAAATATAAACCCAAAAACTATAAAGTTCATAGAAGAAAAAATAGGACCTAAGCTACAGGCCCTAATACATGGCACTAACAGGATACAAACCATAACCATCAACACACAAACCCCAGAAGATAAGCTAGATAACTGGGATCTTCTAAAAATCAAACACCTATGCTCTGCAAAAGACTTCACCAAAAGAGTAAAAAGAGAACCTACAGACTGGTAAAAAATTTTTGGACAGTACAAGTCAGACAAGGTCTAATCTCTATAATCTACAAGAAAATCCAACACCTCTACAACAAAAAAACAAATAATCCTATTAAAAAATGGGCAAAGAAAATGAACAGACACTTCATCAAAGAAGACATTCAAGTGGCCAACAGACACATGAGGAAATGCTCGCGATCACTAGCCATTAGAGAAATGCAAATTAAAACCACAATGAGATACCATCTCACCCCCACATTACTGGCACGAATCAAAAACACAGGAAATAACAAATGTTGGAGGGGCTGCGGAGAGATTGGAACTCTTATGCACTGCTGGTGGGAATGCAAAATGATACAACCATTTTAGAAAATGATACGGCACTTCCTTAGAAAGCTAGAAATAGAAATACCATACAATCCAGCAATCCCACTCCTAGGAATATATCCTAGAGAAATAAGAGCCGTCACTCGAATAGACATATGCACACCCATGTTCATGGCAGCATTGTTCACAATAGCAAAAAGAAGGAAAGAACCTAGATGCCTGTCAACAGATGAATGGATAAACAAACTATGGTACATATACACAATGGAGTACTACGCAACAATAAAGAACAGCGATGAATCTGTGAAGCATCTCATAACATGGATGAAACTGGAGGACATTACACAGAGTGAAATAAGTCAATCACAAAAGAATAAATACTGTATGAGACCTCTATTGTAAAAACTCATGAAAAAGTACACATAAAAAGTAACAATCTCTGTTGGTTATGAGGGATGGGAGGGGTGGGGGGGAAATACTAAATAGGCTATAGATAACTGGTATCTTGGGTGAAGGGTGAGACAGTACACAATACTGAGGACACCAGCACAACTTGTACAAGGAAAGGTCATGGAAGCTCCTTAGACACATCCAAACTCCCTGAGGGACTGAATTACTGGGTGGTGGGCTGTGGGGACCATGGTGTCAGGGAACATCTAGCTCAATTGGCATAACACAGTTTATAAAGGTGATGTTCTAGATTCTACCTTGATGAGTAGCGTCTGGGGTCTTAAAAACCTGTGAGCAGCCATCTAAGATACTCCAGTGGTCTCATCCCTTTGGGAGCAAGGGAGAATGAAGAGAACAGGATACAAGGAAAAGATTAATCTGAAGGACTAATGGACCGCAGCTACCAATGCCTCCACCAGACTAGTCTAGTACAGCTAGATGGTGCCTGGCTACCACCACTGACTGCTCTGACCAGGATCACAAGAGAAGGTTCTAGACGGAGCTGGAGAAGGATATAGAAACAAAATTCGAACACACAAAAAAAGACCAGATTTACTGGCCTAAAGGAGGCTGGAGAAACCCCGAGAGTATGGCCCCCAGGCACTCTTTTTGCTCAGTGGTGAAGTCATTTCTGAGGTTCACCGTTCAGCCAGGGATTGGACAGCCCCATAAAACAAAACGGGACTAATGAGGCACAGCAGTCCAGGGACAAGGGCTAGAAGGCAGAAGGGGACAGGAAAGCTGGTGATAGGGAACCCAAGGTTGAGTAAGGACAGTGTGGATGTGTAGTGAGGTTGTTAACCCTTGTCATAGGGCAACATGTGTACTAACTGTTTAATGAGAAACTATTTTGTTCTGTAAACCTTCATCTCAAGTGAGAATAGTAGCACAACTGGAAAAGTGTAGTCGATGTCACTGAACTGTGCATGTAGAAATTTTTGAAATGGTGTATCTTTGGCTATGTATATTTTCACCAAAATAAAAGAGGTCAAGAAGGGAGAGGGTTGACATGTAGTGGGGTTGTTAACCAATGTCATAAAACAGTATGTGTACTGACTGTTTAATGAGAAACTATTCGTTCTTTAAACCTTCACCTAAAGTACAATTGAAAAAAAAAAAAAGAATACACAAAAAAAAAAAACAAATAAAGAAATAGGACAATTAACCATTAAAAAAAAAAAAAAAAGGTGGGATCACTTTTCCCAGTCTTTGTGTCTGGGCAGCTTTGTGGTTTGCTGTAGCCAACAGAATGCAGCATCAGTGAGCAACGTGCCTCTTTCAAGCCTCATTCTCAGGAGGCCCTGTGTATTCCCACTCTCACACTTGAAACTCTGCCACGACTTAAGGACAAGTTCAGGTTAGTCTGCTGGAGGAGGAGAGGCCACCTGGAGCAGAGATGAGCTGCCGGAGCTGAGGACATCCTCGATTGGCCAGCCCCTGGCCCCTACCTGTAGGTGAGTGCAGTTACAGGAATGAGCAGACAAGAGTGAGTCCAGCTGAGGTCCGCAGGGTCTGCCCAGATCAGCAAAACCGTCCAGCTGACCTGTAGAATGGGAAGAAATAAACTTGCGTTATTGTATGCCAAAAAAAAAAAAAAAGAATCACTCAGAAACAGATGCAACCAGTTACCAAATTAGCTCTCCTCCCCCACCTTAGTTTAATTTACAACTTCATTCTGTCTCCATTGTTAACGTTATGGAATCTCACAATTGAAATAATGACATTTGGGACACTTTGGGGGACTTGGATAGCAATAATAACTAAAGTTCTTTAAAACACTACCCACTGCACTTCTCTTCTGTCAGAGAGCACTCACTTCTCTTTCATAAAAGAAAGCTTATCTTCCTCTTGAATATCCATCCCTTCTTCTTAGCTAATAACTAAAATTTAAGCTCAGCCATTATTCTAGTGGAATCGTGGGCCAAAATGAGAATGTTTAAGGAATAGAAAGACTATAACTAGAAATTAGTGCTGAATTTGGCTAAGTAACATTTCCAAAATCTTAAGAATATTGGTAGAAGTAGACTTTTGACAGTGATCAAACACGTAGAATGGAACAAACGTTTGAACCTAAACACAGTATCACTCCGCAGAATTTCGACAGCTAGTGGAGGTTCTAGTAGATTTTTATTTATTTATTTTTTTGATTGGCTAATGTCTTAGGCTGGGTTCTCTAGAGAAGCAAAACCAGTAAAGCATATAAATATATATATATATATAGAGAGAGAGACATCAAGGAAATGGCTCATGAGATTGTAGAGGCTGGAACATCCCAAGTCCATGGATCACGATAGAAGCTTCTCTCGATTCACGTAGCCACAGGGGCTGGCGAACCCAAGATCAGCAGGTCACAGAGTAGGGCTCCCATTCACAGGCTATGAAGATCGAATTAGCCCAAGACTGGCAGATAAGCTGAGAGCTCAATTCCCAAGAACCAGAGGTTAGATGAACAGGAGGCAGTCACAGGATCCAAAGTAAGCAAAAAGCCAGAACATCTGCTTATATTCAGATGCATGCCACACCCTCAAGAAAACTCTTTTTCAGGGGACTGGCTATTCACAACAGATTCCTTCATGGGAGTGATCACATGTAAACACTGAGAATCATATCCCAGCCAACTTGACATACAATCTTAACCATCACAGTCCACTCCTTGTCAACCTAGCACATGTACACATCTCCTTAAACCATACATAATCTCTGAATAAAGACAATTATAAAGTCATACTCGCACCTAACATGATACAACTAACATGCATACAACTGAAAATGCACTAGCCCTGTTTACATCTTATATTTTATAAGTGAAGAAAACAAAAATTTGTGATGCACACATACAAAGTAGAAATACTCATAACAATTACAGTCCTCATTTCTGCAACTGGTCAGTTGGCCATAACTGGTATTTAGAACTACCTTCTCCCACCAATCATTCTGTATTCCCTTTGCCCTCAGCAGGTTGTGGTTCTTTGCCTGGTAGGGTAACCCAAAACTTCATTCCTGAAGGGTCTGGGTCATTAGTAGTCATGTTGGAATTGGGTAGCTGTAGTTTTCCATTGACCTTAATCACAGGGCATGGTAGTACCAAGATACGCCCTGAGGGATCTCCTGCATTCCGGACATCTCCGTCTTTACCTCCATTATATAATATCAATCTGATTTTCTCTTGGTAATCAAGATCAATCACATCAGCCAGTATGGTAACTCCCTTCTTTGCCTGTTGATCCAGAGACATAAGGAACCCAAAGTGGCCAGGTGGCATTCTTAGCTTCCAGTTCAATGGAATCAGTGATGTGTCTCCAGGTAGGAGCACTCCCCCCTTTGGAACTAAGACCCCTAGAGCTGCAGAGCAGCTCTGGTCACAGGGACAGGAAGCAAAAATCTTGCAATTGGGTCACTAGAGGTAATAATGAGTGGTGCCACTCCTATTTCTATGCCTTGGTTCCTGGACCCATAAATTCTGGCTATGGGAGAAACAGCACCTTACATTGGATACTGATTTAGAGCATATACAGCCTCCTGGAGAACATTGCCCCAACTGTGAAAGTTATTGCCACCTAGCAGATGGCATAATTGTGTCTTTAGAAGGCCATTCCATCCTTCTATCAAGCCAGCTGCTTCAGAATGATGGGGAACATGGTAAGACCAGTGAATTCCATAAGCATGGGTCCACTGCAGCACTTCGTTTGCTGTGAAGTGAGTCCCTTGATCTGAGGCAATGCTGTGTGTGATACCATGACCTTGGATAAGGCATTCTGTACATCCATGGATGGTAGTTTTCACAGAAGCATTGTGTGCAGGGAAGGCAAATCCATATCCAGAGTAAGTGTCTATTCCAGTAAGGACAAAAAGCTGCTCTTTCCATGATGGAAGTGGTCCTATGTAATCAACTTACCACCAGGTTGCTGGCTGATCACCTTGTGGGATGGTGCCATATCAAGGACTCAGTGTTGGTGTCTGCTGCTGGCAGACTGGGCACTCAGCAGTGGCTGTAGCCAAGCCAGTTTCTCGGTGAGTGGAAGTCCATGCTGCTTGACCCATGCATAAGTTCCAACCCTGCTACCATGGCCACTTTGTCCATGAGCACATTGAGCAATGAAAGGATTAGCTTGGGAAAGATGATGGCTGGTTTCCACAGAATGCATTATCCTATCCACTTGATTTTTAAAATTATCCTCTGCTGAGGTCACACTTTGGTGAATATTCACATGAAGCACTTCACTTCTTTTGCCCTTTTAAAGATGTTTATTCACATACCTGGTCCCCATAAATCCTTGTGTCCAATTTTCCAGTCATGTTCCTTCCAAGACCCTGATGATCCAGCCAAATCATTGGCCACAGCCCATGATCCAGCATACAGTCACACATCTGGCCATTTTTCCTTCCAAGCAAAGTGAATAACCAGGTGCACTGCTTGAAGTTCTGCCCACTGAGAGGATTTCCCTTCACACTGTCCTTCAGGGAGTTCCCAGAAAGGGGCTGTAGTGCTGCTGCTGTCTACTTTCAAGTGGTACCTGCCTATCTCACAGAACCACCTGTAAACCAGGCAAGAGTTTTCTCTTCCTCAGCCAACTGGTCATAAGGAACTCCTCATGAGTCCATAGGTGCAGACTGAGAGATGAAAGATAATGTGATAGGAGTGGAGACCATGGACATTTGGGCCACTTCCTCATGCAACTTACTTGTGCCTTCTGGTCCTGCTTGGGCCCCATCTCGTATATATCACTTCCATTTAATGATGGAGTGCAGCTGTGCACCTCTAACTTTATGACTCTGTGGATCAGACATCACCCAGGTCATGATGGGCAGCTCAGGCCTCATGGTGACTTTGTGTCTCATGGTTAAGTGTTCAGTCTCTCCTAAGGCCCAGTAACAAGACAAAATACGTTTCTCAAAAGGACAGTCGTTCAAAATTTGTTTCTCAAAAGAAGAGTCGTTATCTGCAGAGTATAGCAGAGCTTTGCTCCAAAATCCTAAGCGTCTGCACTGTGAGTCACCAATAGGTACCTGCCAAAGACCCCAAACAGCGTCTCTATCTGCCACTGACACTTCAAGCACCATTGGATCAGCTGGATCATATGGTCAAAGTGGCAGAACAGCTTGCACAGCAGCCTGAACCTGTTGCAGGTTCTGTGCCCCACTCAAAACTAGCAGCTTTTCAAGTCACTTGATAAATAGGCCAGAGTAGCACACCTAGATGAGGAATATGTTGCCTCCAAAATCCAAAGAGGCCCATTCGACATTGCGCCTCCTTTTTAGTTGTAGAAGCTGCCAGATGCAATAACTTATCCTTCACTTTAGAAGGAATTTCTCGTCTTGCCCCACATCACTGGACCCTTAGAAATTTCACTGAGGTGTAAGGTGCCTGAATTTTTGTGGGATTAATTTCCCAACTTCTAGCATGCAAATGTTTTACCAATAAATCCAGAGTCATTGACACTTCTTCCTTACTAGGTCCAATCAGCATAATGTCATCAATGTAATGAACCAGTATGACGTCTTGTGAAAGGGAAAGGCAATTAATTTCCCTGCAGACTAAATTACAATATTGGGCTGGAAAGTTGATGTAGCTCTGAGTTAGGCAAGTGAAGGTGTATTGCTGGCCTTGCCAGCTGAAGAAAAACTGCTTCTGATTGTCCTTCGAAACAGGTATGGAGAAAAAGTCATTAGCCAGGTCAATAGCTGCATACCAGGTACCAGAAGATGTATTAATTTGCTCAAGCAATGAAACTACAGCTGGAACAGCAGCTGCAGTTGGAGTCACTACCTGGTTAAGTTTTTGATGATCTACTGTAATTCTCCAAGATCCATCTGTTTTTTTTGCACAGGCCAGATAGGTGAGTTGAATGGGGATGTGGTGGGAATATCCACCCCAGCATCCTTCAAGTCCTTGATGGTGTCAGTAATCTCTGCAATCCCTCTAGGAATGCCATATTGCTTTTTGGATTACTATTTTCCTAGGTCGGGGCAGTTCTAATGGCTTCCACTTGGCTTTTACTACCATAATAGCCCTTACTCTATTTGTCAGAGATCCCATGTGGGGGTTCTGCTAGTTGCTATGTATATCTATTCCAATTATGCATTCTGGAACTGGGGAAATCACTATAGGATGGGTTCAGAGAGCCACTGGACCTACTGTGAGACAGACATGAGCTAAGACTCCATTAACAACTTGACCTCCATATGTCCCTACTCTGACTGGTGGGCCACAGTGATGTTTTGGGTCTCCTGGAATTAGTGTTAGTTCAGAGCCAGCATCCAGTAATCCCTGAAAAGTTTGATTATTTCCTTTTCCCTAATGAAGAATCCCTGTCATAAAAGGCTGTAGATCCCTTTGGGGAAGGCTAGGGGAAAGATTAACAGTAAAAATTTTTGGCAGTGTATTAGAGCCCTTCCTCAAGGGGACTCAGCCTCCCCTTCATTCAACGGGTGTGGGTCTTTAAACTTGCTCAAATCTGAGAATTGATTGAAGGACTGTGAGTCTCTATTCTGGCAATTCAAATTAGACTGCTGTTCACCTGACCCAGAATTCATCTGTTTGTGCAGATCAAGTACATATTTAGTAGATTTCCTATCTATTTCACTCCTAGGGACACCATGACTAAGTAGCCAATGCTGTAAGTCCATAGGAGGCAGACATTTCTGATTACTGCTTTGATTCTGATGTCCATTAGTAACCACACCTACCTTGCCTTCGTCAATTGGCCCCTACTACCAAGGGGTCCAGTCAGCCCTATTGTAATTAGGTGTCTTAATTCAGTTAGAGCAGTTCCCACTGTCAAATCTGATTTACAAAAAATAGCAATCACAGCAGGCTTCAAGGATTCTGGAGTTCCCTTTACAGATTTTTCCCTCACAGTTGTGGTAAAAGTTGTGTCTTCTGGGCACTCCCTGTGTGGGTCTGTGGGTTTAACCTGAAAAATTCACTCTAGCATGCCAATTTCCCTAAGCCTTTGGATACTTTCTTCTACAGTATACCAAGGCACATCTGGTACTTCAACTTGATTTTGTGTAAGCCACTGCTCAACCAAATAAACTATTAGATGCTTTTCTAACCTCTCAATCTGAAACACTGAACGAAGAAATTGTGCTTAGTGGACCCATATCTATAAACTCAGACTGATCCATCTTTATGTTCATTGCACCATTATCCCACACCCTTAACAGTCATTCCCATACATATTCTCTAGGTTTCTGTTTGTACATATTAGAAAAGTCAAACTGTTCTTTTGGAGTGTAGTGTACTTCCTCCTGTGTCATACTTTATACTTTACCTTTTGGGGCTTGCTGGGACTTAAGTCTAATCATAGGTCTAGAAGCCAGAATTGGTAGTATGAAATTATTTTGAGAACATTCAGCATTGTCTTGTAAAGCATATGTCTCAGGCAATGCCCCGAGCAATGACTCAGGCAAGGGAGCTTTAGATGCAGCCAGGCTAGGGCTAATCTCATTAGATGGCAATGGAGAGGCTAATGGTTTTTCTGGCTAAGGTGGTTTAGCAGACAAACATGAAGTAATCTCTTCATGTGGGAGTGGTTCTGCTGGCAGGAGTGATTCAACAGAATTTAAGGGCTCAGTGTCTCTGGCTTCCTGATTATCTGCCTTTATGTCCCCATCCCAAGTTTCAGGATCCTATTTCTTTCTGCTCAATTCCCTTACTTTAATTTCAGACATCTCTCAAGGTTGGCAATTGAGCTGGAGTTGTAATTCAGCCTCTCTTACAGTAAGACTCTGGATTTGTTTTTTGGCAATTTCAACTCTGTTACTAGAAGAAATAAGGCTTCCTTTCAAAGCACAAGTGTAAGCCTTGAGGTCATTTATGTGACACTTGAGCTTTGACTATGAAGCCCTGAGCACATCTCTTTCTTTCACCTAGCAAAAGTAGGACCAACCAACCAGCTTCCTTATACTTCTCATTCTGACAAAACTGTAGAAAGATATCACACATGTGAGCCTTGCCTTTCACCAATACCTGATCTACTGGGGTGATATTTTGCATATTTGTATGGCCACCTCATGCCATGGATTAGCAGTGCCCTCTTTACTGCTGGAAGCAGTCATCAACATCTTTTAAGACTAACCAGACTTGAGAACCAATTTAGAAAACTCCTCCTTATAATTTTGTTTCTCTAGAACCACTCTCGGTACCCAATGTCTTAGACTGGGTTCTCTAGAGAAGCAAAACCAGGAAAGCATATAAATACATATATATAGAGAGAGATATCAAGGAAACGACTCACACGACTGTAGAGGCTAGAACACCCCAAGTCCGTGGTTCAGGATAGAGGCTTGTCTCGATTCACGTAGTCAGGGGCTGGCAAACCCAAGATAGGCAGGTCGGAGACTAGGGCTCCTGCTCATAGGCTGTGAAGATCAACATATTCCAAGATGAGCAGATAAGCTGATAGTTTAAGTCCCAAGAACCAGAGGAAAGATGAACAGGAGGCAGCTGCAGGATCCAGAGACAGCAAAAAGCCAGAAGGTCTCCTTATATTCAGATGCAGGCCACACCCCCAAGGAAACTCCCTTTCAAGTGATTGGCTACTCACAACAGTATCCATCATGGGAGTGATCACATATAAACATTGAGAATCATGGCCCAGTCAAGTTGATACACAATCTTAACCATCACAGCTAATAAATGAATAATTTATTTTATAAGGATCAGCACAAAGCTGGTTCCTATGAGGTAGAGGTTAAAGATGTCCCAAATGCCAACTTTTCCAAACTGTTGTACCACTCCATCATCTCTAACATCAACTACTCCCTCTGTCCTCAGTACTCTCCCTCTTGTCTTTGGGTTCAATAATTGAGTGCAACGTCTTACAGAACTCATGAACTGTACAAAGGAAATAGCTCACATTATTGTGGAGGCTGGCAAGTCCTAAATTCATGGGTCAGGTGTAGGCTTCTTCCTACTCATGTGGCTGCAAGGGCCGAGGAACCCACACTGGTAGTTCAGACCACAGGCTCCTAGCTCACAAGGATGCAGAAGCTGGAGAATCAGGTCAGATGATAGGCCGTCAGCCCATGCATGGGGCTGTAGAAGCCTGCAAATCCTAGAATGGGCAGGTCAGATAGCAGGCCACTGGCTCAAGTCCCAAGAAACCAAACCAAAACCACAACAAACCGGTTGTCCTTGGGTTGATTCATATTCCAACTCATAGGGACCCTACAGAATAGAGTAAAACTGCCTCATAGGGTTTCTAAGGAGCAGCTGGTAGATTTAAACTGCCAGCCTTTTGGTTAGCAGCCTGAGCCCTTAACCAAGAACAGGATGTCAATTGATCACTAACTGGATACAGGATCCAGATGCAGAGAGAAAGAGAGTCCTTCCAGGTCATTCACACATATGCCTTAGATGAAGACCACACCCTAGGGAAGGGCATAACTTGAATAAGGATGGGACTTCAGTCTCGTTTTCCTGCAAGGCTCTGACCCAAGACTCACCCTACACTAGTCCTGTCTCATCAACATGTAGAGGTCAGGATCCACAACTCATAAAGTGGAGGACAACTGTACAATATTGGGAACCATGGCCTAGCCAAGTTGACACATAACTCCAACCATCATAGGTTCCATGTACCTCATTTGCATAGTCCCACTCAATCATTGTGTAAGTCACAAAGACCAAGGCTAGAAGGGCCATATTAAGTAATTCACTACACTGAAGCCAATATGAAAGAGCATTGGATTTTAAGTAACCCATGCTAAGTGGCATCAAAAGTGAGAAATTTCTTAGTCTAAGAGGAAAGAATGCAAAGATCTTGGGAGACACAGACACTGGATCAGCTCATCATGAGATTTCCACCTACTCGGTCACCAATTGTATCTCCTAATAGATCCCTCCACGATACTTCCTATCTTCCTTGCCTTGAGATCTAGTATGGTGAAGGAACTGATAAAATCTAAAGAAGCATAAAATAAAAAATCCTAGTTTTCTTTAGGCCAGGAATAATGGTGAGAAGATGACAATTGAATGGGATCCCTAATATCAGCAGGGAT
Source organism: Dugong dugon (assembly GCA_030035585.1). Classification (NCBI taxonomy): domain Eukaryota; kingdom Metazoa; phylum Chordata; class Mammalia; order Sirenia; family Dugongidae; genus Dugong; species Dugong dugon. The sequence continues at coordinate 114,947,333 of CM057460.1, forward strand.
GAGAGAAACTCAGTGAGGCTAAGCACAGGAGGTGGTTATTAACCACAAATAAGAAATGCATAACCAGAATGAGGGTGGGCAAAGCAACGGGATCATTGGGAAAGGCCTGGTTCATGGATATCTTATACAGATTATTAGTTTGGGGGTTCCTAGAAATGGAATCAATAAGAAATTAACTGACATTTTAAGTGATTTGCATAACCCCCAAAATGAAAGAAAACAAAACAAAAAATCCACAGATATGGATAACTAGATGTCTAAATGATACAACTAAGTCAGTGAGTAACACACTCTTACCCGTGGCCTACGCTTGATTTAACTCAGTCTCAGAGTCCTTGAATGAACCGTTTCAATAATAATATTGAAACAATAATAACACCACAATCATGTTTTGTGAACTTTCATTCTTTCCATCACTAAATTACATGTGGCAATGTAACCTATGTAACTCTTACACTGAAGATAGGGAACCTCCCATAGTTTAAGGGGTTATTGCACACTGGTTCTCAGCTAATCCACATACCTTAGACCTTTAGAGGCCATTACATTGTTTCCTATAAAAGAAAGATGTTTTTAATTTGAAAATTAATTTGAAAAGTTTTAATTTGGAAAGTAAATTGTACTTAATTATTGTTAGTATCATCTTAAAATGTGTTCCAAAATAATAAGAAGCATGTTTATGTATAAGTTAACTTGAAATATGTGTCACAGTGCCTACAGTATAAATATTCAGTTATATATAATTTCATTTAAATTAGCTACAGTATACAAAATGCATGATGAAATTACAAATTGATTATTTCCATATTTCTTCTAGCAGCTAAAAAATTATGAGGTTGTTCAGAAAAGGTGTAATCAATAACATCAAAATTCTCAGTTAGTGGCTCTGTAAGATATTTTTGGGCAAGTTTTTTTTTTTTTTAAATGAACAAATATTTATTGAAGACCTACTGAATGTTAGATATATTCTAGGTGCTTAGACTACTTTAGGGAACAAAATAAGTAGCAAAAAATATTGTTTTCAAGAAACGTATCTTTTAGTGGAGAGAGATATACAATAAATGTATATTGCACTGCATTAGAAGTTATTAAATGCTATCAGTGTAAAGGGAGCCCTAGTGGCAAAATGGATAAGGGCTGGGCTGCTAACCAAAAAGTCTGCAGTTCAAATCCACCAGCTGCTCCTTGGAAATCCTATGCAGCTGTCCTATAGGGTCACTGTGAGTCAGAATCGACTCAAAGCACATAATAACAACAATAGATATAAAAATAACGTGGAAAAATGGGAAAAGGATTTCCAAAGAGGGAAGATTTGCGATTTTAAATAGAGGATTACAGAAGATGTGGCATCTGAGAACAACACTTGAAGAATATGAGGGACTGAGCTCTGCAAATATTTGGGAAAAGATCATTCCAGGTAGAAAGAACAATGAGACTGAATGTCCTGGAGCAGAGAACAAGGAGGCCAGTAGGGAGAAAAGGAATATAAATAGGAATAAGATAAGTCAACAGAGGAATATACTCAAACGGGAGTAAGCATGATACTTATTGTAAAATAAACTTTCTCAGTTAAGCTAAAGTGAATCTTTACTCATACTTGACAAAATACGTGGCTTTAGAAACCATAGCTAAGCAAAACCATTGTACAGTAAATGGTTAACTCAGTAGGCTTAGGTTGCCAATACCCCGCAAGCCTACAAGGTCTTCAAGACTGGGAAATAACTTTTGTGCCCTTGGAATATTTTCCCTGCTAAGAGTACTTTTGTATACCCGATACTTTGAGCCACTACAGGTAGTTTATCCTAACAGTGTGGTTTGTGGTGAATACCTGTTTTTGAATCCCTAAACTTTTAGGGCCTTTCTGTATCAAGTTGACCTCCGAGTAAGGGAGACTGGGGTCTGAGTAGTTGAGGTCAGTCATATGGGTATTGTATGTCTACATGACTGGCCCCCAATAAAAATCCTGGCAAGAAGCTTCCCTGGTTGGCAGCACTTCACATGTGTTGTCGTCATACATTTTTATTTGGAGAATTCAGTGCTCTTTGTGCAATTCCACTGGGAGAAAACAACTGACAGTGTACCTCGTTTCTTCTGGATTCCGCTTTTGTACACTTTTCACTTCACTGTATCATTTTGCTATAATAAACCATAACCATGAGTATAATAACTTTTCTGAGTTCTATGAGTCCTTTAAGTGAATCACTGAACTTGTGGGTGATCTTGAGGATCCCCAATACAACAACATGTAAAATGTTTATAACTCCCATTCGTTCATATTCTCTGCCTGAGGAAAGATATATTGTAAACTATTTCTTTATCAAAAAAAGTAGCAAGTTTTCATCATCCCATATTGGCATGTTGAATAGCAAAGACCAGTATGTTCATAGAAGTATCACAATTTTAAAATACCGTAGTCTCTTTTCCTGACGCAAGCTTATAAAAAAATTGATGAGAATGTCATTCCGTAGAGTTTAGGCATTCTAGGAGGGAAGTACAAATGACATCTTTAAGTGTTAGCCTGTTACTTTTTATACAGTGACTGTATTAGTTTCCAGGGTGTGAGGTGATGACTTACCTGGCAATAAGCAATGTAGCCTTTGGTCTTGGTTTCTGACTGCTGAACCACACCTGAGGCTAATGAGTGGAGGCTGACCAGACAAAGAGGGACCAAGCCTCAGTAGACATGTTATGGCAACATGGTGAAGTTGATAAGAGCCATGAACCCTAAGGGTCTCAGAGGAGCTCTTTGGTTAGTGACCATATGAGGGAGAGGGTGGGACATCTGTCTTTGGGACATGGAAGCTATGCACTGGGACTCCTCCCAAACCTCACCCTGTGTGTCTCTTTGTTTGTTATCCTTGTAGGTTATAATAAATCTGTAGCTGTAAGTATGATGCACTCTCCGTGAATTCTGTGAGTCATTCCAGCAAATTAGTGGAACCATAGGGGCAGTGAGAGCCAGCAGGGGCTGACATCTGCATCTTTGGCAGTCTGAAAAAAATGTCCTTCTAACATGTGAGCTCTGTCCTAGCCCTGAGTGCTACATGAACAGCTGGTCTAAAGGATGGTGTCTATCTAACCTGTGAGGTCTGACCCACCTCTGGGTGGCTAGGGTTGAAGAGAGAGATTGCTGCATGAACAGTTGACCACAACGATAGAGAAGTGGGAAGGTGAAAACTAGATCCATTTCCACACTTTGGGAACTGGACTTTTGCTAATCTTTACCACTCAACTAGCAATGAAAGTGAAATTTATCCACCTTACCCCTTGCTTAGTGCAATAGGGCTGCCCTAAATATTACCACAAACTCGGTGGCTTAAAACAACAGAAATTTAGTCACTCACAGCTGTGGAGGCAAGAGTCTGAAATCAAGGTGTCAGCAGTCTCGGTTCCTTCTGGAGTTTCTGGTGGAGAAGCAGTCCCATGTCTCTTTTCTTGCTTCTCGTAACAGCCAACAATCCTTAGCATTCTTTAGTCTGAATCTACGTAACACCAATTTCTGCTTCTGTAGTCACATGGCTCTCTCCTCTCTGTGTCTCTGTGCATTTTCCCTTTTTCTGTTTCTTATAAGGGAATCCTGGTGGTGCAGTTGTTCAGTGCTAGGCTGCTATCCGAAATGTCTGAGGATCAAAACCCCCAGCCGCTCCGCAAGAGAAAGATATGGCAGTCTGGTTCTGTAAAGATTACAGCTGTGGAAACCTTATGGAGTAGTTCTACTTTGTCCTACAGGGTGGCTATGAGTACAAATCAACTCAACAGCAAACAACTAGAACATATACCAGAATGATCTCATCTCAAGACTCTAATCATAATTACATGTGCAAAGACTCTTACTCCAAATAAGGTTACATTCTGACATTCTGAGCTGACATATCTTTTGCAGGCCACTACCAAAAGCTTGGCAGTTCAAATCCACCAGCTGCTCCTTGGAAACCCTATGGGGGCAGTTCTACTCTGGCCTATAGGGTTGCTATGTGTCAGAATAGACTCAGTGGCAATGGGTTTTGTTTGTTTTTTGTTTATTTAACCCACTAATAAGTCCTGGTGGTGCAATGGTTAAGCACTCAGCTGCTAACCCAAAGGTCATCAGTTAAAACCCACCAGCTGCCAGCAGGTGAAAAGACCTGGCAATCTGTTCATGGAAAGATTATAGCCTTGGAAACCCTATTGGGCAGTTCTACTCTGTCATATAGGATCACTGTGATTGGAATTAACTCCACAGCACACAACAACAACAAGACTATTTAACTCACTACAGTAACACTGACCATAATCACTTCCCTCAAACACATGAACACATTTCCTATTTATACCATGTACCATGTGATCAGAGAACTGCCTTTCCTCTGCGCATCCATTCTGTGTGCTGTAAGAAGCAATAAAAAATTATCTACAAGTAATCAGATATTGAATAAAGATATCTGTCCCTTATATTTTGCACCCATACTGTCCATTTCATCATGTTCTACTTAAAAATTGTATCAAGATAACCACAAGGCCTTATCTCTACGGTAGATATCTGAAAGCCCGTATATATGGGAAGTTATAGTACAAATATTGTATAGCTTTTTGGTTTGTCAAATTTGCTTGAAATTCTGGGGAAAAATAGTAAAACAAACATGGAGGTATTAGGAGTTGAATGTAATTATTTTCAGAATTTTAGAATAAATAAAAATACATCTGAGAAAGTTCACACCTGTAGCAAATGCTCACAGATCCTTGCAGATAAATTTTTCTTCTCTTCTGTTAGGGATGCTTAAGAAGAAACATTTCAGAAGTGTAGTTTTGCAAGGGTGGAAATACATGACAGATAGAAATAAAAGAAATATTTTATTTGGTTTTAAAGATTTAGCTACTTTTTAATAAATCAAAACTTTTGTAGGATCCAGAATACTCCCTAGAATACAAAGGAAAGCAGTTTGAAATAAAATAAGGTTTGGTAAATATCTACTGAACCCTAGGCACTCTGCTGAACTCTTTCATGTATTTTATTATTTTCTCATTTAACACTCGTAATAATCCAAAACGTAAGCAAATGCCAGTGTGATCCTAATAATTAACTAAATTATTTCTGCCATCCAGATAATCTTATTTGTAGTTAGTTTAGTAGATTGCATTGAGAAGTTCCAGGAAGGAAAAGCCCACCATTATCATCATATCTAAAGTTCCACCATTAAAGTTTTGTTCAAGTTAAAATACAGAATTCCTTGGAGTTTCTGGTGAAGATGCATATATTCTCAAACATCACTCTAATCAGTAAAGTTACAAGTTACTAAAGTCTCAGTTTTATATATACATATGTGTGTGTGTGTGTGTGTGTGTGTGTGTGTGTGTGTGTGTGTGTATTTAATTATATAAGGTCAAATATCTGCCCAAAAAAATATCATAGGAGAAGGAACTCTAAGGCAGGAAAGCTTTAATTAGGGTTAGTGGATTGAAAAATATATGAATCTTAGAATGAATCTATAATGATTCACTAAGCTAGACATGAATAAGTGTACCACAGTTTTTAAGTGGTGGTAAAAGGAGAATTATGACAAATAAAAAGCAAACTTTCCCTCATTTAAACTTTCCACCCGTCATCATTCCTGATTGTATTTGATATGTAGTGTCAGAAAATTGAAAAGAATTAATGCTTCCTCTCTTTAGCACTAATTTCTCCAGAGAATTCTCTAGGTATGCATTTTCTAATATGTGGTATGAGAAACATGAGTTATGTGAAATTGGTTACAGTATTAAATAAAAGTTTGGGGTACACTGAATATTCTGCTTATCTCCTGGAGATTCTCAGTACTCATTACTAATCTAAAAGCCCTGAGAAATACTGAATTTAAAAAAAAAAAGAAGCCTGCTTAATGTTGCCAAGTCCTCCAAATTGCGTTGACCATGGCTTCCTTTTTTCACCTCACATTTGTCTTCCTGAGGAACTCACCTTGGGAAAAATTGACAGCTTAGCATTTTATCACTTCATGGAATAAGAATGATTCTGTGGACAATTCAAGTCAAAACTTGTAAAGAGCCAACTGTAAGTGTGGTAGTCCTACATCTCTGCTAATTATGTTACTATCTTAAAGGACTGTTAAGCTACAGCAAATTAACAGTCCAATAATATGAAGACTTCCCATGCCTGTAATCCGCCTAGGGTAAAAAAGCTGAGAATGACAATGCAGCTAATTATTTTATAAGAAGATGAAGGATGTGGTTTTAATACAACAGTATCCAAGATATACCTGTATTCTGCCCTCTGGAAAAAGCATGACAGCTATTATGTAGAATCATAAAAAAAGATGTTCAAATACCCAAATACTACTGTAAAGTACACCTTCTCTTCCTCCTTCCTTCCTTTCTTTTATTTGTCTTCAATTAAACATACCATACATAGGCTTAAAATATGGCAAACCTAGATAGTGGGTTTTATTTTCCTAACAAAAGAAAAGACTGTAAATCTACATTTCTTCAAATTATCTCAGTTGCATTTACTGAAAGTGAAGTGATTTTTTCAGTGGTTTTTATCTGGCATGCCACTAACAACTTGCCTTTTTTACTAAAACACTAGATTTCATAGACCGCAACCTCATTAAGTGCCCTTCGTCACATTCTGCCCCAAACAGGCTTTACCATCTGCATTTTCTCCAAGCTTTACAGTATATCCAAGACAATAATGTATTCGGTAGGGGGAAAAAAATACCTAGAACAGAACCTAAGAGACAGTTTTACACATCTGTTCCTGAGGGTGTTCTTTCATTCTTTCTCATTTATAATTAATGAAAAATAATGGTGCTGACACAAGTTAATTACTATGAAAAACTACAGTTTATGCTATTCATTATAATAATGGCAAATTACTCGAGATTTTCAAACACTGTTCCTAAGCTATTAGAAGTGTTCATAAGCAGTTCACCTGTGAAATTTTTTCATCTGCGTTTGCATTCTAGGGAGTCAAGGAACACCCAATGTTTTTCATTAGCAGCAGAGATAACACAGCAAAAGATATTCATCATAGAGTCCTGTACCTTGGAAAACATTTAAAACAAATTGGGATTGCGTTGTTGAAGCAGAGGTCAAAACAATACACAAAGATTTTTATTACAACCAAACCTTTCTTAACAGGTTCAAAGGGACTATTAAATCTGTTTCATTTAGTAACAATTTGGTATAACTAATTAGAATTACTATCTTGTCCTAGTTTACCAAAAATATTAAATTAGTGATTTTAAAATTGGAATTAATATCTTTCTAATTAGCACATGCAAATTAGGGGATTGTTCCTTCTCAGACTTGCTTTCCTTATAAACCTATAAATTGTTAAACTAATGCAATAGTCCTCAGGTTATTAAAAATAACTTATGACTGAAAAATACTAATTAGACCTAATATGCCTGTGTAAATGAGCTATGTGAAAAACTTCCCTGTAAAATATTTGGTCTGCTGTAGATTCAATAGTAACCTAACAGGAAGGAGCTCATTTTGTCTTATTTAGCTCATTATAATGATAAAGTAGCTATACACATGCACCTATTTTATTTCATTTCTTATTTATTCAAGGTAATACAGAAAAATAAAAAATTCAAGACAGTGGAATGTACTACATATTAGTCATATTATTTCAGTTAAGTATGTTTACAGGAATACATTGATTTAAGAATAAACCAGTTGCTAAGGTTAAAGACAAGTAAGTAATTTTGGAAAGACAGAAAAAACACATGTAGCTGTCTGAATTAAATTCATTAATATGTAGCCAGAAAGTGCTGTTAAAATTAGCTTTGATAAAATTGAGTACAAAAAATTAAATATATTTTAAGAAATTCTGTGCAATATTTCTCTTCATAGCCCACTATATTAAAAAAGAAAATAATTTCAAAGATAAAATTATTATGGGTTAGGTGTTGAGTCAATATCATGACACCTCTCCTACAAAATATTAACTGCCATAATTTAGGTAATATTATCTACTTTTTAAACCACATGAAACAATTCAAATCAGTGAATAGACTTGAACATGTTTAAAACAATAAGTGTACAAGAAATTACTGTTGTTGTTGATAGGTGCTATCCAGTAGGTTTGGACTCATAGTGACCCTACGTACAACAGAATGAAAAACAGCCCGATCCTGAGCCATCCTCATACTCATTGCTATGTTTAAGCCCACTGTTGCAGCCAATGTTTCAGTCCATCTCATAGAGGGTCTTCCTCTTTTTCACTGACCTTCAACTTCACCATGCATGATGTCCTTCTCCAGGTACTGGTCCCTCTTGGTAACATGTCCAAAGTACCTGAGATGAAGTCTCACCATTCTCACTTCTAAGGAGTATTCTGGCTGTACTTCTTCCAAGACAGATCTGTTCATTCTTCTGGCAGTCCATAGTATATTCAATATTCTTCGTCAACATCATAATTCAAAGATGTGAATTCTTCTTTGGTCCTCCTTATTCATTGTCCAGCTTTCATATGCTTATGAGGCAATTGAAAATACCATAGATTGGGTCAGGCATGCCTTAGTCCTCAAAGTGACATCTTTGATTTCTAACGCTTTAAAGAGGTCTTTTGCATCAGATTTGCCCAGTGCAATATGTCCTTTGATTTCTTGACTGCTGTTACAATGGATGTTCATTGTGGATCCAAGTAAATGAAACACTTGACAACTTGAATATTTATTATTGGTCCAGTTGTAATTATTGGTCCAGTTGTAAAGATTTTTTGTTTTATGCTGAGGTGTAATACATACTGAAAGCTATAGTCTTTGATCTTCATCATAAGTGCTTCAAACTCTCTTCACTTTCAGCAAGCAAGGTTGTGTAATTTGCATAGCACAGGTTTTTAATGAGTCTTCTAATCCTAATGTCAAGTTCTTCTTCGTATAGTCCACCTTCTCAGATATTTGCTCAGGATACAAATTGAATAAGTACAGTGAAAGGATACAACCCTGATGCACACTTTCCAGATTTTAAAGCAAGCAGTATCCCCTTGTTGTGTTTGAAAGACTGCCTCTTGGTCTATGTACAGGTTCCGCATGAGCACATTTAAGCGTTCTGAAATTCTAATCCTTCTCAATGCTATCCATAATTTGTTATGATCCACGCAGTCAAATGCCTTTGCATAGTCAATAAAACACAAGTAAACATCTTTCTGGTGTTCTCTACTCTCAGCCAAGATCCATATGACATCAGCAATGATGTCCCTCTTTCTGTGTCTTCTTTTGAATTAGGCTTGAATTTCTGGCTGTTTCCTGTCCATGTACTGCTGCAATCATTTCTAAATTATCATAAGTAAAATTACACTTGCTTGTGATATTTATGATATTTTTTGATAATTTCCACTTTCAGCTGGATCACTTTTCTTTGGAATGGGTACGTATATGGATCTCTTCCAGCTGGTTGGCCAGGTCGCTATTTTCCAAATTTCTTGCCATAGGAAAGTGAATGCTTCTAGTGTCGCATCCATTTGTTGAAACATCTCAATTGGTATCTGTCAGTTCCTGGATCCTTGTTTTTCACACATGCCTTCATTGCAGCTTGGACTTCTTCCTTCAATACTATTGGTTCTTGATCGTATGCTACCTCTTGAACATTGACCAATTCTTTTTGGTACAGTGACTCTGTGTATATCTTCAGTCTTCATTTGATGCTTTCTGTACCTTTCAATATTTTCCCCATAGAATCCTTCAATATTGCAACTCAAGGCTTGAATTTTTCTTCAGTTCTTTTAGCTTGAGAAATACTGAGCATGTTCTTCCCCTTTGGTTTTCTAACTCCATGTATTTGCACATTTCATTATAATACTTTACTTTGTCATCTTGAGCTGCCCTTTGAAATATTCTGTTCAGCTCTTTTATTCCATCATTTCTTTCATTTGCTTTAGATTCTCTACATTCAAGAGCAAGTTTTAGAGTCTCTTCTGACATCCATTTTGGTCTTTTCTTTCTTTCCAGTCTTTTTAATGACCTTTTGCTTTTTTTGCTTTCTTCATGTATGATGTCCTTGCTGCCGTCCCACAATTCACCTGGTCTTGGTCATTAGTGTTCAGTGTGTCAAATCTATACTTTAGATGGTCTTTAAATTCAGGTGGGATATACTCAAGGTCATACTTTGGCTCTTGTGGACTTGTTTTAATTTTCTTCATCTTCAACTGGAACTTGCATATGAGCAATTGATGGTCTGTTCCACAGTCAGCCCCTAGCATTGTTCTGACAGATGATATTGAACTTCTCCATCTTTTTTTTCCACAGTTGTAGTCGATTTGATTCCTGTGTATTCCATCTAGCGATGACCACATATAGTCACCGTTTATGTTGCTGAAAACGCTATTTGTAATGAATAAGTCATTGGTCTTCCAAAATTTTGTCAGGCAATTCTCAGTATCATTTCTATCACCAAGGCTATATTTTCCAACTACCAATCCTTCTTGTTTGCTTCCAACTTTCACATTCCAATCACTAGTAATTATCAATGCATCTTTATTGTATGTCTGATGAATTTCAGACTGCAGAAGTTGGTAAAAATCTTCAATTTCTTCATCTTTGTCACTAGTGGTTGATGCATAAATTTTAATAATAGTCATATTAACTGATCTTCTTTGTAGGCACAGGGATATTATCTTATCATTGACAGTGTTGTTCTTCAGGACAGATCTTGAAATATTCTTTTTGATGAAGGATGTGACACCATTCCTCTTCAACTTGTCATTCCTGTCATAGAAGACCATATGATCACCTGACTCAAAATGGCCAATATCAGTCCATTTCAGCTCACTAATGCCTAGGATAGAGCCCTGGTGGTACAATGGTTAAGAGCTCAGCTGCTAATCAAAAGATCAGCAGTTTGCATCCACCAGCTGCTCCTTGGAAACACTATGGGACAGTTCGACTCTGTCCTATAGGATCTCTGAGTTGGAATCAACTCAATGGCAACAGGGTTTTAATGCTTAAGATATTGATCTTTAGGGGTTCCATTTAATTTTTTATGTCTTCCAATTTTCCTAGATTTATACCTTGTACAAGAAAATAAAAGTATTTATTTCATTAAATCATTAAATCTCATAATTTTAGATTAACTGATAAGAAGATCAGAATATAGAATGTTTTAAGCAAAATGGAAAATTGATTGACTCATGGAACTGCATAGATTGCATTTTTTGTCTGCTTTCTGATGTAGCTAATTGCACTGAAGTTAAGGTATCAGGATTTTCTCTTTCTCTGCTTTAATTAGTTGCTTATCTCTAGGTTGGTTGCATTCTCTTCAAAGATCTCTCCATTTAGTTGCAATGATAATAACTAACAATTGCAATGTCCTTAACCGCTGAGATTTCCAATAGCGGTGGGCTGATAAGTGTGAGAGGAAAAAGGGATAAAAACTCCTTCTATTTTCAAAGGCAATAGTAACTTGAAATAAACTTATGAATTGTGACTTTGACATCTTATTTCCTGAATTGTTTTTGTTGTTAGGTGCCATTGAGTCAGTTTCGACTCATAGAGACTCTATGCACCACAGAAAGAAACACTGCCTGATCCTGTGCCATGCTCACAATCACTGTTATGCTTGAGCCTATTGTTGCAGCCATGTGTCAATCCATCTCGTTGAGGGTCTTCCTCTTTTTTGCTGACCGTGTACTTTACCAAGCATGATGTCCTTCTCCAGGGACTGATCTCTCCTGACAACATGTCCAAAGTATGTAAAACATAGTCTCGCCATCCTTGCTTCTAAGGAGCATTCTGGTTGTACTTCTTCCAAGACAGATTTGTTTGTTCTTTTGGTAGTCCATGGTGTATTCAATATTCTTCACCAACACTACAATTCAAAGGCATAAATTCTTCTTTGGTCTTCCTTATTCATTGTCCAGCTTTTACATGCATATAATACGAATGAAAATACCATGGCTTGGGTCAGGCACACATTAGTCTTCAAGGGACATCTTTGCTTTATAACATTTTAAAGAGGTCTTTTGCAGCATATTTGCCCAGTACAATGCGTCTTTTGATTTCTTGACTGCCACTTCCATGGGTGTTGATTGTGGATCCAAGTAAAATGAAATCCTTGGCAACCACAATCTTTCCTCTGTTTATCATGATGTAGCTTATTTGACCAGTTATGAGGATTTTTGTTTTCTTTATGTTGAGGTGTAATCCATACTGAAGGCTGTGGTCTTTGAGCTTCATCAGTAAGTTCTTCAAGTCCTCTTCACTTTCAACAAGCAAGGTTGTGCCATCTGTCTATCGCAGGTTGTTAATGAGTCTTCCTCCAATCCTGATGCACATTTCTTCTTCATATAGTCCAGCTTCTCAGATTATTTGCTTAGCATATAGTTTGAATATGTACGGTGAAAGGATGCAACCCTGACGCACACCTTTCCTAACTTTAAACCACGCAGTAACCTCTTGTTCTGTCTGAAAAACTGCCTCTGGATCTGTGTACAGGTTCCTTATGAGAACAATTAAGTGTTCTGGAAATCTCATTCTTTGCAATATTATTCATAATTTGTTATGATCCACACAATCGAATGCTTATGTATAGTCAATAAAACACAGGTATTCTCTGGCATCAGCAATGATATCCCTAGTTCCATGTCCTCTTCTGAATCCGGCCTGAATTTCTGTCAGTTCCCTGTTGTTATACTGCTGCAGCCACTTTTGAATGATCTTTAGCAAAATTTTACTTGTGTGTGATATTAATGATATTCTTTGATAATTTCTACATTTGGCTGGATCACCTTTCTTGGGAATAGGCATAAATACGGATCTCTTCCAGACGATTGACCAGGTAGCTGTCTTCCAAATTTCTTGGCATAGACGAGTGAGCACTTCCAGCACTGCATCCGTTTGTTGAAACATCTCAATTGATATTCCATCAATTCCTGAAGGCTTATTTTTCACCAATGCCTTCAGTGTGGCTTTGACTTCTTCCTTCAGTACCATCGGTTTCTGATCATATGCTACCTCTTGAAATGGGTGAACGTTGACCAGTTCCTTTTGGTATAATGACTCTGTGTAGTCCTTCCATCTTCTTTTTATGCTTCCAGCATCATTTAATATTTTCCCCATAGAATTAAGAATATTTTTAATATGTTATCTATTATTTTTGTGTAAATGATTATATTTGCTGTAATATTAATAAGATGAACTATAGCTAGCATTTTTGTTCACTGTGTTAGGAGCATTATGGCTAACATACTGTTTCCTCCTTACACTGGAATTATGATATAGAAAATATCCTTCTATCACTGAACACAGGACCGATAATTAGATGATTAAGTAAATTGCTGAGGATCAAATACCGGTAAGAAACTAACCCTTTAATTCTAACCTAGATTTACCTCATTACAGTTACTTTGCCATATTTTTCTCCAATTCCCATTTTTGATAAGCTGTATTTGAACAGAATTAATGGCATATTATTTAGATAGGGAGGGTAATTAATTCTCTTTATTAAGAGAAATTCTAAACTTTTACTTGGTAAGAAAATACGATCATGTACATATATTCTGAAATTTCTTTTATCATTTAAAAATATTTTCATCTTCTATTTTAGGACTCTACTTAAACTTTGGAGATTATTTGAGGAACACCTGGTGGTATGTAAATAAAAGGCTATGTACGGAAGTTTTCTTAGTCATTAGTTTAGTGATTGAGGTTATTATACGTATGCAACAATTTTCTTTTTAGTAAAACTTTTTCTTTATATGGTTCTTTTGTCTCTCAAGCAAACTAGTTAAATATTTTAATTTTTGTAAAAGCATAATAGAATTATAAACTAGAAACTGAATTTTGAAACCAAGGATAATTTTAAATTCATTAGTATATTTTAAAAATTTTATATTTAAGTACTGCGTAACAGTTAATTCTGCCTTCACCCTTTCAACGTCCTCCTTCATTAAATGGTTTCTCTTTGTAGGTTCAACAATTCATGGGCCCAGCAATTTAAAACAATCATTTAAAAGAAACTTTCATCAATTCTTTCAGAGTTCTTTGAGTAAACAAGCACGTCATAGAATATGAATAAACAGGCACTTTAATTATTCAGAAAGTTAAAACATTTCTAGAATATTTACAAATAGTACCCTATAAACACAGATATTAAGAAGTTTCACAATACTTTTCTTTAAATGAAATTAAATCTAAATCCTAGTAACCATTCCAATGAATTGATATAACATTTAATTCAAGTCATTTGGTAAGTTGCTCAATGATCTGGAGGTGTTATATGGCTATCAAAAATGTGGCAAAGGTATTCAAGTATACAATTCATCAGTGTCATCCTTTGTCATCCATTGTCAAATTCCACATGACCTTCTAAAGATTGGTGGCATTACAAATTCACTGACAGATATGCTCCAGGGTAGTTTTGGGGAGGCTCCCTGAGTTCCTAGGTGAATTTGCTATTGGTTGGAGTGTTGGATCCAGGAGGACTCCTGGCTTGCTTCCACCCACCAAACCACTAGACCTTTGCTTGGATGCATCCTAAAGCAAAAGGTAACTTTTCTAATGCAGATGGTACCATAGTGCACCCTAACACAGATGTTCTCCTTCAAGGTCCTGCTTCTCTCCAAATAGCCTCCATGGATCATGATATAGGGCTCTGTTCCTTGAGGGTCCTGCACGTGTACGCTTCCATTCCAGTCTTGTGGAAAAGTCCCATACCCCATCTTTCATCATAAGCTTTCATAATGCCCAACCTTCACAACATATTAAGGGAGGAATTTGTTTTCATAAACAAAAGTCAGGAGAAGAGGTTTGTTTTTAGGCTTATCCAGATCAGCCTTACCAGCAACAATTCAAATACTTCTATACATTTATTTTGTGCTAAGTAAGCACATATTTTCTTCATTACAGCTATATAGGTCACATATTGTTTAAGGTGCTTGATTGGGTAAAAAAAGGGACTGGGGAGAAGCGAGCTACTATTTATTGAATGCTTAGTATGCTTTCAGTATGCTTAATATAATATCATCTCTTCTAATACCCTCACTCACTTCATAGTCATATGATTTTTAATACTTTTTTTAATATGAGAAAATTAAAATTCAATTAAATGAAATAACCAAATCTAAGCCTCATTGCTAGTGACAGACCTTTCATCTGGACCTTGTTTTGTCTCATTCAAAGCTTCATAATATTTCCACTTGACCCGTATCCCCAGATTTCAATCAATTGTTATGTACCAAACTAATATGTTTTGCCATGGCTTTGAACTGCTTGGACACCTCATGCGTCTACCAACTGCCAAACACAAATTGACAATGGGGATCTTTTCAAATGCACTCTCATTCCACAGACAGAAGTTTTACCCATAATTATCAGCCACTTAATTCTGTGGAAAATCCTCCAGTCTGACTTCTGAAATCCAGAATACAGCTAGTCTCCTGTGGTTCATGGAGTGAGGTCAACAGGGATGTATAAGAAATAAATATAGCCACATAGACAGCACAATCATGAAAGCAACATTAGAGACAAGTGAAGTTCTCCCTTCTCTATATCCCATTATTTTTCTGCAGAGTGGTGAAACTTCTACCACATAAGAATAAATTTCGAGTGTCTTCATTTATTGTAGAGATTAGGATTCCAGGTAAGAAGATTTGGAAAATCTTGAAAAAATGATTTTTCTCAGTCATTCTATAAACAAATGTAGGAGAAGAAGAATCTATACAGAAGTGAAAAAGCAGCACAAAAGGAAATTGAATAGATGCAGACAACAGCAGCAGGCTAGCAGGAAGAAGGCAGGGCCCTAGAGGTAAAGATGTACTTTTAGAGTTGGTTTAACAAAGGTTGTAATAAGAAGCAAGATTCACTGTGAGCAGCGATCTAAGATACTCCACTGGTCTCATCCCTTTGGGAGCAAGGGAGAATGAAGAGAACAGGATACAAGGAAAAGATTAGTCCAAAGGACTAATGGACCACAGCTAGAAGGCCTCCATTGGACTGAGTCCAGGACAGCTAGATGGTGCCCGGCTACTACCACTGACTGCTCTGACCAGGATCACAACAGAGGGTTCTGGACAGAGCTGGAGAAGGATGCAGAACAAAATTCTAACCCACAAAAAAAAGACCAGATTTACTGGCATAAAGGAGACTGGAGAAACCCTGAGAGTATGGCCCCCAGGCACCCTTTTAGCTTAGTGGTGAAGTCATCTCCGAGGTTCACCATTCAGCCAGGGAGTGGACAGACCCATAAAACCAAATTGGACTAATGTGGTACAGCAGTCCAGGGATGAGGGCCAGAAGGCAGAAGGGGACAAGGAAGCTGGTGATAAGAAACCCAAGGTTGAGTAAGGATAGTGTTGATGTGTTGTGAGGTTGTTAACCATTGTCATAGGGCAATATGTGTACTAACTGTTAAATGAGAAACTCTTTTGTTCTGTAAGCCTTCACCTAAAGCGAGAATAGCAACACAATTGGAAGAGCATGGTCAATGTCACTGAACTGTGCATGTAGAAATTTTTGAAATGGTGTATCTTTGGCTATGTATATTTTCACCAAAAAAATAAAGGTCGAGAAGGGAGAGGGTTGACATGTTGTGGGGTTGTTAACCAATGTCATAAAACAATATGTGTACTACTGTTTCATGAGAAACTATTTGTTCCGAAAGTCTTCACCTGAAGTACAATAAAAAAAACTTAAAAAAAAAAAAAAAAAGAAGCAGGAAGCAGCAGCACAGAATAAATAATGTGGATTTAGTGGGACAAAGATTGCTGTAGCCTTGTGAGAGGTGGGTGTGGGGTTGGAAAGAATAGGAAGCACCTTGATTACAGCTGATGAAGGTCTGGCAAAGAGATAAAATCCTGAGTGAAGAGGTAGACTGTATCTGAGACGAAGGGGCAGAGATGGGAGAATTAAGGAAACTTTAAGGAGCTGATGATTACAAAGCAACCTAACAGGCTAAAGGAAGAGATGCTGAGGGAAGGAGCATTGGGAAATGAGAAGAAAAAAGAAATGGCTAGAGACTATAATGGTTGGATCAGGGTCATTTCAAAAACTGAGATGCAGAAAAGGAATGAGAACCAGGGCTTTAGAGAAAGAGGAGGAGTTGACATCTGGACTTTAGAGAACAGAAGAATTTAGTAATGGAGCATAGAAGGTACAAGCCAGGATACGAACATGAGAAGCTTATACAAAGTCTTCTTGTAGAAAAGACATGAAAATAAAATGGCTCCTCCACTTAACACTGTATTGGAAACAAATTTCATGTGCTTCCTCAGTTTCCCTTATCAATGTCTTTGGTTCCATTGTCTGAGGCCAACCAGTCAGGACCCCTACTACTCAGCCAGGCTAACTAGCCTCAGAACTAGGGTTTCTGGCTCTTTACATCACTTCTGGACTTGTATGAAACCCCAACCGCAAGGAGTGATATCTGCCTTCCTTGCTGTTACTGTTAGGTGCCACCGAGTCAATTTCAACTTATAGCAACCCCATGTGACAGAGTAGAACTTCCCCATAGGGTTTTCTAAGCTATAATCTTTACAGGAACAGATGACCAGGTCTTTCTCCTATAGAACGACTGGGTGGGTTGAACTTCTTGACATATGTCAAGGGCAAATCATGATTCAGATAAGTTCATAAAATAAGGAAGAAAAGGGGATTTATATTTGGGACTCCCTCTGTATTCCATCTCCCATTGGTCAAAGTTCCAGGGGAGTTCATTCCCCATGGGATAAGCTTTGACCAATGAGAACTGGGAGATAGTGGGAGCCCTGAAGATAAATCCCCTTTCCTTCCTGTCTTTCATGGGCCACTCTGAGTCATGATTCCCCCTTGATGTATGTACAGAAGTCTTAAACGCAAAGCAGGTGATCCACCCTAGTGACCAAGTATATCTTTTACCAACTTTATTAAAATGGTAGCCAGAGCTGTAATGCATCACTTTATATTAGTGCATGCTTTCTCTTCATCTTATGCTTGCCCCTTCTAAATAACATTATCACTTTAATCCATGGTTCGGGCCCTGTTTTTTACCTAACTCTAGCTAATACAACCACACAGATCCCACTTAAAAGAAAAACAAAATTGCCATTGAATCAGTTATGACTCATAGCAACCTTATGGAGCAGAGTAGAACTGCCCCATAGAATTTCTAAGGCTATAATCTTTATGGAAGCAGACTGCCACATCTTTCTCCCACGGAGCAGCTAGTGGGTTTGAACCTCAGACCTTTCTGTTAGCAGCCAAGTGCTTAACCACTGTCACCACCAGGGCTCACCACATAGATCCTCCCTCCTATTTCTGAGTCATATTTCAGTTAACATTGCAATGCACCACGTCGATTCCTATAGGAGTGATGGAAAATGGTAATCAAATATGAGTTCAAGTTCCAGTATTTTTATTTATCACTTGGTTTTGGGCAAGTCTCTTGTCTTTCTGATTTTTATCCTCTGTAATACTACCAGATGATTGAACTACACATCACTAAAAAAAATTAAAGGGAAAGTCTATGATACAAAGCAAAATTTCAGTCTAAAGTTTTCATAGATATAGAAAAGAAAAAATTGTCGTATAAAATAGTTATGAATTTATCATTTATTCTATTAACATATTACAATATAAAACTATTGTATTTTATACTTTGAAGTTTGAATATAAAATTGAAAAAATTACAAACGAATATCTATCATATATTACGAGAATGTGTTTTGCCATAGTCCAAATCAATATGCAATTATGATTTTTTTCTAGTGTAAAAAAAAAACAAAAAGGAAGGTAGCAAAGAAGGAACTGGGAGACAGAGGGGAACCTTATGCCACTTTAGGAAGGAAAGAAAAAGGAAAGAAAGAAGGAAGAAAAGCAACAAGGAAGGAAAGAAGAAATACATAGTAAATTTACATACAGAATGTAAGTACTCGTAGTTATTGCTTTAATTATCTGAAATGTAAGAATTCAAAAATTTACACTCTTAGTTAACTAAATATTCCATTTTAATGAATCAGCGAGTAATCTATTTTACTTATTGGCATCAATTGCATTGAAGAAAAACACATTGATTTTTCTGTTAATCTCAACTTTCACTTTCACAAATGTATCAGTCATTTTGGTTAAAAAAATAATAATAAAGCCTAGCCAAACACATAAGGTAGTACTTGAGCTCTATTTTTTTTTTTTTTTCTATACAACCAAACTAAAAAAACCATTGCTGTCGCGTCAACTCCGACTCATAGTAACCCTATAGGACAGAGTAGAACTGCCCCATAGGTTTTCCGGGGAGTGGCTGGTGGATTCAAACTGCTGACCTTTTGGTTAGTAGCCTAGCTCTTAACCACTGCACCACCAGCAGCCTTGGAAATCCTGTGGGGCAGTTCTACTCTGTCCTATAGGGTCACTATGAGTCACAATGAACTCCACGGCAATGGGTTTGGTCTGGTTTCTTTATAAATCAGACTGCCACATCTTTCTCCCATGGAGCTTCTGGTGAGTTTGAACAACTGAACTTTTGGTTAACCTGAACACTTAACCACTGAGCCACCAAGTTTCCTTGTTCTATATGAAGGCCCCTTAATTAAAACTGTTTAACTCATTCACAGGACCTAACACATCTACTCCTTGTGTGTAATGGTTTTATTGTATTCTTCACTTCTACTAACATATTACTATAGTATCATTAAAAGCAATCAAGGTATTCTAAGGTATACTCTACAGTAAAATTGCTATCCTACTTTGGGTTCAGAAGTACTAGTATATAGATTGTTCCTCATTCACAAAAGTGAAAACTAAAATCAAAATATATGCTCTTAGGAACAGAAGATGGCTATGCAAGCCGTTTCTCTGAATTTAGGCAAATCTGAGAATACACCGTTTTAGGAAACGTTGTCCACTGCAATAATTAGTAACCTTTATTATTAAACTATACCTCCTGCTACCTGTTAAAATTTCTTAATCTAATAAGAGCAAATTTTTTATTTTTTTTAAAAGGCAGGTAACATTTTTTATTTACTGCTTAAAAAACCTATCTAAAGGTAGAAACACAGACCACATATTTATTTCCATGTTCTAGGAAATACTGATTTTTAAGAGTTGATACACAGTTGCTTTTACCTGAATCTCCCCAGGGGATATCAAATAAGGGCAATCAGATGATATTACACCACAATCCCCAAATATTTCCAGAGATTACCCCAAAATTAATATTTTAAAACATAACAATTAATTTATATTTTAAGCCAGAATAAAAGGAGAGATCCAGGAGTTATCTGCATTTAACATTTAGAAAACAACTATGATTGAACTCAAAAGCTGCCTGCCTGGCTGCTCCATCAATATGTTTTTTCTCTGACTTTAGAGTCCCAAACAGCCTGCTGGGTTTTATAATAAAGTGTGGCTAAAAAATACATGGCTTAATTTTTCTTTGAATTTTAATGCTTTCCCTAGGTCTCCTCACGTCTTCTCAAAGTAGTTTTATCACTGTAATATAAAGCAATGGAATTAAATATATAAATCTCGGCAGTTTACAGGTTTGCTTTCCTTCTGCGCCAAATTGAAATAGCATTGAGTTTACGGCTTGCAAACGCCTCAGAAAAACATGGGCTTAGTCCAAATCTTCAAGAACTGAATTCCTGTGCAGTATATTTTATTTTTAGTGTTTTGTCCCAAAATTTTAGAACATGGCATTCTTATACTTACAATCTATGTCAGTTTCATAGCCAATCAGGAAATACCAGAGTGCAAACAGCAAACATTTACTAAAAGAAAGAAAATGAGTGGCATTATGTGGACATGCAGATTTTGCAGGAGTGTTGGTTGATATTCTGTGCTTTTAATCAATTGCTATAACTTGAAGGACCACTTTTATTTAATCATTTAATGTTATTATTTTTTATTATGTATCAATATGCAAAACAAACAAACACAATTAAACTACAAGTTATAATTTGAGAAAATTATATAGAGAGATGAAAGAGTATGACATGATTTTCAAAATATCACTTGAAAGGACACATTCACTTGTTGTACACCATTGGATTTTGAGTATTTACCATGTTTGGTGGTTGAGATTTTTGGTTATAAAGTAGAGCATAGCATATGTTCTTTAATGTAATTTTAAATCTCAACATTTCTTTAACTGTTAACAACTACCATATGCATAATTTAAACTTTCTTTCATATTCCTGAATAAGATGTCTATTAAAAATAAGAAAATATAGTTTTGAATGATGTTCAAGATTTAATAAAAACACACTTACATATTAAAAAATCATATAGAAGAAATTATTTGTTTAGGTTAAATCACAAGTATTAGCCTCCCTATTAAGATAAAAAGAGAAACTACAAATAAATTAAATAATCCTCAAGTAATTTAAGTGAAAACAGGAAAAGCGAGAAAAATTAACAAACAGTAGGACAAATAGGAATCAAATAACCAGTTGGTAGATTTAAATTATATCATACTGAAACTTGTATTTAATGTAAATGTTCTAAAAATACGCCAATGAAGGAGCAGAGATTTTCTGAATAAAGAAGCAATACCTGTCTGCATGTTGTCTATAATTTTTTTTTGAATATAAACAGGATTTTTTTTTTAAAAAGAGTGACAAAATTTATAAGATGCAATAATTAGAGTTAATGTGTCATTAAAATATTAGACAAAGTAAATTTCAAAACAAGTAATATTATAGTATGATAAAAGTAATTTCAAAATAATAAAGGGGTCAATTTGTCAAGATGACATAACAATCCTAACTATATATGCAGACACATCTAATAACAAAGCTTCAGTTATATGAAGGAAAAACATAAAATGAAAAGAGAATGAACAAAATTTATCACTACACTTAGAGATTTCAACACTTTACTGTCAGTAACTAATACAGCAAGTAGACATAAAATCAATAAAGGTACAAAAATACTTGAATAATGCTAACAAACAAATCAATTTGAACCAGGATATCAACCAATTTGATCTAAATGACACTCTACTCAGTAATTGTTGTTGTTGTTTGCCATCAAGTGATGCTGACTCATGGTGACCCCACTCAACAATAGCAGAATACAAATTCTTCACAAGTTCACATGAAGCATTCATAAAAAACCAACCATTTCTGTACCAATTTTTTTAAAAGTTTCAGGTTTTAAAGGAGTCAAATCATGCAAAGTTTTTTCTCTGATCAAAACACAATTAAACTAGAAATTAATTACAGAAAGATCTGAGAAGTTCCTCAATAACTGGAAATGAATGAAAATGTTTTTAATTAACCCATCGAAAAGAAATAATTACAAGGGAAATTAGAAAATATTTTGAACTTAAAGAAAATTTAAATACAACATATCAAAATTTGAGCGAGAAGTTAAAGCAGTGTTGAGAAGAAAATTCATTGATTTCATTACTCACATTAGAAAACACAGAGATCTTAAATCAAAGCTATTACTTTATACCTTAAGAAATTATACACCAGAAAAGATCAAATTAAATACAAAGTATGAAAAGGAAGGAAAAAACAAAGATATTAGAAACCAATGAAACAAACAGTGGAAAAACAATAGAAAAACTTAATGAAACCAAAGGTTGATTCTTCAAAAAGATTAATAAAATTGATGAAATAACAGACTGATAAGGGGTACAAGAAGATGAAGAAGGCAAATATTACTAATATGAAGAATGGGGGAGAAGGTATCATAACAGACACTACAGCTATTAACATGGTAATAAGAGAATATTATGCACAAAATTATGCCAACAAATTGGGTAACTGAGATATAATGAGCTCATTCCTTGAAAGACAGAAACTACTGAAGCTCAGTTAATAAGAAATACATAAGCTAATAGTCCTATGTTTGTTTTAAAATTGATTTAATTGTAAAAATATTTCCAGAAAGGAAATTCTAGGTAATTCTATTAAACATTTATAGTAGAAATAATATCAAGTGTACACAAACTCTACTAGAATAGGGAGAACATTTAAACATGAATTTTATAATGCAAAACTAGATAGTCATTATGAAAAAAGAATACTACAGAGCAATATCCCTCATGAATTTATATGAAAAAGTTCTTAAAATAATGTTAGTATATCGATTTTAATGTTAGATTCAAAAAAAAAATCTGACAAAATCAATGTTTATTCATGATAAAAAAAAAATCACCATATAAAAATCTAAGAGAAATTCTTCAGCTGACAGAGGGTATGTATGGAAAAACAAAACAAAAACACAGCCAGTGTCATTCTTTGGTGAAAGACTAAACGATTTCCCACTGAGACCAGGAAGAAGGCTAGGGTGTCTGCTATCAGCACTTCTATTTAACATAGTACAAGAAAATCTAGCTAGTGCAGTAAGTCAGGGAAAAGAAATAAAAGGCATACACATTGTAAGCACTGAAGTAAAACTGCTTATTCACAAGGTACATGATTGTATACTTAGAATATCCCAGGGATTTCATAAAACATTTCTATAAAAAGTAAAAAATCAATTCTAATAACAATAGTATAAATTACGCAATAGTAAGGAATAAATTTAACAATATACATGTAAAACCTGTCCACAAAAAAGTACAAAACATTGCTGAGTGAAATTCTAGATAACCTAAATAAATTTATATCCATCTCTATACCCATCTATCTATCCATCTGTCTATCCATCCACCCATCCAACCACCTATCTATCTATTGGAGCCCTGGTGGCGCAGTGGTTAAGAGCTCAACTGCTGACCAAAAGGTTGAGAGTTCAAATCCACCAGCCACTCCTTGGAAACCCTATAGGGCAGTTCTACTCTGTCCTATAGGGTCACTATGAGTTGACAAAGAGTTATCCATCAGCTATCTATCTGTCTGTCTATCTACTACATACCATAATTGGATGGCTTAATGCTATTAAAATTTACGTTCTTCTCAAATTAATCTATAGATTCAATGCAATTCCTACAAAATCCCAACAGGAATTTTTTAGAAATTACAAGGTAATTTTTTTTTTTTTTTTATGTTGTAATTAAATGAGGTTTACGTTTCAAGTTAGTCTCCCATACAGAATTTTTTTTTAACATACTTTGTTGTGAGACCCCAACCGCTCACCTCATTCTGCGACACCACACTCCTCCCCTCCCTCCGCCCCTGTTTCCCCATGAACATTCAACCAGCTCCTAATTCTCTCTGCCTTCCCCTCTCACCTCTGGACAGAAGCCACCCCTTTGGTCTCTTACATCTACTTGTCTAAGAGGCATATTTTTCACAAGTCACTTTATGTCCCACAGTCCCGTCCAATCCCTGTTTGAAGAGTTGGCCTCAGAAATTATTTTAGTTCTGGGGTGATGGAGAGACCAGGGCCATGCTTTCTGGGGCACCTCCAGTCTTAGACCATTAAGTCTGGTCTTCTTACTAGAATTGGAGTTCTCATCCCATTGTTCTACTGCTCCATCAGGGACCCTCAGTTGTGTTCCCTGTCAGGACGTTCATTGGTGGTAGCCAGGCACCATCTAGTTCTTCTGGTCTCAGGCTGATGAAGTCTCTGGTTTATGTGGCCCCTTTTATCTCTTGGGCCAATAGTTTCCTTGTGTCTTTGGTGTTTTTCATTTTCCTTTACTCCAAGTGGTTGGGACCAATTGATGCATCTTTGATGGCCACTTACAAGCTTTTAAGACCCCAGAGGCCACTCACCAAAGGAGGATGCAGAACATTTTCTTAATAAGGTTTGTTATGCCAATTGACATAGATGTCTCCTGAAAACATGGTGCCCAGACCCCGCATCCCTGCTACTCTGTCTCTCAGAGTATTTGATTGTATTGAGGAAACTTCTTAGCTTTGGTTTAGTCCAGTTGTGCTGGCTTCACCTGTAGTGTTTGCTGTCCTTCCCATCACCTAAGATCATTCTTATCTATTATCCAGTTAGTGAAAAACCCTCACCCTCCCTCCCCACCCCAGTAATCAGCAAAGAATGTTTTCTTCTGTGTTTAAATCTTTTCTAGAGTTCTTATAATAGTGGTCTTATACTTGCCTTCTGTGCCTGACTAAATTCGCTCAGCATAATAAATTCTAGCTTCCACCAAGTTATACAATGTTTCACAGCTTCATCATTGTTCTTTATTGTAGCATAATATTCCTTTGTGTGGATATACCATAGTTTGTTCATCCATTTGTCCATTGATGGGCACTTAGGTTGCTTCCATCTTTTGGCTATTGTGAACAGTGCTACGATGAACATGGGTAGGCATATATCTATTTGTGTGATGGCTCTTGTTTCTCTAGGATATATTCCAAGAAGTGGGATAGCTGGATTTATGGTACTCCTATTTCTAGCTTTTTAAGGAAGCGCCAAATCGATTTCCAAAGTGGTTGTACCATTTTACATTCCCACAACAGTGTATAAGTGTTCCAGTGTCTCCACAACCTCTCCAGCATTTGTTATTTTGTGTTTTATGGATTAATGCTAGCCTTGTTGGGGTGAGATGATACCTCATTGTAGTTTTGATCTGCATTTTTCTGATGGTTAATGACCATGAGCATTTCTTCTTGTGTTTGTTAGCTGCCTGAATGTCTTCTTTGGTGAAGTGCCTGTTCATATCCTTTGCCCATTTTTTAATTGGGTTATTTGTCTTTTTGTTGTTGAGGTTTTGCAGTATCTTGTAGAGATTAAACGGTGATCGGATTTGTTTTAGCCAAAAATTTTTCCCAGTCTGTAGGTTTATCTTTTCACTCTTTTGGTGAGGTCTTTGGATGAGCATAAGTGTTTGCTTTTTAGGAGCTCCCATTTATCTAGTCCCTCTTCTGGTACTTGTGCATTGTTACTTATGGTGCATATTCTGTTTATGCCATGTATTAGGGCTCCTAGCGTTGTCCCTAATTTTTCTTCCATGATCTTTATCATTTTTGATTTTATATTTAAGTCTTTGATCCATTTTGAGTCAGTTTTTGTACATGGTGTGAGGTACGTGTCTTGTTTCAGTTTTTTGCAAATAGATATCCAATTATGCCAGCGCCATTTGTTGAAGAGACTGTCTTTTCCCCAATTAATGGACTTTGGGCCTTTGTCAAATATTAGCTGCTCATAGGTGGATGAGCCTATATCTGGATTCTCAACTCTGTTACATTGGTCTATGTATCTGTTATTGTACCAGTACCAGGCTGTCTTGACTACCGTGGCAGTATAATAGTTCCTAAAATCAGGTAGTGTAAGGCCTCGCACTTTGTTCTTCTTCTTGAGTAGTGCTTTATTTATCCAAGGCCTCTTCCCTTTCCATATGAAGTTGGTGATTTGTTTCTCCATCTCATTAAAAAATGTTGCTGGAATTTGGGTCGGGATTGCATTGTATCTGTAGACTGCTTTGGGTAGAATTGACATTTTCAGCATGTTGAGTCTACCTATCCACAAGCAAGGTATATTTTTCCACTTATGCATGTCTCTTTTAGTTTCTTGAAGTAATGTCTTGTAGTTTTCTCTGTAAAGATCTTTTACATCTCTGGTTAGATTTATTCCTAAGTATTTTATCTTTTTGGGGGCTATTGTAAATGGTATTGATTTGGTGATTTCCTCTTCAAGGTTCTCTTTGTTGGTATAAAGGAATCCAATTGATTTTTGTATGTTTATCTTGTATCCTGAAACTTTGCTGAAATCTTCTATTAGTTCCCATAGTTTTCTTGTGGATTCCTTGGGGTTTTCCATGTATAAGATTGTATCATCTGCGAATAGAGATACTTTGACTTCTTCCCTACCTATTTGGATGCTCTTTATTTCTTTTTCTAGCCTAACTGCTCTGGCTAGGACCTTGAACACAATGTTGAATAATAGTGGTGATAAAGGGCATCCTTGTCTGGTTCCTGTTCTCAAGGGGAATACTTTCAAAGTCTCTCCATTCAGGATGATGTTGGCTATTGGTGTTGTATAAATGCCCTTAATTATACTGAGGAATTTTCCTTCTATTTCTATTTCTCTGAGAGTTTTTAGCATGAATGGGTGTTTGACTTTCTTGAACACCTTTTCTGCATCAATTGATAAGATCATGTGGTTCTGGTCTTTTGGTTTATTTATATGATGGATTACTTTGATTGTTTTTCTAATGTTGAAACATCCCTGCATACCTGGTATAAATCCCACTTGGTCATGGTGAATTATTTTTTTGATATGTTGCTGAATTCTATTGGCTAAAATTTTGTTGAGGATTTTTGCATCAATGTTCATGAGGGATATCGGTCTGTAATTTTCTCTGTTTGTGGTGTCTTTACCTGGTTTTGGTATCAGGGTTAGGCTGGCTTCATAGAATGAGTTTGGGAGTATTCCATCCTCTTCTATGCTCTGAAATACCTTTAGTAGAAGTGGTGTTATCTCTTCTATGAAAGTTTGGTAGAATTCTCCAGTGAAGCCATCCAGGCCAGGGCTTTTTTTGTTGCGGTTTTCTAATAACCTTTTCAATCTCTTCTTTTGTTATGGGTTTATTTAGTTGTTCTGCCTCTGTTTGTGTTAATTTAGGTAGGTAGTGAGTTTCTAGAAATTTGTCCATTTCCTCTAGGTTTTCAAATTTCTCAGAGTACAATTTTTCGTGGTAATGGGTTATGATTCTTTTAATTTCTGTTGGGTCTGTTGTGATATCAACCATCTCATTTCTTATATGGGTTATCTGCTTCCTCTGCTGTTTTTCTTTCATCAGTTTGGCCAATGGTTTGTCAATTTTGTTGATCTTTTCAAAGAACCAGCTTTTGGACTTGTTAACTCTTTCAATTGTTTTTCTGTTCTCTATTTCACTTAATTCTGCTCTAATTCTTATTATTTCCTTCCTTCTGGCACCTGTGGGCTTCTTTTGCTGCTCTCTTTCTACTTATTCCAGTTGTAGGGTTAGTGCTTTGATTATGAGCATTTCTTGTTTTTGGATGTGTGCATTTATTGCTATAAACCCAGTAGTTTTTGAGCAAGGTGTTATTCAGTTTCCATGTGTTTGATTTTTTTTCCTTGCTTTTTGTGTGGTTGATTTCCACTTTTATGGCTTTATGGTCAGAAAAGATGCTTTGTAGTATTTCGATGTTTTGGATTTTGTTAAGGCTTGCTTTACGGCCTAGTATGTGGTCTATTCTGGAGAATATTCCATGTGCATTGGAAAGGAAAATATACTTGGCTGCTATTGGTTGCAGAGTTTGGTATATGTCTATGCGGTCAAGTTGGTTGATTATAGCATTTAGGTCTTCTGTGTCTTTGTTGAGCTTCTTTCTGGATGTTCTTTCCTTCACAAAAAGTGGTGTGCTGAAGTCTCCTACTACTATTTGTGGATCTGTCTATTTCTCTTTTGAGTGCTGTTAGAGTTTGTTTTATGTATTTTGGAGCCCTGTTGTTGGGTACCTAAATATTTATTATAGTGATGTCCTCCTGGTGTATTGACCCTTCCTTATCTTTTGTGGTGGATTTTACTTTAAAGTCAATGTTGTCAGAGATCAATATTGCCATTCCTGCTCTTTTTTTACTGTTGTTTTCTTGATATATTTTTTTCCATCCTTTGAGTTTTGGCCTGTTTGTGTCTTTAAGTTTAAGGTGCATCTCTTGTAGGCAGCATGTAGATGGATCATGGTTTTTTATCCAATCTACCACTAACCATCTCTTTATTGGTGCATTAAGTCCATTTACATTCAGTGTAATTAGTGATAGGTATAAGTTTAGTGTTGTCATCCTGATATCTCTTTTGTGTGTTGTTCACAGTTTCTTTGTTCTCCTCAATTTTCTGTGCTGACTCATTTTTCTTTATGTATTTTTTTTCATCTTTTTCTTTGCTGTAGATTTTGTGTTTGCTGGGCCTTTATCTTTTTCTACTTTTTTGTTTTGATTTGTAGGGTTGTTAGATTCCTTTGTGGTTACCTTAATATTTACCATTAATTTTCTAAGTTTATACCAGTCTTTTATTACTTTATATCGCCTTAATTTCCCCTCCATATAGAAAATCAATGTCTCTATTTTTCAAGTCCCTCTTTTTTTGTTTTAATATTATCCTTTTTTTTTTTTTACATATT
This sequence comes from Dugong dugon, assembly GCA_030035585.1. NCBI lineage: Eukaryota > Metazoa > Chordata > Mammalia > Sirenia > Dugongidae > Dugong > Dugong dugon. The sequence continues at coordinate 114,976,218 of CM057460.1, forward strand.
GATATCTGTTTCCCTATTTTCAATGTTTTAGCTTTGATGTAATTTTGATTTCCATATCTGAGTCAATTCTGGTTGCTCTGTCCTGTGTTCCAGTTTTGCATTGTTAGCTGGTGTTATTGATTATCTAACCGTAGGACTCCCTTTAGTTTTTTTGTAATTTTGGCTTGGTTTTTGCAAATTCCCTGGACTTATCTTTATCTGGAAATGCCCTAATTTTGCCATCATATTTGAGAGACTGTTTTGCTGGATATATATCTCTTGGCTGACAGTTACTTTCCTTCAAGGCTTTAAATATGTCATCCCATTGCCTTCTAGCCTGCATGGTTTCTGCTGAGTAGTCTGAGCTTACTCTAATTGACTATCCTTTGTAGATGACTTTTCTTTCATCCCTGGCCGCTCTTAAAATTCTCTCTTTATCTTTGGTTTTGGTAAGTTTGATTATAATATGTCTTGGTGACTTTCTTTTAGTATCTATCTTATGTGGGGTTCGATGAGCATCTTGGATAGATATCTTCTCATCTTTCATGATATCAGAGAAGTTTTCTGTCAACAAATCTTCATCAATTTTCTCTGTATTTTCTGTTATCCCCCCCACCATTTTGGTACTCCAGTCACTTATAAGTTATTTCTCTTGACAGAATCCCACATGACTCTTAGAGTTTCTTCATTCTTTTTAATTCTTTTATCTTCTTTTTCCTCAAATAAGTTGGCATCAAGAGCTTTATCTTCAATGTCACTAATTCCAACTTCTACTCCCTCAATTCTGCTCATATGACTTTCTTTTGTGTTGTCTAATTCTGAAATTTTATTGTTAATCTTCTGGATTTCTGATTGCTGTCTCTCTATGGATTCTTGCAGTCTATTAAATTTGGCATTATGTTCTTGAATAACCTTTTTAAGTTCCACTACTACTGTGTCTGTATGTTGCCTGGCTGTTTCTGTGTTCTGTCAAATTTCCTTTCTTATTTCTAGAAGAGTTCTGTATGTTAATCTTTTGTATTCTGTCTCTGGTAATTCCGAGAAGTTCTCTTCCTCCAGAGAATTTATTGATTCTTTGTTTTGGGAGCTTGCTGAAGCCATCATGGACTGCCTCTTTATGTGACCTGATATTGGCTGTTGTCTCTGAACCATTAATAATTTATTATAATTTTATTTTGTGTTTGCTTAGTGAGACCTAGCTTCTTATTTTGTTTTGTTTTGATATGCCCAAATAGGCTGCTCATGTGCACTAGTTTGATTTTTGACACCTTTGGATCTCTAATGTCCTGTCACCAGGTAGTTAGTTCTGTAACTACGTATGTGTATGACGGAGTCTGTTAAAATTTCCTATATGGGATCAGCTTGGGTGTGCAGGTAGTCGGTCACTAAGTGTGTGATGTAGGCTCTCACCCCCGGTCTTAGAGAGGCATGGGTGATTGGTGCAGGCACTGGACTCTGGCTGTGGTAGGGGATCATGCACTGAGCCAGGCAGGGGGGCTGACGGCTGCCCCTGAGATTCTGAAAGAAAAGCGTGTCCTTATTCTCTAGGGTGAATATGTAGGTGAGTTTTGCAGCCAGGCTAAAAGCACCCCACTATGTTGGCTGCAAAGACTTGAGGGCACCCCTTTTTTTGAACTCCTGTAGCAGGTGACTAGGCACTTTAGGAGCTACCACCAGTCCTCAAGACCCTACTGCAGATTGATAAAAGTGCCTACTTGAGGGGCAGGGCTGTTTTGAGGATCACAAATATGCCGGTTCACAACTGAAGCAGTTGAAGTTAAACTTCAGATGTTTGCCCTGTCGTACAGTGGCAGTGAGGGCTAACGCTGTTGAGAAGGGTCCCCATAAGTCTATACAGGGCTGTATGGCATTCAGAGTCTGTGGACCCCTGATTTCCATGGCCAGCAAAGGAGCTGTGCGGACCCTGTGTTCCTGGCCTAGGGGAGCCAGCAGCTTATTTGTTCCCTCTCCAAGGCCAGGAGAATGGGTGCCTTTTGCGATCTACTTCTGGCCAAGTGGACTCCCAGTGCAGAGCGGGGAGGGAGGAGGTAAAAGGGAGAGAGGTTTTTCCTAAATGGGATTTTTTTTCTTTTTTTTAATTGCCACAAAAGCGTGGTGCCCGCACGTACTTATCCTAGCCTCTTGGGAGCTGTTCTTCACTGGTTCGGAGTGTCCAAGCAGAATCTCTGCTGCGGGGTCTCTCTCCATGTGGAAACTGCTTCTCCAGCGCGCACACTGCATAGCTGTTTGTCTGCTTCACGGAGGCCCGGCGTGGCTGTGTCTCTGCATTATCACTGCCGGGGCTGTAGTGATCCTCACCTCTTCCAAACGGTCTTCCTCTCCAGTATGACTCGGCTGGATTTCTTAACCTTGCCTTGTTCAGGGCTGCCAGATTTTCGCATAGAATCAAATCTCTTGTTTTTCCAGGTCTTTGTTGTAAGCGGGATATAGGAAGCATCTAACTAGTCCACCATGTTGACCACTCCTCCTCTACAAGGTAATTCTAAAATTTATATGTAAATACAAAAGAACTAGAATATTAAAAAGTTTTAAAAAGAAAAATAAGGTTTCAGGACTTATAGTATCTGCTTTTAAGAGTTACTTTAAAGCAAAGTAATCAAGAAAAGGTGGCCTTGGAGTAAGGAGAGCTATATAGATCATTAGAACAAAGTTGAGAGTCTATATGTAGCACACACACACACACATATATATGTGTGTATATACATACACGTATATATAGGGAGTCACTAACTTACTACATATTTGAGTTATAAAGAACTGCCCTTATGATCATCAAGGGGGTTTTTTTGTACATCTAATCATTAGTAATAAGTACTACAATGTTGCAGAGTGTAATTTGCTGATGTTATCATTCTCTGATGTTATGTTTCCAACCCCCAAAGACAAATAAAGATTATATTTATAAAGATACTGATGATAAAAGGCAATAATGACTATAAAAAAAAAAAAAGCAAGTATTTGACTTACTCAGAACTAACTTACAATGGAAGCATCAGAACTGAACCCCATTGTAAGTTGTAGTTGGAACTGTTATTTATTGATAGTGGAAATAAAAAATAGTATATCTGCTTTGAAAATTACCTTGATAGAGAAGGTTAAGAGCTGGCTGAATGGACACAGGAAATCAAGGGTGGAAAGGAGAAATATGCTGTCACAGTATAGGGAGAGTGATTAAGGTCACATAACAATGTATATATAAATTTTTGTATGAGAGACTAACTTGAATAGTAAACTTGCACTTAAACTACAAGAAAAAAAAAAAAAGAAAATTACCTTGAAATTTTCTTATAAATTTTGATATACACTTACCCTAAAATGAGGAATCCTATTCTTTTATATTTACCAAAGGGAAATGAAAATATTTGTAAAAAAATTCTTGTACTCAATATGCATAGCAGTTTTATTCCTATTAGCCCAAAATAGAAACAATTCAAATGTCCCTGAAAAGTGAATAAAAAAGCAATTATGTTATATCCATGAAATGGATTACTGGTTTGCAATAACAAAAACCAAACTACAGATACACATAGAAACTTAAATGAATATCAAAATCATTATGCCAAGTGAAAAAAAAAAAAAGCCACACGAATATGACATACTTTTTACTTTATTTACATGAAATTCTAGATAAGGCAAACTTATAGAAACATAACCAAATTATTTATTTATTTATTTTATTGTAGTTTAAATGAAGTTTACATTTCAAGTTAGTCTCCCATCCAAAATTTTATACATATATTGTTATGTGACCCTAATTGCTCACCCCATTCTGTGACAGCACACTCCTCCTTTCCGTCCCTCATTCCCCATGTCCATTCAACCCTCTCTGCGTTCCCATCTCATCTCTGGACAGAAGCTGCCCCTTTGGTCTCTTGTATCTACTTGAGCTAAGAGGCACACTCCTCACTAGTATCACTTTATGTTCCACAGTCCAGTCCAATCCCTGTCTGAAGACTTCGCCACAGGAATTGTTTTAGTTCTGGTCTGATAGAGAATCCAGGGGCCATGGTTTCTGGGGTTCCTCCAGTCTCAGTCAGAGCATTAAGTCTGGTCTTCTTACTAGAATTTGCATTCTGCACCCCATCTTTCTGTTGCTCCATCAGGAGCTCTCTGTTGTGTTCCCTGTCAAGGCAGTCACTGGTGGTAGCCGGGCACAGTCTAGTTGTTCTGGTCTCAGGCTGATGAAGTCTCTGGCTTATGTGGCCCTTTCTGTATCTTGGGCTAATACTTTCCTTGTATCTTTGATGTTCTTCATTCTCCTTTACTCCACGTAGTTGGGACCAAATGATGCTTCATAGATGGTTGCTTGCAAGCTTTTAAGACCCAAGATGCCACTCACCAAAGTAGGATGCAGAACATTTTTTTAATAAGCTTTGTTATGCCGATTGACCTAGATGTCCCATAACTGATTCTTGAGAGGTTATATAATATATATATAGTATAGTTATGTTACTTATACAACTGTCAAAATTCACTGAATTAGTAAATCTTATTTTAAGTAAATTATAAATTAAAAAATCTGATTAAAATAAATATACTAACAAAGGTAGACTAATTTGAAAATAAAACTAGGGAATAGATTATAGCACGTGGTCTGGGAATAAGAGTTTTTCAAAGACATTCCTCTGAGTCCTAGACATCCTAATGCATTATTATAGTTTTTCATTGCTATAACACTTTTTATACTTGAAGTAAAAAAGATTTTCATAAAATTGCACCAGAGGCATAAAACTCTGGGCTATAGAGTAAAACTATTTTTTTTAAAAAAAAGGGAAAAAAACAAACAACACAAAAGCACAAAGGCGCTGTAACTGAAATAATTTGGGTGAATGGGTTTAGTTGTTTTAAAAATGAGAAAAATAGTGTAAACTTTTTAATGTAGATTTATGGAAATTTCTACAGGAAAGAAACATAAGTTGCAGCAGTATGGAAATACTAATAAGTGAGTTTAAAAAAATTATCTATGTTGTTATAAAGATAAAAGACCAGAATTAAAGCATGCTTTTAGTACTGCATATTGCTCTCTAACACTAAAGTATTCCAATTTTGCTACCAAAAAATTTGAATCCAATATTATGAAATAGCAACCTGTCTATGACCTTCTGGGATTTTCCTAGTGCTCCCAACCTGCATATCATTAGTTGTAATATATGGTATCATATATTTGAATATCTGGAATACATTTGGATAAGTAGTATTTGATTTCAATGCTACAGTTTCTAAGGAAGTTGTAAAATTTTTGAAAAAGCCGTCTTGCCTAAGATTAAACATGTTGTATGATGCCATTAGGAGATTTTAATATTCACTTCAGTTGATGTTTTATCATTGATCTGAGCAAATTCTTAGAGCATGGTAATAAGATCTCCTTATTTTCATAGCTTTGATAAACCTAGACTCACCAACAAGGATCGCCCCCTTGTATTGCAATACTTCTATCATTCATTCTTAATATTTATTGGTACTACTTTCTGAGGGAAGGCTTCATTAGCATTTATATTGCTGTGATTTTTATCAACATTTAAAATGACTAACTAGACCTTTTAGTAAGAGAACTATGCAAGACAAGCAGCTTGGTTAACATATATATCATTTAAGGAAAAAAAAATCTAATGCAGTAAAAGAAGACTTGGGGTATGGCAAGAATTTCAAGGCTCTACTCCCATTAACTATGAAAAACAGTAGGTTTTAGTGAGAAAATGTAAATTTTCTATTATATTGGTTTCTTCATTCTCTTTCTTCAGTATTGTGAGGGAGGAAAATAAAAACACCCATCTAAAGTGAGAATTCTTGAAACTTATGTAAGATAAAAATTAAAACAAATTGGAGGTGTGAATGAATAAAACTTGGCCAATAACTAAAAGGAGCTTTCAATATTTTGAGTTATTAAAGTAAGAAAATGAAAATATACCAGAAGGTAGCAGAATGATAAGAAACATAAGATAAAATTAAAACATACTAAAGGAGCACAAAGAAAGAAGATAGTGCCTTCTGAATTAGAGGTAGAGAAAAGATGGGCAGAAAGAATCAGGGGATTCTTAATAGATATAAACCGTTTGTACCCAGCATTAAACAAAGTGTATATGGAGAGATGGGGAAGAATATTACCTAGAATCCTGTCAATGCCAGAGAGGACATTTTTGGTGTGAACCTATGGAATGAAAAGTTACAGACTTTCCCTCATGTTCATTTTTTTTTTTTCCTTCTTCAAAACTTATTAATAAGGCTCACTGAAATAGATTTATTAATAGATTATTTAGAATTCATTTGTATTATATTCAGTTACCGAAAAAACATTAAAAACATTATTTGAGGCAAATTTAAAATATGTAAATTTAAAAGTTACAGAAAAAAAGAAAAATCACTCACAGTAACTCTACTGACAGCTACTGTTACATTCATGTATTTTCTTTGTGACTTTTTTAATGCATTTGTTTATACAGGTGTAATTCTTATGCTTTACTTTTTCTTTGATAGCATATCATATAAATTTTCCCATGAAGAACTCCAAATAACAGGAAATATTTTATTAAAATGAAATGACAATTCCTTCCACTTCCCTTTTTCTTCAGAATTCATGAACAAAAATGTATTTCCGGGGGGAAAAAAACAGAAGCAACATGAGAAAAGCAGAGGCCATTGGGACCTGAATCAATCAGCTTTGAGGTTTTTAATGCACTAGTATATTTTGCTTCATCTCACATACTTCGTCTCACATACTTTGGACTTGTTATCAGGAGGGACTAGTCTCTGGAATAGGACATCATGCTTGGTAAAGTTGAGGGTCAGCAAAAAAGAAGAAGACTCTCCAGGAGATGGATTGACACAGTAGCTGCAACAATGGACTCAAGAATAACAATGATCATGAGGATGGCACAGGACTGGGCAGTGTTTCCTTCTGTTTAACATAGGGTCACTGTATGAGTCGGAACCAACTGGATGGCACCTAACTACAACATTTTGCCTGTGTACAGAGTTATTTTGACATGATTATGTATTTCAAAGAAGTGTTATAATACTTTATTAACAAAAGTGTAATATCACCCACCAGCATCATTTTCTTTCAGGAAAGCAGTATAGGAGCAACAGCAACTGTTTAACCACAAAGAGATCATCACATTAGCAAAGTTATCATCATCATAATTATGATGTTTTTTAGATAACTACAGAATATTTTTTAGTGAAAGCTGTACACTACTAAATCATAAAAGTAAACCAGAGTATTAAAACCTCAGAAGAAAAAACTTGAAGCCTAATTCATTACACCCTCCCAGAAGCCATTGTCTTGGCATTGAATGGTGGAAGTGTAGAGCTAGACTCAGTGATCATGCCTATTGAGACAGAAACTCCTCACAAATATTTTTGGGCTCTCAGGTTTTTGGGGAGGCTACTTTTCCCACTAAAAGTATTTGCTGCCCTCCAGTTGGGCTTGTGTAACAGTGAAAAATGGAAGATACGTTCTATGGCAAAAATTCAGTAAGGTAGAAGGCTTGTGTATGAGGCAGTGCATCCAGGAATTGTGATTGGGTCTAACTTTTGTCTCTTTTGGCTTTTGTACAGCTAGATAAGCCCTGTAAGCATATTTATGGCTTCTTATGTATACTTAGGGAGCCATGGTGGGTTTGGTTCTGTGAGTGTGTGTGTGCATCATATTTGGAAAACCAATGTAACAAAATGAAAGGTGCAACCGTTCAGAGATCTTTGGGACAGACGGAGCCCACTATGCATACCACCAGACTCCCACCAACTTTTGAGTGAAAATGTACGCCTACTTGATATTTCTCATAATCCATGTTACCTACTAAAAATTCCAACATACTCAATGATTTCTCATGCTTCACACATGGTATCAACAAAAAATTCAAAATAGAAAATAATTGGATCTTGAAAGGGTTAAATATTAAAGATAGATTCCCTGTTTTAATAGGTGAGGAAGGTGATGCTTAGAAGGCAGAATTTGTTTTAACAATCTGGTTTTCTTCATCCCCAATCCAATAATGTTTCCATTTCCCAATGAGAGTGACAGAATCTCAAAGAGTTCATTGTGGGATGTACTTATTCCCTGAGTAGGGTGGGAACGCAGAGGAAACTGGAAAACATATTCACTGACAGTAGCTCAGAATTATTTACCTTAAATTAAGTAAAAATTATTCACACTCCTATCCTCAAGAATCTCCACTATTTAGAGCAAAGAAGCCAAATAATTTTTATTTCTTTACAAATTCTGAGTAATTTGTATTGTCTGTTCGGAATATTAAGTTAAGAGGACTCTGAAAGAGTGCCAGGGTTGATTAGCTAAATTCATCCTGAGTGGAGGAGGGAGGCAATGTAAATATTTGCTGTATCTGGCTTGGATGATATTTCAAGAGAAAAAAATTACTGACTTTAATTTTGAAACATGTAATAAAACAATGCTATGTTCTTCTGATGACTAATGTCTTAGTCATAAAAAGTAGGGATGGTGTATATGGTATATATATATAGATATAGATATCTATACAGATATCTATATGTATATCTATATAAGTTATTTTGGTCATACTATATTTACATTGGGAGCCTTGGTGGCACAGTGGTTAAAGAGCTCAGCTGCTAACCAAAAGGTCAGAAGTTGGAAACCATCAACCCCTCCATGGGAGAAAGATGTGGCAGTCGGCTTCCATAAAGATTTACAGCCTTGAAAATCCTGTGAGGCAGTTCTACTCTATCCTGTAGGATCGCTATGAGTTGGAATTGGCTTGATGGTAGTAGGATTTATATATATAAATAATAATTCACTACCACCACCACCCTAAATATACATACATATTTACATTTCATGACACTTCATGAGAACACTTAGAAAAGCATGACTTTTAAATACACAGAGACATCTTAATACTGTGATAAATTAATTTTACTGATTTTTTATGAAAGAAAACACTGTAAGAACAGAGCTGTCTCAGGCAAGGAGCATGAAAGACATAGTGGTTGTGGGGAGAATATCTGAACTTACAGGGTGGTGTGTTTATTTATTTTTAAAACCTAACATTAATCTCATACAAAACATACCAAGGCAAAGTAGGTTAAACATCTCCCATTACCACTCCCGCTCTCTTTAAGATTTTTCTGTATGTTTACCTTAACTTAGATTTAATGCACAAAAGTAAAGAATAGGAAAGGGAACATCATATACAAATATAATTTGTCAAGTTCCCACAAGTCCCTGAAGACAGAGTTCACTTTTTTTGATTCAGGTTTCAATGACTAATTAGGCAGTCATCGGGACACTAAGTAGACTAGTAAATGTCAAGGTAATAAAAGTGGTTTGGAGTAACTGGCTTGTTGGTGTTGTCAGTTGCTGTGGAGTCAATTCCTACGCATGACCACTCAATGTGTGCAGAGTAGAATTGCTCCATAGGGTTTTTCAAGGCTGTGACCTTTTGGGAGCAGATTGCCAGGTCTTTCTTTTGAGGTGCCCCTGGGTGGGTTCGAGCTGCCAACCTTTTGGCTAGTAGTCAAGCACTTAAACTTTTGCACCACCTAGGGACTCCAGGGTAACTGACAGTGAATTAGAATTATAAAAAGCATGTTTAGTTTGAAGAGGCTTAATATATGTAACAGAGCCCTGGTGGTGCAGTAATTAAGAGCTCATCTGCTAACCAAAAGTACAGCAGTTCGAATCCACCAGGTGCTCTTTGGAAACCCTAGGGCCTGTATAAGTCAGAATCAACTGGTCAGCAATGGGTTTTGTTTTGTTTTAATAGATGTAGCTGGATAGCTACTTCCTGTGTAAAGGTAATAGTCCTCCATCATTTTTATATCATGCCAAAATGTTTATACGGATGCCAAAAAACAAACAAAATGCTAGCATCAAATGTAACTTGTGTAAGTTGTATTTCTGATACTGTAGTTGTCCTAGATCAGTCACATTAATTACCTTCTTTCCCTTTTGTTTATTCTCTTTTGAGTTGTCTTCATTTCTAAAATTTTGATATTTTCTCTTTAATCATAATAATGTAAATTTATCATAAACGTCATTTTGAAAGAAAGAAACAGATGTCATTTTAGTAGCTGAACAGACTGTTCTAATAAACTCTCCTTAGTTCTAAGATCTACCTCTAGTCATTTTGTAGCAATTCTTCTCATTTTTTTAAATTAAAAATTTTTAACGTAGATCCTGAGGAAGAATAGAAAAAATAAAAACAAACTGAATCTTTCTATGATGGACAATTTCTTTAATATATTGTATTTGATACAAGATTTCAACAAGTTACATTCACTTCTTTTGGATGCCACTTCATAATAGGTGTCACCACTGCAATATGCTGGTAGCTTTGATGTTGTCCTTAATCTATCCCATATTTTCCAAAGATTTCTAAAATGTTTCCTAGGTGAACATGAGGATTAGTATAATATTAGTTTTTTTTTTTTTCCTTATGATGAAATGAAAGCTCAGTACCTTGCAGCTGGTTCAGCCCTCTAGATAAATGGCTCTTTCTTTCTTGCCAACCTGTACATACTCATTAAGCTGATAATATGGAGCCAATTTAGACCATGAAAAAAGAAAAAGGTAAGTGAAGAAGAAAAAAGACAAAAGTATGCCATGGATGGGGTATAAAAACGCTGTCTTTGGCAAGCAAAGGAGTAAATGGAGCTCGGCTGCTAGAACAAAAGTTATCATTCAAAGTGAAATTACTGTATTTTAACCTCTGGCACACTTCCATGAGGACTTCTGCTCTATAAATTGGGAAAACAGAAAGCAAGTATTGAGAAACTGCTAACCCTAACCAATGACGTGCATTAGCATACACTACCACGAGAAAATGTTTCTTTACAAAATTAGTAAGTAGGAAAAAATTGGGAAGGTAGCACTAACTCCAAAGAGTATTTAGAATTTTAGAATGTTTTTGTTGTTAATAAAAACATGACTCTGCTAATCTAAGAGGAGAGGAAAACACATAAAAGTTGAAACTGTTGTTTATTTTATTTAATGGTACAGGTTTCTCTTTCCACAAGTGTATGGGAGAGTTCAAGTACAAAATGACCAGCCTCCTCCCGGCGAGAAGCCCTTGCCAATTTTAAAATCCTGATACATGAGAAAACAGCTAAAAGCACATTTTCTACCCGACTGGAAGATAGTGATACATATTATCTTCCTATCTTATAGAGCAGAACATAAAAGGAAAGACAGAGAGAAAGAATAAGAACAAGAAAGAAAGAGACTGTCTTTTAAGAAACAGTGAAACAATTTCTATTCAAAATAACTCATTTTCTATTGGGAATTTGTAGAATCGCTGATTATAGGGCAATAATTAAATAAAAACAAAAATCTAATTTCTCTTTAATTTTAAAGTTGACAATGGGAGAGAAAAGGATGTGATAATCCATGTTTCTAAAGTCACTGGAACTCTTACCTCAGCCATTTCAGATACTCAGTAATAAACACTTGTTCTCCAGAAACATTAAAAGTCACTTAGGCATTGTCTTTTGAAAATATTTGAAGCTGAATAAGCTTTTATTCTTAAAAGAAAGGGGCTGGGTGGATATAAGTAGTGAGTGATGATTAGCTGAATGACACTGCTTTCATTACCACCACCACCCTATGCCACCAAGAGTTGGCAGAAATTAAACTGTTAAGTGCCCATACAAAGTGTGCAAAGGTGACAAAAATTTGTTATAAGAGAAGAGTTCTTCCTTGCCTAAGGAAGGACATCTCTCTGAGGCATTTTAAGGTCCCTTGATTTACTCTTGACATTCCATACATATAAGCATGTACAATTTTATTGGGGAGGAAGAATCAGGAAAACAAAATGTAAAGTCTTGCTTTCAGAATTATATAATTTGTAATTCTAGCTAATAAGTAAATTACACCAAGGCATTAAAAAATAAAATAAAAAGGAATAAAGGTTTGACTGCTGGTTCAAAAGGACATGCTGACTGAGCTCATTCACCTCTTGTCCTTCACAAATCTTCCTGAAATTAGAGTAAGGATGTTCACTTGAATAAGCCCATAATAGAAAAGAGAGAGGTATTGTATGGGAGAGAATGGTGGTCTTCAGAGGGTAAACATTTTTTAACAAGTTCTTTTAAGACAAAAACCTGAGTATGTTACTTGAGAAAAGAGCAAGAAAGGTGTGATGTCTCAGAAAACAGGAGAAAGCCTCTGTGGAGGATGCCAGAGGCTCTGGGCTTAGTTTTAACAACACCAAAGGCAAAAGCAAGAATAGGGAAGAGGGAGGTAAGTGGTGGGGGGTGGGGTGAGGTGGGGGTTAACTGAATGTCCTCAAAATGCCTGATCCAGATGGCCTCTTATCATTCACGGCTCTGGCTGAAGGAACAATCAGCCCAGCTTTTAGGCTTACGTATTAAAACAAGCTAGCAAACAGGTAAACAAGCAGACAACATTGGAGAGTGTCTTTCAAGATAAACTGAAAGGACTGCCTCTAGTGACAGACCTGAGGAGAGCAAAGGGTTCTAATCGGGGATATTTGTTCTTCAGAAGAAATCTCTGCTCATTCTCCCAGTGAAGAAACATAGTCTCCACCATGCCCATTTTTCTAAAGAGGGAAGCCTAGAGTGTAAAGAGCCAGACGTACTTCCAGTTTATTGTTCTCTGAAATCACGTCTCTTTACACAGCACTGCTCCCTTTTTATCTAAGTATTTATTCCTTTATTAATCCATTATTTTATTCTCTTTTATCCTTACTTCAAATTCTTATTCCCTTCCTCTCATAGGGAAACTGCTTAGGTATCTCTTAATTTGAGTCTTTAAATTCAAAGACTTAAATTTATAGTGGAATTTTTTACATGTAGGTATTTTTTATGTACACAAATGACACCTCTTGTCTTTTAATGTTTATGTGTGTATATCTATCGTATTGCTACTAACGGTTACATGGCATCCCATAACCCACATCAACCACATTTTATAGATACTCTTCTTCCCCCAGTGATGGACTCCTAGTTTATATACAGATCCTCACTATCACAAAATAAACACCAGCAAGTAAATCTTCCTACAGTCAATTTAAAGATATTTTTGCAAAATTTTCAGGGAATAGCTCCCTTTATATTTACAGTATAAGAAAAGCCACCAGTTCACAAGTTCAGCACCGCGGCCCCCCACCCCCACCCTCCTGCCCATCACCACAAGAGCAACTAGTTGATTGTCCATTCAGGAGGAAAACTTGGGAAATAAACTCACTTGAAAAACAGCTGAGGAAACCCACACAAGCTACCTAGAAAAATCGATATAATTCTTCATTTTTAACTGTCTGGCAAGATCCCATATTTTTAATGGTCCACAACGAATCACCATACATTAAAGAGAAAACACACATATCACGTAGAAGAGACTATGCAAGAAAAAGAAGACAAGATCTTTCGCTCTTTTATAAGATTATCATAAAACAGATATTATTCAGGGAATAGAAGAAAACTTTTAAAACATTCTAATACATAAGCTTACTATAATTTTAAAAACATGGAAAGGATAAGAGAAAAGTCTATTTAAATAATAAAAAAATAGACTTTGGAAATTAGAGTTATAATTGCTGAAATAAAGATCATAGAAAATATATGATGCAGTGTTGAATAAACATCAAAAACAGAACTAATTGATAAAGGATAAAAAAAATTATGAGAGAGAAAAATGAAGACACACGAGTGTCAGGTCAGCAGTTTTGGATTTCAACGAATAGAAGGTACAAAAAGAGAAGATGAAAGGACACACAGCTTGCTATAAATGATGTAAGATACTGTCTTGGAATTATTTAAAAATTAAAATGTGTAAAATTTAGATTGAACAAGTCTAAAATATGTAGAGAAGGATGAAGAAAAAGCACATCCCTAGATATCTGAGTTAACAGTTTAAACATGCACAATAGTAAGAAGACTCAAAAACTTCCAGGGGGTGGAAAAATAAAGAAAAGAAAAATGGAAGATTAATTTTACAACCAGCCCAAATCCTCTACAAGTTTAAGGCAATGCAATGACATTTTCAGACAGAAAGGTATTTTTTATTTCCATTTCCCACAAACCATGTCTCAGATGTTACTTGAAGGAACAAGAAATCAATGAAAGAATGACAAAAATAGGAACTTGCTAATGGAGAGTCACAGTTACAGCTGTATAAGACCCAGGCGAGGTAACCTATCCAATTGGAGTAAGATTTTAGAGGTCCTGCTAAAATGATAGTATACTGTCTATTTACCATTAACTCTTTAACTCTAATTTAAGATTACTGATATACTTGGTATCTTAGTCATCAAGTGCTGCTACAACAGAAATACCGCAAGTGGACAGCTTTCACAAAAAGAAATTTATTTTTTCACGGTAAAGTAGGCTAAAAGTCCAGATTCAGGGCATCAGCTTCAGGGGAAGGCTTTCTCTCTCTGTCGGCCTTCTCATAAATGTTGCCCCGGAACACTAGGAGCGTCTTACCGCAGGGACCCCAGTCCAAAGGATGCGCTCTGCTCCTGGCACTGCTTTCTTGATGGTATGAGGTCCCCAACTCTCTGCTTGCTTCCCTGTCCTTTTATCTCTTGAGAGATAAAAGGTGGTGCAGGTCACACCCCAGGGAAACTCCCTTTACATTGGATCAGGGATATGACCTGGGTAAAGGTGGTGTTACAGTTCCACCCTAATCCTCTTTAACATAAAATCACAATCACAAAATGGAGGCCAACCACACAATTCTGGGAATCATGGCCCAGCCAAATTGATGCACACATTTTTTGGGAGACATAATTCAAACCATGACACTTGCTAAGAGCTGAGAAATAAGAATTTTGAATTAAAAAAAAAAAAAAAAATTCAGGAAGGGGAATATCTAAATTTAGTCCAGGAGGCAGTCAACCCCACCAGTGGCTCCTTGGGAGAAAAGACCTGGTGATCTGCTTCCACAAAGATTACACCCTAGGAAAATCTATGAGGCAGTTCTACTCTGTCACATGGGTTCACTATGAGTTAGAATCAACTCCACAGCACACAAAAGCAACAACAGAAATACAAGATAAGAGAGAGCAGGGAAGGAAAGAGGTAAAGGAGAAAGAGGAAGGAACTAAGGGACAAAGGAAGGATGAAGGAAGGAAAAGAGAGAGGGAGAGAGGCAAGGAAGGAGGGAGGGAAAAAGGGAGACAAATCTGAGAGTTTTCTAAATGACAATCTTAGCGCAGAGCAGAATAGAACTGTGAGGCTAAGGCTCTTCTGCCACATGAAGCTGCATTATTAAGAAATATAGACTTAAGACCAAGAGAGGTAGTATTCCTATGTAACTCAGTATTCACTGCATATACCTGAAGTGTTGTGTACAGTTCTGGGTGCCACACTTTAAAAGGCATGAAATAATAGGTTGGAGAATATTACACAAGCATTTAAAACGGTGATGAAGTGTCTAGAAATGACATTACAAAGGCAGTTGGTTAGACTGAAGGATTGACATTTTTCTTAAGTTTGAAGACTTAGATTCTTCTGTTTGGCCACATTGGACACAAACCAATGTGATAAAATTTCAGAGATGAAGATTTGGCTTCACTTGTTTCTCATTATATCTAGAAGGAAAAAAGAGGAATGTCAGATAAGCTCAGGTGTGATGGCTACTTAACTGTGGTAAGATGGTTAAAAGAGATACATAGAGACTTGTCAGGTAACTTTGAGAGGATGAGCATCAAAAATTGATGCATTTAATGCCCAATTCATTTAAGGGTTGTCCTTATTTATGTTCTTATTTATATGTTAAGGCAGTATGTAGTTTATGAAAAAGGGCCTATTGTGGAAACTATAAGGAAGGATTGAACGAAGACATGTTTGGTATTTTAATCAGTATTTTCCAAGTGCTGTGTATAATGAGTAATAACTATCAGTATGCTAAAATGGATTTCATCATTTGGGTCCATATGATTTCTAGATAAAAATTAATGAAAAGTAGTCTGATTTTAGAGAGCATATAAACTTTCTGTTTCTCTTTCTTCTTTCTTTTTATACAATTCTGTATTCAGATGAAAAAGAAAACAAAGTTCATGGTTTCTTTCAGCAGGTATGTTACTTTTACTCCAGAATGTTTACATCTTTTTGCAGAAGCAAAAGACAACTTCAGTAAAAATCATAACAGATATGGTTTCACCATGAGAAGGTAAGTATTTAAACAATAAAATATGATGTTTATTAGAAGGAAACTAGTAAAGAAATGAAAAGAAAACCACCCATGTTTTGTATAACTTAAAATCCTGTGAACATCACAAGAAAGTCAAAAGGGAAAGCACCTTGCCTTACCTGTTGTCTAGCACTGCCTAAATCAACTGCTCAAAATCCTAATGAAGGACTAAGAGCAGAAAGATAAAGGCTTTCCTTTCTCTTGTCTACGAAGTTATTGTCATAATCGTCACATAAACAGAAAGAACTTTATGATTTCCTGAATAAGACTTAAGCAACTGCACATGGCTGTAGGTCCATTAATACCTCCTATTAGTCTTAAAACTAACTCAAAGGGATAATTTTGTGACCAAAATTTTCTTATCAATTATCAAAGATCCTTTTAAGGAAAACCAACTCTTGTCATTGCTTCTTATTTTCTTGAATGGCCTTTCTCTAATGTTGAAAATAATAATAATAATTGAAGTTTGACACTGGGAATTATCTATAGATTGCTCTCTGTTTTAACTATTTGGGTGGGCATTTCTTTTCTTTTCTTTTCTTTTTTTTTGTTACAACTACATTTATCCAACCCTGGACATCTCTGTTGTCAGATAAAGATGGGACAAGATCAGAATGTTTCCAGAATTGTAGCAGCATTGCTTGTTACTCTCAACTAATTCATTCCATCTGGGATAAAATTATATCAATGTGAATTTACACAGCCGATGAGTTTCCTGTTTTATATGTTACGCCAAAGCAAAGTTCAGCCTGCTGGCCCTCCATGTGAAGAGGAATCATCTTATCTGCCCACAGCAAATATAATCTCACAGAGCATCTTTCAAGTAAACCAAACTAAGCAGATACGAAGCATGGTATTTCTTTTGGATTCCAAGTTTCCTTTCATTTGTTTTGAGCTCAGGGAGTCTGAGGAAGTTCTTGTTTTCATGAATGCCTAGAGATAATGTATGTATGTTCTGTTTTTCTCATGTGAACCATCTTTGAAGCCACGTCGATTTTAAACATCGGCTTTTTTTTTGTTGTTTCTTTTATTTGTCATCAACCATTTAAATATTATCTATCCTAGGCAGTTTTACTTATCCTTTTGTAGAGTGAGTTCATAGTTTTGATTTTTGCTGAAATTGATCTTTATAAAATCTTCAGGAAAAATAATCATGAATAAACTGTGTGCCATTCCTTGACATATAAGAAATAACACCAGTCTGGGGAGAGTGTATGATTTAGCTGGAGAAAAGAAATAAATACAAAAATGAAACACATTATAAGGTAGCAGAGTCTACATGGAAAATGAGTGGTTGGGGCAGAAAATACTAAGCCTGAGGAAATTATCCTCAAGCACTGGGGAACTCAGAGCGGCTTCCTCCTGAGGATAGTAGAGTAGTCTTGAAATTGGACCAGGGTAGTAAGAATTGCTAAAGAAAAATCTCTAAGATGAAAATTTGCATGGTGTGCTGATGGAAATGAGAAAAAGGCCTACATGAGATAGCTTATGAAGGAAGACAAGGAAGAAGACCAAGTGTTAAATAGGGCTGACTTCTAAAGGGCCTTGGCTAATTTAGGAAAAAATAAAGCCAAAAAATGTGAAAGCGTTAACGTACTTTCTGTAACACTTCTGTTGCCCTGCTTGATTGATATTCAAATGAATGATGTATTTTATGAAGAAGTAGGCAAGGATTTTATGTCTTAGATGTTCCATATTTTTATGCTTTCATCATTAAGTCTCTTAATTTTTATAATGAAATTGTTTCAGAGTGCATTTTTTATATTTTTAACATCTTATTTTTAATAAGACGTGTGAGACAACCCCTACAGTACTGTATTAAAAATCCTATTTTCTTTGCTTGGCTTCCTCCTCTCCAGCTTTGCATTTGAATTCTGCTATTATGTAAACCCCGTTGTGCCTGCATAGTATGATTAAGAATGCTGCTGACTTAACTTGTATGAACTCCCTACCTGTGAGCCCTTCTAAAAGTTACTGGCCTGCCTGCCCTCAGAGAGCAGTCTTGGCGGCAGCAGCTCTGACTGACTCCTTTCCTTGTACAATAAAATAAAGGTGCCTTTCCAGTTCTCCCACCTTGGTCTCTTGTTTATTGGCCAATATGAGTCATGCCTAGCATGTACCTAGGGTTTCCACCCATAACAGGTGTCACTGGGTGTTGTAAACAGTTAAGCGCTCAAATACTAGCTGAAAGATTGTCAGATCAAACCCACCAAGAGGCATTGCCAGAGGCCTGGCAATCTGCTTCTGAATGGTCACAGCCTTGAAAACCCCATGAAGCAGTTATACTCTGCTCACATGGGGTTGCCATGAGTTGGCATCAACTCAACAGCAACTAACAACATTTTTAATAAAATAATATTATTTACCAGGAATATTTATTCACATTTGTTGTTATTATACAGGAACACTGGTGGTGCAGTGGTTAAGAACTATGGCTGCTAACTAACAGGTGAGCAGTTTGAATCCAGCAGCAACTCCTTGAAAACCCTATGGAGCAGTTCTACTCTATGGTATAGGTTTTCTATGAGTTGGAGTCAACACGACGGCAATGGGTTTGGGTTTTTTTTTGGTTATTATACATCTGAGTAGATGTTTTTCGGGCTTATTTTGAGATTAAAATAAATGCATTCACATTTTTGTGTTTTTGGTTTTATTTTGTTGTTTCACTTTTCAGTTTTTAATAGAATGTATTTATACATTTTGATTTAATTTTGTAAAAAGTCAGCACAGCCTGAATAATTCTTCTTAATTTTGAAAATTATCATGTAAAACTAGTTTAAAAATTAAGTATTTGAAAATTTAAACACATAAAATAAAAAGAAGTTAAAAGTGTATGAGAAACTTAAAATTAGGGGGCACTAGGTTAATATACCCAACTGTTCACATGGTTTTCCTTTTAAGTAATATTCTTTTTCAGTTATTTACCATAAGACCCACTTATTAAATACATAAATTGTGGCATTTTAACCACTGTCTTTGGGGAGGTTTTGTATGCGGAAGAGTTTCAGAGATGATGTCTTAGTTAACTAGTGCTGCTATAACAGAAATACTTCAAGTGGATGGCTTTAACAAAGAGAAATTTATTCTCTCACAGTCTAGGTGGTTAGAAGTCCAAATTCAGGGTGCCAGCTCCCAGGGAAGCATTTCCATCTCTGTCAGTTCTAGGGGAAGAATGTTGTCAACAGTCTTCCCCTGGTCTAGGAGCTTCTCAGCACAGGGACACTGGTCGAAAGGATGTGCTCCACTCCAGGTGCTTCTTCCTTGGTGGCATGAGGTCCCCCTCTTCGGTGCTTGATTCTCTCTTTTATATCTCAAAAGAGATTGACTTACGATACAACCTAGTCCTGTAGATTGAGTCCTGCCTCATTAGCATAGCTGCCGCTAATCCTGCCTCATTAACATTACAGAGGTTAGAATTTACAACACATAGGATAATCACATAAGATCACAAAATGGTGGACAACCATATAATATTGGGAATCATGGCTTAGTCAAGGTAACACACAGCTTTGGGGGATACAATTCAATCCATAACGGATGAGAACAGAATAATAATGACAAAGAGCAGCTACGGGGAAATTTGGGACTGAGAAGTTTACAAAGATTTTAAGAGAAAGAAAAATATCTAAAAAGATATTTGCAAATTAATTTTTAGTTCAAAATTATGTCAGTCTCAGTGTCCTGCTAAATAGGCAAACAGCTCTGGGATTTATACTAAAATTTAATTTAATGGCAATAGTGATGAAAATGGTGATGGTGGTAATAGTGTTGAGGATAATAAGTATTTGTTACTAGAAAACATTTTCCATTCTAATGGAATTTTTTAAAACATTATTATTGATTTGTAAAAGTAAAGATTTTAAAGGTGTTATCCCACCAGAAAGGAAAGGGATTAGAGAAGTGGGGGAGAGGAGTGACAATTACTGAGTACGAGGTATTACTGTACTGGTTACATTCATTAATTCATTTAATATCATCAATAACAGTATAAGGGTACTAAGGCAACTTTAAGTTACTGGTTGAAGGTCACATATTTGAGTAAGAAACAAAATAAGGAATAAAACTAATTTGCCTGACCTTGAAACCCATACTGATTCTATTATAAAACTGTCAGTGCAGAAATAATCATCCTCACACAGATGTAACTCTGGCTTCTGTAGAAAATACACCCTGAAAATTATTTTAATACAGTAGTATGAATGATAAAGTTACTCTGTAAAAAAGTGTGTCACAGACTGAAGCAAAACTGTAATTTAGCCAATACTCATTGTCTCCTTCTTGCCTACAAATAAAATGGATTTAATCAGATAAGGGAATGGGCGTAGTAAACAAGTCTACATTTTCCAGTTTCCCTTGTAAATAGGAGCAGCCATGCAACAGTTCTAGCCAATTGACTATAAATGGAAGTTGCTTAGTGTGTCTTACACAAAATTCTTAAAAGATATGTGTTGAGGGGTAGGGATGGCAGAGTCTGTTGTGTGTGGTATTTTACCCATGCCCTGTTTCTTCCTCTCTGGAAAACTGATAAAATGCCCAGAAGTGGGGAAACCATCTTGGAACTAAGAGTGAACTCTCACAAATTATGGATAAGCAAATGAAATATCAATTAATTCTGGATCCCTGATGGCATTGTGGAGCCATCTAACCAATCCCAAAGTGCCCATTCCCCAATTTCTCATTACACGGAAAACAGAATAACTAAAACATTAATTGTTCAAGTCACCATTTTCAGATTTTGCAATTGATAACTTGAAACAAAACCTTAAATTAAGTGCCAACCTATATAAGAAGGTGTCTTTCAATCTCCTGCTTGTGGAATAAAACATCCAGATGAATATATATATATAAAAAAAAAGAATAATTCGTAACTGGTTTTTCTCAATATCAAAAATTTTACTGTTATAAGATACATACATAAGATTGATTCTCTATAACGTAATTACTTCTTGCTTCAGATTAAAACTAACCATTTTAAAAGAAAAAAAATTGAAATGAGTTGTAATGATCAGAATATTATAGGGATAAAAATGATATTTGAGGTCTGAGTAATCTAATTTATTCAATCATTCTACAATGTTTATGGATCAGATACAACTGGTCACAAGCACTGTGAAAGCAAAATGTCATGGCATCTCAACCTGCTGAAATGAATTTTTACAGGGAATAAGAGTAAACAGTCCATAAAATGTCATGTCAACATATTACTATAAAAGTAAGAATATAAATCTTTTATTTAAAACATCTGTGTAGGCACATCCAAACTCCCTGAGGGACCATATTACTGGGCTGAGGGCTGTAGGGACTATGATCTCAGTGAACATCTAGCTCAATTGGCGTAACATAGTTTATAAAGAAAATATTCTACATTCTACTTTGGTGAGTAGCGTCTGGGGTCTTAAAAGCTTATGAGCGGCCATCTAAGATACTCCATTGGTATCACCTTGTCTGGAGCAAGGGAGAATGAAGAAAACCAAAGACACAAGGGAAAGACTAGTTTAAAGGACTAATGGACCACAAGTACCACAAACTCCACCAGACTGAGTCCAGCATAACTAGATGGTGCCCGGCTACCACCACCAACTGCTCTGAGAGGGATCGCAATAGAGGGTCCTGGATAGAGCTGGAGAAAAATGTAGAAAAAAAATTCTAACTCAAAAAAATGGACCAGATTACTATTCTGACAGAGACTGGAGAACTGGAGAAACCTTGAGAGTATGGCCCCTGGACACCCTTTTAGCACAATAATGAAGTCACTCCTGAGGTTCACCCTTCAGCCAAAGATTAGACAGGTGCATAAAAGAAAACGAGACTAAATGAGCGCACCAGCCCAGGGGCAAGGATGAGAAGGCAGGAGGGAACAGGAAAACTGGTAATAGGGAACCCACAGTCAAGATGGGGAGAGTGTTGACATCTCGTGGGTTTGGCAGCCAATGTCACAAAACAATATGAGTATTAATTGTTTAGTAAGAAGCCAGTTTGCTCTGTAAACCTTTATCTAAAGTTCAATTAAAAAAAAAAAACTGTGTAGATATCCCACTAACTTAGCATAAATAATGTTTTTATAATATTGACAGCTTTTCATTTACATCTTAAATTATCAGTTACTATTTTTACTGATGCAGGTAATATTTTGCTTAATTTTTTGATAATTAGCTGTATTCATTTAGCTTTAAGGTGCCTTTTATTAAGTTGTTAGGTGGCCTCAAGTTGATTTTGACTCATAGCAAACCCCTGTGATGGAGTAGAACTGCCCCATAGTTTTCTAATCTGTAATTTCATAAGAGCAGATCACCAAGTCTTTCTCCGGAGGAGCTGCTGGATGGGTTTGAACCATCAACATTTCAGTGAGCAGCAGCCCAGTGTTTTACCATTGTGTCACCAGGGCTCCATACGTTTTATTTTACATTGTTTAAATATTTAAATATGCATGTAATGAAGTTTAAATTATTATACTGATCATTAAACTTAAAACATTCTATTTTAAAACAGACTATTTAACACATACGGCCTAGTTAATTACAGTTCGAATATGTGAACTAAAATTCCAAGGGTCATGTTTATTCACCTTTTACTGGGATACATAACAAATAACATATAGGGTGTGATGTTATCATGATGAAATATTCTGTTCTCAGATTTTTCTAATAAAAATTTCAAAATATTTTCTTGAGTGACTCGGTTACTTAAAAAATAATTTAGATTAGCATCCTTCGGAAATGTAATTTTACAGAATTTCTAAATCAAAGTCAGAAAAGAGTGTAATTTGGAAATAATATTTCCATTCAACAGATATTACTCAATAGAAAGAAACATATTTATAATCTGTCACTTTTCTTAAAATGAAAATGTTGTATATGTCTTCATCTTTGTTCAGAAATTGTGCATACAGTTTATAACTAGATGTTAATCAAAGCAAATGCAAAGGAAGACTTTGAGAGATAAAGGAGAGAAAGAACTAAAAGGGAGATGGATACTCTAATGTTGCAAAATTAATATTTGCCATCCTACTGGTCGTTAAGGAAGGAGGATGGATACAGAGAATACTGCACAGAGGTACTCAGCTTGTCTTCATTTATGGAAAGCATAGCGAAAGTAGACCAACATATGTCTTCCCTCAACTTTTATACTCATTCCCTAGGTGAGGTACTATGTGTTCAGCTGGATGCCACTAATTATTTAAGCATATTCATATTTTTCCTTATTACTGTTATTTTAAATCCACTCAGATGACTAAACTTAATGCTGTACTTAAATAAAGTAAAACATTTTAAGTAGGATTAAATATGTTTTATTTAAGTCATATATAATAAATACATATGATTTAACATGTTCCCTCTTAAGTTTACCCTGCCTTTAATGCTTGCTTTTATGGGACAACAATTCTAGTCTACATATAGTGTTTATGATGGCTCCAATTTTCAAAATCTCAAGTTTATAAAAATGTAAGAACCAGATTAACTAAAAAAATTTGACATAATAGTAGTTTAAAATATTTTTCTTTTCTTAAACTAACCTTTAATCCTATTTGGAACCCTAATAAATATGCTTTAATGATTATAAAACAGATCAAATTTGGCATCCTGTCCTCGTGAAAGAAATGTTTTCCAACAATATTAAAATTAGGTTAATTTGCTAAATCATGGAAGGAGGTTCATAGAATATTACTGAGATTCTACTTTAGGGAGACAGCTACTGTCATAGGCATTTGAACTAATAAATAAAAAAAATAAAAAATAAACCTCTTAAGTGGTTTATCATATTTCTTTTTTTTCTTGATTGATGTGTGGAATAGACTGTTATAGAGAAATCAAACATTGCAAATGCTTCAAATATATATACATATAAAATTTAACATAAATATTTAAGTCTTCCTAGAAAAGTAGGTACATCTTCCTTTAAATTTTCATTTGCATTCTGTCTGCTTCTACTTTTAGCCAGCCATTTGATTAGAGTTGAGAATTTCAGTTATTCCATGAGGAATACTGGTTTTCTTTCATCACTGGTATTTATTATGTTCTTTCTGGACAACAATTCAGTAAGTTTGATGTATCATATTAATTTGTTTTGGAGGAGTTGATCAATTAACTTGAGAAAACTCTATGTAGTGTTGATTCAATCATATAACAAGCATAATTTAATATAAATGGTGCATAAGACATTGATTTTACCCAACTGTTCTATAGAATTAGTGTCACTAAAGAAGGCATCCAAGCTGAACTAACAATATTAAGCATTTCTGCAATTTATCTCTTGCTATAATGAACAGTAAATGATACAATGACCAACAAGATTAATGATAAAATAAACATGCTAGTTAGATTCATGCTATAGAAGACCTGTTCACTATGCTATTTTGTAATCAATAATTCAAAGATTAATTTAACGAATAGAAGTGTAAAATCAGGCAAAAAGGGAAATAGAAATATTTCCTGGAATATATTCATTGATAAAACCTCTTAGAAATATAAACCAGATTGTACATACTATAATTTATCTATTTATACTCTTTGACACATTTATTTTCCAGAGTTTTAACTTAAAATTACACACTATGCCAAGTGTTTTATTTATTTAAATTTTCCTAAAACTGATGAAACCCCTCCTTCCCGACTCTGTTCCAAATAAAGAGGATATTTATCAATAGTTGCTGTTCACAACCAATATACCCTTTTTCCAGTGACTTTGTCAAATGTAATTAATGAAATGAACAACAGGGTGTCCAATGACAAAAAAGGAGGTATATAGAAGAAAACTCTCAATGGAAAACATTAAAAGTAACAAGCGAACAAAAACTCTAGTTTATTATCCAGATCACCCATCTTAGTTCTTTCTAGTCCTCCTTTCCAACACACTAACTCTCTCATTTTTTTAATATTTACACTTTATTCTAATTATGTACTATATGTCAATACTACATTCAACAATAAAGTAGAAACCATTAACTTTAAAGTTTTATATTTCCCTAGAAGGACGTAACGCCGAGCAGTTCAAAGCCTCACAGCTAGTGGAAATATTCCCCTTGACTCTGTGTCCTCCCTGGAGTAAAATGGCTGAAAGTTAATACTTAACAGTTCTTTACTAAATATGTCTTTTCATAATTTGAACTGCAGCCAATAGTTATTTCCTCTCCAAAAGAGAGTTATAAGTATTATTCCCATGGTCAACTCCACTATAAAACAAAGAGTTTGCATCTTGGATCTATTTACATTCAAATAAAATATGTGAAATAATTTTATATGAATAAATTTTTATGGAATCAAGGATACACTATCAGTACCTATTCTATTATTACATGACTATCATTTTCTGACCCAAATAAATCTATGCCTTGTCACTTTAATTGTCAGATTAAGTTCATCTAGTTGTGAAAATCAGCATTTCAGATGTATTTTATGAAAAAACTAAACAATCTGGCCTTAAGTGGGGTAGTAGCGGGAATAGTACCAGGTCACAGGCTTTTCACTCTAATATCTACCATCAACACGTCACAATTACTCCTTGCACATTTAACTTCTTTTTCTTGTGTTACGACTGTCTTCTTATCCTCCAGTGTCTGTGGGTTATGTGTTTAACTTATAGCATCTGTATACTCATAGCTTTTACCTCGTCATAATTACAACTTTGTGTTCTCAGAGCTTTGGGCTTCTATGACTACTATAACATCTTTCAGTTTGAGCCACCATTCCTAACCACTTCATTATATCCTTGATTTGCACTTGTGAGAAAGAGTATCAGATTAGCTTAGCCAATTTTTTATGGTTGACCAGATCATATGGGGCTGACGAATGTCTGATTGGCTAACTTTAGTTCAGGTGCCTGCGTGCATTTGATTCCAGGGCTGCCATAACAAATACACTGGGTAGCTTAATACAGCAGAATTTTATTCTTTTACAGATTTGGAGGCTAGAAGTCCAAAATCAAGTTTTCAACAGGGTCATGTTCTCTGTAAAGAGTCTAAAGAAAAAAATCTTTCCTCGCCTTTTCCTATCTTCTGTTAGTTGCCAGCAAACCTTAGCATCCTTGGCTTGTAACTGTGTCCATTGGATCTCTGCCTCTGTCATCACATGACTTTCTTTTCTACCAGTGTCTGTGTCTTCACGTGGCCTTCTTATAAGGACACCAGTCATTGGATTTAGGGTCCACTTGCTATGAGTCAGAATCCACTCAACAGCAATGGATTTTTTTTTTTTTTCCTAATCCAGTATGACCTCATCTTAATTTAACTATTTACATCTGCAAAGACTAAACCTACAAATCAGGTCACATCCTGAGGTTCTGGGTGGACATGAATTTTCCGGGGATACTATTCAACCCAGTTCACCAACTTTGGTCCTATCACCTTGTTAGAGACGGGCATCATGTGTTTCCTCTCATGAGGGCCAGTAAGAGAGTTGGCTGAGGAACATTTAGAAGAGACTGTAGGCCAACAAAGGAGACCTAGCAGTGCAGTGATTAAGTGCTTGGCTGCTAACCGAAAGGTTGGCAGTTCTAACACACCAGCCGTTCCACAGGAGAAGGATGTAGCAGTCTGCTTCTATGAAAATTACAGCCTTGGAAACCATATGGGGCAGTTCTACTCTATCCTATAGGGACGCCATGAGTCAGAATTAACTCCATGGCAACAGGTTTGTTTTTTTGGTTTTGGTAGGCCAATAGATTCCATGCTTGCATGCTTGAGTCTCCAACACAAGAGACATTGATTGATCATGAACATCACCAGTCATTCATATCCTATATGCCAGAAAAAAAAAAAAAAAGATGATGACTCCAAAAAACTTGTTTGGGTTGTTTTCAGAGTAAATTTGTTAAACAGTAATTAAAAGGTACTGTATTGCAGAACAGGATAGGTCAAAGAAATTATTCCACTAAAACATTTCATTTGATTCCTACAGTTGTAGAATTAAAAATATTATCTTTCTAATACACTCATAACAATTTGCCTCACTGAAGAAGAGATTTTAAAATTTTTACACTCATCCTGGTGTTTTATGATAGTGATATTAAACATATAAATAATATAAACTTAAGTTGTTGTTTTTGTTGTTGTTAGGTGCCATCAAGTCAATTCTGACTCATAGCGGCCCTAGGTACAACAGAACAAAACACTGCCCAGTCCTGCACCATCCTCACAATTGTTGCCCATTGTTGCAGCCACAGCATCAATCCATCTCTTTCAGGGTCTTCCTCTTTTCCTCTGACCTTCTACTTTACCGAGTATGATGTCCTTCTCCAGGGACTAGTCCCTCCTGATAACATGCCCAAAGTATGTGAGACGTAGTCTTGCCATCCTTGCTTCTAAGGAGCATTCTGGCTGTACTTTTTCCAAGACAAATTTGTTTGTTCTTTTGGCAGTCCGTGGCATATTCAATATTCTTCGCCAATACCATTACTCAAAGGCATCAATTCCTTTTTGGTTTTCCTTATTCATTGTCCAGCTTTCACATGCATATGAGGTGATTGAAAATACCATGGCTTGGGGTCAGGCACACCTTAGTCTTCAAGGTGACATCTTTGCTTTTTAATACTTTAAAGAGGTCTCTTGCAGCAGATTTGCCCAATGCAATGTGTTGTTTGATTTCTTGACTACTGCTTCCATGGATTTTGATTGTGGATCCAAGTAAAGTAAAATCCTTGACAAAATATAAATAAATATAAAGGAAACAGTGATGGTTCATAAACTTTTTTTGACTGCATGATGTAGAGTGACAACTTAGCAGACAGTGTTGCATATTAGCCCAGTTTTAAGTGGTTAATGAGGAAACTCCATATTTAGAGTACATCATCCCCACATTGCCTACTTTTCACAATTATCTCTCTCTTTACTCCCTCCCTCAGTAAAAATAAGAGCTGATTCTGCACCTACATCTTTGTTCTTCAATCAAAAACAGCCATTGTTCTTGCCCAGCTGTTTTTACTCAGGAATTTCATTAAAGGGTGAAATGGTGGACCCATGCTATGTAACTATCAATCAGCATTCGAAAAGCCCCACGTTAATCAAGGTGACTCTATTTGCTTCATGTGGAAGAGCCGTCTAAGAATCACAGGTGTTCTTCATAAGGCTAGCATCAATAGATAAGACTGGCAGAGTAAGTTAAAAACCCATTGCCAATGAGTTGATTCTGACTCATAGCAACCTTACAGGACAGAGTAGAACTGCCCCATAGAGTTTCTAAAGCTGTAAATCTTTATGGAAGCAGCCTGCCACATCTTTCCCCCGTAGAGTGGCCTGTGGGTTCAAATGGCCAAACTTGGTTAGCAGCTAAATGCTTTAACCACTGTGCCACCAAGGCTCCTGCAGAGTAAATTAGAGGAATGTAAATGATTCTAACAACCATAATTTGAGAGGCATTAGGAAACTCTTGACCTCTCCCCCGTTACCCAAATCCCAAATACACTCATAGAACGTTATGATACTGAAATCTCAATAATTTTTATATTTCTTTAGAAACAATTACTTATCCTTATTAAAATCAATAAAAACAAATATATATGCACTGTTTCTGTTGTTGCTAGTTGTTCTTGAGTCTATTCTGACTCATGGCAATCACATGAGTGTCAGAGGGAACTGTGCTCCATACGGTTTTCAAAGCTGTGAACTTTCTGAAGCACAATGCTAATCCTATCTTCCCAGGTGCCTCTGGGTGGGTGAGAACTGCCAACCTTTAGACTAGTACTTGAGCACTTAAATGTTTGTGCCACCCAGGGACTCCATATATATTCATATATATAAATTTTATATATGTATAAACATATATGAAGGAGCCTTGGTGGCGCAAACAGTTAAGTGCTGGACTGCTAATCAAAAGGTTGGCAGTGTGGACCCACCCAGCCACTCTGCAGGAAAAAGACATGGTGATCTGCTTCTGTAAAGATTACAGTCAAGAAAACCCTCTGACACATGAGATCACTATGAGTGATGGAATCAATTCCGTAGCATCCAACAACAGTAACAACAGACATATATTAGTAACATTTATGATTATATATATGTATGCTATATACATATATTTATAGGCATGTGTGTGTGTTTGTGTGTGTGCATAGAGAAAAAGTGAGAAAGAGCTATGTTATTAACATGTTAGGAATATAGTAAATTAATCCTGGTCAACTGAGGAAGGAAAAACAAATATGTACAATTAATCATAATGTTATGTTACAACTTATTTTCAGCATTTTGAGCACAGTTTAATGAAGTGATGGGGAAGGAAAAATTAAATCTGCTAGAAATGTGATGAAGCATGGGAAAAAGTTTTCATAGAAAGTTGGCTGTGGTAGCAAATAGGACCTAAAAAGCATTTGATGTCCTATATGAAGATGTGAACCTCAACATCTTATACATTGGGTCAGCACATGTGAGAAATGAAGAACAGAAGTAGTATTTAGGAAGCAAAATATCTTTAGTTCAGGTTAGGTTATATGGCATTAAATATTATGCTTTAGTGTACAAGTATCTGACTTTTATATTGGTGGTTTATGGCAAACATACTATGCTGTACATCTGATAGTTCCATTGTGCAACTTGGTTTCAATTGGACAGGTTTCTTCCGTACTTGGGAACAGACTTTCCTGAGAGATGACTAATCTCTCCCTCCAATAACTTGGAGAGATAGCTCATGATAGCCACAGCTTTTGTTGATCACTGGCTAATGATTACTTGCAGTATGTTAGAAAGCTGGGAAATACTGGAATTTGAAAACACTTCTTTCCTGCTTCCAGTGTTCCCTTTCTCCCATTATTATAACACAGCCGGAGCTTCCTCTCACTCCCCTTTGCCACAGCATGCTATCCTTGGGCAGAAACATCTTGGTCGGAAATGGTTTAATTGGCTTAAATGGACTCAGAAGGAAACTAAAAGCACGCTAAAGATTTTCAGTCAGCTCTTGCTTTTTCCTGAGCTCACATAGCAAGCATGCTTTCTCCTCTGTCCTGATGCTCCACAATGTAAGCTTAAATAGGATCTTTCTTCATAGTTCAGGTTTCTAGCTTCTCATCGCCTTCCCTAGCTTACATATAAATTAATCTAGTTCTGGTTTAAAAATAAAAATTCCACTTGGAATTGTCCAAACCACATATTCAAATATCAAGTATATCATTAATAATGTTTTAGCCTTCATCTATCGCCGCTTTTGTTTTAATTTAATCAAAACTTGCAAAGGGCTAATTTTTTGGAGAGTTCCTCAAAATCCAATTTATAGCATTCCATATATGTATTCAAAGTTTAATCAGTCTTTGATTGTAGACAAGCTACTGGAAGAGTATTTGACCTTTAAAGAATAGAACATTAGATAAAGTAATTTCTCATATCAATGGTTGATAAACTATGACTTGTGGACCAAATCCAGTCCACTGCCTGTTTTGTAAATAAAGTTTTATTAGAACACAGGCACACTTATCTGCTTATGTATTGTCTATATCTGCTTTCAAATTACAAAGGCAGGAATGAATAGTAGCAACAGAGACTACATGACTGCCAAAGCCTAAAATATTTACTATCTGGCCCTTTACAAAAAAAGTTTACTGACCCTTGTTTTAGATAATTAAAAATATTAGAGGATAGAGCGATAATGAGCTATAATGAAATTAGATTCTTGATACTGCATTGTTTTTCTATCATTCTGCAGGTTGAATGGAGGAGTTTCTTGAAATGATGAAATAGTAATTATTTTATCATCATCTATATGATGGAACATAATTTTGTGAGTAGATTTAGTATTTCCTTAAGGGAGTAGCCATCCTTCTTTTCATTCAGGTTGAGAAGAAGCTGGTAATCAGAAAGAAAATGAAAGTACATAAGGTAAGCTTTGCACAGGTTGATAAAGAAATACCCCGTCTTCTCTGAGTTTCACTCTCTTGGGTTTTGTCTCTGGGAAGGTGGATGTCTGCTTTCTGAATGGAAGGTGTTTAGATGGCATCCTTCATATGGAAGTAGACCAAGAACCAGGATGTGACAGCAATGCCTTTAACACATTATATAATGCTACTTCTGAAATTCAGATTTCTAAGGCCCATCTCATACATTTTTCCCGTTATTTCCTGGCACTTATTAATGTTCTGTTTGTGTGATCTAGGCTTATTAAATATATATAATTGGGTATTTGTTAGAGTAATATTTGTAGGTTTAACAAACCCCACCATTTCAGTAGTTAAACATAGTACTAGTTTATTTCTATCTTGTAAAGCAGTCCAATATAGGTGTTCTAGCTGGCAGGCAGCTTTCTTCTATGTGGTAATTCAAGGACCAGGCTTTTTTCTATATTACGGTTCTTCCATCACATGGCCCCACATGGATGCTCTGAGCCCACGGGGGTGGAGGAAGGTTGGGAAGTATTGTACCTCACTGGGCAGCTACTTCATCTATACTACGCAAGGAGTGTTTAATTTTTTGGTGCCCAGTTTGCTGTTTCTACCACAAGAACTAAAGAACTTGTAATTTAGTCACTTGTGACTCATAGCTGGGGCAAGCAACTTCTGAAGCCATCTTGTGAAAAAGAGAGAAATACCCAAGGAAAAGGTGAATCTTAAGGAAAATAAATGAGACTATGAGGCCAATTCAAGCTTTTTTTGGTAAGTTTTCCCCCTTATCAGTCTTGGCTTTATTTTATTAACTAAGGCTGCAATTTTCTTGGATGGGCCCAAGGAAATAGCATAGAATAAATGTGTACATGTACTGGTGAGGCATCTGGTGAACAGCATGGGTTTTTAGAGTCTTAGAATGTTTAGGAGAGATGAAAAATCATGCAAAAAAAAAAGACAGGAATATACAAAATAAACTTTGTTTTATATTCATAGGTGGTAGAAGACTGCCCATTTTTCCAACTTAAAAAAATAAATAAAATTTCTCGTTATTGGCAAAAGGCATGTATCTCTAGTAAAATTTTATCATGATTTCCATTTTTTTTTTTTTAGAGAAAATTAAGGCTCTGAGAGGTTCTGTGGTTTTTCCAAAGTTACATAGTCAGTAAAAAGGAAGACATGCTTTCTAATCCAGATATTCAGACTTCTCAATCTACGTTTTGTCTATTATACTACATTCTATCCAGAAAGTCAAGATAGGAAATTTTATGAACTTGTCAGTATGGTTCAAAATTCTGAGTTTACCTCACCATATTCTCTTTTACTTGTGTGTGTGTGTGTGTGTGTGTGTGTGTGTGTGTGTGTTGTGTTGTGTTGTGTCATGGGCAGTGGTATTTAGGATGATGCTGATTTTATTAGTCCAAAGATAGGTATAAGACCTTCACCTGCAACTCCCTGGAAGAAAAGCAGCCAAGTCTGATAGATTGATGCTTTTACTCTGTGTGACTGGGTCAGACAGAGTTAATTAAGCACACTCAGGTCCCCCAAGCTAGAAAGTGCTTTTGGATGGAGTTCAGAGAAAAGTCCCTGAAGCTAACATGGAGCTGGCCCTAACTTCCTCATGTTGCCAATACAAATATTATTATTGGTCCTATTAATCAGTTACAGTTTTTTACTCTGTGACCTTCGTAAGGCAGTATATTTCTACAATGCTCTGTGAAGTATTTCCTTGTATTTGCTCGAATGTATTTGATATTAGTCTCTTCTAAGGTTTTTAGACATATTTTGTGAGAATAGTAAAGAAATAATATGGATCAGTTTTTACTACATCTTTCTGAAAACTTCATGACTCTCTCAATTTCCTTTTTATTTTCCTAATTCTTAAAAACAGGAAAACACTACCTCTCTAATATTTTTGTATGTTTCCTTTCATAAATGTCAAAATGTAACTATGAGTACTGACCTTTCCAGGATACTTTTTGTCCTAATGACACAGTCCTACACTGAAATCACCACATAAAATATAGTGTATTGATTTTTGCTTGTTTTTACATTAAATTCAAGTTTTGTATATATCGAGAAATTGTATAATAGATTCTTGACTCATTTTGTAAAGGTTCTCATGTATTTTTTTTTTCTTTAAATAGGTTTTAAAATATCAGAATCTAACTGTGAAAAAATCACTAAATTATTTCTGATTATGTATATGTATATATATTTGAAATTTTTGTATTATTATACTGGTTTATGCTATTAACTTCATCTGGACTTTGTTGTAAACTCTTATAAGTAGTTTTTAACTAATAGAGACCACTTAATACTATCAGCCAACCTCACTTACTCACTGTCTGCTTCCTCCTTTAAATCATTAATTTGTATAAACATCTGGATAAATCTTGAGTGGTTTCTCATAGATAACATTTCTAGACGTAGAAAGACAGGAAAAGAAACCCCAGGTTTCTGCCACATAAGTGGCTAGTTCTATAGCAAATGGCATTGATACATGATCACTTGGCACTGCTTGAAATAATGATAAGAAAAAGCAAGTAAGTCACTGATATGCACATGCTTAAGCTTATCATATTTCAAAATAAATCTATACTGTACACGTAAAATCGTTTTTAAAAATTTTATAAATATGGGTGCACATTTTTTGTATTTTATAATCTAAGCACACTTTAAAAAATTTCATAAATCGAAAGTATGATATGAACAGGGCCAAAGATGCATATTATGAGAACACTTTCACTTTTCCAAGACTTTTTGGAAAAAATAATAAAAATATGTAGATTCCTTACCCAAAATGCTATGGGATTTCCTCTCTTTTGAAGTTGCTTTGCATTAAGATTGTCGTTTAAAATCTCTTATATAGACATATGTGTGATTGTTTATGGTAGTTTTATCTTGAGCGTGTGTATGAGTCTTAAGAAGGTAGTTGTTCAAACTGCAATCCTGGCTCCTTCTAAGCAAATACATGCTATGATGATAGCCTCATGGATGAGAATCAGTATAAAGCTAATTCTCAAGATATGGAGACGAATCATATCCCCACTTTCCTACTTCTTCATTTCTGACACCAGCTGGCTGCAGGACGCTTACCCTAACCACTCAGGCTAGGTCACATTTACAAGTTAAGAGGACACCACTCCTGGGTTTGTTAATTCATTGGAACACTGTAACAACTCATAGAACTCACAGAAGCTATTATACTTAGAACCATGGGTTTTATTATAGAAAAAAAAAATACAAATCAGTATCATGATAAGGAAGAGATGCACAGGCAAGGTCTGGGAAGGTATGTCTCAGAGAGAGCATGTCACCCCCTCTTTGTCAGCTAGAAAGCTCTCTGAGCCTTCCTGTTTCATGATTTTATTTCTATTCCTGAATGGGATAAATCATGCCTTCTAAGGCTACTTGATATTGGCCTCTCAGGTGAGTCTTTTCTGGTTTGGCCAGCCCCCATTCGCCAGCTTAAATCCTCAGGTATAGCCTAGAAGTCTCAGAACAAAGTACTCCAATTACTCCAAGGGTTATTTTTCAGGAACCAAGAACAAAAGCCACCTTACTTTGGGTAAAGCTAAATTGTTTACTCCACACATGCACACATACACATACCTCAAAGTTGGATGTTTAAATTTTTGCTTTTATGGTAGAATGAGGAGTTACAGGTGAGCACATTTCTGCACAATGAACATTTTTTTTCATGTGCGTATGAAAATGGCTTAGAAATAGTGTGGTCCATTTTACAGTGTTCATGTTAATCACAAATTACCTAAGCTTTATCATAATTCAGAGAATGTACAGAACGATTTTTAAAATTGATGTTATAATACATACACATAAAAACAGATATATATATATATATATGTATTGGAAACCCTGGTGGCGTAGTGGTTGAGAGTTCAGCTGCTAACCAAAAGGATGGCAGTTCAAATCCACCAGGCACTCCTTGGAAACCCTATGGAACAGTTCTGCTCTGTCCTATAGGGTCACTATGAGCTGGAATTGACTCGATGGCAACAGGTTTGATTTTTTTTTTTTGGTTATATAATGTCATGAAGTTTCCATGGTGACATTGTCTGCTTTCAGTCATCTCAAAGGATAAAACTTTATTTTAAAACTTTACCATTATTCATTTCATATCATTTACTTACCACAATTTCTCAGGAAACAGAAGGTACTCAAAAATATTTGTTTAAACACAAACCTCTGATGAGTTAAAAAGTGACAAAAACTAACTCAATATAGAGATATTTATTAATATATTTAGGAAGCTTGATCTAATAGTTATAGAGAACTTTGCTCATGGCTCACATAAACAGAGAATAATTTTATTTTCAAGCACAAATAAAATATTAAAAATATTGAACTCATATTAAACCTCAGAGAAAACAATTGCATATTACATTCTAGGATTACAATAAAACGATACTCAGAACAATGAATAATAATGAAATAGGCACCTATGTTTGATCAGTTAGCATGTCTTTAACTGCAAAAAAAATAAAAATCTGAAAACTCATCTAAAGTTGGATTAGATATAAGTATATTTAAGCATATTTAGAGTTTACTTAACAAATATTCCAGAGTAGAGGGTTCCATTGTTTATAAAATGGCTTCATAATATCAAAGTCTAGCTGTTTTTCTGCATTTGGTTCTACCACCCTTGATGTTTCAGCAATCTCTTTGCATGGTTTATGGAAGGTTGCTCATCAACAATTAAAACATGTCATATGGTAGGATGCTGAGCAGGAAGAAGTGGAGCAAGAGAAATATAATTGTCAATATTTGTATTTCACTGAAGTAGAACATCTTCTCCAGAACATGAGGGCAGATGTCTCTTCATATTGTATTGGTGAGCCGGGGCCTTATGCCTTTCTCTAAATCAGTCACTGGCAAAGAAAATAGGATTACTAGTAGTGAACTAGGCAAACCACAATTTTCTTTCTCAAATCTGATTCATTGACACCCTGTGAAGGTTATTCTTATGTGTCAACTTGCCTAGGCGATTGTACACAGTGGAAACACTGGTGGCATAGTGGTTAAGTGCTACAGCTACTAACCAAAATGTCAGCAGTTCAAATCCACCAGGCACTCCTTTGAAACTCTATAGGGCAGTTCTACTCTGTCCTACTGCGTCACTATGAGTCGGAATCAACTCAATGGCAGTGGATTTTGTTTGGTTTTTATAGTACATGGGGGGGGGGGGGACATTGATAGTTCAGTGGTAGGAATCTCACCTCTCATTCAGGAGACCTGGCCGCCATCCCTGACCAGTGTACCTCATTCACAGCCACCACCCCTTTGTCAGTAAAGGCTTGCATGTTGATATGATTCAGAACAGGTTTTAGTATACTTCCTGACTAAGATTGACTGGGAAGAAAGGCCTGGCAATCTTCTTCCAAAAATCAGCCAGTGCAAACCCTAAGGATTACATCAGTCAGATCCACAGTCAATCATGGGGATAGCACAAGCCTGGAAAGCATTTGTTCTGTTGTTTATGGATCCCCATGAGTTGAGGGCTATCTGGATGGCAGCTAACAGCAACAACAACACACAATGTGTTGTTGTAAAGGTATTTGTAGATGTGGTTAGTATCTATAATCAGTTGACTTCAACTAAAGGAGATTACCTTGATAATGTGGGTGGGCCTCATCCAATAAGTTGAAGATCTTAGTCTGCAACATCAAATTCTATTTAACTTTCCAGGATGCTGGCCTGGCCTATAGACTACTGATTTAAGACCTCTGCATCCTCTCTGGCTTGTGTCTCTCAAATAACCATTTTGTCAGGTCATGCTAATTTTACACTATGTAGGGACTTGCTCTATCATGTTAGACAGATTTAGGCAGAGGATCATATTTACAACTGTTATATAAGGAGATATAACCTTATATATATATATATATATACCTTATTATATATACAGGTAGTCCTCAATTTACTACATATTCCAATTACAACAAATTGCACTTACGATTGTCTGCTTTTGTTTTGTTTTGTTTTGGAACATCTTATGGTTAGTAATATGTACTACATACAGTGTTGCAGCATGTAATTTGCTGATGTTACCATTCTCATACCAACCCCCAAGAAACATAAATATCAGATTTATAAAGATACTGATAATAAAAGGCAATGATAATGAAAACTAAAAAAAAAATGAGGTAGGTATTTGACTTATGTCAGAACCGCCTTACAATGTAGTCATTGGAATGGAACTTTTTGTAAATTAGAGATTACCTGTATTCAATCTTTGCTGAAAGCTTTCAAATTTGCCATGTATTGTAAAAAACATAGAAAGCCTGAGGAGCTGACCCAGATTTTAAAAAGTAGAGACACATAAATTAATGCATATGTGATTCTGGATTGGATCCTGAGCTAGGTGTTATTTCTATAAAATACACAATAAAGACAATTGCAAAAAAATTGAATAAGCTCTACAGATTAGATAATAGTATTATATTAATGTTAATATCCTGATTTTGTTAACTT
Source organism: Dugong dugon (assembly GCA_030035585.1). Classification (NCBI taxonomy): domain Eukaryota; kingdom Metazoa; phylum Chordata; class Mammalia; order Sirenia; family Dugongidae; genus Dugong; species Dugong dugon. The sequence goes on from CM057460.1 coordinate 115,013,638, forward strand.
TTCAGTGGTTATGTCAGAAAATGTCCTTGTGCTTGAAAGTACCTACTGAAGTATTTAGAATTCAATTAGAATCATGTCTGTAACTTATTATTAAATATGTATATAGACTATATATGTATATTAAATACATAAATAAGATAGAATATATATAGGTATGTAATGTGTAGCATAATAAATGAATAAAAAGCACTGAATAATAAAGCAAGTGAAGCAAATATTAAAAATGTGAATATATTTGAATGGAAAATGGGAATTTTATTACTATTCTTATAATTGTATGTAAATTTTAAATCATTTAAAAGTTAAAAGTTACAAAATATTCGTTTTGAGGGAAATTTTACACATGATATCACCAAGAAAATATCTTTTAATTAAAGATGTATAAGCTGTTTGTTTTTAAAATAGATAAGTATTGTTGCTTGGGTTTATGAATTCAGTGACGTTGATTACATTCTTCTAGTTGTGCAACCATTCTCACACTCCTTTTCTAGTTGTTCCTCCATCATTAACATAAAATCACTGCCCCCTGAGTTTCCAGTCTAATCTTTTGAGTTGTCAATTTGATCCCATATTGATAGATCTTGAAAGAGATCATTAATGGATCATAAAAACTAACCCAATAATCTCATGTCACTTTTTAGAGGCATTTTTAAAGAAGGGAAGAAGGCTAGACCTACAAATAGGCTTGCATGTTTTAACTTGTAAATAATTAGCCATTTTGTCAGTTTACATGGAAATGGTTCTCTAGTGCAAAAAACTTGCAGTCACACCACCTGCAACAACATCTGCAGCCGTGGCTACAGTGAAAGCAACAGGAGCTGCAAACACAGTTACCCGATTTTGAATGGTACTAAGTCACTAGATATCATCCTCTTTGTTTCTAATTTGCATCTGCTAGATCTTCTGAAAGGTGGTTTTTGTTTTTCCCTTTTTACAGATGAGGGAAAGAGAGATGAGGGTGAGTCCCTTTAAGGTGAAGTCATTTGACCAGATTCGAAAAATAAATAAGGGAAATCAGTTCTAATCCTATGGCTTTTCTTTGGATAATATTACTTCTGAAAATATCGTTCTGGTTTCCTACAGGAAACAAAAATTTCAGCTATGCATTATTAGATCAATATATGCTGTTATCAGCAAATTATTCATTTTCATGTGTATCTATTTTCATTAATCTGAACCCATTTGACCAACATTAAGATGTGACACATCTTTCAGTACAGCTAAATATCTAATGGCACAAGCCTGCCTTTCCCAATGGGTGGATATGATTAATATTTCATAAGACCAGCATGTGAGCACTTGCTCATATGATTTTCACCTTTTTAATTGTCACATAATTTAACTTTTTTTTTTTTTTTGGTTGTTAGATTATGCACCAATATATCTGAGTAAGGCGTGTTTCCTATATTCAGTAATTATTAGTCATCAGCTCTGATGTTTTTAATAATCCCCCATGTAGAGAACTACTTTGTTTGATTTAAAGAGATGGAGCAGTTATAATAACTTTTGTAAAAAGCATTTATTTCCATTTCCACCCACTTACATTATTGCTTTGAGATATTGCTTTTAATATGCTTTGATAGCCATATCCACTCTATATAAAGTATACAGCTACTTAGGAACTACTGGATAGGTTGTAATTCTAGAAAAAAAATGCTGATAATTAAATCACTCTTTAAAGAACTCTTTGATATAATGGAAAATTATAGCAGCTAAACATCAGTGGAGTAATTAAAAACTAAAGAGTTTAATATCGTCCAAATAAGACATGACTATTACAATTCAGGTCAAAGAAGATAGCAAAAAATCAAGACTTTACAAGTTTGGAAATAAACTTTAATTTCCTTATAAAAAAGAATGTGTTGATACCCTGATTGAAATTTTTCTCAAGATTACAGATAGGAAAATTCAGTGTGATATTGGAAGAATAGCATGCTGATAAAGAAATTAATCAATGCCTTCAGGAAAAACAAAAAAAAAGTTGTAACCTTTTTACCCAACCTAAGACACAACATGGGCAAATAAGAAATGAATATTGTCAATTTTTGCTAGAGAGATACTACGTTATGTTTATACTCCTATACCTCACTTGTGCCCTGAATTCTCTAGACACAAGTCATGTAGTTCCTTCTGCATTTCACATTGATATTAGTGTCCTCCAAATCAATGTTTTTTTAAATCCATTTTGGAGTTTTGATTTTCCACCTTCAAATGTAAGCCAAATACTAAATTAAAGAACTATCCCTATGATAATCTCCTAATAAATTGGATGTTCATACTCTCCAGCTGAAAATGTAGGTTATTACAAGGCAACATTTAATGAAGAGAACTCCAGTAGAATAAAAAAAATGGCAAGGTAAGAAATGAGATTTGGCTTCTTACACTGCTTATGAAGGGAATGTATCAAAGTAGTCCTCAGTGTTCATTAACAGAACTCTAAGTACGGATTCATATGATGATCTGGAGTTCAAGTTCCAAATTTCGAAGATTTGAAAAGAACAATACAGCTTTTCTCCCTTATTAAATACCTAAAATATCACTTAACTCTCATTTGGTGTTAGCAACGGGAATTTAGGTCTGTGTACTTCTACCTCTGTTTATCTACATGGGAAGCAAGACATTTTTGTAACTTAAGAATTTGGAGAAACTTACAAAGCCCTAGAAGACTTTAGCAATTTTACCAAAGCAAGGAATATCTATCTGCCTACATCTTTCTTCCTTCAATCCCAGAAGGTAAATATTAAATTTCTCATTTCATTACAAATAAATATAGTAATGAAAATTTATATACATTTATGTTTCCTAATCTCTTTATGACTTATTTTTTCTCATGAAAATTCAATATCATTCTCTCAGTGCTAAAAGAAGTACATAATTCCCACACTCGTTTTTCCGCTAATCCTTGTATTAATTTTCCTCTTAATATATCTATTTCTCTGCCTTTGCTTCTCTGACCCAGGGAATGGTGAATTCAGCTCAAGCTGAAGCCAGACCTTCAAGAAGGTTAGCTGTAAGTGCTGAGTTGTATTCCATCTATTCTTTCCATTTCTCTCCTTTAAAAAGTAGCTAGCTTCCCGGACTCAAAAAATTGACTCTTTACACACAGATGCAGTCACACACATATATATCTTAATCTTAAGATTTAAATTAAATACTTCCACAAATAACAGATGCTCAGTAGTTGATGTCAGTTACAGGTAGATACTATGAGTCCTTAAGTGGCACAAAGGCTAAATGCTCCACTACTACAGCTGGAAAGCTGGTGGTTCAAACCCACCCAGAGGCACCTCAAAGACAGGCCTGGGGGTCGGCTTATGTAAGGACACAGCCTTGAAAACCCTATGGAGAAGATCTACTCCACACACATGAGGTCACCATGAGTTGGAATCTACTCGACAGCCACTAATAACAATTCTTTGTTTACCTCATTTTCCCCCCAACCGTCTACCTCAATACAACCATAAACACTCTCATCTCAAAATGATGAATATAATAAAAGATTTAAATTGCACTTCCCTAATCTTATAACCATACTGTCATTTACTCTCTTCAACAAAATTTTAGGATTAAATAACTGCATGACATTTTTATGTAGTCTTACTGTCAAGTAATTCTTGCAGCCAAGTCCTCTTGGTTGGAATTTATAACCATTTTTCTGCATCCAATATTTCTACATCAGTTATTCAAATTCTTACAGTTACTGACGTCTTTATGACTAAATATCACGGTTAGTGTAGTCACATATTTCCCTGCTTTTTAAATGCCTTTTGGATCTTGACTACATACAGAGAAGCCAAGCCAAAAAGACCCCATGATATGTTATATTGCATTAAGTGGTGCCCCTCTAACTCCATCCACTTTTCTACAAAGTCACATAACAAAAACTACTAACCTGCATGAAACATATGACTTTTTCATTATATTGAATGGCCATATTACAACTTTTGTTCTTAACATTTCTAGAAACACAACAAAATAATCTCTACTTTCTGTCTAGTAGAGTGGAGTGTGATATTATTGAGCATATAAGGAGTATTTGTAATGAATCAGACATCGTAATAAGAACTTTGCTTGCATTTATTTATAAACTTCACATTGGTTTTATGGGGTATGTTATGTTATTTGCTCCATTTGCATCTTTCATATGAGATAGCCACTGTTAAAGGAGATTAATTGCTTGTCTGAATTCACCCAGATCTAGGTAAAGGCAGGACATGATCCCAAAGCCTTTCTGGCACAGAAGCATGTCTTCTTCACTGCCTTGTGGCCTTAAATATACTGTGGTTTGAGTATTCCATTTGAAGGTAAAATCAGCTCAGAGTACTCTTTTTACAAGTAAGGACTGGAATTAAGTTGTTTTACCTCTGTTTGTTGTTACATTAATGTCACAAAGAAGCATCAGTTAGATCTTCCCTTTCATTTCAAAGTATTGCATATTTAAGCAACTTTAACTGAAAAGATAAAAACAGCAAAAAGCAAATGACACTTTTACCACCCAGTTTTTTTCATTTACTTTGACATCTTTGATCCTTAGTATTTGAGCTCTTCTTTTTGACACAACATCCTTCAATACAGTCAGTTTTGTAGCATTTTCTACATATGATTATATATCAACATTTTTATATGCATAGTCCACGTTTATCACTTAATAACAAAAAAGTTTACCATATTATGTCACAGATCATGTAACCATTCCCTAATTGCTAGGCATATTTATTTTTTAATGTAGTTTTTGCTATTACAAACCATGCCACAAGTAAGATTTTTGAAAAGTGTACTACTCTTTTCATTTGAAGTTTTCATAGGCCTTTAGACTTATAGACTTAGACAGAAAATAAAATTTGATGATTTTATTATATGCTTCATTTTATAAATAAGGAAACTGAGAGTCTGAAAGTTCTATGTCTTTAAGATATACAAAGTGGCACCAATTAGGACCTCATGCACCTGGCCTAGTATTCTTTCTCTGACATTATAAAATTACTAGCTTAAGGCTTATTACAGAAATACCATGTTAGTTTTAAAGGATTCCTGAAATGCCCATTACACAACTTTATAAATATTGAAATCCTTGTTTTCTATTTATTTCTAGTTTAATAGCTAGGGGTAATTAAATAAAATACATAATTTACTATATCTTTCATATATATTTTGCTTTGCTGTAATCTCAAGATTTATTGAAAGCTAAAATAAACATTTTCAAAGAAAACTAAACCTTCTTTTTTGTGAAGTAACTGTTGAGCTCCAAATAGACAGCTTTAATACAATTTATAAGCTATACTAAACATTAGCTACTAAAATCTGCTAATGCAGCATTTAAGCAGAAAAGATAGGTCAGGAAATTTAAAGTGATGACTGCATACTATTGTTCATGCAAAACTATTCCAAGTGACCAGGTCACCATAGAAACTAGA